>JANUYF010000001.1:24685711-25285711 GCA_026167975.1 Phrynosoma blainvillii | reverse complement strand
TAGGCCCAGCACCATCGGGCCTGGAATAAGAAGAAGAGCCCTCCCTCCATTCCATCCAGTGTCATCTGGGGGAGAGACACTAGGCCCAGCACCATCGGGCCTGGAATAAGAAGAAGAGCCCTCCCTCCATTCCATCCAGTGTCATCTGGGGGAGAGACACTAGGCCCAGCACCATCGGGCCTGGAATAATAAGAAGAGCCCTCCCTCCATTCCATCCAGTGTCATCTGGGAGAGAGACACCAGGCCCAGCACCATCGGGCCTAGAATAGGAAGGAGGGATGGGATTCGAATTTGATTTATCTGCTTTGTTGTTTGAAAATGCTGTACGCCGCCCCGATTGCCTAGCAGAGGGGCGGGATATAAATAAAAATTATTATTATTATTATTATTATTTAAGTTTTTGCTTCCTGGAACTGTTAGGAACTTTATACAAGAGATTACATGACATATCTAGAACATGTCCTGGAGATAGGAAAACATGAGACTCATTTGTTGATTCATGTGTGCAAAAGGCATTGTGGCTGAGCCTTTCAGTTACAAATTGACCAGGATCACATATTGCCCATTGTATTGTGGTAGTTCTACAGGTGGAACTTTGCAACAGCTCCACACTCTCACTTCCAGGACTCATGGTTTTGCTGTGATGGCTTCTCTGAAGTGCCATCCTGTGTCTGATGGAGAACGGGGTAGAGATGGGGATTGGAGAAGCATCTGACTATGGCCCATAGCCAGGTGTAGACTAATGAAATCTTCTGATGAGGTCACAGTGAATGATGTCATCAGTCTGCATCTGGCTATGGGGCACAACCAGGTGCTTCTCAGATTACCTGTGTTCACCACCAGCTACAGAATGGCCATTCAGGGGAGCTTTTGTAAGAGGACTAGCCATGAATCTTAGCGGAGGACTGGGTTGTTATGAAGGAAATAAGTGAATAGAAACCTGTACAATTGCCCCTTCCCCCCAAATACATATTTAGATCTAAGGTAGACTTACACTTGCATATAGAATCATAGAATCATAGAATCATAGAGTTGGAAGAGACCACAAGGGCCATCCAGTCCAACCCCCTGCCATGCAGGAACTCCCAATCAAAGCATCCCCGACAGATGGCCATCCAGCCTCTGCTTAAAGACCTCCAAGGAAGGAGACTCCACTACTCTCCGAGGGAGTGTGTTCCACTGTCGAACCGCCCTTACTGTCAGGAAGTTCCTCCTAATGTTGAGGTGGAATCTCTTTTCTTGCAGCTTGCATCCATTGTTTCGGGTCCTAGTCTCTGGAGCAGCAGAGAACAAGCTTGTTCCCTCCTCGATATGACATCCCTTCAAATATTTAAACATGGCTATCATATCACCTCTCAGCCTTCTCTTCTCCAGGCTAAACATCCCCAGCTCCCTAAGTCGTTCCTCATAGGGCTTGGTTTCCAGACCCTTCACCATTTTGGTTGCCCTCCTTTGGACACGCTCCAGTTTCTCCACATCCTTTTTGAATTGTGGTGCCCAGAACTGGACACAGTATTCCAGGTGAGGTCTGACCAAAGCAGAATAGAGTGGCACTATTACTTCTCTTGATCTAGACACTCTGCATCTGCTGATGCAGCCTAAAATTGCATTGGCCTTTTTAGCTGCTGCATCGCACTGTTGACTCATGTTCAACTTGTGGTCCACCTGGACTCCTAGATCCCTTTCACACGTAGTCTCATTCAGCCAGGTGTCCCCCATCGTATATCTGTACTTTTCGTTTTTCTGCCCTAAGTGCAGTACCTTACATTTCTCCATGTTGAATTTCATTTTATTAGCTTTGGCCCAACTTTCTAGTCTGTTCAAGTCATTTTGAATTTTGATCCTGTCCTCTGGGGTATTAGCTACTCCTCCTAATTTGGTGTCATCTGCAAATTTGATAACTATGCCCCCAATACCGTCATCCAAGTCATTAATAAAGATATTGAATAGCACTGGGCCCAGGACAGAGCCCTGTGGCACCCCACTGGTCACTTCTTTCCAGGTTGAAAAGGAGCCATTGTTGAGCACCTTTTGGGTTCGACCAGTCAACCAATTACAAATCCATGTAACAGTTACTTTGTCTAGCCCACATTTTACCAAGTTGCTTGCAAGAATGTCATGGGGAACCTTGTCAAAGGCCTTACTGAAATCAAGATATACTATATCCACAGCATTCCCTTCATCTACCAAGCTGGTAATTTTTATCAAAAAAAGAGATCAGATTTGTCTGGCATGACCTGTTTCTCTGAAACCCATGTTGACTTTTTGTGATTATGGAATTACCTTCCAGATGTTCACAGACTCTCTGTTTAATGATCTGCTCCACAATCTTTCCTGGTATTGATTTCAGACTAACTGGACGATAATTGTTGGGATCCTCTTTTTTCCCCTTTTTGAAGATGGGGACAACATTTGCCCTCCTCCAGTCCGCTGGGACCTCTCCTGTTTTCCAGGAATTCTCAAAGATTATTGCCAATGGTTCCGATATTACATTTGCCAGTTCTTTTAATACCCTTGGATGTAATTCATCTGGTCCTGGAGACTTATATTCATTTAGATTAACCAGATGTTTCTGTACTATCTCTTTACTTATTCTGTGCTGAAATTCTCCTATTCTGTCCTCTGCTCCATTATACTTAGGTTGAGCACCCTTTGCCTTTTCTGAGAAGACTGAAGCAAAGAAGGTGTTGAGTAATTCTGCCTTTTCTCTGTCCCCTGTTAACTTTTTGCCATCTTCTCCACACAGTGGCCCTACCATTTCCTTCTTTTTCCTTTTGCTGCTGACATACCCAAAAAAGCCCTTTTTATTGTTCTTGACCTCTCTAGCAAGCCTGAGTTTATTCTGCGCTTTAGCTTTTCTGACTTTACCCCTACACGTGCTAGCTATTTGTTTGAATTCTTCTTTGGTGATTTCCCCATTTTTCCATTTCTTATACATGTTTCGTTTAAAACATAGTTCAGTTGCAAGTTCCTTAGTCATCCATCCTGTTTTCTTGAGACATCTCCCATTTTTCCTCCTCATTGGCATGGTTTGAAATTGTGCCTTCAGTATCTCCCTTTTGAGAAACTCCCATCCGTTTTGAACTCCCTTCTCTTTTAGTATTCCTGTCCATGGGATCACCCCAAGATTTCTCTAAGTTTAGTAAAATCAGCTTTCCTAAAGTCTAGAATGCGTGTCTGACTATGCCTGGCTTCTCCTTTCCACTGTATAATAAACTCCAGGAGAACGTGATCACTCCCGCCTAAGGATCCAACCACTTGCACCCCATTAACTAGGTCTTCCCTGTTCGTTAGGATCAGATCCAAAATAGCTGACTCCCTCGTTGCCTCTTCCACCTTTTGGACAATGAAGTTGTCTTCAAGGCAAGTGAGGAATTTGCTAGACCTTGAGGATTTTGCTGATATATTACTAGCAAGATGTCAGCCATTGTTTATTGAAGAAGCCAAATCCTATTGGTGTCTTACATATGTGCAAATTCTCCTATGGCAGTGGTTGGCCTCCCCCCCCCCCCAAATCTCCCCAGTAGAAGGTCTGCATTGAGGTCAAGATCACAGAAGGGAACTGTGCATGTGATGCTATTGCAGATGCACATTCTTAGCCAATATACTCCTACTTAAATTAGCAAGAGTACTCCATAGATTGCATCTCTTGGGCCATCTGTTTAGTTTGTAAATTCCTTGAGGCAGGGAGTTTTCTGTTTTAAATGAAACTCTGTAAAATCCCATGTACAATGGTGATTACAATGATGACAATAATAACAAATAAGCTTAGAGGAAGATCTTGATGCCAAGGGAGACTGTGATTATTTCTACAGGTCCTATAAATATAGACAAACATATAGCTCCTATAAATACTGAAAAGACAGGACATATAAATAAGATGGGTGGCAACACAGAACATCTTCCCTATAGATTCCCTGTGTCAGGATTCTTTCTTTGGCCTCACCAGATGCTGAATACATGATGTTCCTGAAGTGTTTTGAGTTACAGCACACCTGGAACAGAGTAAAAACTGGTAACCATAGCAACTTGCTATGGAAGTGACCAAGGAAAGGAGATGAACAATTAGTATTATTCAAAAAATAAAGTTTAGCATGTATCCTTACACACAGAACACATAAAGGATGACTTTATTCATGAAGCAAAATTGGTAAAGGATAACTGCAGCAGATGAGTAGATTGCCATTTATATCAACAAGAGCATGTGTGTGTGTGTGTGTGAGCGCGCGCGTGCAAATATGGAATAATTTAATTCCTACCTACAAAGGAAGGCTGGCTATTAAAACTGAATGAATCTCATTTTGGAAGAAAGGTAAGATATAAATCCAATAAATAAATAAATAAATAAATGGATAAATCTAGCACAAATGCACAAATCATCAGTGTTGATTAGGGAAAAATCCTTATAGACAAAAGATTGAAACCCCTGATTGCCTTTTTGCAAAAAAAAGAAAGAAAATAAAATGATTTGGCATTTGTGGGTTTTGAGAAGTAGGAGGATTGGGTTGTTGGAAGAAGTGTATGATACAGAACCCATAGGCAGAAGTATATTTGTATTGTAATCATTCAGTGGTATTGCTGGGGTGTCACCGTAAGGCAACCCTAGTGAGTGGGAACTGCCAGTGTAGGGAAGTATGTGGTCTTGGTTACCTCCCCTTGCCCCCCTCCCCCCGGAACAAAGACAGCAATGGGAGGGGGCCCAGACCAGGGCTACTAGGAATCCCCTTGGTCCAGGAGAAAGGGGAAGGAGGAGTGCAGAAGAGGAAAAGGAGAAGGGTTGCAGCAGCTCCACATAGCCTGACACCCTGAACCTCCCAGCAGATAGTGCTAGGTGCTGAGTCCTCCCTGCCCCCCATCAGGATGCACAATCCTGAGGAGAGAGCAGAAAGGGAGGCGGCAGTGGAAGAAGAAGCAACAGCAGCAGGTACGGAGGAATGTTCACCAGCTGCCTTCCCTCTCCATCCTAGTCTAGCTGCCTGGCACATCACTGCCCACCTTGCCCTCTCTTTTCTCCTGCTGCCCTGCCCTTCCTTTCCCGGAGAGGCCAGCAGCCCTGCCAGACCCAGAAAGGGCTACCGGGCTTCAGCAGCACCCAGTTTCCACCAGCAGCCACAGTGGCTGACTGGCAGGGGCATCCTTGCCAGTAGAGCAGTGTAGCCGTGTGTGTGTGTCTTGAGATGGACAATGAGCAACTGCCTCACCATGTGTCACCATGTTCTGATGGTCTGAATTCTCTGCATCCCTGAGTGATGTAACTGTATGCATTTTTAAAAATTTTTCCCCCCAAATCTTTTATTTAGGTTTTCAGGATGTTATATAGTACAATTGTCCGCAACACAATGAATAGCATCACATCAGCTAGAGCTGTATGACTGTATTTTGAAAACAATATGCACACACACACACTTCACAACATTACAAATCACTTTGAAATGTATTATTTTTTATAACAGTAACACTGTATGCATTTATAGCCACTGAAAAGAAAGTAGAAACCTACTTTCTTAGTTTTCTATATTAGTTACATCTTTGTACATTTGTTCCTCCACATTTGCGGCTTTGATTTTTGCAGGTTTGATTATTGACAGATTTGATTAATATGTTCTCTCTAGGAATTTCTAGGTCCTGTAGCGTGACTCTGCCAGACGTTACCATAGTCTCATACTGGAGGACCTAGAGATGCCTAGAAAAAACACTTCTCTAGACAATTGTAGGTACTCCAGTGCAATTCTATGGTCAGTGTCTGCTGGAGCTTGGCCACAGGGATGCTCTGGAGCAGGGGTAGGCAACCTGTCCCCTTTAAGGGCCGAGGGACTTCAGCTCCCAGAATCCCAGGAGCTATTGGCCAACATGGGACTATTGGCCAACATGACTGAGGCTTCTGGGAGCTGAATTCCCTCGGCCCTTAAAGGGGAAAGGTTGCCTACCCCTGCTCTGGAGGACCTAGAGATTCCTAGAGAGGTGTTCTCTCATGTTTTTAAAGAAGTGTTTTTTATTTGCAATTTCTTCATTTTTACAGACATCTTGAGCCCCTAACCACAGCAAATGTCAAGGGCCAACTGCATGTCTTGTTTGTTCTTTTTTCTGTTCTTTTATATACTTTATTTCTTCATTCATTTTTTCTCATTTCTTTTCTTTCCCCTCTTCTAAATATTTGTAACTTTTATTGTGTTTGGAAAACTTTAAAGATTATACACAGCGAAAAACAAACCAAAAGTGAAACAATCTCTGCCTTCACTATAGCCACCATCACTTTTTATTTTAATATCCAAAATATGTATTTTTAATCTCCATAGACTAGTTGACAACACACTCTGATTGATGTTCAAGTATGCCAGTGGCATGAGGGGAATAAGATGCCCGTTAATCAGCTGCCCTATTTGTACCATCACATCTCACTTCTTAATTATTGCTTGGATTTTATGCATTGCATTGCCCGCAGCCCTCAATATGTCTGCTGTTGGATCTGATCCCAATACAAAACTATTGCCAGGAAGAGAAAATATAGTTCCTGTTTCCCCTGCTTTTCTGTAACACCTCAAAGAGAATTCCACACTTCCAACTGTTATCAGCAAACTAATCCTTGGTGATCACGTAATGGTTGGAATTCTGTTACATTAATTATGCTGACATTGAAAAGAGGGAGTTTATTTCACTTAATTGTAGCTTCACATTAAAATATATATTAATTTCAAATCTGATCTAAAAAAATGATTTTCCTCCTTCTTCCTAATCCATGTATTGAGCTTGAGAGAGATGAGAACAACTGCATAAATTTTGGAAAATTCCATTTCTTATCCATCCACCAACTGAAAGGAAATGAATGAAGCCAGAAGAAAGACACCCACACATGATGGATGTAGGAAGCAATTATAAACTAATTGCCAGATTCATTCTACCAATATCAACAATAACCCATAACAAAAATGGAAATATTACATACATGATTGATAGATGCTTTTATAAACAGCAACAACCAATCAGAACATCTCTCATATTCTGAGTTGGAAATATTTTAGAGAAACAGGTAGTTCAACTATTATACTATTCCATATTTGTTGCTTTCTGGGGATGTGGGTAATTACTCTGCCATCTTCTTCTTTTTCCAGCAGCTTACATGATTTTCTTCCATTTCTTACAATGTAATCGACTAAAGACAAAAGGAAAAAAAAAAAACCACCAAAAAACCAAAACAAATCCTCAGCCAGAAAGAAAAACACATTCACAACTCATTCAAAATACCAAAAAACATTCTGGTTATGTAAAAACCAAAAACAACCTGGGGGCCAAAAACACCACTCTCAGGGCTAGTCCATGCATAAATGTATTATGCGAATTGTTGCAGGTTTTTGCACATTCACATCAATGCTTAATTATCTTCATTTTCCTGTACAATTTTGCATCTATTCACCCTCTCTCTGCTGAAAATGCATAGCCATGCAAATCTATGCAAAATGGAGGAATGGCCACATTTTCAATAATGTGCATCCTTGTGGATACTCGTGGATACTCTGGTAAAACCCAAAAATTCTCTTTCAGTTGAGTCTCCCCCCCCTTCAAATAGCCCACATTTCTCAGAATCATGTGTGGCCAGATTGCAGGCCACTCAGTTTGAATGAGGAGTATTTTAACTGTGTAGACAAGCCCTCAGTGGGGCTTGCCTTGAAATGTCACTCCACAATTATGGGCCTCTACAGACAGGCCCAAAGGGCCAGCCTGAAGGCAGGGATGGGGAGGGGCTGCTGCACACCAAGCGACCCAACCCCACCCCAGCATAGTCGTGATGCCACGTGCCATTATGAATGGTGTGTGGCATCAGAACGTCCTTCCGGCACAGTGTTTTGATGCACTGCGCCGGAAGGGGCACTAAAGAGCTGTGCGGCGGCTCTTAGGGCGCCCTTTTGCTGGCCTGAAAGGAGCGGCATTTTGCCGCTCTTTTCCATGCCAGCAAAAGGGAGGAGCAGGGCCGAGGCATCCAGAAGCCTCGGCCCCGATCTGCCACTTTCTGGGGCGGCCCAGGGCTGCCTGTCTTCATTCCCCCTATATCTACCCATACAGCTGTTTTAGTGTGTGGGAAGCAGCCATTCATCAGCAAGTCTTTCCCCTTCATTGAGTGTATCTAATTTACACATTTAAAGCAGTTTTGATACTGCTTTAACTGTTATGGATCCATTGTATGGGATCATAGAATCATAGAGTTGGAAGAGACCACAAGGGCCATCCAGTCCAACCCCCTGCTATGCAGGGACTCCCAATCAAAGCATCCCCGACAGATGGCCATCCAGCCTCTGCTTAAAGACCTCCAAGGAAGGAGACTCCACTACTCTCCGAGGGAGTGTGTTCCACTGTCGAACCGCCCTCACTGTCAGGAAGTTCCTCCTAATGTTGAGGTGGAATCTCTTTTCTTGCAGCTTGCATCCATTGTTTCAGGTCCTAGCCTCTGGAGCAGCAGCAAACAAGCTTGTTCCCTCCTCGATATGACATCCCTTCAAATATTTAAACACGGCTATCATATCACCTCTCAGCCTTCTCTTCTCCAGGCTAAACATCCCCAGCTCCCTAAGTCGTTCCTCATAGGGCTTGGTTTCCAGACCCTTCACCATTTTAGTTGCCCTCCTTTGGACACGCTCCAGTTTCTCCACATCTTTTTTGAATTGTGGTACCCAGAACTGGACACAGTATTCCAGGTGAGGCCTGACCAAAGCAGAATAGAGTGGCACTATTGCTTCTCTTGATCTAGACGCTATACTTCTACTGATGCAGCCTAAAATTGCATTGGCCTTTTTAGCTGCTGCATCGCACTGTTGACTCATGTTCAACTTGTGGTCCACCTGTATTCCTAGATCCCTTTCACACGTAGTCTCATTCAGCCAGGTGTCCCCCATCGTATATCTGTACTTTTCGTTTTTCCGCCCTAAGTGCAGCACCTTACATTTCTCCGTGTTGAATTTCATTTTGTTAGCTTTGGCCCAACTTTCTAGTCTGTTCAAGTCATTTTGAATTTTGATCCTGTCCTCTGGGGTATTAGCTACTCCTCCTAATTTGGTGTCGTCTGCAAATTTGATAACTATGCCCCCAATACCATCATCCAAGTCATTAATAAAGATATTGAATAGCACTGGGCCCAGGACAGAGCCCTGTGGCACCCCACTGGTCACTTCTTTCCAGGTTGAAAAGGAGCCATTGTTGAGCACCCTTTGGATGTTAGGATTTTATCTATGGAGGTAATCACACTAGATGGCTAGAGAGAGTTTATGTACCACAATGAACTGCAACTCTCATGATTCTGTAAGACGGAGACTTCACAGCTGATGGTATCAAATGCTTTAGCTGTGTAGTGTAAATATTAGGTATGTGCTTATTTAAAATATTCATTTCCATAAGGGAGAATGACTAATTGACTTGCTGAGGCTCAGAGCCCTCACAGGGGTGAGGGGCCCATTAAGATGGTCTGCCCCAGGAGACTTATGGATCCAGATGGATTCCTGATGCACTTTGGGAGTTTTCTGCTGCCTTGGCAGGTGATTCTGTCAAAGCCCTGGTTGATCTCTAGAATGGGGAGATACTTCAAAGTGTTCCATCTCACAGGGTATTGCTAAAGCAGCTCCCTGGTTTACTAAGGAGCTGATAGCAATGAAACAAATGAGAGCAACAGTGGCAGAACCAAAAACACACTAAAATTTATTTGACAGCTTATGTTGGGGCAAAAAAGGCAGCAAAAAAGGTGTTTCTAAAACCATTACAGCTGCACAGAACTGTACATAAGAACTGTTTTGAGTGGTCAGGGACCGGTCATAATCTGGTCCACAGGAGAATGCAAGCCACTCAACAGCTTGTTGTAAAGAATTTGCCCACCAGTTTGCAGATAAAATTGATCAGATTCACTCTGACTTAGATGCGAGTGTTGATACAGTTCTGCTGGATGTAACTTTGCCCCCTGCTTGCTCAGTTTTGATGGATACTTTTCAATTTGTGTAGCCGGAGGATGTGGACAGGATCCTTGGAGAAGTGAGAGCCACCACAGATGTATTAGACCCTTGCCCTTCTTGGCTAATTAAACAGGACAGAGGAGGACTGGCTGAGCGGGTAAGAGAAGTGATTGATTCTTCTTTACAACAAGGCAAGGTCTCAACATGCCTGCGGAGGCTGTGTTGAGGCCTCTTTTGGGAAAAAAACAAAACGCAACTTCCCTTGATTTTACAATACTAGATAACTACAGGCCAGTTTTGAACATCTCATTTTTGGGCATATTATGGCATCATGAATGAGGCAGCTTCATTTTGATCCATTTCAGACCTGATTATGGGACAGAGACAGCTTTGCTCACCTTGGGCAGGGAACTGGACAGGGGGAATGTGTCCCAGCTGGTTCGGCTGGAACTCTCAATAACTTTTGATATCATCAACGAAGGTATCTTTCTGAGTCACCTCTCTGGGATGGTGCTTGGGGGTACTGTTCTACAGTGGCTCCATTCTTTCCTGGAGGGGTGCTCTCAGACAGTGGTGCTGGGGGATCCCTGTTTGACTGCCTGGTCATTGGCCTATGGAGTCCCTAAGGGTTCAGTCTATGCTATTTAACATTTATATGAAACTGCTGGGAGAGGTTGGAGTTCTGGGGTCAGGTGTCATCAGTACACTGATGATACACAGCTCTATTACTTCTTTCCACCTAATTCCAAGGAAGCTTTTCCTGTGCTAAACCGGTGCCTGGCAGCTACAAGGCAAACAAATTGAAGCTTAATCCAGCTAAGACAGAGGTGCTCCTGGTCAGTAAAAAGACAGATCTGGGAATAGGGTTCAGCCTGTGTTAGATGGTGATACCTAAAATGCCAAGGTCTTGAGAGGGCACCCATAATCAATATTTAATAGGGGAGTTTTATTAGCTCGCTTCCAGCAGATGGGAGGACTTGGCAACTCAAAGCAGGGATCAAGCCTGTGTATACCAATTCTCTGAAACAGAACTCCAGAGTGCAAGTCCAAATCTAATTTTATTTGTAACCAAGGGGAATTACCATTCACCATTCATACAAAGACACTCACTCACACACATTAATGATACAAAAGGTGGTTGCGGACAGTGACTGAAAAGATTGCAGAGAGTGATACTGTACCAATTCCAGAAGTGGGGCTCCAGGCAGGGGACAATGTGAAATGAAATGCCCCAGCAAGCTGATGGTGGATTGTGGAGTGGCCAGAAATATGGAAGAGACAAGTGAGTTACTGACAGAGAGTCTATCTGAACTCAAGCAAGACTAAGGGGGTGCCTGAGCAGGCATATTTATAGGGCAACATATATTCTGGGACAGAATTTGGGATTAAAATGAAGTTTCCAGTAGAGAAGAATGAGAAGGGCACTTGTGAATGGCCAGACAACCAGTGCAAATGTCTCTAGACAATGGAGTATTGCTTCCAAATGGAAATATTCTTGGACCTTTGTTTCCTTGTAAATGCAAAGTGTATCACCCACGACCATTCCTGTCAGTGAAGGTATCTTGCAGATCCCAGTCTATGTGCTCTTGAGTGTTCTCCATGCTGAGCTTCCTGGATCTCCAAATATAGTTACAGATTTCCTAATAGGGTATGGCTTGTTTCCTGCACAGGGGCACTCTTTTGGCTACATGCCTCAAACATCCCTTCTGATATCAATTTGATATTGAATAAGAGGAGGGGTGCAGACGATACCTTGGGGAAACAATTGGGTTACACTCCACCTGAAAACACAGGTTCACAGTTTGGGGGTACTCCTAGATTCAGCACGGAGCCCAGAGACCCAGGTCTTAGCAGTGACCAGGAGTGCTTTTGCACGTTTAAAGCTAGTGCACCAGCTACACCTGTTTCTGGAAAAGTTAGATCTGGCCACAGTGGCACATGCCTAGGTTACATCCCCTTTGGATTATTGTAATGTGTTCTATGTGGGGCTGCCTTTGAAAAGTGCTCCAAAACATCAAATGGCGTAAAGAGCTGTAGCCAGGTTAGTAACTGGGGCTGGCTACAGAACGCATAAAACTCTCTTGTTGCAACAGCTCCATTGGCTGCCGTTCCATTTCCATTGGCACAGCTCAAAGTCCTGGTTTTGACCAATAAAGCCTGATACAGGTTATTTGAAGGAGAGTGGGGGGTTGCAGACTGCCAGAAATAGTGCAAATTGAGTCCACTTTTAGGGTTAGGGTTAGGGCTAGGGAATCATGGGAACTGTATTTTATTGTGGCACCAGAGCTCTCTGACAGAGAAGGCTCAATGTCTCAGAAAAAATACAATTCCCATGATTCCCTAGCACTGACCCTAACCCTAAAAGTGGACTCAATTTGCACTATTTCTGGCAGTCTGCAACCCCCCTGTATCTTTCTGTATGAGCCCATTAGGGTTTTAAGATCATCTGGAGAAGCCCTCCTCTGTCCCACCACATTCTCAGGCTTGTTCAGTGAGAACATGGGAGGGGGGCTTTGGTGGCTGCTTTCAGACTTGTTAAATTATTTATTTACTTTATTTATATGCAGCCTTTCTCCCAGGCCGGGACCCGAGATGTCTTCCATAACAAGACTTTGGAACTCCCTTCCCAGAGGTGCTAGGATGGCCCCATCATTTCTGTCTTTCTGGCAACAAATTAAAACATTTTTGTGCCCCAGGCCTTTACAAACAGCAGAGGTTGGGCTCTTAATGCTGTGTGGTGCTAGTTTTAATGTGTATATATATATATATATATATATATATATATATATATATATATAATATTATACAGAGAGAGAGAGAGAGAGAGAGAGAGTTGTATTTTTATTGCTTTAATGTGGTTTAGTATTATAATTGTTTAAATATGTACTGTTTTTAGGCACTTTTATCTTTTTAGTTGTATTTTATTTTTTTAATGAGTGATGTGTTTTAATATTGTAATAGTTTAATGTTATTTTAATGCTCACTTTTGTCTGTTTTCAATTGTATTGCTCTTTTAAGTTGTAAGCCACTTGTGTCCCAATTTTGTGATAAGAGTGGGATGATGATGATGATGATGATGATGATGATGATGACAATACAGGGCAAACTACTTTTGCAATTGAGGCAAGCTGAGGACAAAGAGGGAAGGAGGAGAAACTGGGATATTATAAAAGCAGCTGAAAAAGTGGAATGATGGAGTATTAATTGGGACTGTCCCTGCCAAATCGGAACAGTTGGAGGGTACGGGTCTTCTCTTTATTTGGGTACCTCACCAGTGAAGAAGTTCTTTCTTCATTTCTCTTCCTGAACCTTTGAACATCCTTTCAATCTCAAGTACAGTGGGTCCTTTGTATCTGTTGGAGGTTGGTTCCAGGATCTCCTGTGGATACCAAAATCCATGGATGCTCAAGTTCCATTAAATACAATGGCATAATAAAATGGTGTGCCTTATATAAAATTGCAAAATCAAGGTTTGCTTTTTAGAATTTATATATTTTTTCAATATTTTCAAGCCATTGAATGGTTGAATCTGTAGATAAACAATCTATGGATAGGAAGGGCCAACTGCACATACCAAGTACATATATGGTTGTAGCTGTTTCATAACCACACCAGGGTGATAAGCTATTCAACCCAAGAATGGATGGTGATGGTCCCTGAACCTCTTGTTTGATGTCTGGAATGCATGCAGAAGCAGAAAAAAGATAAACCAGTTCCTTTTCCTATTAAAATTCATTTATTTCTAAAGATCACAAATAATTGTAGTCTAGTCATGTACAAAAACAAACAAAGTTTCCTATATGTGTTTGCAACTATTTAAAAAATCTCTGATGTTGAAAAGAATAATTAGGCACACACTCATGTCATTGAATGGCTTCTTAACTGGGTCTATAATATTTTAAAGCTTCATTTGGTTTCATTTAGTATAATTAATACTGCACTGAAATCCTCCTTAATACTGCACCACTCCCACAACTTAATTTAATAAGAGTCAAAGCAGTTCTGTTTCTTAGAAGAGTAAAAACATTTCTTTTTAAACTGGCCAAGTTGAGAACATTTCTGTGTGACTGTAAAACAAATCAAATCAAAACACAACACATTGTCCTTTATTTCTGGCCCAAAATAACCAAAGCAGTTCTATTTTTTAGAGGGAGAAAAGAAAGAAAAATGATGTTTTTTCAAACTTCCAATTTTGGCATATCTAGTTATTACTGTAAAAAATGTAGTACTCTTTTTTTTCCCCTGGGCCAAAATACACTGACTAAAATATTTAATTCTTAACTGATTTCATAAATCAGTTAATCAGCCATCTGTCGGGGATGCTTTGTTTGGGAGTTCCTGCATGGCAGGGGGTTGGACTGGATGGCCTTTGTGGTCTCTTCCAACTCTATGATTCTATGATTCTATGATCATAGGCTGGCATCCTGTTTGTGAATTATAATAGTATAATTCAAAGATATGGTCTGTAGCCTGTGAGTTGCATGTGGTTCCATGGGGCTCTATTTTGTAGCTCCTGGAGGCACCAAAGAAACCCTTAAAGTTTCTTGCATACCAATTTTAATTCCACTCCGTGGACTAGTTTCACTCTAGAGATGAAAAAAGCAGCTCAAGATCACTGCAAGAACACCGTGGGTTTGCCCTCAGCCTGCCCAAGTCTTTCAAGTTGCTTTAAAATTACACCCTTTGTAAAAAGTGGGCATATATCAGCTGAAAATGAAGCCAAAAGGAACACAATGTCACTTTCTGTTGTTTTGGACCCACTAATGTGGCCCTTGGAGGGCAAGAATTGTGGAGGTGAAAATGGCAGCTACCCTTCCACAGTAGCCCACAATTGTTCTCAAGGCATGGTTTTCGCATTTTTTTGCTATTTTGGGGAGGTGTGAGGGGAGAACTCTGGGCCACAAAAACAGGCTACATGTGGCACTAAGTCGTGTGATTCTCAACCCTCCCTTAAGGTAAGGCTAAGGAATTGGTTGTGGATATAAAAGAGGGCAGGAAACCAGTGAAAAGATCATATGTAGATGAAAGCTAAGCATTATTTAAACAAAATACAATTATTCTTGCCACTACCTGCTTAGGACGCTGATATAGTTTTGTTTTTCAATAACAAATCTTGCCTAAATGAAGGCATTGACATTATGCTGCAAGGGCAATTTATTCCCCACAGTAATCTTGACTTCATTTGTTTTACATGGAGTGATATTTTAATCATCCTTTCAGTGCTTATTGATGAGGGCTTCTCTGCAATATGATGAGGAGATTAGTTTAAAATTATCCCCAGTGAATTTAAAACAATAACAAGGAAATGAGCAGACACTAAAACAAATCAAGAAATGTATTAGATTTAATAAAGGGGCATCTAATAATTTCTTCTTTTTTTCTTGGTTGTACTTTTTCCATATTTGCGTAAGGAGGTAAGGAGGCTTTATCCCCTTGATGCCTGGAAGAGCCACTAGAATATTGCCTGGAATGTCACCACTGTGTAAGTACATCCTGCAGAGCTGTACACTCTGCTGACATTTAATAGGGACTTGCACCTTGAATTTGCAAATCATTGCATTATTAAATGTGTTAGGACAGAAGACATGCAAAGCACAACTACTTTTCAAAAATTAAACAGTGGTAGATTTTCTCCACTTGGAATGTAAAAGAAATGTATTGTAATAAGAACTTGATCTTGGGGCATTTATACTTAGCTGAAAAATAGTAAATAGGATCCAACCCATTGTATGCAGGGGGCTAGAGGGAACAGTTCTTGCAGAGACAGCATTTGTCCAAAAGAATGGTACTTTTATTAAGAGCGAAAAATAAATCAATAAGCAAGCACACACATACACAGAGAATCAAATATACAGAACACCTTAACATACAGGCACACACACAATAACTCAGGAGTAGCTTGGATAGGAAACATAAGGCTTTCTAATGGTGATAGTTATCTGAAAGGCGGCTGCTCCAACGATGAATGAAGAGATAGACTCAACCATTATGACAGGGAAAGGACAAAGAATGCAGCTGGTCACAATGGCATAGACATCATGAATTCTATCCAGACTCCCTTACTTTCCCAAGATTTTGGGAGGAAGCATTTATACCCTTAAGACTAGGCTGAGGCAAAGAGTTGCTATTGTATATCAAAGGATTCCAATGCTTTGCTTTGAAGTAGACAATTTCCAAAAGATGGGAGATAGGATGCTGATGTTATCTCATTTTCAGATGGACTCATCCTGGATGGCCCTCATAAATCTTTAGGAGTGAATGTCCTGCTTTACAGCTCCTATGCCTGGCCTTTTTGATCTGCAAATGGTTGTAAATGCAGATTCAACTCTGTTTGGAGTGCCTCCATGAGGCTCAGTTTTGAGCCCATTGTGATGAAGGCTTTTTCCAGCCTAGGGCTCTGATAGAGACCCAAGGGGGCCTTGATATCAGGACAAATTGTACCACTAATCATAACAGTATCAATACTGGAGGAGCTGGAAATTTAATGCAACTACTTTTAAAAAAGGGACTTGATGGCTTATTGGTTAAGATGCCATTTCTAACAATTGTATGGTCTGAAAGTTGGCTGTTCCAAGCCCACGCACTATATGTCAGAGTGAGCTCCCATCATTAGTCCCAGCTTCTGCCAATCTAGCAGTTCGAAAGCATGCAAATGCAAGTAGATGAACAGGCACCACTTTAGTGGGAAGGTAACAGCATTGGATGCAGTCATGCTGGCCACATGACTACCTGAGTCATCTTCGGACAATGCTGGCTTTTTGGCTTAGTAATGGAGATGAGCAGTGCCCCCTACAATCGGTTACGACTAGACAGTCATGCCAAGGGGAAACCTTTACCTTTTTCTGTTTAAAAGTATTTTTCCAAGCTTTCTTAACAGGGTAGGGGCTGAGGCCTATGTTCTGCCTACAGCAGATGTTGATGAACTACATTTCCGCCCAGCAGTGGCCAGGCTAGATGGGAACTGGCAGACTTGAAAGTCCATTAATTGCCTCCTGCTGCAGACTCCCCATTATACTTAAACTCTTCATACTTAAGGGTTTGAAGTTGGAACCCTATGTACTAAACTTGTAGTTCTAGTACTGAGCAATGCCTGTTTCCTTTGCAGTGACAGATAGGCAGAAGGCTTTCCTAGTGGATTATGCCCCAAAGATGTATGCTCTCAGTGGACTGATTCATGAATTTTCTTCCTTTTCCCTCCCTCCCTTCCTTTTTCTCCCTGAGAACACAACTGGTAAAAGTTCAATTCTGCTGAAGACATTAGAAGCCATTATATTTCTTTATTTGCATAGTCTCCTGAAAATTGGCCTAAGTGTATATATGTTGCTTGCAATAAGATTATGTATTTGTTAGACAAATGATAACGCACAGGTGGAAGCAGCACATAATGTCAGAAGAGCCAGTGGGCTTAATTTTGCAGCTTTCATTGCCTCGCTCTACATTTAGCAGCTATTAACTTTAAAACTAGGTTTGTGTCCTCGCTCTCTCTTATTTTGCGCAAGGAAGATTATGCATGGCACCGATACCTTATTACTTCATTCAGTTCACTGGTTGGATAAAGCTTGCAATCTTTACCCGTTAGGTTAAAGCATTAAAAAATTGTTTCATGATAAATGAGCTAAAAGGGAAATCAAGCAGATGGGATTCTTAGCCTAAGCTGACTCCAAGGCTTGGCAAAAAGATAAGGTTATTTATTTCCTTATGTGGATGCTCTATATCAGAAGGGTGGGCAACTTTCAGAATTTGGGGGGTGACCAGTACTCCCAGGGACTTTGCAAGCTACATCTACTCACACCCTCAATTTCCGTTGTTGTTGTTGTTAGAGTCATAGAATCATAGAGTTGGAAGAGACCTCAAGGGCCATCCAGTCCAGCCCTCTGCCATACAGGAACTCCCAAACAAAGCATCCCGCACAGATTTACTTCAAGTTGTTTCTGATTTATGGGCACCCTAAGGCAAACCTATCACAGAATGGGTGACTCGCTCAAGGTCATCCAGTGAGTTTCTATGGCTGAGTGGGGAATCGAACACTGATCTCCAGAGTTGCAGTCCAGATAGTTGAAACTATCACACCATGCAACCTGCAGGCCTAACACAGAAGCAAGCATTTCCCTCCCTGAAAGCTTCTTGGGGCATGGCTGGCAAATACTTTGAGAAAGAAGTACAGGGATATGATGGCCTGAAGACCACAAAAATGGTGCTGGCCAAATGGGGCTCATGGTTTCCATTTTGTCTGTCATGAAGAAGCAGGTCACCCAAACCTTCATCAAAAGGTTGAAAGGTAAACAAATCACAACCTTTAAAAAATGTGGTGGTGGCACCATCTTCACATGGATTTGTTCAGGTAAGAGTGTGGTGGTAGCAGGGCTGGCCCTACTACTAGGCAGGCTGAGGCAGACACATCAAGCAGCTAATTGGGGTATCATGAAATGGTAGCAATTTGTTAGGTGATTCATTTGTTATTCATGTGTTTTTATGACTGGGAAAGGAGAGAAATGGTTGCTGGGTATTCTGTATTCACTGTCATTATATATATAGGTGTTTGTGGGTGTGTGTATGCGTGCACATGTGTACACACACACACACATGTGACTTCAAGTTGCCTGTTAATGTATGGTGACCCTAGGAATTTCATAGGGTTTTCTCAGGCAAGGAATATTCAGAGATGGTTTTGCCAGTTCCTTCCTTTGAAATATAGCCTACAGCATCTGGTATTAATTGGTGGTCTCCATCCAAGTACTAACCAGGGCTGACCCTGCTTAGCATCCAAGACTGGATGGGATCTGGTATCTTTAGGGTATTTAGGTCATGTGTGTCTGTGTGCAAACTTTTATATCCTGCCTTTCATTCAGCACAAGACCCAAGGCGGTGTACAACAGATGTCAACAAAATACAGCTAAAAACCCTTTTTAAAAAAAAGTTGAAAAGTTAAATTATTATATTAGAAACACAATGTTAAAGCAAAACACATTTGAAAAAGATAAAAACAGAGGTCATCCCATTAACAACCTTCTGCCATATGAATTAAGACCCGAAGACCTACCTAAACAAAGATACTTACCTGATGGGGGAAAGATGCAGAGAGTGGTCCAACCAAACTTCCAGTGGAAAGGAATTCCTTAACCTGGGAGTAGTAACTGAATAGGGTTTCTCTCTTATCTTCATCCAATATGCTTGTGGTGGTGGTGAGAAAGTGAGAAAGCCTGCATCTGGAGCAAGGGGCATTCCAAGGGCAGATACAGTATGATTCCTTCAGTAACATCCCACAAAGCATACAGAAAATTATGTCACCCATAGCAGGGATGGACGTTGGGGATTAGAAGCTGCATTGGACCCCCAAGAGATGTTAGAGGTCTGCACTCTTATTGCTGCACCCTTCACACAAACACTTAATTTTTTTAGTTTTTTGTGGGTTTTTCGGGCTGTGTGGCCATGTTCTAGAAGTGTTTCTTTCTGACGTTTTGCTAGCATCTGTGGCTGGCATCTTCAGAGAAGATCTTCTGCCTTTAAGAGATGCAAAAGGCAATCTTGTCATACTTCTCCCCAGCCAGAGACCTTTTCTACAAC
This sequence comes from Phrynosoma blainvillii, assembly GCA_026167975.1. Lineage (NCBI taxonomy): Eukaryota > Metazoa > Chordata > Lepidosauria > Squamata > Phrynosomatidae > Phrynosoma > Phrynosoma blainvillii. The sequence continues at coordinate 25,266,218 of JANUYF010000001.1, read as the reverse complement.
AGGCAGCCATCCGGAAGTCAACTTCTAGTCCAATTCCTGTTAGAAAAAAGGTCTGCCTGGGGGCCTTACAAAACATGTCACATTTGCCCCTATGCACCCCAGAGGGCATTTGAAGACATTAAATACATTTTTGGACCCTGGGGAGATTTGAGGGAGCCAGAAAAATGGTCCCTGGGACCACAAAAACAACCTGAAGGACTGCATAAGATCCTGGGTTACTCCTTCCCCATCCCAGATCTACAGGACTGTGCTCTATAGGCACTGATAATGACTAATATGGAGCCTCCATGCTCAGAGACAGTAGATGTCTAACAGTCTGTGAGGGTGCAAAGCATTGCAGGGTGTATGTGTGGGGGAACTGGGTGTAATATGAGTACCAGTGGTATCACTATCATTGGTGTCACCTGGTGCATGGGGCAGAAGATCACCCCATCCTCTGTCCCTCACAATGTCTTGCTCACCTATCCCCAGGCTGTCTGTCCATTTGGCCACTGGCCAGACAGACTGCTGCTGGGTGGTCACGCTTCAGCCTCCAGATGGCTGTTTGGGATCTGCCCTGGTGGCGCAGTGGTTAAATGCGGATACTGCAGCCACTCAGTCACAGCCACAGGTTGTGAGTTTGATTCCAGCCAGGGGCTCCAGGGTCAACTCAGCCTGGCATCCTTCCAAGGCCACTAAAACGAGTACCTAGCTTATTGGGGGCAATTAGCTTACGCATTGTAAACTACGTAGCAACTATTTAGTTCAGTATGAAGAGGTACAGAAATGTAGCTGCTATTGCTATTGCTATCTGCCATGGCTGTCTGCAGCAAGCAGCCATGCCAGACCTGAAACGGAAGGCACTGCCCCTCTCCCCAGAAGCCACTGCTGCTAAAGGTGGCAGTGCAGCTTCCTCCAGATGTGCGTTTGTGGTCTCACACAGCTGCTGGGCAAGCAAAAAAGGGATGTGATGTCCTTTCATGCTCACTCAGTAGCACTGCCAATCCCACCAGGTGTAAAGCCCCACCAGATGTATGCATTCCGTACCCTCCTAGTGATGACAATGATGAGTACTTCTGTGTTAGAAGTCTTGTTGCTTTGTGCCTCTTGCCATGTTATTGATATCTTTTTTTCTATTCTTATTTTTAGGGTGGGGGGAACAAACAAACCCCTTTCATCCTTCAAAACTAAGAAAAATGGTGATACACAGAGTTTCAGCTGAAGGCTGAGATTTTTAATTAACTTCTGGAGAAAACAATCTCTCTCTCCTCTCCCTGCTTGCCCCCGTAAAATGAGCAAAGCAAGGAAGCAAGTCTTTTAATGGACAGCTAGAGGAGAGCCAGGAAGGATTGCAGGATACAATGGAAGAATAAAAATGGGATGTTAATGGCAGGTCTTTCCGAAGGGCTTCAGGGAGACAAATGACAAAATTAGTTTACTTGTTAGCAGTCTTTCCCATCTTCCCCAGCAAGGTGAGCAAGGAAATTTCATGGCAGTTCTAAAAAGTAATGACAGTAGTGGCTTTAGGGTCAATACCCTGATTAGCACGGCTGGCTTGGCAACCCATAAAACAAGGTCTGGAGATTGGGATCAGGAGACTAGTCTCTGCATTGCCCACACTTGCAATAGATTACATGATTTCACTTTAGAGAAGATGATGAGCTAGAGCTGTTCTCCCTCCAGTTTAAACTGAGGTTCTCATGATATGAATATCTTTTTATTGGCTGGTGACACCCTCTTCCTCCATGTTCTAATTGCCATTGCTCTGGCCTCTAAAGAAGCAGCTGGTAAGAGACCCTTTCTCCATGCTCCAATTGCCATTGCTCTGGCCACTAGGGGAGAGAAGAACAGCCAGGCACAACTCCATCATGTCTGGTCTCAGCATCTGGTAAGAGGCCCTCTCTCCATGCTCCAACTGCTATTCCTCTGGCCAGTGGGAGAGAGAGAGTAGTAGCCAGCAACTGCTGCATGTAATCTCCTCCCCTACTGCCATTCCCTTTTCCTTATATGTCATGTCTTATTTATGTTATAAGCCTGAAGACAGGGAACTGTCAAATTAATCATTTGTAAGCTGCCCTGGGAGACTTTGTGGTTGAAGAGTGTGGTATAAATATTCTATCTATCTATCTATCTATCTATCTATCTATCTATCTATCTTACCTATTATCTATTATTTCTCTTCCTATCTATCTATCTATCTATCTAGCTAGCTCACCTATTACCTCTTTCTCTCTCATCTCTCTCACCTATTATTTCTCTCTTCTCTCTCCTATCTATCTATGGAGATTATCACACACAACTTATCCCATCTTTTCCCTGATGGGATCTCTCTGGCTTTTCTTCACAAACAAAGATTCAGGAAGGACTCATCCCATGCTTTTTGCAAGCACGCAGATGACTAAAAAGGCCAATCCGAGATAAACAAGTCCGGTTGCAGAAAGCACAGCAGAAGATCTCCTTGGGTGATGTTTCTGGGTTGTGATTCTTTCTGCGTTGACGTTTCTCTTCGAGACTTGTTCGGCGTGACTTCTCAAATAAGGCTGCAGCATTGTGGATAGTGCGTCTCCATGCCTCCCGATGTGAGGCCAGGGTGGACCATTGTTGGTGATCAATTTGGCCGAGCCTGAGATGTTGTTTCAGGGAGTCCTTGTATCTCTTTTTTGGAGCGCCCCTCTTACGCTGACCCGTGGCAAGTTCACCGTAGAGTACTATTTTTGGGAGGCAATGGTCCTCCATCCTAGAAACGTGCCCTGCCCAGGGCAGCTGCGTTTTCAATAGCATGGCCTCAATGCTGGTGATCCCTGCTTGCTCAAGGACAGCAACATTCGTCACATAGTCAGTCAGTGTATATTTAGGATTGTGCATATACAGCGCTGATGAAAGCGCTCAAGGAGTCGTAAGTGTTGGTGATAGGTGACCCATGTTTCAGACCTGTAAAGGAGAATAGACAGTACAATCACTCTATACACACTGATTTTTGTGCTCCGCCTCAGGTGTTTGTTACTCCAGACTCTTTTGTAAAGTCTTCCAAATGCGCTATATGCCTTTGCTAATCTGTTGTCGATCTCTTTGTCAATCTTGGCGTCTGAGGAGATGATGCTTCCAAGGTAGGTGAACTACTGAACGGACTTAAGCACAGATTTGCCTACAGCGATGTGGGGATGGTGGTGTTTGTCCTGTGGTGCAGGCTGGTAGAGAACTTCCGTTTTCTTCAGGTTGACTTCCAGCCCAAACAGCTCTGCAGCTGTTGCGAAGCAAGATGTTAGGTGCTGCAGAGCTGCTTCTGTGTGGGCAACAAGGGCAGCATCGTCAGCGAAGAGCAGTTCACGGACTAGATAGTTTAGAGTCTTAGTGTGAGCCTTCAGACAGCTTAAGTTAACCAAGCTACCATCAACACAGTAACGTATATAGATGCCGTCTTCTTCTTCGAGCTCTGCTGCAGCCCTTTGGAGCATCATGCTGAAGAAGATTGTAAATAAAGTTGGAGCAAGAACACAACCTTGCTTCACTCCATTAGTTATTAGAAAGGGCTTTTAAAGAGCATCGCTGTATTTGACTTGACCATGCTGGCCCTCATGTAGCAAGATAATAATTTTGAGGAATTTGGGGGGGCATCCTAGTCTTTTCAGGATCTGCCATAGACCTTTTCTACTCACAGTGTCGAAGGCTTTGGTGAGGTCAACAAATGTTACATAGAGTCCCTTGTTCTGCTCTCTACATTTCTCTTGCAATTGTCTAAGGGCAAATACCATATCTACAGTACTCCTATTGGCTCTGAAGCCACACTGGCTTTCAGGAAGGAGTTCTTCTGCAATAGCAGGAACTAATTTGTTCAGGAGTATCCTTGCAAGGATTTTTCCAGCAATAGAGAGCAGTGTTATACCGCGATAGTTTGAGCAATCGGATTTTGCTCCTTTTTTCTTGTATAGGATGATGATGACTGCATCTCGGAGATCTGATGGCAGTTCCCCTTTTTCCCAGCAACTCACAAGGAGCTTGTGGAATTTAGCATGGAGTACATGACCTCCGTGTTTCCAAACTTCAGGTGGGATTCCATCAATCCCAGCTGCCTTGCCGTTTTTCACCTGCTGTATGGCCTTAAGGGTCTCTTCCAAAGTGGGAGCTATGTCCAGTTCGTTTTTCATCAGTTTTTGTACCATATGTTGGATAGCTGAGTCTTGGACTACTCGGTTGGCACTGAAGAAACTTTGAAAATGTTCAGCCCATCGATTCAGGATGGAGGCTTTATCAGTAATTAGTGTTTGACCATCTGTACTGTATAAGGAGCTTTGGACCTGATAAGTAGGTCCAAACACTGTTTTAAGAGATTCTTAAAATCCTCTAAGATCACCCAGATCTGCACAGTGTTGTGTCTTTTCTGCTATATTGATCCACCACTTGTTCTGAATGTCTCAGAGTTTTTGTTGAAGTTTACTACACATGAGACGGAAAGCAGCTTTTCTTACATGGCAAGTTGGTTGGGCGAGGTATGCCTGGTGAGCAGTTCTCTTCTTTGCCAACAGCTCCTCGATCTCTTGCTTGTTTTCATCAAACTGTCTTTTCCCTGATGGGATACATGCATGTTTAACTGTCAATGATGTATCTTACCACATTCTCCCGTGGCTGGGCATATGCAGCCTGTGTGCACCCTGTATACAACCTCAGCTTATCCCGAGGCTTTTCAAGGATGGGAAAATCACTGCTGGCATGAGTCACTCCCTCTGATGTCAGAAATGAGGTGCCCAGCATTGATCACATAGCTAGACACCTTGCTGTGACCTCAGAGGGAGCAACTCATGCCAGTAGTGGATGGCACAGTGGGATGCATGTGTAGATAGCACCTGGCATTGCTACAGAGTGCTCCAGATTTTTCTGCAAAACCTGGAGCAAAAAGTGGGTTTTAAAAATCTGATTTATCCAGGAATAGGGTAGATTTGGTGCAGAACTGGCCTTTCCTTATGAAGACAGTCTGCACTCAAATTGTGGCTTTGGCCCTGCATTGTGTGTTGCACATTCTTTCAATAGCACAGTCAGGCTGTTGGTGGTCTCTTGCACTCTCTTCTACTTAAACCCTGCCTCTCTGCCCTATGCCCTATCCAGTGTGCCTTTCATTTGTGTGTATGTGTCTGTGTTGATTTTTAACATGATTCTGGAGTTATGCTAATATGGTTTAACAACAACAACAACAACAACCCACCTACCCACCCACCCACCTACCCAAATAATAAAAGAAAATAACCCTCCAACTATTTTGGAATAGCCAGCACCTTACCATTGATGGGAGGAGGGAATGACACCACATGACTGCGCAATCCTGGAACTGCCATGGGAGTAATGTGCTGTAGTTGAGGACTAGTGCTATACCAGCATGATTGGGAGCTAAGTGATAGATTTTTCCCATCAATGGTAAGGTGCTGGCTAACCATGCTTGGATGACAAGGCAGCGATGTGAGAGATACAATATCATGTGATAGGTATCACCAAAGGTTCTATTTTTGAACTTTAATGGTGGTTTATAAGTTGTGTGTGATAAAGCCCCTATTTAGTTATGAACGCTTAACTAATAAACATTTCCCAGCCCAACTCCCCAACTCCTATTTCCTTTAACAGCCAGCAGCCACACTGACTGATGGAGGTATGTTCAGCTGGCATTGGGGGCTCAGCAGACTGAATTTTCTAGTTGCCTCCCACCCGCAAGTGAGTTTGCAACAATCAGATGCAGGACTCATGTCACAATTGCCTGCTGCAGCCTTGGTCACTTGCAGAGAGGAGTCTAGAAATGTCACCTGCCATTGCCTTGGCCTCAGAGGGAGAGAAGAACCACTGAGTTTGATCCCCTTCCCCACTGCCATTCCCTTCTCCTTTTGTGTCATGTCTTTTTAGATTGTAAACCTGAGGGCAGGGGACTATCTAATTAACAATTTGTAAGCTGTTCTGGGAGCCTTTGTGGCTGAAGAGTGGGGTATAAATACTCCAAATAAATAAATAAATAAATAAATAAATAAATAAAATCCTGATGTGCCCTGATCACAAGCTGAACAGACCTCCATTACTAAGTGCAGCTGCTGGCTGTTAAGGAAGATTTCTTTGGGATAGGGAGCTTTTACGTGAATCATAAATATGTATTGTGAATATGTCATCTTACTGTATATGATACAATTATGGATCTATAACTCTTAAGTTATGAATCTGTAAGCATAATACAAAATAATAGCCAATATTTTGTATTTTCAAAAATAAGTTGTATCTGTATAATTTATAAACTGTCTTGGGTTCTGGAAAGTTGGGGTATAAATAAAGTAAATCAGATTAATATTAATAGAAATAATTGAGGGAAAAAAAGGAATTTTGCTCTCCCTATTTTTACAATATATCCTTGAGTTTGCAAAATCTGATCAGGGATGTTGACGACTGAGGTTTATGGACATCTCTCATTCATAGGATCACCATAAACTGAAGCTGACTTGTTGGCAAAAAACAACAAATTTGCATTTCATCATTATTAAGTAATGCTTGAATTTAAGATTGGAGAGTAGGGAGTCATAGCATTATTTCACTTTACGGGCTATTTCATTAATTCATTTTCTCTGTCCTTTCTTGTTAATATCAAATTTAGTCAACCTTTTGTTGGGAACTGGGTTAACGTCCAGGTTTCTCTCTCTGTGCAGAGTTCTTGAGGACCTTGGTTAAAGGATAAGCCAAGAGCAATTCTGGATATTTTAGTACACAAAATCTCTGAGAAAACTGTTCCATAGAAGACTAGAGGAATTAAGAATAGAACTTGAAGCACAAGCAAACCATTTGGTGGCGCTAATGTTACAAAATAGGATGCTTGCTTTCACTCTTTCTGTTGCTTTCCATTTACAGTCTGTGGCCAGACAAGAGATGACAACAAGAAGTATAAATTATAGCACTGGCCAACTGGTAAACAAGAAAATCGGAGTAAATCAGTCATTTCAAATCTTCCTGCTAAACTCCACATTCTCCTCTACAAAACTGCCACCTCTCAGTAGGAATCGTTTCACATAAATCTTAAAGGAAGTTCTTGCTGATTGGAGTTAAGGTTCAGAAAACTTTGATGGGCAGCAGCATCTTAGTGGCTATAATGGATGATTTGCTAGCCTAAGCAAAACAAACAGGACAGGAATCTGCCACTCTCTCTGTGTGTATGTGTGTGTGTTAAGTACTACTGTTCACAGCTTGGGAAAGGATTTCTGGGAGTTGCAATTCAAACGATAGCTCAAGTCATTCATCAAAATGGTGAATATAGTCAAGAAATAAGGAATAAAACTAAGACTTGGAAGGAAAGCTAGAAAGAAAGTGGACAAGATCCTCAGCTATATCATTAGATGGTAAAGTCAGGATCAACCATACCATATTGTTTCTGATATCTGTGTATTTTCCTGAAAACTGGGCAGTGAAGAAAGTTGATGGGAAGAGAATCAATTCATTTGTAGTATGATTCTGGATGAGAGTTCTGTGGGTAGCATGGACTGCAAAAAAAGGCCAGTGGATCTCAGAGCAAATCAAACCTGAACTCTCACTGGAAACCAGTGACTCATTGGAATAGATGATAATGCTCAGTAACATTGAAGGCAATAGGAAAAGAGGTAGACTCAGTCAAGGAAGCCGCAATTTTGAGTCTCCAAGCATGGTGCACGGCTGTTAATAACAGGGTTTCATGAAGGGGTCTTATTCACCAAGTCACTGTAAGTCAAAGCTGACTTGACAGCACATAATAACAGTGACCAGAAAAGTACATTTTCAAGCTTCTCTCCTACTGTAGTGAAATAACGGGACCCAGAAATTAGATCCAAGTTGGAGGAAGAGGGCAAGGGAGGTGGGAGACCAATTTGGGTGAGCCATGGAAGGAACAGCAATCTGTTTGTGGAGGCAGAGATCAGCTACTTTCTGGCAACTGACCCAGAGGGGAAAATGTGGGGATATGGGCAATGGCACTTATAGCACCCCTTGCTTCTTCCAGAATCAACTACTGTGAGAATAAATATGTATTTGTCTGCAAAGACCTATATATAGATGAGGTTCTAGTTGTACATAGAGAGGTGTTGAGCTGAGGAGGGAATAAGTCTACTTGGTTGGCGGCAGGGTTAGCCTTATTATGAATTGTAAGGAAGTGGCTACTTCAGGTGGAAGATGTTGGGAGGCAGAAGCCATAAATTTCCAAATGATTTTTGTGAAAGTCTATTTATCTATTTATCTCCTCTCTCAATTTTTGCAAAAACCATACAGAGAAAAGAAGAGATATATACAGGGGAGGGGAAGGATGTCAAAGAAAGGAAATTAGTCCAAATAAAACCCCACAGAATAGAGAGAAGTGCAGCAAGAAAAAGGGTTTATACATGAGCATCAATAAAAGACAACTAGGGGTCCCTGTGAAGGTGACATCTATATGTCACAGATTCAAAATGCTGAAATGGTCATGAGTTCCTCAAACCATTGAATAATAGTTAGCAGTGATTCTTTTTTTCTATGATGCAGGAGCAAAAGGACATGGAGAGTCCATTTTTGATAACCAGTAGTTAATTTCGAAGAAGCAGATAAATGGCTTGAAAGCACATGCAAATATGCACACTTTAAAAATTATTCCAGCACAAAGTTAATACTTGTGGTAACCTCAACCACCAACACAACCAAATCATAAGCTTGAAAGATGCACTAGACAACTTACTATGAACTTTGTTTAAGAGGTGGTGTGATGTCAAAAACACAGGGAACATAAATTGGAGCTTAAAGATGCATAGCTAAACAAAACAAGATGATGCAGCTTTTCATGCCCAGGAAACATACCTAGGACCCTAAATCTGACCCTCCTGTCTTGCTCTGCAGTAGCATCAAGGAATTTAAAATTTAAATTCCAGGTCCTCATCTGACAGCCCTGATAGCAACATCCCCAAAGCAGGTGGCTGTGTTGATTTATATTAAGAATAGATCAGAATGATTTACGCTAAATACTGGAAGATCCCAAAGATCCTATCTGAGGACAAATGGATATACAAAATTGCAGAGATTGCAGAGATGGACAAATTGACACAACTAATGAAAGCTAATCCCAGAGAATGGCTTTTGCAAGAGTGGAACTTGCTTATAGCTTATTTCCAGCTAAGAGAGGGTAAGCTGGCATCAGCAGGCTTTGAAAATTGATTTATTTTATTTAGGTTAGGAAAGATGATGTTATAAGGAAAGGGCGGTGATTTTTTCCTTCTTCCTGTTTCAGTTATAAGGAATTACAATTAAGATTGAATTGAATACATGAAAGTTATACATGAAAGGAATGGGGAAAAGGATTAAGGACTGTACTGTTTGTCTTCACAAATAGGAAGTCAAAATTGTTAATATATTATTATTTATATTTTGAGAGGGATATATGTATATAGGGGAATGTTGATGTGAGTTGTACTGTCTTGTGTTGCTATTATATGGTTTGTATGTTTACAATTATGTTTTTTATTTTTACAATTATGTATATATATCATGAAAATATGCCTAAAAATAAATCAGTAAACACAGTAAAGCTTTTATCTTGGGAGGAGGACTTTTGCAAAACTAATGGGACTTATCCATTGAAGAACAAGCCTCTGCCTCCAAATACATGGTTGATGGGAAAATCCATTTCCTCACCAGCTACTGTGGAGATTTCATCCAAGACCAGAAGGGAACCAGGGAGGTGAGGGTAGTGGTGGCAGCAGCATATGATGTCATGATAGTTGCTTCCCAGTAGCCCTAGGGCTTCAACCCTGTGTACCCTGGCTCCACAACAGCATTGTTGCATTGAGCCCCCTAGTCTGTTGCCTTCTGGTGCAGATGGGAATGCTGTCCCATCACCATTGTTGAAGACAGCTGTTTGGATAGCTCTTGTACATGAAATAGGACTGAGGATTGTTGTTGCTGTGTGCCTTCAAGTCATTTTTGATGTATGGCGAGCCTCAGGTGACCATATCATGAGGTTTTTTCTTGGCAATATTTGTTCAGAAGAGGTTTGCCATTGTCTTACCCTAAATATGAGAGCATGTGACTTGCATTAAGTCACCCAATGGGTTTCATGGCAGAGTGGGGAACTGAACCCTGGTCTCCAGAGTCATAGTCCAATGCTGAAACCACTACTACACCATGCAAGATCCAGGGCTAATTTTTGAGCTGGGGGGATTCATTGCAAAACAACAACAACAACAACAAAACACACACCCAAACAAACAAAAATGGGATGGAGGGGCCAAGAAAAGCAAAACAGAATGGATGATTCTGGTTTCACATAAACCCTTTCTGGGAGGGAGGGGAAAAAAAAAGGGCATGGAGATTGCACTCCTTTTTTTAAAAAGCAAAATTATTGTTTTTAAGAAGAAGAAACAGGAGAATGGGGCATCTAGGAGGGACCCAGGGTTGCATAAACATAACCAGGGCTGACACTTTGCCCGTCAGTTTTAAGCAGCATGTCATGTCATGTCATGTAATGTCATATCATGTCATGTCATGTCGTTATGTTATTTATATTTATGTTATTTATATTCCACCTTTCTCCCAGTGTGGGGCCCAAGGCAGCTTATAAATGCTAAAATAATAAAAAATTAAAAGTCTGATAACAGAAAAGGTAAAACACCATTAAGCAAGTGATCATATTAAAATGCCATTAAATTTTAAAAGGTGTAAAATCTCTTAGAGACGTAGCAATAAAGTTAAAAATACAGCATGTACAGCCCAAAAAATAATGCCCTGCAACCGATTAAGCATGAAATGTCTGTTTGAATAGAAAGGTCTTTGACTTAGGCAGAGGGACAGATTAGCTTCCCATGGAAGGGAATTCCACAAGCTGGAAGCAACTGCTGAGAAGGCTCTCTCCTGTGTTCTCACCAGACAAGCCTGTGATGGTGGTGGGACTGAGAGAAAGCCTTATGGTGGAGTCTTGATATTTAAACTTTTAAAAGGTAAAGGTAGTCCCTTGACATGATTGTCTAGTTGTAACCAGCTGTAAGGGGCGGTGCTCATCTCCATTACTAAGCCAAAGAGCCGGCGTTGCCCGAGGACTGCTCTGGTGGTCACGTGGCCAGCATGACTGCACCGAATGCTGTTACTTTCCCACCAAAGTGGTACCTATTTATTTACTTGCATTTGCATGCTTTTGAACTGCTAGGTTGGCAGAAGTTGGGACTAGTGACAAGAGCCCACCTCATCATGCAGCATTCGGGCCTCAAACTTCCAACCTTACCATCTTACAATCATCAGAACTGACGTCTTAACCACTAAGCCATTGCACCCCCTATTTAACCTTTTACCTATACTAAAATTAACTGGGGGAGGGAATCCTAAAACAAATATTTAAAGTATAATCCTATAGTTCCAGCCCAGTATCCCAAAGACCACAGAACAGACTTCCCAGGTTAGAAGCAGAACTACCTGAGTTAAAGAAGAAGAAAAGGCCACTGTACCCCTGTCCCCACTCCTCAGGAGCAAGTGTGGCATGGTGGTTTGAGTGCTGGACTGTAACTCTGGAGACCAGGGTTTAATTCCCTGCTCTGCTCTTCTGGACAAATCTGGCCAAGAAAACCCCATGATAGGTTCACCTTAAGGTTGCCATAAGACAGAAACAACTTGAAGACACATAATAGAACCTTGGGTTCAGTGCTGAACTGGCTGGACGTTGTCTGGACAATTTGCACTAGAACTGGGGATTAGGCCCTGCATCATCTGGATTTCTCACCATGAAGACGGGGGAGGATATTTTATTTGGTCCATGTGGAAAATTTTCAGTATTTAGCAGAACTCCATTAAAACATGTTCTGTGTAAGGCTGCTGTTTTTATTTTTAATAGTTTCCTTGACCATCCCTTCTGATTCTCAAGCATAGCTCCTTCCGTTCTTCTTTTTCATTCAGACTGAGAATGAGTAAGACTGAAAAGCTTTATCAATGGATATTAAACCTCACCAGCTTTTACGCATCTGCTTTAAGAGTAGCATTGTCACCAACAATTCACCGGAGAAAGAAACATTTCTTAATATCATCAGAAGGCAAGCTACTACATTTAATTTGGAATGAGCAAGGCGAGAGGGTGATACCAAAATCCAAATGACAAATGATGTCCAAGTACAAAGACAGTTTAATGAAAATAAGCAACAAAAGACAAAGGCATGAAACAGGCTCAGAGAAATTAACATACACTTCCTAACTATATAGTCCTAAAACCAGACTATATAGATTTTCTTGGTTCCGTGATAAACAAGAAATATGCATGTAAATTTTTTTAAAACTGCTTAATTTATCTTTGGAAGTGCATCTTGACCATTCAATTTATTGCCAAGTTTTTTTTTTTTGGTGCTGCCAATGGTGTCATAAACAAACTACAAATCCCAGCATTCTATACCATTGACCCATGGCTGTTAAAGTGTGTCAAACTGCATTATTTCTGCAGTCCAGATAAAGTCATAACTGTCAGAACCTTCCTCAACTCTGTATGTGTGTGTGTGTGTGTATGTATGTATTCTGGCAGTTGTCATCCAAAACAGCAACTTCTCTAAGCTTATTGCATGGGGTAAAAAAGTTGGAGCACCTTTTCTGGCTTCAATTTTATTCCGGGATGCAGCTGGGAAATATCACAAGTAAATCACCACTGAATCTGCTGGCTGAATACAGCCCAGGTAAACCGTGGCTCCAAGCCATGCTCAGCCCGCCAATTTTTGAAGTCGGAAGCTTCCGTTTTCGAAAATTGGCTGGCTGAGCGCGGCTTGGAGCCGCGGTTTACCTGGGCTGTATTTGACTGGTGGATTCAGCAGTGATTTACATATGATAGTATCCTGCTGCATCCCAGAAGAGAATTGTAGCCAGAAAAGGTAAGCCAGCTTTTTTACTCCATGCAATAAGCTCCTAAGTTGTGAACAGGATCCTCAGTACTGACATATTTTAAACCATACTTTAAAACATTTCTGTCCTGTCTTTTGTGAGATTTCAGGATGATGTACAATATAAATCATGAACTAAAAATCCAGTATGGAACAGCATCAGCATCCTTCCATGGATGAAGCCCTCCTCTGTTGAATTTATTTCTGCTTTTCTCATCTATGACTAGTCTCTGTTCACTGCCTGTTTCCTCTGCTTTCAGCCATGTTCACATCTCCATGATGGTTTTCTGTTGTTAGAAAAAAAGAAAAAAAAGAAAAGAATCATGCCTTTTCTAGCTAAATGCTGTTTTTCTGTTTCCCTAGATGATCCCCCTTCCTCTAAATTCCTTCAGCAAATGTCCCTGACTTGCTGCCTTTACTGCATGTCCTCTAACTCAGAATCCGCATTCCACATCAAGGTGACCCAATTCTGTATCAAGGAGAAAAAAACAACCCTCTGTTTAGAAAAAAAGAGACAGAAGTAATTCAACAAATGTGCCTATTTATGCTATATTTATATGGTTTGGAGCACAATTCATTTCTGGAAGAAGAAGAAGAAGAAGAAGAAGAAGAAGAAGAAGAAGAAGAAGAAGAAGAAGAAAGAAAGAAAGAAAGAAAGAAAGAAAGAAAGAAAGAAAGAAAGAAAGAAAGAAAGAAAGAAAGACATGCATTGCACCCAAAAGGCTGAGTTTCAAAACATTACTGTTTTGGGACCACAACTCCCAAAATAGTAATGTTTTGAAGAATCTGGGAGTTGTAATCCAAAGAAGTAAATTTTTTGCAAAGGGGCATTCCTAACACTTTTCCCTTCTTCTGAGAAATTAGTATTCTGAGTAATAACTAAGAAATTATTATTTCCAGATGTATTGCCTGGAGAGTTACTTAATTCATTATAGGTAACTCTGGAAATAGCCCAGGAGTACCCAAAGCTGCTATATTGCTGCAGGGACATGAGACTATTTCACATTACACAATTGTAGTGCTATAGGTGCATTTAAATTGTAGAAATAATGCAGTTTGCTACCATTCTAACTGCCATGGCTCCATCCTACAGAATCCTGCGATGTATAGTTTTCTGAGGCACAAACACTCTTTGGCAGAGAAGGCTAAAGAGCTTGTAAAACTACAAATCCCAGGATTCTATAAGATGGACCTTCAGCACTTAAAGTGGTGTCACATTGCAATATTTCTACATTGTAGATGCACCCTACTTTAAATGCCATGGTTACATCCTATGAAACCCTGAGATTTGGATTGTTGGGAGAGCTACTTAGAATTCATGGCCAGGGAACGCTAGTAACTCATCAAACTACAGCTCCCAGGACTTTCTAGCCATGGCTTTAAAGTAGATCTACAGTTAGTGTGAAAGGACTCATGATCAGTGTGTAAGCTGGATTTGGACACTGCTGACAAAAGGTCAGTTTTACAAGCCTCATTTATTTACCAGTGTATGTTTCATAAGGGATCTTTCTCAGAAGGCCACCTCAGAAGTCATTGTGTTTGATGTCCAGAACCAGCATAGGGAACGCATAGCCCTACATATGTTGTTTTATGTATCACCCCAGTTTTACTGAATGGAACTGGCATCCAACTCCATCTGGAGGGCCACAGGTTTCCTACCTAGGTTTTAGCAAATCTCTTGCATGGCCATCCTGGGCTACGAAGTTTCCCACTGTTGTCATACAAGACATGTGGTAGTCTGAGGAATTTATCACATAAGCCCCGTTCTGACCACAATTGCTCTAATAAGAGAAATGGGATACATAGTGGCTTGGAAACACTCCCACTCATATCTTCACAATAGCGCAACTGGGGCCATGTGCTCTCTTCTGCACTCATCCCTGAGCCAGCAATTTAAAAAACAACAACACAATTCAGAATTAATACATTTTTTAAAAAAAGTAAATAGAAAACTCTGTAGACCAGGGTTCGAATCCTGGTTTGGCCATGGAAACGTACTGGGTGACCTTGGGGGAGTCACACTCTCTCAGGCTCAGAGGATGGCAATGGCAAACCCCCTCTGAAGAAACTTGTCAAGATTCATTGCCTGAGGGTTGTCATAAGTCAGAAACAACTTGAAGGCACACAACAACAACAACAAAACAAAAGAAAACAAAAGAAAGTGAAAAGGGGGCTGTCTAAGAATAGTGAGGGAGAAGACAGGGAGGGAGGGAGGGAGGAGAAACTGACACTATATGAGTTCCCAAAACCAGAACTATCTTGCACTTATATACTTCGAACTTATATCACACCTGAGGACTAATGGGACAGCAGCACATTTGGGAGTGTATTGACTGGTTTTCTCATCAATGATAAGATGCACTCTAACCAGACTTGGAGGACAAGGCAGTGATGAGATGGAAATGACGTTGTGTGATAAGTATTGCCCAAACCACTATTATTGAACTTTAATGGTGGTTGAAAAGTTCCCTGTGATAAAGTCCTTTTTGTTGCTAGCTGTCCTCAAGTCAACCTCATAGTGACCCTGTGTATGAGACATCTCCAAGTCCCTCTATCCTCCATTGCTCTGCTTAGGGATGTTATCACACGGGGAGTCGCGGGGAGAAAGTGGAAATAAACCGGAAGAGCGGAAGACTTTAATTTATGGGATTTGTCCTGTTCCGCCTCGTCTGATAACTAAATTCAAATTTAAAAGGGGGTTAATTCGAACGAAAACCTGATCAGGTTTTTGTTCGAATTAACCCCCCTTTTAAAATCGAATTTA
Source organism: Phrynosoma blainvillii (assembly GCA_026167975.1). Classification (NCBI taxonomy): domain Eukaryota; kingdom Metazoa; phylum Chordata; class Lepidosauria; order Squamata; family Phrynosomatidae; genus Phrynosoma; species Phrynosoma blainvillii. Next base: position 25,250,627 of record JANUYF010000001.1, on the reverse strand, counting down.
GTTATCAGACGAGGCAGAACGGGACAAATCCCGTAAATTAAAGTCTTCCGCTCATCCGGTTTATTTCCACTTTCTCCCCGCGACTCCCCATGTGATAACGTCCATAGTCTTGTAGATTCAGGCCCATGAACATCCTGATTGAGTCTATCCATCTGGTGGGCGGTCTTCCTCTCTTTCTACTGCCTTCTACCTTTCCTAGTATTATTGTTTTTTCCAGTGATTCATGCCTTCTCACGATGTGTCCAAAGTACAGAGCCTCAATTTAATCATCTTGGCTTCCTTTCCTTAGAACCTGTGTTTTGACATTGTTGTACTTTGCATGTTTTCCTCTGCCAACTCTTTCACTGCTTTTGGGAGAGAGCAGGACAGCCTTTTTTTTTTTTTTTTTGCATCCTTATGTCTTTCAAGCCTTTAATTCTATACTGAAAGAACACCCAAAAAGTAATATCACACAGTCCTCTCAGAAGTAATTCACTCTTCTAGTTATGGTGATTTAGCCTGTTGTAAATTAAATCGGAATTCAAGCCTTTCATATCCCCTTCTGTTGACCTCCTTTCTTTGGGTTTCCTTTGATTAGAAAAAATGCTTTAAACTCACACTTAATTAGAGCAGGACTGACAGAAAATACATTTTGCTATGCTCCTCCCACCCTATTAATTCTATATTAGATTTAATTAGGGCTGGTGAAATTTTTGTCATGAAAGAGAAACATTTCTAAAGTTGTTTCTAAAGAAACACCCACCCACCAATGCCACCATTCCAACCCAAGACCTTGGGAGAAAAAATTGTTTCTAAAATATCAATATTAAATATTAATAATTAAATTAAATCATCATTAAATTATAATTGAATTCAATTACATTAAAATTAAATATTAATAATTAAACAAAATAATTAAGTAAGATATTATCTATAAAGGTAACACATCTTAGGTCGTCCCAAGAAGGACATGATGCATTCCTCTCTAATAATCAAATGGATGACTGTAGAGCTTCAGAGATATAATTCCTTTATAGATAACCACTGTTAATGAAAATTCCAAACATTCAGTTTAAGAGCTCAAATGGCAAATGGGAAAGCATCAGGAAAAGAGGGAGGCTGTACTACTGGTGGATTGATTCACTCATGGAAGCTGAGGTCCTGAGTTTGTAGGACCTGAGCAGGGCAGATGATGACCAGGGATCTTGGAGCTCTCATTCATAGGGTCATCATAAATAGTAACATAGCAATAGCAAGTCCATTTCTATACCGCTTATCCGTGAACTAGCACTCCCTAAGCAGTTTACAATGTGTAAGCCAATTGCCCCCAACAAGCTAGGTACTCATTTTACTGACCTACGAAAGGATAGCAGGCTAAGTGGAACTTGGTGCCCTCCTCTAGGATCGAACTTACAATGTTGTGGCTGAAGTACATGCATTTAACCACTGTGCCATCAAAGATTGACTGGATGGCAAATAACAACAAATGAGGCCCAGTGCTGTACAGTGGTTAAAGCGATGGACAAGGACTTGGGAGGTCCAGGGTCATGTCTCCACTCGGCTGTGAAACATTGAGTAACCATAGGTAGAATCACTTTCTTTCAGTCTGACCTACCTTACTGAATTGTGAGTATAACAGTGGGAAGGAGGAAAGCCTTGTACACCACCTTGAGCTCACTGGAGGAAAAGTGTACCTAATGTACCTGATATGTGTGTACATGGCATTCAAGGTCATATGTACCTCCATGCTCACTTGTTACTACACTTTGCATACCCTGTGTTATTTTGGGATACAAATATTTTGTTATATTTTATTATAACAGTTACAGAGAGGTCAAAGAACATGAATCTGGACAGGCCATGATGACCTTTAAACTTCTCTTGAGTGGTCACACAGACCTGGGGGCATGTGTAAAGGATCCATGTAACTTAGGGGGGTTGCAGACTGCCAGAAATAGTGTGAATTCAGTCCACTTTTAGGGTTAGGGTTAGTGCTAGGGAATCATGGGAACTGTTATTTTTCTGAGACATTGAGCCTTCTCTGTCAGACAACTCTGATGCCACAATAAAATACAGTTCCCATGGTTCCCTAACTCTAACCCTAACCCTAAAAGTGGACTGAATTCACACTATTTCTGGCAGTCTGCAACCCCCCTTAATGGGTGGAAGTATTGCTGGTTTCCACCCGGCTCTGCTGTGTGCATTTCCTCTTCAAGGTGACAGACAAAGGTTTGTTAGCCTAAAGCATTAAGCCAATCTTTCTGCTAGCACCCATGGTACATTTTGATACCCCATCCTATTCCAAACTCCCTGGGGGTTGTCCTGATCTTATTACTGCTTGAAATCAATGTCACTGCCATCTACCAAAAATATTCCTTTTGTAACTCTGAAGTTAAAACCATCAACCAGGTGTTTTCTCTTCATTAAATAAGTAATTTGAGAGTCTACAAGTGTACATTGGTAGCTCCATAGATCTAGAAAGCTGGGAAAAATCTTGGAAAATAACCAATAAATTTACCTGATGTCAGAACTCTAAAGAAAACTATTTCAAAATGCTATACCAGTGGTATATGACCCCATCTAAAATGAATAAAATATACAGAACAGGAAATACAAACTGCTGGAAATGTCAGAAACAAGGAGATAACTTCATACACATGTGGTGATGGTGTCATGAAGCAAAGAGTTACTGGAAGACTATAGTAAATGCAATAAACAAAATGCTTCAGACGAGAATTGTACTGGACCCAAAAATCTTCCTTTTAAACATGACAAATAAATTAGATGAAGAGACTGAAAAGAATCATGCTAGAAAGCTCCTATATATGATAACGACGGCTAGGATACTTTATGCACAATATTGGAAAATTAATAGCATACCAACAGAGGAAAAATGGTTAACCAAATTAAGAGAAGCAGTGGATATAGTCACTGCAAAACTAAGAGGAAAAGATATAAAGGACGAATGGGTATGTCTTCAAAAATTCAGAGAAAAAAGAGGGTGGAATTTAGCTTAGAATATGGCAAAGGACAGGACTGGGAGAAAGGGAGGAAAAAAATAAGAAAAAAAGAAAAAGATGACAAAGAATAAAGAGTGATGAAGATACACCTAAAGGAAGTACTATCAAACAAAGAAACCGTATAGAGGAATTCAAATGTAAATGTAAACCAGAAAAATATTGTGAAAGATTACAGATTAGTCTGGATAGGTTTAAGAAAAGGGTATTGTATGTTTTTTGAATGCAATGTATTGTTTAGAATATAATGTTTGAAATGCCATGGATTATTTTGATGTTTGTAGATATCTTAAAGCAGTGGTAGGCAACCTTTTTGAGCCGGGGGCCGGGTTGCTGTCCCTCAGACAATTGGGGGGGCCGAAGCACCAAAAATAAATAAATAAATAAATAAATAAGTAAATAAAATTAAAAAAAAAAAGAAAATTAAAAAATTAAAAAAATATGCATGCACACTCTCTCAGCCCCAGAAAAGCCATGGCAAAGCCCCTGTGGAGATTTTGCCAAGAAAACCCCAAGAACAAGTAATAACAGCAATAATCAATATCATGGCAGGCAGCAGCAGCGGCGGGGGCGGTCCATCCGGCCCCCAGGCCTTAGGTTGCCTACCCCGCCTTAAAGTATGGAGATAGGTATGAATGTATGTACCGTATGTATATGTATATATCTTATCATGTATGTGAATAAACTATTTTTTTTAAAAACCCAAAACCATCAACCAGGTAGAAATTCCATTTTTTTGGAATCCCTAGACTCCATAAGGCCTCGTTCCCACTATGATTTAAAACGAATTGCTGATTGGGTTATATGTCTGTCATTCCCACTTGAAAATGGTTCCAAACTGACTGCACTTGGTTTCAGTCAAGATGAAACAAGACAAATGCCAAAGAACTGCTCTTTTCTGACAGTAGTTTTTTGGTGGTTCTTTTGAAAAAAAGTGATTAGCAAGCATGTTCAGCAAGTGGGAATGAAGGACCCGAATCGCATCAAACTGGAGAGGAGGGATTACTGTGGTGGAGGGTTGGCACATCCCTCACCAGTTTTTGGGGAAATCTGTCATTTCCCCCATTCCCCTTTCCCAGGACGTGTCCTACATTCCAACCTTCTGTCCAGGAGGAATTCCAAAATGCCCTCCATTCTGAGCTTGACTAGGAAGCATGTCTTCCAAGTCTGCAAAGCTGGGAGGGAACCACTTCAACTCCCCATGTCCTCCAAGTCCTGCAATCATGCCAAAAAAGAAGTGAATAAAGAAATAATGGGAACAATGGGGCTGGAATCGATTCACCAATCCAGAGCGAAAGTGAATCGTAAACTGGGTTAAATGTAAGTGGGAATGAGCCCTAAAAAGCCCTAAAAAACCAGTCTTGGTTCTCACACATTGGCTCAGACTGAAATGAGGCAGGGATGCTGCTGGATTCCTCAACACAGGATGCCCCCCCCACTTTTTAGGCAGTCTTGTTGAACCACTGTCATTCCCATCTTCCCCTGATTGGAACTGCTTCTGGATTGGTAAGAAATTGCTTTCCCTCACCCTTGCTACAAGCTAATACCTTTAATTTTGTTAGTCTCTGTGTGTGTGTGTGTGTGTGTGTCTGTGTGAATGCTATTGAATGAATGGCGATTTCCCCCCTTTGCTGTTAACGCAATAAATCTATTGCTGTTAACGCAATAAATCACACTTTGTAGTTCTAGTTTTTTGGAACCATTATACATAGCTGAGATCCCAACTCTTTTAAGTTATCCAGAGTCCTCTTGCTGCTATTAATTTGAGCTATTAATATCCCCTTATTATATGTTTATTTTTGGTTGCCATTTTGGTAACCTAGCAATTTGGGTAACACACTTTGAGAGGTAGCATCCCTTTCTTCATTAAAATGAATGAGGATAGTTCTAGGGATGGTGTATGCTGAAGGTTTGAACATGGCTTGTACTGTTCTCCATGCCACCTAGAGAGCATTTTATTAAGGCCTATAGGTATGTTCCTGAATACAAATTGCACTGTATTTTTTTCAAACCAGCTTCCTGCTGAATCTCCAGCTAAAATTGCAAGACCACTCCAGATGGAAGCTGGAAAGTATTTTGCTATGTAGAAAATAAAAATAAATAAATAAATAAATGCAGGAAATAAAGAAAAAGTAATTGACTAGATCAGTGGTGTCTGGTTAGAAAAGCTCAGTGACGGAACAGCTGGGGAGAGGGCACATTCACCCTTCTTCTCCTCTGTCACTGGGCTGCCTCCCCAGGGAGGCAGCCCAGCAATGGAGCAGCTGAAGAGGCCACTTGTTCACCCCTCCTCCCCCTCTGGGGGTGTCACCCCTCCTCTGTAGTGTCACCCAGTGCAGTCCCAACTGGGTGTCCCCTCCTCTGGGGTGTCACCTGGTATGGTCTCTATCACCCCCCACACAAACTGGGCTAGATGCAAATAAATTTGGGCCAAGATTCTATATCACCTTCTACATTTTGTAACTTTATGACTCTGTAGCTATGTTGCAGAAATGCAATGAAACCCTGTTAGTAAATTGCAAATTGCATATCCAGGCACCAGCAATAGTTTTCTGATGTGCATCATGTGCTCGTGATACACATTGGGCACTTCTGATATGCATAGAGCAATTCTGATGCACATTGGCACTTCTCATCCTCACTGGGCACTTGCAATGCATATTGGACACTTCTTCTAATGTGCATCAGACACTTATGATGCACATTGGGCATGTCTAATGCTTATAGGACACTTCTGCTGCACTCTGGCACTTCCTAGCCAATGTCTGGGAGCACAATGGGAATGTCCCAATGCGCAGTGATGCCTATTGTACATCGGGGCCATGGAGCATGTCACTCCATTGGCTGCCATTGTACAACGGATGCCTATATGTCATAACATCACCATAGCCTCTAGATGAATATGGATGTTTCAAAACTATCCAATTTTGTTTCCCACACATATAAGTCCCCTTACAATGATGTCAAGTCCCATGATGAATTCCATCCTTGATTTGATTTGGTTTGAAATGAATGATAGGCTAGTTGGGAATGAAATCTTTTGTCTTTGGCTTGCTTGAGAACTAATCTAATCAGGAAACTCATTTAGGAATGCTCAATGGATGAAGCACCTGAGAAATAACATTTAAATTACTTGTATCCCGCTTCCCAGCATATGACTTATCTCTTAGTATCCCTGTTTTGGCTTCATAGCCCAAGTCTGTTAGTATGGATGTTAAAGAAAGGTTACACTTCTGTTTTTACCGTAGTTTCACCTGTTTTGCCCTATGGTGATTTCCTAAGTGCGTATTCCAAGTCCTTTTTCTATTATGGTGGTGATGCTTTCAAAACACCTTCATTTTCATAAATTAAGTGAATGAATATTGTTCTAATAATGTTATGGTGCTACCTGTAGACTTGTTAGATTTCAGGACATTAGAGACTTAGGGCCTAAGCAGACTGCCAGAAATAGTGCACATTAAATTGAGGCATTGCCCTGGCTCAGTGCTAGGGAATCATGGGAACTGTAATTTATTGTGGCACCAGAGCTCTCTGACAGAGAAGGCTCAATGTCCCAGAAAAAAATACAGTTCCCATGATTCCCTAGCACTGAGCCAGGGCAGTGCCTCAATTTAATGTGCACTATTTCTGGCAGTCTGCTTAGGCCTTTAGAGACTTGAGACTTAGGGCTTCGACCTTCTTTAGTTCTCAGGCTATAGGTGAGGAATCTCAGGATGAGAATACATTGGACAGAAAGATGTGTGCCTATATTTTCTTCCCATTGTTTTTTATTGAGTGGTACAGTCTGTGCAGCTGTGATGCTTAATGTCCAATACTTAATGACAACAGTAGGGTTTGTTTCCTGTGACATCACAGGGGGTTATCTCTAGGTTTTAGGTTTTGGCCTTGAAATCTCAGTGCCTGGGATAATCTCAATCTTCAGATGGTGAAAAGAATCCAGGATAAATCTGGGTTGAATCTCCATTGTTTACATGCATCCCGTTTGGACCCAATTAAGTTTTTTTTTTGGGAGGGGGGAAATGCCAAAACCCCCACTTAAACTGGGATAATCTATATCAAACATTTTTCTGATTTTTTAAAAAAGATTCACATCATCGGCAGTGGGAATAATCAATTTGGATAGACCTGGGATTAAACTTTGCATGCCTTGAAAGTGTTTTGAATACATTCAGCCAACCCATCCAGCAACTGCTGCTCCTTCTTAGGATCCCTGGTGGCACAGTGATTAAATGCTGGTACTGCAGCCACAATGCTGTGAGTTCGATCCCAGAACTCCAAGGTTGACTCAGCCTTCCATCCTTTTGTAGGTTATTGACATTAGTACCCAGCTTGTTGGGGGCAATTGGCTTACAGATTGTAAACAGCTTAGAGAATGCTGAGTTCACTGAGTAGTATGGAAATGTTATACAGTCTATAGAAATACTATTGCTATTGTTTCCTATTTATCCTTCCCATTTCCCATTGCCAGGCGGGTGCTGCTGGTGCTGGACGAGTAAACCTAGAATGCAGCACTACCACTCGGCTGCCCGCCCCTGCCCTGCTGTGCCTTTCCCCTCTGGTGAAGGGAGAAGAGGACACTCCCTCTCTTGTTGTCCCACCATTTCTTTTCCTGGCAAAGGTGGCTCTCTCTGCTTCCAGCTACTTTTCCCCACTTAGGTTCATTTTGGAGTTGGAACACACCTAGAAGGAACAAAAACAGCTGGAGGGAGTGAATGGTAGGAGGAGAACAGAATAAGCATTCCATCTTGCCTGCTGATTTTCAGTTTCTGAATACAAGCTGCTGAAGAGCAACATGCTCTGATTGAGGGCTGGCTTGGAGGTACCTAGCTGTGCATTGATGGGAATCAGGACAATAGATTAGATGCATTGTTGGTCTAATTTAACAGGGCTCTTCTTATGCTCACAATTGCCTCCATTTTCTATTTGCCAGCAGAGTTGGGCCAAAACAAGACAAGCATAGTTCAGGGGTAAAGGACATGGTGGTTTCCCTTCAACAGCAACAGCAACAGCAACGGGAGCAGCAGGAGCAACAACAACAACAACAATTTTTCTATCCTGTCTTTTTCCCAGTTCATGTGGCTTACAGTAAAAAATTAAAACCAGATTAATACATATATCAATAATAATAATAATAATAATAATAATAATAATAATAATAATGTATTTGTACCCTGCCCCTCTGAGAACAATCGGGGTGGCTATCAACAATTAAAATTACACACAATATAAAACCAGAAAGACCCAATACCCACCCCCGTTAAAAAAGTATTAAACCGAGACTAGTTAAGAGATATAAATTAAAATAACATACAATACAAAATAATATACAACACAGTATAACAATACTGTAATAGAGCACACAACACCCACATCCCCACACCAGCACATAGTCAATAATCAAATGCCTGTCTGCAGAAAAACGTAGGGAGGGTGCCAGTCTAACTTCTCTGGGAAGGGAGTTCCAGAGCCTGGGGGCAGCCACTGAGAAGGCCTTCTCCCATGTTCTCACCAGAGGTACCTGTGATAGTGCTAGGACAGGGAGAAGGACCTCCCTGGTAGATCTCAGAGCATGGATTGGTTTGAAAGGGAGCATATGGTCCTTCAAATAATCTGGACCCAAGTTGTGTAGGGCTATAGAGGTTAAAACTGGCATTTTGAATTGGGCCCTGAAATGCACCAGCAGCCAGTTAAGCTGTTGCCACAAAGGAGTTGTGTGTTCCCCATAGCCTGCCCCAGTTAGCAATCTGGCCACAGTTCTTTGGACTAGCTGAAGTTTCAGAATATTCTTCAAAGGCTGCCCCACATAGAGTGCATTAACAATAATCCAATCAGGATGCAAATAAGGTATGTGTCACCATGGTGAGAGCTGATGTGTCAATGAATGGATACAGCTGGTTCACAAGCTTTAACTGTGCAAATGCAGTCCTAACCACTGCTGAACCCTGAGCTTCTAGGCTTGCTGTTGAATCCAGGAGTGTGCTCAAGCTGCAACCTGCATCTTCAGGGGAAGTGCAACCTCATTCAGCACAGCCTGAATCCCTGTTCCCTGATCTGCCTTTTGACTGGCCAGGAGCACCGCTGTCTTCTCTGGATTAAATTTCAATTTGTTTATCCACATCCAATCCACTACTGAAGACAGGTACCAATTTAGGACCAAAGCAACATCCTTGGCTTGTGATGGAAAGGAATTTGGTGTCATCTGCTTACTGATAGCACTGAACCCCAAAACTCTAGAAAACCTGTTCCAGTGGTATCATGTATATGTTAAATAGCATGGGGGACAGAATTGAATCCTGGGGGACTCAACAGGCCAATGGCCAAGGGGTTGAGCAGGAGTCCTCCAGCATCACTTTCTGGGTTCACCTTCTAAGAAGGAATAGATCCAGTGTAAAACAGTGCACCGAAGTCCTAGCAAGATGACCCAGAAAGGTACCATGGTCAATGGCATCCAAAGATGCCAAGATATTGAGCAAACCAACAGAGATACATTCTCCCTGTCTTGTTCCTGATGTAGGTTATCCAACAAAGTGACCAAAACCATCTCTGTCCCATAACTAGGCCTGAAACCAGATTGAAATGGATTTAGATTACCCTTTTTATCCAGAAATCCCTCGAGGTGAGACGTCACTACATGCTCCAGGACCTTGCCCCAAAATAGAATATTACAGACTAGCTGATAATTATCTAGAATGGTGGGGTCCAGGGATGGTTTTTTTAAGTAATGGTTTTATAATGGCCTCCTTCAGGCAAGCTGGAACTCTGCCTTGTTTTAGTGAGTCATTAACCACTCCCTATACCCACTCAGCCAGTCCCTCTCTAGCTTTTAAAATAAGATAGGAAGGGCAAGATCTAGAAAGTATGTGGTTGTTCTCATATCTCCAAGAATCCTGTCCACATCCTTCGGTTGCATAAAATGAAAAGTATCTAACATCACTGGACAAGTAGGAGCTAAAGTTACATCAACTGGGTCTGTATCAATTATAGCATTCATGTCAGAGTGGATCTGAGCAATTTTATCTGCAAAGTACTGGGCAAACTGTCCACAGCAGGCTGTTGAACGGTCTGGATTTTCCTCTCTTTGGCCAGAGAGTAAATTATCTCTGACCACTCAAAACAGTCCTGAAGGCAAGCTCCTTGAAGGCGTAATAGAGGCAGAGAAGAAATTTGCTTTTGCTGTGTGTATTGTCCAGAGTAGGCTCTCAGATAAGCTTTAGTCTGTGTTTCACTGGACCTCCTCCAGGTTTTCTGCTAATGTAGCTCTAGTTGCCTTCTTACTTATTTTATTACACAAGCTCCCTGGAAAACCAGGGAGGCAGTTTGGTTCTATTCCATGAGAAGGGTGCTTGGGAATGATCATGTTGACTATCCAGGCCATTTCTCCATTCCAGAGGTCAGCCAGGACTTCAACAGGATCACTTGTCCAGGTAGCAGGAAACTGCCCAAGAGCTATCAGGAATCCGCCTGGATCTATAGATTTCCTGGGGTGGACCATCTTAGGATTTCCCACCTCTGCAGAAGTTCTGAGTTCCAGGAAGTCTAAACCTCACTGGGTGATGATTTGTCCATGACAATGGAACTACTGACAGTTCCTCCACTCCCAGATCACTTTTATCCCACCCAGTACAGAAAACAAGGTCCAGAATGTGTCCAGCAGCATGAGCAGAGCTAAATACAACTTGGGACAGACCCATGGTTCTCATGGCAGACTTGAAATCCTGAGCTGGTCCTGACAGGGCATGTTGAAGTCCTCCAGCTCTATAAGATGAGGAAGATTCCAGCACCAACCCTGAGACCATCCCCAGTAGCTCAAGAAAGGAGATTGTTGAGCAGCGGGGTGGGTGGCATACCGACAGAATCCCTAATCCATCACAGCCATTGATCAGGGCAATTGATCAGGGGGATGGACTACTGCAACTTTGCCCCCCACACCCAGGTATTGCCTACTGTTGAACAGAGAATTTTGGTGGACACAGCTGAGCAAAATTAAGACTCATCCAATCAGGTCTCTGTGATACATACTAGGTTGGTATGTTCATCCAAGAACATCAACCTTAGTTACACAGAATATGCCATTCAAATGAAACATCCAGTGAAGGGTATGCACACAGACACAGATACACACACACACACACACACACACACACACACACTTTTCAAGATAACATTATCACCCTGAGATTTCTCCCCTTGCCCCGGGGACAACAGAAGGGAGGCCAGGCCTTGAGATCTGGGAACTTTAGGTCACTAAGAAGGTCATCAACATTCCCTAGAGGACATGGAGACAATATCATCATGTTTTTAGGCCTGTCTGGGATATTTTAGGCTGAGAAGAGGCCCATTTTTCCCAGTAAGTAAACTGGAAGTAAACTGGGCTGGAAGTTGACTTCCAGTTAACTTTCTAGTAGAAAAGCACCTCATCTGGCTCCAGAACAACCCTGTGGGTGGACGAAGAAAGGTTAAATTGTACCTCAGTCCACTGGGCTGCTGATGGTCTCACTCAAAACAGCCTTCAGTGGACCACTTCTGGCTGAAGGGCCACATTTCCCATACTTCTGGGCTATATGAATGCATTCTTTGACTGCAGATTTGCTCTGCCATACAAAGGATCTCATCATCCCTGGCAAATGGACCCAGCATGAGGTCATATTTCTGTATTTCATAGAAGAGCCGTCTCGTGCGTGTTCTAGTGATGCGTTATTATGTTAATGGAACTTGAAACTGTGCACCCAGAGGCAGTAAAGCACACTCAAAGTCTCTGTTCATTTAACTCAGGATGACATTGCCTTTGAGCACATGGCATTGTTTTATTAATGGTTGTTCCTTTTCATCAGGGAGGAGCAAAACCTGTTCAGAATGTAATATGTTTAATTGTAGTGATAAAAATGATGGAGATCTGTCTTTTGCCGTTTGTGTCTCTAATGCTCCATCAGTTATCTCAGGATTCTCCCTCTTTGGCGGCTTCTCCCACCATCCACCGTGTCCTGCCGCCACAGGAAGAAATGCATATAAATATGTAAGAAGAGATTTAATTACCGAAAATGCGTAAAATGCACTGGGTACTTCTGTGATTGAAGTCTTCCCTGGGGACATGATAAGTATCTGACTGAAAAATAGGTCACTAATTAGTAAAGAAGTTGAATTACATTTATGCATGACATTATCCATCTTTAATACAGTCAGAAGAAAGTATTGTTCACTAAGGAAACAAGTTACCTCCAGAGCTTAAGACTGGGAGATAAATGTAATCCAGCGATTGCAGCTGCAGCTGAGCAAAGAAACCCAGCAGCACCTGCAAAGTTGGCACTGGAAGTAAATGCTTCTCTTCAGTCCCCTTTCACTTAGCTTTTTCATATTTTGTAGAGGTTGCTGTACCAAAAGGATGGGCAACCTGTAGTCCTTGGACTAAATTTGGAAGACCCTTGTCAGTAGCATCGCTGGGGGGTGGTGTGGGTGGTGGTGGTGTGGACCACACTGGGTGACACCCCAGAAGGGTGACACCGAAGAAGGGGGGATGACACCAGGTCGGCTCCATGCCCCCGCAGGCACTCTTTTGGAGCCTTTTTTGGTTGGCCTACACCCCATATGGGGCCTTTTTGGGCCACCTAGGCCCCACGCAGAGGCTTTTCAGGCCACCCCCCACCCCAGAAACACCACCGGAAGTCTGGGGCCAGAAGCCTTGCTTCCCTCGCACTGGGTGTCACTCAGTGTGCAAACACTACTGACCCTTGTCAGGAACTTATAATTACTTTTGGATCTTGCATGGTCTTACTGTAACAAACAGACCATACCTTCCAACTGTCCTGATTCCTAAGAAACCATCCCACTTAATCCTCGGATGTCTCACTTTTTCAGCTGCTTTTAAAATGTCTCTGTTTCTCTTTCTTCCTCCCCCTTTTCCCCTTCCTTATTTCCATTGCTGCAAACTGAGTTCAAAGTGCAAAAGAAGTTTGTTCTCAACTCAAGAGGAGGAAGAGGAGAGGCAGAATCTTGCTCTTCCCAGTACTCAGGCAAAAGCAAATTTCTGCAGCCTCTCCTAACTTGTGTATTCTTCATCTTGTGAACATTCTGATGTTGTTTGGCCACACGTGTCCAGGTTTTTATCTCTGAATGTTGGAAGGAACTTTTAATCTTTTAAATTGCATTTTATTCTTTTCATTTGAGGTTTGAATTGCTTTAATACTGTGAATAGTTTAATTCTATTTCAGTGTTCACTTTTTGCATGTTTTTAATTTATTGTTTTATTAAATGGTAAGCCACTTTGAGTCCCGATTTTGGGAGAAAATTTGTGATACAAATAATAATAATAATAATAATAATAATAATAATAAACATGTGTTTTGCAGAGATCAACTTCATTATGATATTATTTGGACACATGAATCAAGATCTGATAACATGGTGGCAGAGAATAATCATTTGCTAGTATATGTATAAACAGCCCTATACACTCAGGTCCTCTGGGGGAAATTTACTTCAACCAGCCAGAATTAGGCTGGCAACAGTCGCCCAGAGGACATTTTCATCGGCCGTCCCCAGACTGTGGAATGACCTGCTGGGAGAGATTTGACAACTAAACATGCTGTCTGAATTTAAAACTGTATTAATGACCTATCTCTTCCAGCAAGCCTACTCAGTTGATTTTAAAGTATGAATTTTAAATTGGTATATTTTAAATTTTATGTTGGATGATTTTAATGTGTCCTATGTTTATGTGTTTTAATCTAATGTGTTTAAATGGTTTTATGTGTTTTAGTCTAGTTGTATCCTGCCTCGCGAGCTGCATAGGAAATGAAATGTATTATTATTATTATTATTATTATTATTACTACTACTACTACTACTTATGGCTGTGGGAGAAGGAATGTCCCTTTCCCTCACTGCTTACTTTTGTTGCACAACAGCCATAGGGGCTTGCAAATGCACCTTCATCTTTCTACATTTTGTTTTATGCTGTCCTGAGATCTTCAAATAATATGTACACTCGTCCCTCCACATTCACTGGGATTAGGAGCACAGGACCCCCGTGAATGTGGAAAAACTGCAAATAACAAAAACACTGTGTTTTTACTTGAGAGAACTAGGAATCTCTAGGTCCTCCAGTGCAACTCTATGGTCAACATCTGCCAGACATTGACTGTAGAATTGCTCTGGAGGAGCTACAAATGCCTAGTGGAGTGTTTTCTCTAGGAATCTCTAGGTCCTTCAGAGTGACTTTTGGTTAAAGTTGGCCATAGAGTTGTGCTGGAGGATCTAGAGATTCCTAGAGAGAACATACTAATAAAATCCGTGAATAATCAAATCTGCAAAAGTCAAAGCCGCAAATGTGGAAGGACAAGTGTATTATGTTTTCCAGTTCAAAGGTACTCTAATTTGTGAGACATCTGGGTGGTGACATGGAGATTAGTTAGGCATTTGCATGTTTTACTTGGTCACTGGGAGTAACCTCTTTCAGTCTAATCCCATATGGTTCCTATACCACTGTGGGGATCACAGAGTCTTGATAATTTTTCAGACAGCTATTCAAGTTGTGTCTTCTAGATCAATGTTTGGGATTTAAGCCAAAGTATCATGAAAACATTGCCCATCAAATAAAAATTCTGACTCATAAAAATTTCTTTCAGTCCCCAAATTTCCAGCATTACAGTAATTTAAAGCTTCAGTTGAGCATTTAAAAATACACTTTAGGCATCCAAAGATAATGGACAGACAGTAACCAAGGAAATGTTTTGTTGTCATTAACTGCCCCTGAATCAATCTTGATTCATAGCGACCCTATGGATGAGACATCTCCAAGATCCTCTGTTCTCCACTGCTCTGCTTAATTCCTGCAGACCCATACCCTTGGTCTCCTTAATAGAGTTTATCCATCTGGCATGTGGCCTTCCTCTCTTCCTACGTCATTCCACCTTTCCCAGCATTATTGTTTTTTTCCAAAGAGTCTTCTCTTCTCATGATGTGCCCGAAGTATTACAGTCTCAGTTTGGTCATTGTGGCTTCCAGGGAGGTTTCTGGTTTGATCTGCTCTAGGACCCACTTGTTTGTCCTTTTGGCTGTCCATGGGATCCTCAACACTCTTCTCCAGCACCACATCTCAAATGAATCGATTTTCTTCCTATCATCTTTTTTTAACTGTCCAGCTCTCTCATCCAAACATGGTAAAAGGGAATACGATGGCTTGTATGATTCTAACTTTGCACTTTACTAGCATTGTGTAATAAACTCCAATGGCATTTAAAGCTAGATAATACCATCCCTTAAAATAACTATCTGTATTGAAAAAACGAAATGCATCATAAAGAGTATTCAAGTAGTTCTTGAGTTTGCTTGGCTGATGGAAGGTGGAGATGGTTAACACTGGACCATGTTTTCCACCAGTGAAAGCAAGTTCAGAAACAGTTATTTCTAAATTCTAGTGTGTTAGCCTTATCAAGGGGACTATCAAGGGGATTAAGTTTGTACCTCATGGGTTTTAAGATGTAGCAACAGTGGGACAAAATGAGAACCCCTTGAAATAAGAATGTTGTCCTCAAAATGAAAATGTCCTTTCACTCTCTAGTACTACAGACACTGAAAATTGTTCATATCCAGAACTCCAATATTTGACATGTTTACATTCCCTTGTTACACCATAGCTAACATTGGTTGGCACTGTGCACAGGGAGGTGTAGGTGGCTGTCCTTGTGTAACTCCATTACCTAGTAAACCCTGTTGGTGGGGAACAGTCAATGAAAAGGTGTGCTCTACCAATGATTGAAAGGCAAAGCAGCAACAGGAGAGACACTACTCCATGTGATAAGTACCTGCCAAAGATGCTATTATCTTACTGTAATTGTGCTTTATTAGCCTCATGTGATAAACTCCTGTGTTTTCAGTTTGTGTGATCAAGGAGGGATGGAACCTCTACTAGCATCAAATTTCCTTCAACACCACTTTAAACACCATCATAAGCAAGATGCAGGTGCACAACTCTGACACTGTCATGTTTCTTCTCCTAAATTTTTTTCTTCAACAGCTTTGTGTGATGAAGAGGCTGATGAGCTTCAAAAGCTTGGGGAATGCATTTTCTGTTTTTTCCCCTCCATCGGCCTAACAAAGGCCTCATGAAACTGTATATCTTGCTGCATGGCCAGCACAGCTACTTCAGAAAACATATGTTTTCAGAAACATCTGTTGAATCTTTTGGGGATTTGATGAATTGCTCTTGTGAGCTGAATCAAAAAGTTGGTACCCAGCTGCTTCTGTCATAGTAATGACAGGGCTTTGAAAACAAATCTTGAAAGTGACAGTCAAATCTCGCTAGTGTATTGTGTGTATGAGCTAGAAACTGGTTGTAGATTGTAAATTCTTCATCTGGAAAGAATATCTTTTAGAATCAAACACTGTCTTGGTGAAAGGGGATCTTACCCACAATTTGAAGACTGTACAGTGGACTTTTCATATCTGCTGGGGTTTGGTTCCAGGACCCTCCGTGGATACCAACATCCGTGGATGCTCAAGTCCCAAAAAATACAGTGGCATAGTGAAATGGTGTCCCTTATATAAAATGGCAAAATCAAAGTTTGCTTTTTGGAATTTATGCATTTTTAAAAATATTTTAGAACTGTGAATGGTTGAATCTGTGGGTAATCAAAGTTTGCTTTGATTACCATCCATGGGTATGGCGGGCTGATTATACTTGTGTCACAGGCTCACACAGCACTGGGAACAAAAATAAAAGAGTTACAGGTCTGAAAGGGTTCAGTTGCATGCTATGTTGCAGCAGTGCATAGTAGTCTTCTCAATAAAGGGCAGTTTGTAGTAAATAAGAGGTTGGGAAATGCAGCCTGTGAGCCACATGTGGCCAAGGAATCCCACTTTTCTAGCCCTGAAGCTTCCCCCAGTCTTAAAAAGCTCCCCAACCCCCCTTTTAATAAAAAGCCCCATGACAATTGTCTCCCCTAAACCACACAGGAAGCTCCAGAATGCTTGAAAATATGTGAACATGAACCTCACACCCCACATGCAACCCAAAACCTTTTACTACCCACAAATACCTTTCTTTTTCTTAATAGTTCCTCTCAAAAGGATGTCAAGAAGTGATGGGATCTCACTTCTTGTTGACATTTTGGGAGGGACCACAGGGAAAAACAGAAGTATTTGAGCTTACTAGGAGGGTATTACTTGTAGTTTGGGTCTAGGGAGAAATTGCCTCCTGGTTCCCACATATTTGCCCACTCTTGGCATAGGTAATGCAAGAACATCTGCATCTACTGCCAAATTGACAACGCTTTAACTGCCATGGCACAATGGTATGGAATTCTGGGATTTGTAGTTTTGGGAGCTATTTAGCCTTCTCTGTCAGAGAGTGCTTGTGCCATAACAAACTACAAATCCCAGGATTCCATAGGACAGTTAATGTGGTGTCAAACTGCATTAATCATGCAGTGTGGCACAGCCTGCATCCTTCCCCATCCTACAGCATCTTTCCCTGAAGCCCAGCTCCATTTCTTTCCTTCCAAGGCATTCTGATTATAAATACTAGCAGAAGAAAGATAGCTAAAGGAAGTTTCATTGGGAAATGGACGGCAGGAAGAGGGATTCACCACCTCTTTGCCTTATTCCCCTTCTCTACAGGGAATTGGTGCCTCTTAAGGAACTGTGTGAGAGGAAAGAGAATATTTGGCTAATGCTATACTTGGCTGTACTGTAGGAGAATTCCTCTTTGTTTCTAACATCCAGAATTCCTGGGTTCCTTGACAGAGAATTGTGACAGCGAAACAAGTTTCACATTTTAATGTTAGCTGCAGAAAATACACCTGAACGGTGTATCTAAGGTTTTACCCAGAGTTGGTGAGAAAAATGAGAGAAAAGGGTTCAGGAGGGCTTTGCTAACTAGGAGATAGCATGGAGGGAGAGAGATGAAAGCCATGTAGGAAAGAAAAAGAGAAATATGTTAGAATGTGGAAGGGATAAGAATGAGGCAGGAGGGCAAAAGAAGATGGAACATAGAACAAGGAAGGGAAATATTCTTCAAATACCAAATACAAGATCAACAGGACCTCCTGTAAAAGGAAGCTAGAGGCTAATATTTGAGCACAAGGTAGCCACGAATGTTGCTCTGTTGACCAGACCATGGCCAATAGCCCAGATCACTCCTATTTACATCTGTTTTTTGCCAGTCTCAACCCCTCTTATTGTTAGTCTGTCAAAAGGACTGATGCTAGGAAGTGCTAGTCCAGGAGAAGGCAATCTGATTGGGTTACAAGCCACTAATTCCAGAGAACATGGACAATGGACAAGAACAATGGAGTTTGCACTTCAAAAGCATCTGAAAGATATTACAGGAGAGGAACAGAATTTTGGTGGATTGAACAGTCACATAAACAACAACAAAAAGCCTTTCTGCACCTCCAAAGATGCATTGCACATTTCAAGAGGAAACATGTATTTCACCTTGAGAATCTGCAAATCTGCACATCTGCACATCTGTGAGGCATCTGGGGCATGTTTTTATAATATGTGAAAGATTAAAATGTGTACAATTGAAAAATGTGCACATGTATTTTGATGTGTGAAACAAGCAAGGAAGGTGAAAAAAATACATACAGACACAAACCCATATGGGGAAATGGAGCTGTCCAGGGTGCTGAGTCTATTTTGGAGATCTAGTTCAGCAGATTGAAAATGGATCCATCACCCCAATGAAATGGGAACCATCATCATCATTGGATGGGAAAGAAATCTAAGCAAGTTTCTGAAAAATGCAACCAAAGTGAAACCAATAGATTTTCATCTTCCTTTTTTGCCTATTTGTGCTGGAGGGTAGAATGTCTGAATTAAGTATAGACCGAAAGAGTTCATCAACCTTTGCCTCTATTTCTAGCCCTGGCCCTTTTCATATGACAATTCCCAGTAAAAACTAAGGACCAGCCATTTGTGATTCACTTCTCACTGACCAAGGGAACATCTACACTGTAGAAATAATGCAGTTTGACACCATTTTAAGTGCTGTTGCTCCATCCTACGGAATCCTGGGATCTGTAGTGTTACAGGGCCTTTAGCCTTCTCTGCCAAAGAGTGCTGATACCTCACAAAACTATGAATCCCAGGATTCTGTAGGAAAGAGTCATGGTAGTTAAAGTGGTGTCAAACTGCATTATTTCTACATTGTAGATAGTGTAGTGCAGGGACCGGCAACCTACGGCCCAGGGGCCGGTTAAAACCCCGGGCCCCAGACTTGCCGGCCCTGTCCGAAGGCTGCCGCTGTCGCTGCCGCCGCGCGCTGCTGCCGGGGAGCGTTTTCGGCCGCACATGCGCCATGGCAGCTGTGGCGGTGCGCGCTACGGTGGCGGCCGCAGTAGTGGCCGCGCCGGCAGCATGCGCGGGGGGTCGCACGCGCAGGAGGAGGGTGTGCGCACGCATGTGCGTGCGCGCTCCGCCATTTCCCCCCCTTTGGCCCAGCCGAGCAGCAACCTTTTTGAGACCGGCCCAGGTCTCAAAAAGGTTGCCTGTCCCTGGTGTAGTGGTTTGAGTGTTGTACTATGGAGATCAGGATTTGAGTCTCACTCAAGTATAAAAACCCACTTGGGCAAATCACACTCTCTCAGCCTCAGAGGATGGCAATGGCAACCCCCCTCTGAAGAAACTTGCCAAGAAAACCCTATAATAGGTTTGTCTTAGGGTCATCATAAGACAAAAATGACTTGGAGGCACACAAGAACAACAAAGATGAACCCAAGCCTTTGCTCTGCAGTTTATTGTGCACTCAGATTACCAGATTACTTTAATGAGGATTCATGTTTTTCAGCAGATGGAGAGGTAGGGTCCTTGAATTACTTTATTTGGAGCTTGGAAAAATTACTTCAAAAACAAACTACAGCATACACTATAACATTTCACAGAATAAAGTCAGGAGACACATGGCCAAACAATATCAAAAATGTGGTCAAGATGGCAGAAGTTATTAATGAGGAAGAACATTCAGGCCAGGAGATGCTGCAACAGTTTGTTTTTGCCTGAGTCAACAGAGAAGGGCAAGACTATTCCCTAATATCCTCTTCCCTGTGAGTTAACTGAATGCAAACTACCTTTACACTATTAACTCAGTTTGCAGCAATGAAACTAAGCTATGGATAAAAGGGGAAAGCAGCAGGAGGAGAGAGAAATTGGGACATTTTTAAAGTAGCTGAAAATGTGGGATGACAGAGGTAGGATGGTCCCTGCCAAATCTGAAGGGAAAAAAAGCCACACAAGACAATCACATAAACAAAACAATTATATAGCAAATACTAACAGTGAATACATATATTTATAGCAAATATAAAAATAGAGGTATGAACAATAAATATATTTATAGCAATTATGAACAACAGAGAATTGAAACCATAAAAAGACTTAAAACAGAATATTATATTGAACATACAGTATGAAAAATAACCTGCAACTACCAACTGGTTACGTATGATTTACAGCCTGCCCACCATCAGTAATGGTTTGCTGGGCTTTTGTATAAATTCTTTGTTATTGTTGGGTTGTTCATCACTCCTACAACTGCTACCTGATCCTGCATCTGGAGTTTGTTTATTTGTATAAGTCTTGTTCTTTATATTGAGCATGTTTACATTGTTACATATTTCATTTATTCTTTTGCCACATATGTAATGTGACTTTTGGCTATGTTGTATTTTATTTTCCACATTGTATGCTTAGTGTGATATTCTATTTAACTCTTTATATATTTTCAGTTTCCCATTGGTCATAGTTGCGATGAATAGCATATTTATTGTTCATTTCTATGTTTTCATATTTGCTACAAATATCTTGTTTATTGGTCGTTGGTCTTAGTTATATGTCTATTTGATTCATGCAATGGTCTTGTGTACTTTTTGGACTTGAGGTTGAGATATTGCCGTTTGGTTGTTGGTCGACTATCCCAAATTGGAATAGTTGAGGTTTTGTTACAGTTTCCAGAATCTACAGCCAGATACTGACCAAGCTGGCTGGGGGATTCAGGGGGTTGTAGTCCAAAGCTTTAATCCAATGGTTGGACCTAGAGTAGGCCCATTGAATCAATGCACCATACAAAAAAGGTTGGCTTACCAAACTCTTTTGATTATGGGGGTCTTCTATAGCTGAACTAACAATTAGATCTAGGCTTCCTAAAATAACTTTTGAAGCTCTGATCTGATTTATGATAAACCTGTTTCCTTTGATGTGTTCTTTTATATTTTGGGGGGAGGGTTGGCAGATCAGTTTAGATTGAGGTGAACAGCATAATGAAATGTAATGCAAATTTGGTGCAAATCCCCCTAATCACATATTTATACCATAAAATGCATAATTAGGTAATTACCACTTGTAATTAGCCATTACTAAATGACAATGGTGCCATAAAAGCCTAATTAAACTAAAAAATGTCCACGGCATACAGACTAGGTAATGTATTTTAAAACTTCATTATCTCACCTGATGTTATTTTCCCCTCACAAATTATCACAAGCCCCATCTTCCTATTAGGGAAAATTAAGTGGCAAGAGTTGCATTTGAAAAATTCTTGCTTCACAGTGTAGCCAGGACAGGAAGGTCCCCTTGCGAACAGAGTCTGTTCTTCATTTGTGGCCTGAGGGGGAAAAAAATCAGCTAAAATTTCTGTTTTTTTTGTTTTGTTACTCCACACCCCTTAGATACCTAACTTACATACAATGGGGTTAGGGGTCCAGGGGTGGGCAAAATGTGGTTCATGTCCCCCCCAACAATGTTTTTGTTTTCATCCAGGCTCCCTTGACTATTTGATTCATGCAATGGTCTTGTGTACTTTTTGGACTTGTGGTTGAGATGTTGCCGTTTGGTTGTTGTGACTCACTTGATTCAGAAATCGCATCAGTAGTAAAACTCAGAAAGCCTTTATTCAGTAACTATAGCTCTGCACCAGAGATGTTTGTTGTCAGAACTAAACAGCAAATGTTAGTGTAGCCTAATTAAACCACACACAATTTCAAATCATCTGCAGGCTGTTTTTCCACTTATTACAAAAGCAAAACAACTTTGTTCCTCCCGGTTCCTATACCACCCCCTCTTTATTTCTTCTGTTTGCTTTCTTAGGGAATTGACCTTGGGTAGTCTTGAACCAGACACAACTCCTTTCTCTTTGCC
Organism: Phrynosoma blainvillii; assembly: GCA_026167975.1. NCBI lineage: Eukaryota > Metazoa > Chordata > Lepidosauria > Squamata > Phrynosomatidae > Phrynosoma > Phrynosoma blainvillii. The sequence continues at coordinate 25,228,500 of JANUYF010000001.1, read as the reverse complement.
ATTTCAGCATAAAGGAATGTGATCAACAACCCTTTGCAATAAACACCCCACTGTATAGCCCATCACATTTTTTCAGTATGCCAACACACATTAACCCCTGCTACTTTCCAGTTCAGCCATGAAACCTACTGAATGATTTTGGGCAAGTCACATGCTCTCAGCCTCAGGGGAAGGCAATAGCAAACCTCCTCTGAAGAAATCTTACCAAGAAAACCCCATGATAGGGTTGCCTTAGGGTCACCATAAGTTGGAAATGATTCGAAAACGCACAACACACACACATCACACAAGTCAGGGGAACAGATCCTCATTGGTCACAGTGGCTCTTTCCTAGTAAATGGAGATTGTATAGGTCTAATTACGCTAAAGGCACAAGATCCCATCTATCTTGAAAGCTAAGCAGGGGTAGCCTTGGTTATGACTTGAATGGGATACCACCAACAAATGCCAGGTGCTGTAGGCTATATTTCAGAGCAAGGAACTGGCAAACCTCTGAGTATTCCTTGCCTATGAAATTTATGGGGTTGTCATAAGTCAACAGGCAACTTGAAGGCATACACATACAAACATGGTCCCTACTTAACCCCTAACTAGGGGCTGTGTAGGGATCATGAATATGAAACAGTCATGAGTGTGTAGATTCAGGTTTTGCATTCATAACTGGGCTTTTTAAAAATGAAGTTTTTGACCATTGTATAGTGCATGGGTCTTAGTCTCCTTTCATTCTTCCACTGTGAATATGTGCTTTCGAGTTTTTTTTTGTTTTGTTTCTATGTATTCATAACTGCCATATAGAATGTGGCTATTTCCCCTTCCCTTTCTTCTTGTTCTTGACCTGAATTCTGTATCAGATACTTACTGAAGTATGTATAATTAAAAGTACAGTGGTACCTCTACTTACGAATGCTTCTTCTACTGAAAAATTCGACTTACGAAACGTGCCTCCTGAAAAAATTTGCTTTGACTTAAGAAAGCTTTCCAAGTTACGAAATTGGCGCGAATGAGCTGCTCTCTGAATTTCATGGCATGCCATTGGTTAGCAAAATCTAGCAAAGCAGCACTGTATTGGCTAGCGAAAGAGGAAGTGTTTGCCTAGCAAAATTCAGCTAGGCAGCACTGTTTGGGCTTGCGAAAGAGGAGAGGAAGTGTGGCTAGCGAAATTGGTGGCTTCTGAGATCCAGGAAGGTAGGACTTGTGGCTTGTGGCTTGTGGCTTTTTGGCTTCTGATATTTGTGGCTTCTGATCTCCAGGACTGTATTTTTGGCTTCTGATATTTGTGGCTTCTGATCTCCAGGACTGTATTTTTGGCTTCTGATATTTTTGGCTTTTGATCTCCAGGACTGTATTTTTGGCTTGTGATATTTTTGGCTTTTGATCTCCAGGATTGTATTTTTGGGTAATGTAACATGTTTGTATTAGAGGTACTTAACGAAATAACCCTGTATTATACATTTGTATTGAGTTGTAGCTTGAATCTGGGGGCCTGGAACGGATTAGGGCATTTCAATGTTAAATTTTGCTTCTACTTACGAAATTTTCTACTTACGAAATGGCTGTCAGAACGAATTAATTTCATAAGTAGAGGTACCACTGTAATTTCTTCTGGACTGACCACCTAAATCTGACAGAAATGTCATTTAACTGTGCTCCAATCATTAGCAAAATGGACCTCCTTCTTCCCATCCAACTAATGCCTGGTAGAGTGCGTGCCTGTACTTGTGTGTGAAAGAGTTATGATTATGGCAGTACTGTCAAAACTGTAATCAAGTAGCAATCATAAATATGAAAAAGTTATGGATGAGTAAATGTAGGTAATTGTTACATATTCACAATCGCTACATAGTCTTATTGCATGAGAAAAGAAAGCCGAAACAGAGTGGGAGAGTAGCAGCTTTCTCCATGCCTCTATGCATGATGTCATAGCACTTCCATTTTTTGCCTGAGGGAGAGGGCCACAAAAGTGTGTCTTTTGTCACACTGGAAAAATCTGTTCAACAAAAGGCATGCTTTTATGACTGTCTCCCTTGGGAAGAGAACAGAAGTACTGTGATGGCATGGGTAGAGGCATGGAAAAAGCTGCTACTCTTCCACTCCATTTCAGTTTTCTTTCCCATTTGATTAGGCTGTTAGTTATTGTTATGATACTGTTGTCATGATACTAACTCTTTTCCCAACCTCCTTTACTGAGTGTAAGTTGGATAGGAAGAAAAAGGTCCATTCTATTAATGATTAGGTATGGTTGAATGATGTTTCCATCAGGTTTGGGGGTCAAGCTAGGAGGAGTTACTTAATTAAGTATAGTTAACTAAGGACACTTAACAAAACAATTCATGCAGAATTCAGCACCCCTCCTTCTCCTCCCTGTATCCTGCCTTTCCCCCTGTTTGGGACTCAAAGTGGCTTACAACAGATTAAAAAATAGTTAAAAATTCACAGAATACAAAAGTTAAAAAGTGATTAAGCTATCAATAAAATAAAATAAATAAAAACAGTTAAAACGCAAGCCCTTAAAGCTGATGCACATGTGTGTACACACTGCAGACACCACTACAACAATCAGAAAAATTCAGCACATTGTTTAGGTGGGATGAGCCTAAAATATTAAAATTATACAACTTGAATATATATTCAAAATATAGATTTTGATTAGGTACTTTGCATTCACCACATAATTTACATTCAAGCTTGAATATGTATTTTGAATAGATTGCACTTGTCCCCTGCTCATCCTGTTTCTGATGTTATTGTTTAACATAAAAAAATTACTAATTTATTCTTTTGGGATTTGGGTGTGGGTATATTTGGCAGGCTCTGTACTTCCTGGAGTGACCATGAGAGAGAAAATTTGTTCCTGGGCCTGGAATAGTTGCCCACCTCTTCTGCATAAATAGTTGTCTTAATGGCTGTTTAACCCTCCAGCACCAGTTGAGGTCATTTTAGTATCCCCAAATTTGTTACAGGATACACAGAGAACTAGGCCTGCAATGTAAGCATTCTCTGGTGCTGCTGTAAATGATTAGACCACATTTCAGTCACTTACCACATTGTCACTGTTTTCCCCACCTCCTCTAACAGAAAACAACCAAATCCTTCTCCTCCAATTATGAAGTCTCCTGATTTTTGGCAATGGATTTCTTTTCCTAGTGAACTGTGATGCAATGAAGCAGATGTGGCATGCTCTGATTATCAGTAATTTGTGCATTGGAACACTTTTGTCGCTGCCCACATGTGCATCTTGGCAATTCATTCTCTGGGTTTCATTGCATTCCTGCACTATAGCAACAGAGCTGTAAAGTTATGAATGTAGAATCTCAGCTCATGTTTGTTTGTTTGTTTGCATAAACCCCCACCATTTTCATGCTAATACCTGACATGAAATTCTGCAGCATATAATTTCCCCAAAATATTTTGGTATGTAAAGATTGGGTAAAAACTGCACCATATTCTCGCCACTATATTATTCTTCCCAACTGAGTTTCTCAAATGGCAAGAAGCTCATGTTTTGGTCAGGAAATGAACAATGATGAATATTCTCTCCATTCCCAGATTATAGCCTAGATTATCTGAATTTCAAAAACTTGCCAAGGTTGGCTGATCATAAAGTCTCTAGTACTGGTGAGGGAGTAAATTTTTTATACATTTCCATTATGATGTACATACAGTCAAGCAAGGCTACTTTTATGAATAAGCAATCTTATTTCCCACTTATGGAAGTAAGTTGTTGGGTGGCAGAAAACAGAAGTTGGGGATAATAGTGATCAATTATTGGGCAAATTTGCAAGAGTTCCTTGAAACATTAAAGAGTTGTCGGAGAAGTGTTACTATTGGGAGGCCCCTGTTATGCTCACATAGTTGAAGGATTTTGTTCAGTCTGTATTAAAAAAAGATAAATTTGCAGGAAATTGACACAGAGTTTATCCATGGTTGAGTTTGCAGTAATAAAGTCAGTGAAGGAAGAAGCTGGGGATGATTTACAGGCAGTAGGCTCCTCTAAAATTTACAAACAGCTAGTGTAAAATGTCACCGTTTATGATGCATTTTGCCCAGGCTGCATGTATAAAGGATGTGGAGATGGGAACATAAAGCAGTGGGTTGCCCTAGGGTTGCAGTTTTCTTTTAAAGAGAGGCACATAACACCAGCGGGTATGTTTGAAGGACCATGAAGCAAAGATTCTACTTTACTTTGCATACAGTTCTCGTTTTATAGCAGGCAGATGATGATGATGATGATGATGATGATGATGATATTTATTTAGATTCATTTGTTTATATCCTATCCTTTCTCCAGTTCAGAACTTTTACAAAAGTTAAAACAAATAAGGTTAAAAATGTATACCACACAAAAGTTAAAAATGGAGCCTGTCATTTTGTTCAGTAATTATGAGGTTGTAAGATTGACTTACAACACTGCAATTATTCCAGTTCAAGTTTATGAGAATTCCATGATTGTAATGGCCATAAGTGCCCCCCCTTCATCCTACCTTTGAAGCCTTGCTGCTTCTCTCCCAGCACAGCCAGTTATGAGGAGCTGGAGAGTAGGGCAGTGAATAATGCTATCCACCCCTTTCCCAGTCACAGAGCATGCTGAGACAGGCACCTGTGAAAGGATGGTGCAAAGACCTCACAGGAGTCCAGTCCCCATGACCAAGAAGAGAGCACTGGATATGACACTACCCAATGTTCTGCTCTCCAGTACCATAGGAATGGCTCTCCTAGATGCAGGCAGGTCTGCAAGTTTCAAGCTTCAAAAGTTGGATTTTGAAGGGTAGCATCAGGAGACATCCCAGCAGTGTTTCACAGTGCAGGAGCTTGGCTCCAGTGAAACTATCCAATAAAATTAAAACTACTTTAAACACATAACTATTAAGAAGAAAACAACAAATAGACAATACAGCTCCTTATGTAAGGCCCTTTTCTTTTGAGCAATCATGCTTCAAAGGCCTCTCCACACCAAAGCCTTTAACTGTGGGTAGAAAGAAAATAAGGAAGGCACTTAACCTCTCCTGGAAGGGATTTCCAGAGCCTGGGAGCAGCCACTGACAGTGGTGTCCCTGGTAGTAGTGGTGTCACCTGGTGCCTGGAAGGGGATTGCGGGGGAGGGCAGCAGCCTGCCCTGCCCTGGCTCCCCTTGTCTCATTCTCCTGTCCCCCTTTCTGACCAGCCACCACCTACAGAGATGCCCACCCAGGGCTGCCAGTCTCAAGCAGGTGGTTGGGCAAGTGAGGCAATGGGAGGGGATGGAAGGGGCATGCACTACACCCTCATTCTCCATTGCCTGGGCTCCCTCCTGTGAGGGAGCCATGGCACTGGAGAAGATGGGAGGGGAGGGAGCAGTGATGTCCCCATTCTTGGTGTCACCTAGTATGGGAGGGGGGCTACCAGGGGAGTAGTGGCCAAAAGGGGATGCTTACATATTCTTCTTCACTGTGACAGTGGAAGTCTCCTCCTGGCTGGCTCTCCACTTCTTCATCTCTGCCAGGCTCCCTGTGAAGAAGGAGTCAAGAAGAGGCAAAGCCAGGAGGGGCTGGCTCTCCCTATCTTGGCCTCTGCCTGGCTTCTTCATGAGGAGGGAGCTAGGCAGAGGCAAAGCCAAGCAGGGCTCACTGTCCCTTCCTTTGCCTCTGCCTGGCTCCCTCTGCATATGAAAGCCAGGCAGAGAACACCAGGAGGGGTGTGCTCACCCCTCCTCCTCTTCCACTGGCTTGGCTTCCTTCTCATGGAGAAAGCCATGACAGTGAAGAAGAAGAGATGGATGCCAGCAGCAACACCACAACTTCCCTGGCAGTGAGGGGAGGGCCCTATGGAGTGTCACCCCTCTTCTGAGGTGTCACCTGGTGTGCTCTGCACCCCCATATAGTTGTCTAAATGCATGTCCCAAAAGAAGTTAGACTCAATAAATTAATTGCTGAATGATAACCCCTCTTATTTAAACCTCTCTGTCTCAATGAATTTACTCAAATTGAAACCAGTGATTGGATGTAGAAACAGAATGGTTTCCAATTGGCAAAGGGGTCAGACAATGCTGCACCATTTCACCCTATCTTTTCAACCTGTATGCAGAAAATATTATACAAAGAGCAGGCTTGGACACAGAAGGAGGAGGAGTAGAGATAGGAGGAAGGAATATCAGCAGTCTAAGATATGCAGATGACACCATACAACTAATAGAAAATATCACACACCTAGAACACCTACTAAGGAAGATCAAGGAAGAAAGTGCAAAGGCAGGCTTACTACTGAACATAAAGAGAACAAAAATAATGGATATGGAGGACCTACACAAATTCAATCTAAACAATGAGAAAATTGAAATAGTAAAAGAGTTCTCGTACCTCGGATTAAATATTGATCAGAATGGGGACTGTAGCCAATAAACCAGAAGACTAGGAATGGGGAGGGCAGTATGAATAAACTAGAAAAGATCCTAAAGAGTAAAGACGTACAAGTGAGCATGAAAGTCAGAATCATACAAGCAACTGTATTCCTTATTACCATGTACAGATATGAGAACTGGATAGTGAAGAAAGTGGATAAGAAGAAAATAAATTCTTTTGAGATGTGGTGTTGTGGAAGAGTGCTGAGGATACCATGGACAGCCAAAAAGGCAAACAAATGGGTCCTAGAAGAGATCAAACCTGAAATCTCCCTAGAAGCCAAGATAGCTAAATTGAGTCTGTCATGCTTTGGCCACATCATGAGATGACATGACTCAATGAAAAAACAAAATTACTAGAAAAGGTTGAGGGCAGGAGAAAGCGAGGAAGACTGCATGTTAGATGGATGGACTCTATTATAGAGATCACAGGTATGAAATTGCAGGACCTGAGCAGAGCAGCAGAGGCTAGAGAGTCCTGTAGATGTCTCATCTACAGGGTCAACATGAATCAAGATTGTCCAGAAGGCAGTTAAAAACAACAACAACAACAACAATTGGATTTAGACTATTATCTCCATTATCAATCCCAAGCCTGAATCATACTGAGTAGTCCCATTGAATCAATTGTTAAATGTTAAGACTTATGCAAAGCTGATCTATTATTACTAGGATCAGGCTGTATTTTGCAGATTTATTGTGGTGTGGTGATGACCCTGAAGGTTATGCCAGCAAAGCACACCTTTTTATCAACTTTGAGCTGGTAAAAGAACCAGAGTAGTTAAATAAAGAAGGGCTCATTGCCAGATGGTTGGCCACCAGGTGATGTCAGCAACAATATTCAAAACCAACACCTTGTTGGTTCAAAACCAACACCTTGTACTGTGCCCAGAAACTAATTGGCAGCCAGTGGAGAGACTTCAGCACTGGTGTAATGTGCTCTCTCCTAGATGTTCCCATGACCAGCCTGGCTGCCATATTTTGGACCAATTGAACATTCCAGGTTAGGCACAAGGGTAGCCCCATGTAGAGCGCATTACAGAAGTCCAAATGTGAGGTTGCCAGATCATGTACCACAGTTTCAAGATCTTTAGCATCCAGGAAAGGGCACAGCTGGCGTATCAGCCGAAGTTGATAACAGGCACTCCTGACCATCGCATTCACCTGATTAGTCATGTGAAGTGATGAATCTAGGAGTACCCCCAGACTGTGAACTTTGGAGGAGAGTGTGACTCCATCCAGGGCTGGGAGTTGTATTCTCAAACCTGGTTTCAGGCCCGTCACTGTTAGTACCTCCATTTTGTCTGGATTCAGTCTCAATGTGTTTTTCCTCATCCAATCCATTACCGCCTTAAGACAATCATTGAGAGGAGAAATGCCATCTGAGGTCTGGGCAGACGATCAGGTCATGGAGAGATATATCTGGATGTTATCAGCGTACAGCATACAGCGGTGCAACGCGAGAGAGGGACTTGCTCCACCTGCCCTGCAAAGGGCCTCCAACCCTCCCGAACCCGGTGGCCGGTGGCGCGGCGCAGCAGAGGTAGGCGGGACCACCTGGGCCTACAAAAAGGCCCCCATAGAGCCTCACCCCTTCAGCGGCGCAACGCGGGAGAGGGACTTGCTCCACCTGCCCTGCAAAGGGCCTCCAACCCTCCCGAACCTGGCGGCCGGTGGCGCGGCGCAGCGGAGGTAGGCGGGACCACCTGGGCCTACAAAAAGGTCCCCATAGAGCCTTACCCACGCGGCGAGAGGCAGCGCTCCAGAGGCTGTGGAGGATTGCTCCCTCACGCAGCCAGGAAGACCAGCTGAGCGGCCCGAGCGGCTCCGCCCCCGCGTCTGTTAGGGATTAATATCTTTCCCACTAACTTACCGGTGGTTTGAATGTGGCTGGAGATACTGGGAAGAGTTTAAGACCCTTCCCTAACAACATCTTTCCCAGCAACAATGTAAATTTGTATTTAAATTGTATAGGCCATTTTATATTGTATTCTGCATATTTTTAACAATTGTTTTATATTGTTTATTTGATTTGTTTTTGTGGGGTGGGGCTGGGGTGGGTGGGAAGGAGGGATGGGATCTGTTCGATGTTATTTATTTGCTTTGCTGTTATTTGTTTTGCTGTTATAAATATTGTATGCCGCCCCGATTGCTTGGCAGAGGGGTGGGATATAAATAAAAATTATTATTATTATTATTATTATTATTATTATTATTATTATTGAAGACACCATGCTCCATGCCTCTGAATGATCTCTCCCAGCGGCTTCATATAGATATTGAATAGCATCGGGGACAGAATGGTGCCCTGAGGGATGCCACAATTAAGCTCTATTCTAGAAGAGCAGCTGTCCCCGAGCCTCACCCTCTGGGATCTGCCCGAGACGAAGGAACGGAACCACTGCAGGGCAGTGCCACCAATTCCTAACTCTCTCAAGCGATCCAAGAGGATGGAGTGGTCTATCGTGTCAAAGGCTGCTCAGAGGTCCAAGAGCACCAGCAGGGTCACACTACCCCTGTCTATACCCAAGCGGAGGTCGTCAGCCAGAGCAACCATGGCAGTCTCAACTCCATATCCTGTCCTAAAGCCGGTTTGAAATGGATCAAGATAATTGGTTTCATCCAAGACAGCTTGGAGTTGGGAAGCAACTGCCTTCTCGATCACTTTGTTTAAAAAAGGTAGCAAGGAGACCGGTCTATAGTTATTCCTGTCCAGTGGATCCAGGGAAGGCTTTTTCAGGAGAGGTTTGACCACTGCCTCCTTTAAACAAGATGGAACAATGCCCTCCCTGAATGATGTATTGATAATATCCCGAAGGAATACCCTCAACGCGTCCCCCCCCGGATGACCAGCCAAGATGGACAAGGATAGAGAGGGCAGGTTGTCTTCCTCACTCTACCAAAGAGCTTGTCCATGTCATTGGTACTCACAGATTGAAGCTGATCCAGTGAAATGCCATCAATGGAGTTGCTGGACATCTCACCTATGGATTCTGTCAAAACACTGGCGTCCAGGTCGGTTCTTATTCAAGAGATTTTATCTGTGAAGTAGATGTTAAAAGCATCACAGCAGGCTGCTGTAGGGTTAAGTAGAGGGTTCTGCGCAGAAAGTACCTGTGTCAGTTCCCCCACCACCCTAAACAGCTCTGCTGGACGAGACTCCACAGATGCAATGCGTGCAGAGGAGAAAAGTCTCTGCGCTGTATGCAGTGCCTCCTAAGCTCCTCTGTATACCAGGGCCTACGATTAGGAGTGGGCTGGAAAGGACACTTGGGAGTGATTGTGTTGATAGCCTTGGTGAGATCGGTGTTCCAGGTGTTAACCAAGGCTTCAACAGAGTCACTGGCGTTACCAACCATTAAACTCTCTAAGGCTTTCTGGAAACCAATTGGTTCCATTAGCCTTCGAGGGCAGACCATTCTAATAGGTTCACCACCCCTGGAGGGGCTGACAGTGGCTCTTAGTTCCATCTTGACCAGGAAGTGAGCCGTCCATGACAAAGCGGAAGTTTTAATAACCTCCGCCCACGGATATTCCTGTTGTGTACTAAAGACTGCATCGAGGGTATGACCCACACAATGTGTGGGCCCGACAACCAATTGGGATAGGCCCATACTTGTCATGGTTTCCATGAACTCCCGAGCCACACCAGTTAGATTAGACAAACTGGTCTCAAGTGGGATGTTGAAGCCGCCCAGAACCAAAAGTCTGGGAGACTCCAACAGCAGCTTTGAGACCAGCTGCATCAGCTCGGTTAGGGAGTCTGTTAAGTAACTGGGTGGCCAGTATACCAACAGAATCCCCAAACTATTCCTGGTTTGCAGGCTAAGGTACATACACTCAATGCAAGCTGTTTTCCGGATAGGCTTCCTGGTCAAGGTTAGATTGCTTTTATGAACCAAAGCCACACTGCCCCCCTACCCACTTTCCCTTATCTGCTCACTGACTGAGTACCCAGCTGGGAGGGCCTGCGCCCACATCACCTCACTGGCGTCTCCCAGCCAGGTCTCAGAGAAGCATGCCAGGTCAGCTGCCTCATCCAATATGAGGTCATGGATGATATGTGTTTTATTCCTCAGCCTTGAGTCCCGAGCTGGGAAAATGGCATGATATAAATATCATCATCATCACCATCACCACCATCTTAGAGCAGGGATGGGAATAATAAGACACCTCCCATGAGGATGCTGAACGAATTGTAACTTATAACATTGTGTGTTATTGATTAAACTCTAATTTCTAGTATTGTGCTGCTGACTGTACTGGATGCAGCTGAACAACATCTAATGTGGCCTTATTATTTCAGCTCTCCATCTTTGAGCTTTACACTTTCACAAGACACTTCATAAAGTACTTAGATATTAAGGCACTGTGTTTTACCCAATTTGAAAAGCACCAGCACACATACACATAAGCCCACGCTTTAGAGTTTAATAACTGGGGCTCATACTAGAAACTGGGCAAGGTATGCCCATAATTCTGAAGTGATAATATTGTGTCTTAATGATGGTAGTAAAAATAATGCAATGTGACACTTGCTCTAAAGCCATTTTATTAGCAAAGACCAAGTCATGGTGTCTTCTTTTCCTGGATGGATTTACTGTTCTAACCTAATAAGCTTCCTTTTGTTTAGCACAGTCTCATTTCAGTGGTCCTCCATAAATTCCATGTAATCTTGTTATCCAAAAAGCTAAAGATTTAATTTTTTTTTAAGAAAAAGAAATCTCTTAGCAACATACTTAAGGCCATCTCCTAGGAAACCCAAGCAACACATGAAGACCATTTCACGAGCAGAGGATGCTTTTGGTTACATTTGTGAAGGATCTCTTGACTTTTATTTTGGCACTTCAGCTTGAGCTCAAAACCTGAGAGAGGGGAGAAAATCAGAAAGGGTTTGTTTTTCTCCAGTATCACCTTGGTTTTTCCCCTTTCTCTGCAGTACTGGGGTGGGGACTGCACCAAGCTAAAGTCAGAGGCTGGGATCTTATTAGTGATTTACAGCGGTGAGGGCAAGTGTGGGGTAGTGGTTTGAATGTTAGACTATGACTCTGGAGATCAGGGTTCTATTCCCTCTTGGCCATGCAACCCACTGGGTGACCTTGAACAAGTCACAGGCTCTTAGCCTTAAGGAAAGGCAATGGCAAACCTTGTCTGAACAAATCTTGCCAAGAAAACCCCATGATTGAGTCACCCTAGAGTTGCCATAAGTCAGAAATGACTTGAAGGCACACAACACACACACACACACACACGCCCAACTTATCCCATTGTAATTTCCTTTATTGGCTGTGGGACAGAGCAGAATTCTCTTCTGACTATGTAATGACACAAAGCCCCTGCCCAATGAAACTTGTAAGCTAGACAACCTCCTCCCCACAATAAGGCCATTTGCATGTTGTCAGAGGAGTGGAAGGATCAGTGGTGATGCATCCAGCTATATTCCTTTAGGTCAGTGGCTCTGAAATGGAGGGGTGAGAGGTGTGTTGGTGTGTGTGTAAGAGTTGCCGAAGTGAGGGGCACAAGATTTCAAGGCCCTTATTCCTCCTGCTCCTCCTCTTTCCAAACTTTTTTTTTTTTTGGTATAAAATTTATGCATGTGTTGAGTTAAATATTGAATTTACTTAAATAAAACTGTTTTAATTTGAATGATGTTATTTCCTTATAAAATCTTAAACTATGAATATATATGCAGATGCAAATGAAAATATGCACACTAAACAATCATTTTTTTATTCATATACTATGTCAAGTGGAGGGCATCTGCATGTAGATGTAAAGGAGGTCACAAGGGTAAAAAGTTGAGAACCACTGCTTTTGGTGGCTATTCTGCAAGAATGTGATCAGCAGGGACATCCCAGGACACCCAGTGGTCCCAGCAGGTGCATGTCACAGCATGTCCAGTGATAGGAAAACAGCTGGATGCATTGCCACAGCTCCACCTACCCTCCAGTACAAAAAAATGGCTACTTGGGTGGGAGCTTTTGTTGTTAACTGCCCTCGAGTTGATCTTGACTCATTGTGGCCCTATGGATGAGGCATGTGAAGACACACCCAAATAAAGATGGTGGCAAATATGGGTGTGTAACGCCAGTACCCTGGTGAGATCAAACTCTTTTACCCAAAAAGGCTCCAAAGCTGAATGTAAAGTCAAAAAGGGGAAATTTATTTTGAAGAACAAAAGAAAAAGGGTTTCTCCTCCCCAGCTCTAATAAGCTTAAAATAAAAGGTACTTTACAGTTTAGGTTTCAGCGATCTTCAGGGTTGTCATCTCTCTGGGTTTGATCTTGGTTTTAATCTCCTTCTCAATGAAGCTGGTGCAGGGTCTTTCAGCTTCTGGTGCTCTTGACTTCTTTATTGTTGATGTTTAATAGAATTAACTGCTTCTGGTAACTAAATTGGCTAATGGTAAGTAAATTGGCTAAATGGTAAATAAATTGGCTAAATGGTGTCTAAATTGGCTGAATGGTAAATAAATTGGCTAAATGGTGTAAGAAATGCCCTTTCCCTATGTCTGAGCCTGTTTGCCACCAAACAGATAAAGCCAAGCCTGCCTAAGAAAAAAACTAAAAATCCCAAGCTGAAGCAGAGCTTGCTGGAAAGGGGCAAACCAAAAACTAGAAAAACGCAGGGGATTCCTACAGCTCCTCCCACAAACTAATACAAAGGAACATTCCTATGCTCAAACATACTAAGGACTAACTAAAAATGAAGGAAAATGCAAGGGAGAATTTAAATAGTCCAGGCTGGACATCACAAGGCATCTCCAAGACCCTCTGTCCTCCACTGCTCTGCTTAATTCCTGCAACCCCTTAATACCTGTGACTTCCTTAATAGAGTCCATCCATCTGTCATGTGGCCTTCCTCTCTTCCTATTGCCGTCCACCTTTCCCAGCATTATTGTCATTTTCAAAGGGTCCTCTCTTCCCATGATGTGTCCGAAATACGACAGTCTCAGTTCGGTCATCTTGACTTCCAGGGAGGTTTCCAGTTTGATCTGCTCTAGGACCCACTTGTTTGTCCTTTTGGTTGTCTATGCAATCCTCAGCACTCTTCTCCAGCACCACGTCTCAAATGCAATAATTTTCTTCCTATCATCTTTCTTAACTGTCCAGCTCTCACATCCAGACATGGGTGGGAGCTGCACAACCTGAAAGGTGGGCTTAGTTGAAGAGAGAGTAATGTTGGAAGGTTGATTTTTCCATATAAAGATTATATCTAGATTTACATGAAATTTTGACAATGTATATATACAGAATGTAGTTGTAAGTAGGTTAAGTTAAAGAAACAAAATTAAATTATCCTTAAACTTTGAAAATGAAGGAAATATCAAAGATCAGGAAGGTCTCATTTGTTTGCATTGTTAGGTATACAATGTGAATGTGTACATGTTTGGGTATTATGCATCATTTATTTTATTATTTATAATTGTGATTAATGTTTGTTTTTGTTCTGTATTGTTATTGTTTTGTCTTTTGTAATTTTTTATTTTTATATGTATGATTTTAGTCTAATAAAGATATAATTAAAAAAAAGAAAGGTGGGCTTTGGCAGCGGTAGCACTGGGAGACAGAGGGGGGATGCAGACCAGGGCATCGGGGACGCCCTGGGATGGTGCGCCGCTGGAGCGAGGCACTCGCACGGTGGCGCACTGGCAGCATCCCTGAAAGGAGCGCCAAATTGGCACTCCTTTCAGAAGACAGGGAAAGTGCGTCCTAAACGCGTCGGGCGCACTTTCCCTGGCTTTTCTGCCGCAGCGTGTGAGGACACTGAGGCGGGAGGTTGCCCTCGGCGCGCCGGCTGTGCGGAGGGCCGGCAGCTCCGAGGGCAACCTCGGGAGGAGGAAGGGGTGCTGCTCATGCGGCTGCCCCTCCTCTTCCTTGCCTCGGAGATGACCCTATTGGTCGTCTGCCGAGGCCCATAGCTATAAAGACATAGCTATTTGAGATATGTGTGTCTCCTGATGCAGAATCTCAGCCTGGTTGTTAATGACACCATGGAAAGACATTGCTATGTTACTCTGTTTCAGCATAAAGAAAGATATGAGGGAATCCTGTAACAGCTTTGAGATTTATGGAGAAAAAGAAATTTCTAGCACAAACCTTCATGGATCCCACATCATGTCTGATGAAGTAGCTACAGTAAGCCAAGAACATCTGTTCAGAGTGGAAGCTTCACTGACTAATGCTATGATATAATTTGTGAAAATGTATGTGAAACTCTGAGTTTACTCTTTTCTTTTTTAAAACCACTTTCTCTTCAGTCTGAATGTCAGGACTGCAGCCCAGAGAAGCTTCCATCCGTGAACCATTTGAATGAGAATATCTGGTAACCATTTCTTTAAAAATGCTTCCAATGGACATGTGCTAGAAATTTCTTCTTCTCAGCCTCCATGGTGGAGCTGGATTCCTTCATATCTTTTTACTACAGGTAGAACAATGCAATCCCTGTTAAAGACACTTAGTGGGTTGGTGCTCCAACTCATGTGTTGGAAGAACGTTTGAACCTCTTCTCTCCTTTGCTACTGAAAGCAGGAGAGACAGACTGAGAAGACCTCTGTGACAAACTGGTATGCCTGTTAGGGAGGACAAGTTCCAAGGTATTCTTTGTCTTCTCCTCAGAGGGCTGCACCAGTTCCGCCCACATTTTTAACAACTCCAATCTCTTTGATACATGAGAGCCCAGCCTTATACACTTATAGATAAGAAGAGATTCCTTCTTCCCTGGGCTTTCTTTGATAACAACCAAGGAGACTTTGAAAGGTTACTTTTAAAGCTAAAGCATTAACATTACTTTGAGTAAAAGTGATTCACTGTCATTACTCCTTTTTTTGTCTCCAAAAAACCTGAATGGCCAAGATTCATAAAGCCTGCTGCCAGAGTGTCAGTCTCTGCCAATGTATTTATGCCATTGTCCTGGTGTGTCAAATATATCTGACAGCTTTCTTCATTGTCCAGCTTTTGTGAGGCACCAGCCCTCTTTAGCAGAGAAGAGCACAGGTCACCTTGTAAAACTACAAAACCTAGGATTCCATAGGACATAGCCATAGCACTTAAAATGGCATCAAACCACATTCTTTTGACAGTGTAGATGTCCCCTCAGTTTGTAGCAACTGAAGTAAGCTGAGGGCAAAGGGAGAAAGTGTGAAGAGGAGAAAGAAACGGGGCCATTTTAAAAGCAACTGAAAAAGTGGGACAACAAAGGATTAACCAGGACATTTCTTGCCAAACTGGGGTATTTTTGGGATGTGGCATGGCTTCCCTCCTGCTATTAAGTGATGGGACAGCAAGCTCAGTGGGGATTACTGGGAGTGAGGATGGGAGAGGCTTTTACCTTGCTTCTTCCTACCACCAAGTGATTTTGAATCTGAGAAAAGATATCCAAAATAGAGCTGCAGCTTTCGCCACGCCTGTCCACATGGCATTGTATCACTTCATTCTCTTTCCAAGAGATATGGTCATAAAAGCATGTCTTTTGTCATGTTGGGAAAAATCTGTTTAACAAAAGGCATGCTTTTATGACCGTTTCCCTTGGGAAGGAGAAAAGAAGTGCTACGATGTCATATGGAGAGGCTTAGAAAAAGTCATTGCTCTCCTGCTCTGTTTTGAATTTCTTTTCTCATGTGAAAAAAGACCTTTGTCTGAGGGCCTTTGCAGACTGCCAGAAATAGTGCAAATTGAGTCCACTTTAACTGCCCTGGCTCCATGCTAGGGAATCATGGGAACTGTAGTTTATTGTGGCACCAGAGCTCTCTAACAGAGGAGGCTCAATGTTTCAGAAAAAATACAATTCCCATGATTCCCTAGCACTGAGCCAGGGCAGTTAAAGTGGACTCAATTTGCACTATTTCTAGCAGTCTGCAAAGGCCATTAGATTACCTGAAAGGCTGTGGCCCAAAACACACTGCAGAAATAATCTAGTTTGAGACTGCTTTAATTGCCCTGACTCAGTGTTACAGAATCCTGGGAATTGTAGTTTATTGTGGCACCAGAGCTCTCTGACAGAGAAGGCTAAATGTCTCACAAAACAACAGTTCTCAGAATTCCCTAGCATTGAGCCAGGGCAGTTAAAGTGGTCTCAAACGGGATTATTTCTGCAGTGTGTTTGGGACCTATATCTTACTACATAAACCTGCCAGAATCTTAAGAGCAACAGAAGAGAATTGTAAGTCCCACCACCATCATAGGTTCAATTGGTGATGATGTGGGAGAAAGCCTTCTCTATGGCTGTTCCCACCCTGTGGAGCATCCTTCCATGGGACGCTACGCTGCCCCCCTCATTGTTTTCCTTTTGTCAGCAGGTTTTTTGTTCAACCAGTCTTTTAATGAGTAATTGCTTGCAGTGAGCCTTCCTCTCTCTCTCTCTCAATCTCTCTCTGTGTGTTTTTGCACTCTTTGTTTTAAACTTTTATGCTTTTTAATGATTTTATATTGTTTATAAGCTACCATTTTAATTTTAATGTGATGATGTAGCTGCTCTTGCTGCTATTTGTGTTTAAATTGCATTGTTAAGTTTTAGCCAATTCTTTTGGTCAGCCACTGTACAGGGGGGTTGCAGACTGCCAGAAATAGTGCAAATTGAGTCCACTTTTAGGGTCAGGGTTAGTGCTAGGGAATCATGGGAATTCCCCCCTCCCCCGAGACATATAGCCTTCTCTGTCAGAGAGCTCTGGTGCCACAATAAAATACAGTTCCCATGATTCCCTAACCCTAGCCCTAACCCTAAAAGTGGACTCAATTTGCACTATTTCTGGCAGTCTGCAACCCTGAGTCCCAGTCTGGGAGAAAGGCGGCCTATAAATGAAATGAAACAAACAAATACTTGCAAATTTATTAGAGTCAGTATCACACTACACTGTTATAGTGCTATTATACTACTTTTACCACTATGGCTACCTCCTGTGGAATTCTGGGGTTTGTAGTTTAGAGAGATCTAAGAGCTCTCTGGCTGAGAATTCTGAATGCCCCTCCCTAAACTGCAAATCCCAGCATTCTGCAGGAGGCTGCCATAGCAGTTAAAGTGGAATAATAGTGCTGTAACAGTGTAGTGTGATTAGAGTCTTGATTTCTGGACAAGCTTAAGTTTTATGTCTCTTTATCTTTCCCTTGTAGCTCTGATTATTGTGACTATTTACTTCTCTTGCTAGAGTTTAGAATGGCTGTTTTATTTCAAGAATCAGTCCTAGAGAGGACACTAAATGTTAAATTCTCAGAAACACTGTGCCGACAACTGGATCTCAATCCTCTTTAGTTTTACATTCTTTGTTTGAAGAAAATGTAAAAATGGCAACAGTTCTCCACTTCATTCATGAAAATGTTGTAAAACATTGGACTTATGGCCCTATGGGAAATACAGCTTATTATTACTTACTTGTCTTTCCATCCGGTCGTCATGCTGGCTGGTGTGGGATGTCACATGAATCTACTCCGGCTGAGTTGTAAAACTTTAGTTTGCTAATATCTATTCTGTCTGCTTTCAAATAAATGTGCATAACTACTTTGGAGTGGCTGAGTCCCGTAGCTGAAATGCATAAAATAGAACTATATCATTATTTTGTCAGGAAGAGACTGCAAGGGGGTGAGGTGGAGAATAGCTGAACTCATAAAATATTGTTGACGTTTGTTTGCACAGGGCCAACAGAAAGACATAGGTGCTGGACACAATTTGAAAGTCAAATAGGACATCTTAGGAGAGATACTATGTTTTCGTTATCCATATTATTCTGGCAATATTCTTTAGAAATTCATATAACTACCATTATAAAAAGAAGAAGCTAGCTATAAATTTGTCAGCCTCTGTATTTCACTGTCAACTTGGGGATCAGAAGATAAAATTCACTGCAGTGACTCTATTAATAGCGAAGTAAGCCAGCCTCCATATAGTGAAAAACAACACTCTGCGGCATCTCTTCTGCTGGTTTGCCACATATAGAGCCAAAACAGATGAGAGGTGGAGACATTTTTGACTGGTAAGGACCAGCCGTGCCGTTAGGTAGAATGAGACAACCTCATCAGGTGGCTAATACTAGGGGATGGCAACAATAGGGCCTTGCCTGTTTCTCCTGAACCCCTTAGCCATTCCATGTATCAATAGAAGTATAGTGTCTAGATCATGGGAAGTAATAGTACCACTCTATTCTGCATTGGTCAGGCCTCACCTGGAATACATAGTTCAGTTCTGGGCACCACAATTCAAAAAGGACATGGACAAGCTGGAGTGTGTCCAGAGGAGGGCAACCAAAATGGTGAAGAGTCTGGAAATTATGCCCTATGAGGAGCGACTTAAGGAGCTTGGTATGTTTAGCCTGGAGAAGAAAAAGTTAAGAGGTGATATGGTAGCTCTGTTTAAATATTTGAAGGGATGTCATATTTAGGATGGAGCAAGCTTGTTGTCTCTGCTCCAGAGAATAGGACCCAGAGCAATGGATTCAAGCTACAGGAAAAGAGATCCCACCTCGGAGTGTGGTGGAGTCTCCTTCTTTGGAGGTCTTTAAACAGAGGCTGGATGTCCATTTGTTGGGGTGCTTTGACTGTATATTCCTGCATATCAGAATGGTGTTGGACTGGATGGCCCTTGTGGTCTCTTCCAACTCTGTGATTCTATGATTCTCCTTCATTGCAGGCTGGAACGATCTGTGGTCTAGCAATGGCCATTGGCCAAAAGCAATAAAGATTGATGAAGTATCTGTGGTCTAAATCTTGTTGTTAGTCCTGACTACAGTAGACCCATTGATTCAATAGGATTTACTAATGTGTTGACTCACCATTCATGAATGGGTCTACTTTAGTTGGGAGTAGTCACCAAGTGCTAGTCTGTGTGTCATGCAGTTTGTTCTGTTCTTGGAGACTGGTTTGCTGTCCTTAGGGTTGGAGTGGGGAATGCTATGGAATTTTCATGATTCAACTGCCAGTCTAATTGGCTTTTGAATGTTGATTATCTTTTGCCTTAGGTTAAGCAATGAATTACTAATAGAGAACAGCAGTGGTTCATTGAAGACAGGAGGGAGAGAATACATCCCTCCTTCCCTCAATTTCATGGGATGGCCCAGGGAACTTTCAGGGTCAGTTCTATAGCTTAAAAGTAACCACCTGATGCATAGAAATTGGATTGTTGCTGAGGTGCTGATATTCTTTCTCCATACGCCACTCCCCTTAGAATAAATTGATCCCAGCTTCAGATGCTATTAATCTACTCACCCAGTCCTTGTCATCCCAACCCTTTTTCTACAGTTTTGCACCCCCAATATTCCCCTTCACTTGTCAAGAATCAGCAACAGCAGTAGCTGCAAGGTGTAATTTGAACTTTTAAGGATCTGTCCAAAGTACTAATATTATTTGCGATATAGGGTTCAGGACTTTGAAGAACTCCTTTGAAGTTTTGTTTAAAACCTGGAGTGGACTCACAGCCCTTCTGACATAGAAGGCACTAAGTGCCACCACCTTGATTTAATAATAATAATAATAATAATAATAATAATAATAATAAAATTTATTTATATCCTGCCCCACTACAGAGCAATCAGGGCAGCTAATAACATTAAAATTATCATAAAATACAATCCCCATCCTGCTCTGAAGAACCCCAGAACCCACACACCCTTAAAAAAGTATTAAACAATTTCACAGTTTAAAACATATTTAAAATAAATTTCATTAAAAAGACAAACCCTAGCTGCAACAGAGAATAGGGAAGGATAGGACTCTTAAGGCCGGGAAATCTAGTCAGGAAAGGCCTGCCGGAAGAGAGCTGTCTTGACAGCTTTCTTAAAGCTGCTTAAGGTCGTAATCTGCTGGATCTTGTCCGGCAGGTTGTTCCATAATCTGGAACCCATAATCTGGGTTGCTGACAAGGCCCTCTGGGAGGTAATAGACAGCCTCGTTTTTATCGGTTGTAACAGATTCCTCCCAGAGGACTGGAGTGTGCGGGATTTGAGGGAGGGAGGGATGTATTCTCTCCCTCCTGTCTTCATGAACCACTGCTGTTCTCCTTTAGTAATTCATTACTTAACCAGTTATAAGTAAAAAACACTAACGTATGACTATAAGACATTAGAGTAACTCATTCTGTTACATGTAACATTACTTTTAAGTTTAAGGGAGGGAGAATCTCTCTAAACAGAATTTTAAAATCTCTTAAACATGCTTCCAAAGGATTCTTCTTAGCCACTGGCCCTAATGAATAATGAGAAAAAGAAGAAAGATAATCAAATCATCAGTTGTTGCATTTTTTAAAAGACAATGTTTCACAGGCAGCATTGTTATTTTTAATGCATTTCCTTCAAGCTGTGTTCCTAACATAGATAAGGGAAGGAAGCTGTTCTTGTAGGGCTGGGCCCTAGTAGGGACAGAGAACCTTTGGTCCTCCAGACATTTTGAGCTTCAACTCACATCACTCTGATCCAGGATGACTAATGGTAAGAGATTAAGGTAGTAAGAAGTCCAGAACATCTGGCGGGTCACATTTTTCTCACCCCTGCTTTCAATTAATTTTGCTTATTAGTCAGGAACATTGCCGTCCCATCTTTCCTCCAGTTGAACTGAAGGTGGCGTAAATGGCTCACCTCCTCTCCAGCTAATTTTCACGACAACCCTGTGAAGTAGGCCAGATACACAGAGAGCGGGAAGAGATACTGAAAAACACGTATTGTGAATCAGCAGAAAAAGGAGACTAGACTCCATGTGCTTTTTGGTGGTCAAATTTTTTTCTCTCAAAAGATTTTTAAAGAATACATTTTTACCACCAATAGGTATGTGGAGACCGGTCTCCTTTTCCTGCTGATTCAGACAGAGAGAGGACTTTTTCACAGCAGGCTCATAATGCACCACAATCACAGCCTAGGACAGTGATTCCTGAACTTTGGTTCTCCAGGTGTTTGGGACTACAGCTCCCAAAAGCCCTTGAAAGCTTGGCCAGCAGTCAAGAATTCTGGGAGCTGAAGTCCCAAACATCTGAGGACCAAAGTTCAGGAACCACTGGTCTAGGACATGCAAACATACCAAGCTGGTGGCAGTCATTATTGCACAGCTTTTCAAAATTGTCATGGTGCTGCTTCTATTCCTGCCTCTGCTTTCCACACACCGGCCTCCATATCCCCTTCCCAGCATGCCTTTTGGTCTGTATTTATATTTATTTATTTTATTTTTAATGCAATTGCACAATCATGGCAATCATTAAGGAAAAATAAAGACATGAAATTGAAAAAAGGAAAAGATAAGCAACCTGCTTGGCAATAGCATGGAGGAGAGGGAAGAAGGGAAGAGGAGCATAATCACACCCGTTTGCACCACGCAACTGCCTTCATATCAGAACTTATTTGGAAGGAACTTATCACACTCTCCCAATAGTGAAAAAGCAGTGCAATTGGGAGGCATTGATGGGTTATGCCCATCAATGAAATGGAGTACTCCAGCAATGGATGGACTACAGACTACAGACTCATGCAATAAAGGTATGACAACAGATGCTATTATCCTGCTGCAATTCCACTTTTCAAGCCTCATGTGATAAAGTTCAGAGAGACTGGTTAATCCAAGGTGACCTGATGACCTTCAGGATCAGCAGGGACTAGAACCTGGACCTCCAAAGTCCCAGCCCAGGAGTCTTAAACATTACCTGGCACTGAGTCTGGGTGGTATTGAGGTGCAACGGGAAGCCAGGAATTCTTATCCATCTTTAGATTTTGATCAGAGCCGGAGAAAAACATTTTGGAAAAAATATTGGTTGTGTGCATGTGTAGAGTGTGTGTGTGTGTGGAGGGGGAAGAGAACTTGAGCTTTTTGTTTTGAGGTGAGTTTTTACAATCCCCCTGAAGTTCATTCCTATCCAAACCTGGCTTGGGAGAACTTTGCTAGCATGCTATTTATTGCACCAAAAACATTTTGCTCTTCCTTGAGGGATGTTTGAGCAGCTTATTCGAATCTCCAAGAGCTGATGCGGGTGAAAATCTGCTTGGCTTTAACAACTTAACAGCAACATAATGTGCCTTTAGAACTATGCTCTAGGCCCCTGTGTTGCCGGCAGCTTCAGAGTTAGCACTTAATCTGTAAAATGAGAGGCCTTGGGGCTCAGACTTAAATCTGCCTAGTGAACACAGTAACCTTTATTTCTACATGCCTGAGAAATGATGGTAGCAGTGCTTTGCAGAATGCAGAGGCAGGTGGACTATGCAAATGTTCAGAGGCATTCTTTGGCCAGAAAAACCACAGATAAGGCCTATGCATCCAGTGATTTACCTGTGATTATCACATTAAGTGCTGCTTTTGGGAAGGAGGCAGAAGAGTTTCAGGATTGCAACTCTCACCTTGAAATCTCCTGGCAACATCTAAGCATTTTGCAATGCCGTTCATCCAAGTAGTGACCCGCTTTGATCATATTTAGTTTGTGAAATCTAACAGAATCATAGCACTACATAGGACAGCCAGAGGCCAATTTCCACAGCTGAAAAGCTGAGCAGAGACTCCAAGGTGACCTTATAGAAAGCTTTGAAAGCCTTAAAGGACTTGGCAGGAGGTGGCAGAAGCAAATCTATGGTAGTGTGTGATACGGACATCAACTTCTCCACAATTCAGTTTCAGCATTCATGGAGCATCCAGAGCTCAGAAAAGTTGCGGTTTTAGACTAGTGTTCACAGAAACCTATCATGGTTCTGTGAACCCCTCTACAGATCATATGGAGCCCCAAAATGGAGATCTTAGAAAAGTTCCTTTCTTGAACTACAGCTCCCAGAGGCCAAGCCCTTGTATCAGGGTTGTGTAGCGTATATCTCAAATTAAGTCTTAATTGTGTTACACGGTCATTATGCTGAATGGTAATGGTGAACAACTGAACCAAGATACTGAATGTACAACTAAATGCATAATATAATGAGTAAGATACAGCCATGTGCAATTCATGCTCAAAGCCACTTCTACATCTGCACTAGCACTGCATGTACAACCTAAATGTAGACATTCCACACTGGATGGTTCCACAAAGGAACTTACACATGAGCGAAATTTACCACCATTCATGGTTGTTGTGGCCATGCTGGTTGAGGGTTTCTGGGAGTTGCAGTCCAATGCAGGAACTTTCCTAAGTAACTTGAAGCATCTTGTATGAAACATACAGAACAAATTTGAAACATTTGCAATCAATAACTACTAGCGAAATACTCTTTGGCACAATAAAGATTCTCTTCCCTTTTCTCAACCTCCGTCTCCATTTTTAAATAGAAACAGATTCAGACAGGTGTATTCAGATCAGGCTGCCCCAAAATATGCTGCTTATTATGTGATGTTAACAATCCTCCCCCCTCTTGCCCACACCATCAACATCTAAAAATTTGGAATGTCTTCTCTTCAGGAACCGGTTGTGAGGGATTATGGATTTTTAGGAAATTTGCCATCTGCTTGCAGTAAGAATGTTATGAAAACATCTCTTTCTAGACAGAATCTATTCAAGGGTGCCTTTTGTTGTTCTTGTTAAAGGTTTTGGTTTAGACACAAATAGCAGGAAGAGAGGTTTCAATTACTGAGCCCCAAATTTGTGCAACAAACAACATTCTGCTTTCTGTTCTGGCTGACTTCCTAACAGAATATAGAAGACATGGATAATCAACTTGCTTCTCCAAAAGGGGTCAGCTTCGCCTGGTGTAAAAATGGCAAGTATTGTGAAAAAGGCTGCAGTTCTCTGCACAGTTTCTGATCCAGAGCTTGCAATGTTTCCCATGACAAAATACTTTGTACAAAATACTTTGTAATGATACTCATTAAAACCTTACTCCTAGTGAGCTGGGCATCTGTTGTTGCTTATCATAGGTATATAATATGTTTAGGGCTATTTTTTTTTTAAAAAAATTAAAAACATCAGGGGAGGTGATAGAATAATGGAATCATAGATCAAAGCCTCCTTTGATTCAGCAAGCAAATGTAGGAACAGGGAACTGTTGCACTGTACATCAGCTCCAAGAAGCTCCAAGCAACATAACCTAGAGGAAGGGACTGTGGGAGTTGTAGTCCTCAACATCTGAAAGGGCCACAGATATTTTCAGCAACATCTGAGACTCCAGCATAATAAATCTCTGGCTGACAACCTGTTAAATGAATTATGATGGCATGAATCAGATTTATTCTATCACAAATCAGCTTTTTTTTTTTTTTGGTCATTGCAGCAGGTGGAATTCTGCTCTGACTGTGTGACAACCAAAACTTCCCTCAAGCCTCATGTTGTAAGCAGCACTGCCCTTCAACAAGGCTGTTTCTGTGATGACAGAGGCTGCTGTCACACGCAGAATTAATGCAGTTTGACACTCCTTTAACTGTTATGGCTTCGTCCTATGTGGAATCCTGTGATTTGTAGTTTGCAGTGATACCAGAGCTTTCTGACAGGGAAGGCTAAATATTTCACAAAACTACAAATTCTAGAATTCCATAGCATTGAGCCATGGCAGTTAAAGTGATGCTAAACTGCATTAATTCTGCAATGTAGATGTAACCTGAGAGATCAGCAGGTATGTATCCATTTCCATTTAGCTGGACATACTGCAAGGATGTCATCTGCAGGAACACTGTGAGGATTCCAGAGATTTTCCTGTGAATGCCTGTTACGGTACCTCCATCTAAAGAGAAATAGCTGGATGACAAGTCCCCACCTTCCAACAACATGAATATGGTCTTTTTGGGCAGGCTTTCTGCTTACAAGGTGGGTTTGTCAAGGGAAACTTCAGGAGAGGTGGCTATGGAGAAGTAGCTATATGATACACCCATGTTTTCTGATGTAGGATTCAGACCTCAGTTTCAAGCTTGCACAATAATAACAGCTCAGTTACATTCAGCCCAATATTCACTCTATAAAGAGAGAGAGAGAGAGAGAGAGAGCGAACCTTCCTATCAGATAGGACTGGAGAGAAATCCATCCAATTCTCAATTTTCAAACTAGTATGTGAACTGAAATAGAGGCATATATCAACATTGACAGTTCCTCACATTTTGTGCTGCAGTCTACTAATAACGCCCCCCCCGAAAAATGTCTCTATTATCAGAAAATACCCACACAAATGTGTATATTAGAGAAAATAGCATAAAATGCAGATTATATTAGAGAAAACTGCTTACAAAAAGTCATACCTTAGAGAAAACATTGAACTTTAAAATGCTGATAAATTTTCATATGGACTTTTGAAAAATTACAGACTCATGCAGAAATAAAACCCAACAGCATTAGAAACTGAACAAAGCCAAAGTTGATATACACACCACTCTCAGCCACAGCTTCTTTGTTTAACATTGTCCATGCAACTATGCTCCCAGTATCAATACTTCTTAGGGTGATCCAGCACCCATATTCTTATTCAGAGTGATGAAAGCTGTGAGCACCCATAAGTGCCCTAAGCAATAACTTATTCTGTAATATAACAGTTAATATATTGCTGTAATATATTATAACAGTCATATATTGCAACTGCACCCAGCATATATTTCAGGTTCCTTCACATGACAGGGATACATCTTGGGTTCTCTTACTGTGGGGTGCAATTTAGGGTTCCCAGAATGTTAACCCTTTTAAAGGGAAAGAAAAATACACAAATATGAAAGTTAAACTTGTTAGAGTCCAGCTTCCATCAGCAGAGCAACAGAAGTGTGGGTCAGACTATTATTTTAAATCTGTCTTCTTAAACAATATAGACAAACTCAGAAAAGCAAACAAACAAACATAGTTTTTTGTGGGTTTTTCTGGCTGTGAATTCTCTGAAAATGCCAGCCACAGATGCTGGCGAACGTCAGAAAGAAACTCTTCTAGAACATGGCCACACAGCCCGAAAAACCCACAAAAAACTATGGAAGCTGGCCATGAAAGCCTTCGACTTCACAAACAAACATACAGTTTGTGATTTAAAAACCAAAACAATAATGAATTTAATAAATATTTACATAAAATGCTAAAACCTAATCTAACTGGAGATGGTTTGGGTAAAGAGAGATAAATCTCACCATCTTTTAGATAGCAGGAAGATGGGATAACTGACTGCTACTGTTACAAGCAGTTTAGAATCTTGGAAGAGAGTTGTTAAACTGCCTCCAAGAGTGACAGGAACCACATGTTTAGATAGAATGACATAGATAGAGGGAAGTCCCTATCTATCTAAGGAGGGAAAGGAGAATGTAATACATAAAATTTCCATCACTCACAATAATAGTGTGGAGCCAGTGTAGTGGTTTGAGCTTTGGGCTATGACTCTGAAAGCCAGGGTTTGAATCCCAGCTCTGCCTTGTAAACCCACTGGGGTGATCTTGGGCAAGTCATACTCTCTCAGCCTCAGGGGATGGCAATGACAAACCCCCTCTGAAGAAACTTGCCAAGGCTCGCCATAAGTCAGAAATGACTTGCAGGCACACAACAACAACAAATTTGTCTCCAGTATTTGGTGGCTGATATTTCTTCCCACAAATCTCTACTCAGGACATTACCACAGAAGCCACATTCTTGATGCAATCAGGTTAGTTAATAAACTGGAAACATACTAGTTTCAGAGCAGCCATTATCATATATTTCTGCAGCAGTGGGACTGGGACTGCATCTACCTTCACACTCTTTTCCATCCTCATCCTTAACCCTGGCCCCTGCTCTATGCCTTACTCAGCATGCTTTTTCTTAAAAAAAAATTCATTTTCATTTTTAATATAATCACAGCATATTGCTAATGTGATTTATTAAAAAAGAAAAGAAAATATAAACAAAGAAAATATAAATGAAATCAGCCTGCTTGGGGATAGTAAGAGGCGGGGGGACGGGGGAGAGAAAGAGACACTAGAACCACATGACTGCTGATATCTCAACTGCCACGGTAATGACATTTTGCATCTGAGGACTACCGCAGTTGTGAGCTTATTGACAGGTTTCTCCCATCAATAACTATGCCTCAGAGATACAGCAAATATTGGTCGGAAGCATTGTCGTATGATAAACATCACTAAAGATGCTTTTTTCCAACTGTAATTGAAATTTAAATGCCATTAGCAGTAATCTCCTTATGCAAACTCACCTGGATTGGGCAGCTGAAAGCAAGGAACTGGGAATGGGAGGTATGGATGCTTAACCTTCCCTTACCCTTTATTTTCTTACTCCAAATAACCCACACCCACCCAAGTACAGACTTCCCTCTGTTCTCACGGACTTGGGATCTGCATCCTTTGCTTATCCGCAGGAGGCGAACGGAGCGGGACAAAATGGGGTGTAAGCCTGTATGCCCCCCCCCCAGTGGGAGCATGTCTCCATTCAAGCCAATAGGAATATACACATTTTCCATTTCGTGGTGGGGAAGGGTTCGGAATGGATCCCCCGCGAGAATAGAGGGAGGAATGTACTTCTTTTTCCTGACCGGAATTGCAGATGCATGATAACATGCCTAAATGCATGCACATCTGGGAAAAAACTTATTTGTGAGAACCCTCTTGAAGCCCCATTTCATTTTGGGATTGGGTTATCTCTTGCTTGCTGTAATCCTGTATGGTGCAGCATAGCATAGGAGTTCTGCATGTGGACCTATGCTAAGAGGAACAATATGCCATCCCCCCATACAGCCTCAGATGTCCCCCAGCATGGCCATCCCATGCCTCATGAGGAGTGGACAGGATCAGAAAAGTCTCTGACTATGTTCTTGTAGCCAGACGTGAAATGATTACAGCAGTACTGAAAACTGTCTATGTTCTCACAGTCAGACATGAAATAATTACAGCAGCACTGGAGCTTTCAGAGGTCTCCATGCATGGTAAGTGTTTGTGTATGGTGTATTTCGGATGTTGTGGATGAATAAAGGGAGTATCAGCCTTAACAGTCACCAAAAAAGGACATGTGCAGGCCTCTAACAGGATGCCAGCAGAAATGTAATACAAATTAATAAAAATGAAAATTAAGAATGGAACTTGAGTGCAATAAAACAACTAATCCCCCAAATGAAACTGTGTACTGGTGGTGGATACGGAAGATGGACAACAAGGAACCCAGTGAATGCTGTTGCTGATATTCTGTTGTGTGGAAGACTGCTGGCAGGCATGCTTTCACTTTTTTGGGTGCTAATAGTTGGCAAGTGTTATGAAATCAAGCTCTAGCAAATGATTCCTTTGGGGGTGAAGAAGGCCCCCGTGTTCTTTAAAAGTATGCAAACAGCTAGGAAATAAAATTTCTCTTTCTTAGAAATCCACAATGGCATAGCTTCCTCATGAAACAAGGGCCTATCCCTAATGTACGAAACACTGGATGTTTTCAGAGACAGGAAATCTGCTGCTCTGTCTGATAGGAAGAGAATGGAGCATTCTGTTCCATTCACAGCTCTCCTTTATTCCACAGCTTTAATCCTAGGGCAGTGCCAATATTTCTCTGATGTCCTCCTACCCCCTGCCTACTAACAGTATGATCAACCACAGATGTCAAAGTCTGCCCACCTCCTCCTAACTGATTGGTAGGATCTTTTCATCTTTGCTTCCCTTCCTCTTAATTCAATCATATATATATATATATATATATATATATATATATATATATGTAGGATTATGGTCTATGAAAATCTGCCAGCTTTTCTGAATTCCTGCAGCCATTCCTTACCTCATGACTCCACGGGCTCAAGTATCATGGTTAGATTCTAGAATTCCATGCTGTGTAGAAGTATTATTTGTCGCATCTAATTAGAGCATTATATTGTTTTCTCTTTATTTCGGTTGGGTTGTCTTTTAAATCTAAATCTTTTTGTAACTACAATTTGAAAAAAAACACCCTCTTTTTAAAATCTGGACAGGATGAGTTGTGGACTGGTGTTTAGTATAGATAACCCATAGAATTTTGATTCCCCAACTGTACTAACCTAGTTGCTCCATACTACTGAGGCAAAGAAATTAGAGAAATCATTTTGTCTTTTGACCAGCAAAGACTAGAGGTGAGGGCAGCTTACTCAACATATTTCTACGTTTCTCTCACTAACCAGAAGAAGATGGAGATCCTTGTTTTATTAAGAAAATTGAAATCCTTGTTGAGTCCCTGCCCTCAAGGGAATATGTCAGTTAGGTTGCTTGGCTTAGAGCTGGCAACCTATAGTCTGTTATACACTACTCAATTTTAGCACTTTGATATACCTTTAAATTCTTTGGCTGAATCCTATGGAATCCTGTGATTAGTAGTTTTGTATGGGACTATAGTTCTGTAAATACTTTGCAAAACTATAGATCCCAGATTTTCATAGGATGGAACTATGACCATTACAGTGATACCAGAGGGGTGAAATTGTGTAGTGTGTAAGAGACCTAAGTTACACAGCAGAGATGGGGAACGTGAACCCCCAAATGTTGATGGACAGCTATCATTCCTCATCACTGGGTGTCCTGACTAGTGTTGAAGGGAGTTACCATCCACCAATAACTGGATTTTCTTGTGGGATATCTAGTGTCATCTGTATTGGCTTCAACTTGGATGGGATGCCTATAGTTGTGGGCCAATTGTATCAGCCTCAGCTCCCTTCTTTCTGTAGTCAGAATAATATCCTCATGTGTAGCAGCAGATCAGACAAGAGATTTAGGAGGTTATCACACTACCCTTTTCTGTCCTTCCAGCCTGACCTAGACGTGGGATGAAAACTTTTAAGGATGAATTGTATTGCATGCTTCCATGCCCAGGTTGGAGACATCCCATACCAGATCATGGCATCTCGTACCCAATCTGGACTTCTCAGGCACTTTTTGAAAGAATGGGGCTTTCTAGTTCTTTACAAAGTACGGGAAAAGTCCAGATCGAGTACGCGATACGATGATCTGGTACAGGATGCCTCCAACCTGGGCAAGAGGCGTGCAATACAATCCGTCTTTAAAAGTTTTCATCCCATGCCTAGGTCGGGATGGAAGGACAGAAAAGGGCAGTGTGATAATCTCCTTAGTGCTAAGTTGCAAATGAATATTTACTAGAACTGAAACATATTAACACCATAGAGCAAATATCTGTTTGTTGGCTATTCACAGCACAAGGTAGTGGAAGAAGGAAAAAAGAGAGAGGGAGGAAATAAATAAAGAAGAGAGGCTATGGCTAGAGAAGAGTTGGTGAAGAGAAGATTGAGAGGTGACATGATTGCACTTTCAAATATCTAAAAAGCTGTCACAAAGAGAAGGGTGGAGGCTTGTTCTCTGCTGCCCCTGACTAGTTAAAATGATTTTAAGTTACAGGAGAGTAGATTTTGACTGAACTTTAGAAAGAAATTCTTGATAGTAAGAGGGGTTCAACAATGGAACCAATTACCTGAAGAGGTGGTGAGATCTCTTTCTCTGGACAACTTTAAAAAGAGGCTGGACAGCTAGCTGCTGGGGATGTTGCTGGAGTCCCTGCATTGAGTGGTTCAGAGAGAGGATGAACTCAGTAACATATGCGGATCCTTCTAACTATGGTTCTATGGTCCTATCACAATAGCAGTTTTCCAGTGTTTCCACATCTCAACAAGGTATAAATTAACTCTTTGAGTTCAGAGTCTCAATGACTTTCTGTCTGAGTAACATTTTTGCTCTTGCAACCCTCTATTATATAAAAATCCATGATTGGTGGAAAGAAGATTGGTCAGGATTAGATATGATCCATAGGACCAAGGATGTCTGATGAATCATCCCTGTTCCTGCCCACACCTCTAGTCAGCCACAGTAATTTTTTCTGCATTCTGCACTACTGTCATTCTCTTCCACCAATGAACACTAGAAATTCAGAAATCCATGGCTCCCCAAGTCTTTCTGTTCTCCTCCCAACAGTGAATCCATTCTAAATTTTGCTGTCAGTCTCTTCTGTAGCTACCGTACTCTGAGTTGAGTTGTATGAGAGTTCTTTTGGTGTTGAACTAGGCACCAGCACCAAACTCCTAGTGGTGATAAAACCCAAGGTGGTAAATCCACTGATTGCTCTGGTCAAGACCTCACTAAACATTGCAGAGAAAAAGATCAGAGTCTGGAAAAATTATGGGTGTGTGTGGAATTATGGTTTCTGAAGTCACCAACCCCTGGAAGCATGGTTGGTGGGCAGGCTGACTATGAGTTACAGTGCAAAAATGTTTCTAAGCTCTGAGAAAGATGAACATAATGCAATGAAGCATTATGCTGCAGCTGCAATGAAGATGAAGGAAGTGGAAGTGGGTATCAAGGTTGGGGAGCACACAGATCCTTGGTAGAGTTGTTGTTGTTATTTATTAATTTATTTTTATTTCCTGCCTTTTTCCTGGTTTGGGACTCAAGGTGGCTTGTTGATGTTGTGGGTCTTCAAATAATTTCTGATTTATTGCCACCCTAGGTTTTCTTGGTAAGATTTGTTCAGAGGGGATTTGCCTTTGCCCTTCTCTGAGGCTGAGAGATTGTAACCTGTCCAAGGTCACTTGCCCAAGGGTTACTATAGTTGAGCAGGGATTTGCACCCAGATCTCCAAAGTCTAATGCTTAAATCACTATACCATGCATGATAGATAAACACAACAGATAGACAGCATAGAACAATTCTGAAAATCCCATTGACCAATCTTCAAAGGTCAGCAGAAATGAAAATGCCTCAACCTGCCTGCAGAAAGATATCAAGAATGATGCCCATCAACTTCTCTTGGAAAAGAGTTCCAGAGCCTGGGAGCAGCCACTGAAAAGGATATCTCCATATTCTCACCAGATGTACCTGCAAATGTGGTGGAACAGAGAGAAGGCCTGCCACAGAAGATTTCAAAGCACAGGGAGACTTGTGTGGGAGAATATGGTTCTTCAGATAATGTGGACGTAAGCTTTCCAGACTTTAAAGATCATAACCAGCACTTTGAATTGAGCCCAGAATAGAACTGAATATGTCAGGGGAGATGCTGCAACAAGGGAGTTGCGTGCTTCCTGTAGTCCTTGAGCTTGACCCTTTAATGGCTTGTGCATGCCACCATCTTCTCTAATGACCACGTGTTTGCACAAATGCCTGTACAAAGAGTTCTGGAGTGGAGTCTATGATTGGCATCCTGTTAGTGACATACACAGGTATAACTTGCTATTAATGCAGAGTGACTTTTTTATCATATGATCATATGGAGTTGATGGTGGCATAAGTGGAGTTATGCATGTTGACCATTGCTAGTGCATTAAAGTACACAGAGTCGTGTGCATGTACATTGCCTCTATGCATTACTTATTATGTATTATACATCAAAATTGCATCAAACAATTGGGTAGTCAGCCATGAGTACTGACCATTCAGTATAGCGGTTATGCAGTGGAATTCCACAGGTGGATATTTACGCTAGGCCAATGTGTGTATAGCCTGACTGGTGAGAGGAGGGAGGGGGAAACCAACTTGTGTGAGCAACTTTCTTGTTGGTTTCTTGTTCTCTGAAGCAGAAAACATATTTCATTTGTGATGGAGGTCTCTGTTGGGTGCAATGAGCATATATGAGGCTACCGGGAAGAAAATAGAAACACTTGGGGAGCCATGAATTTCTGATGTCCAAGAAAACTTCATTGGTGGAAGAGATGACAGTGATGCAGAGTGTAGAAAAAGTTATTGCATCTGACTAGAGGAGTGAGTAGACTACATATGGGCTGTAAACAGGAAGGCTGCCAAAGGACATGAAATCTTTCACCTGCACTCCCCCAATCATTGCTGTGAAGAGCCAGGAGGCACAGCAGGAGTAGAGGTCCCAGAAATTCTTTTGCAAGTGTCCTCCTTTAGGTCTGAACAACTGGAGTAGAAGAATTTTTTTTTCTTGGCACAACAGATTTGCTGCTGTTCTTAGAGAATCCCCAGCCATCAAAAAGCAAAACAAATAAAAGTAACATCAAAATCTATTTATGCCAGAAGTGGCCAAGAAAGGAGTTCAGTCTATACAAACAGCTTTGCCAAAAATCTGAAATTGAAAAGGAGTAGATTGAGGGCTTTCTCTTCACTCACTTTCTTGATATCAGTATGCAAAGGGATCTTTTAGCACCTTTAAGACTAACTGTGTAGAAGAAGTTGTAGCACCAGATTTCATCATGAAAGCATATGCTACATTTTCTTCTATATAGTTAGTCTCAATGATGCTATAAAATCCCTTTGCAAACTGAT
The DNA here is from genome assembly GCA_026167975.1 of Phrynosoma blainvillii. Taxonomy (NCBI): domain Eukaryota; kingdom Metazoa; phylum Chordata; class Lepidosauria; order Squamata; family Phrynosomatidae; genus Phrynosoma; species Phrynosoma blainvillii. The sequence continues at coordinate 25,195,077 of JANUYF010000001.1, read as the reverse complement.
ATTCCAGATTAACATGGCTATGTTTCCAAATTTCTTGATATCACTTATTCTATCACATAAGGCAGCCCTTCCTTGTCCCGTGCTCAGAGTCTAGGAAATAAAACTGGTTTTTATGCCACAAATCTGGAATTACTCTCTGGGTCCCACTATTTCTCAATGGTCCCAATACTTCAGTATTAGATTGTAGAAAATATCTCGAGAATACCTGGAGCTTTCCCTAATAATTCTATATCAGCATCATCTGTCCTTTGTACTCTACTGACCTCTAAACTGTTGGCTTACTATGCAGTCTTTGGTGTCTAATCTGAAGTCACAGGAGGTTTGGATAAGCAAGACTACCACAGATGTCATTGGCTGAGATGCTTTGACATCACACTGCAGCTTTCGTCAACCTGGTGATCTTGAGATGTGCTGGACTAGAAATTGAATCTTTGACCACACAGGTTGTGAATGATGAGAATAGTTATTATATTGAATGGACAGATTCAACTGAATGTTAACAGGCTAGGACTTTGACATCTGAATTCTTCTAAGACCAACAAGGAAACTTTGTTAAGTCAACCTATATAAATGTTATAGATTCCACCTCAATGCAAATTGGCTGAACCATTGTAGAGCATTTTAATTAAAGAAGACAGCATTTGCTGCTTATATGTATGATACTAAAAATGGCTGGTCGAGAGATATTCTAGAAGATATATAGATATTTATAAAAGAATATGTCTATAGCTTCATACAGAAAACTCCCAGCTCCTCTAAACTGATTAAACATAATAACTCCCAAAAGGATCAGGTGTATTGTGGTGTTTATAGAGTATTTATAAATGCACAAATATAAGACAAGCTTTTTGTTGTTGTTACGTGCCTCAATAAATAGCTGGGAGAACTGAGATATCAGTTCCCACCATGGCCAGCCTGAATATATGTGTGCTGCTGATCAGAAAGAATGGTGTGGTTTTGTTCACCTCCAAGTCATTTTTCATTTATGGTGACCCTAAGGTGAACCTATCATAGGGTTTTCTTGGCAAGATTCTTCAGAGGGGATTTGCCACTGAGGCTGAGACAGTGTGAGTTGCCCAAGGTTTTTATGCTCGAGCTGGGAATCAAACCCTGATTTCCAGAGTGGTAGTCCAATGCTCAAAGCACGACACCATGCTGGCTCTCTTTAGAACACTATAAATTGACCAGGTGATTGTATCATGAAGAGGAACATACAATTCACAATGTGCTTATGTAATTACATGCATATGATCAACAATTCCACAATAATGCCAGTTATCACACATCTAATTTTGCATATTGCATAAAGACCAGACAATAGTATACACAAGGCTCAGTTGGATGAAAATAAACAAGGATGATATAAAAAACTTGGATGAAATGATGAGACATCTGTTCCCAGGATTTTAAGCAAGACATGTCGACCCAATTGGTCTTTGTCAGCTTGTATCCTTCATATATTTTATTAGTCCTCTTTATCAGTCACAGTGATTACACATGTTTTGCACTCCTCACAAGTAATAATTTCCCCCCCTATGCTTCTAAGCCACTGAGAATGATTCAGTACCAGGTAATTTTACAATTCACAGAGCAGAAAAATTACAGGCAGTCTCAGGGATTATTGTGAAACCCACTCCTCTGACAGGTGCAGTGGAAGATGGAAGAAAAAATGGGATGTTTAGAACAGTGAAACTAGATCTTAATTTGCATTAGCTAAAATGCATAAGAAATAACTGAACTGGATGGTTCCCCTCCCTCCATTTTACTGCCTCGGAACTGCTTTTGTTATTGTTTTCTGCACATTTCTTCCAATGCTAAATAACACCTAAGAACATCCAAAGCCAGCCCTTCCAGACCCGCTGTTAATACTTGTTTCCTGCTTACTCCAGTGTATGTGTATAGCATCAAAGATTAAGAGTAAGAGAGAGACAGAAAGAGAGAACAAAAGAGAAGATCCTTTCTCTCAAGACAGCGGGTGAGAAAGTGTCATGGTGAAGCAATTTGCACTTTTAAAACCTTAAGATTTCTTTCAGACTCAGAAAGTCCTCCTGCCCCCTTAGTAGAGTCATTTTTCTACCTGTCAAGATGAAAATGCCAGGATTAGTGGCACTATCATGATGATCAGTTTCAACTCAGGGCCAACAAACATGAATGGCCTTCTTGACGTAGAGCCTGCTTTTAAATTCATGCCCATGGCATCTTTCTGTAGCTTGGGAAAGTACGGTTATCTGTTTAACACCCCCCCCCACTTGTTTGCCATAAGTAGGACTTGATCATTTTCAATGGCCCTGAGGGAAGGTATGGAACCCAATGATGCTTTCTCCACCAGCGGGATGGCAAATTTGTTTTGGGTTTCAGTCTGAACTTTAAAAGATGTTTTCAAGATGTTGGGCCCTATCTGCAAAATAAATTCAGCAATCTGCAAAATAAATTCAGCAACTTGAATGGCTGCTCTAAAGTTTGGATTAAAACCTGGAGTAATTTCACCATGACACTTACTGCAGATAACCAAAAGCTACTGGTGGAAATACTGTACACTGTGTCTTTCTCATTGGGAACAAGGCAGGTAAACTGGTTGTCATGAAGAGGATTGGGTTTTATTTATCTTTGTGTGTATCGGTGTGTTTTAAACAATGACCACCATAGTCATAAACTACTCTGTAGATCCTGAGGAATCTGGTGCAGATGAGTTAGACACAGGAGACTATTGCATTAGGTTATAAATTGGTTTACCTGAGCCAGCTTAAAATTAGAAGTGGGTGGCATCCTGATAGTATCAGATGCATTTAGCCACTGAAATCACCAACTGGGTGCAGTCCGGCTCCATTGCCGCTCCAAGGGGCGCTCCTCGTGCCTCTTTTCAAAGCAGGAGGGTGTTCTGGCTTAAACAAATGGCCTTGGAGTGGCAATGGAGCCAGGCTGCACCCGGGTGGTGACTTCGGTGGCTAAATGCATCTGATTCTATCAGGATGCCACTCACTTCTAATTTTAAGCCAGCTCAGGTAAACTGGTTTATAACCTGATCTGATAATCTTCATAGAAACTCCTCTGGCTCCAGAAGAAGGTGGATCGTCCCTGAATCTGAGCAGCTTGTGGCCAATGCACCTAATGAGGACTTTCAGCAGGGTGGGGCCCCATCTCAGCAAGAGTTGAGAACTTCCATCATTAGTGGAGCATCATCAGGACAAGGAACAGTGACAATAGAGTCAACATCTCTTAAATAGGAAACACAGAACAATCAAGCACCTGGCATCTCAAAGGCAGTAAGCTATAAATCCTACAGCAGCTGTTCGGAGTTCACTGTCCTTTGCTTTTTGTGCATATCCTGCTTGTGGATTTATTTGGATTCTTAACCTCTGGACTGGCTTAGATTTTATGTCTCTTCCTCTTTCCTTTATGGCTCCTTGTCGTGACTGCTGGCTTTGCACGACAGATTCTGGAATGGCTGAAATCTCACTATTGTACCCCTCTTCAGCCTCAGGAAACTCCATTGATTATCTTAGGCCCAGACTATTTGAGAGACATATCTCCCCATATGAACAAACCAGAGGCCTAAGATCTTCAGGAGAAGGCTTTCTCATGGTCCCACTAAGATCATAGGCTCACTTGGTGAGGACACAAGAGAGCCTTCTTGGTGGCTGTACCCAACCTCTGGAATGACCTTTCATGGGAGGCTAGGATGGCCCCCTCCCTGCTTGCTTTTTGTTCACAAGCCAAGACATTTTTATTTAAGCAGGCATTTGATATATAATTCATATCAGGATGGTTTTTATGGAGTAGGTGGGTTTTAGTTATGCTTTTAACTTCTGTATATTTTATGTGATTTTATATTTGTAGACGATTTTAATTGTTTTGAATTTTATTGAAATTTTAAAATGTTTTAATCTGTGAGCCGCCTTGGGTCCCTCCTGGAACAAAGGTAGCATACAAATGAAACAAACAAACAAACAAACAATATCTGTGTATGATCCATACTGCTGTGACTCATCTGTAGCTGCCTCTTTCTACTACAGCCTGTTCACTTGGCAATTGCTGCCTGTAGGCAGAAAGTAACCAGGCTTGTAGCCACCAACACATACAATCTCTCACACCTCATGCCTAAAAGCACCAGTGCACCAGTGATAGGGTTGTCAGGTTGTTTACAGGATGGGGCTCTTCTAATTTGATAGATTTTGGAGCAGGATGAAGTACAGTTGATTCTGCATCCATGGATTCAACCATCCATGGCTTGAAAATATTCTTTAAAAATTCCAAAAAGCAAACCTTTGATTTTGCCATTTTATATAAGGCACACCATTTTACTATGACATTGTATATAATGGGACTTTAGCATCCATGGATTTTAGTATCTATGGGGGGAGGGGTCTTGGAACTAAACCCCAGCAGATACTATGGGCCCACTGTACCATAAAGCTCTATGAAGTCAGATGAAGGTACTCTCTTGCCTAACCCTCTAAACTCCAACTTTCATTCCCCTTCCCCTTCTATAGCTATTCCCTCTCTGGTAGGGTATAGGAAGAGGATATAGAAGAGCCAGAGCCAGCAACAATAGCAGAGGAGGGACAAAAAAAGAGCTGGGTGCTCCTTCATTCTCTTCCCCCTGCCTCCATGGGTGAGGCAATAGCTGGGTTGAGAAGTGGCAGCTGTAGCTTGAAAATCTGGGTTTGGAAGGCAAGGACAGGTACCTTTTGTTGGGACAATGGATTTGAAAAGAGACAAAATGAGACTTAGGGCCTCGGCAGACGACTAATACAGTCGTCTTGGAGGCAGGGAAGAGGAGGGGCAGCCACACGAGCGGTGCCCCTTCCTCTTCCTGAGGTTGCCCTCGGAGCAGCCGGCCCTCCACACGGCCGGCGCTCCCAGGGCAACCTCCCGCCGCAGCGTCCGGACACGCTGCGGTGGAAAAGTCAGGGAAAGTGCGCCCTACGCGTTCAGGGCACACTTTCCCTGATTTCTGAAAGGAGCGCTATTTTTGTGCTGCTTTCAGGGACGCCGCCGGAGCGCCGTGGTGCGGAGGCTGCGGTCCCGCGGCGCTCCGTCCCAGGGTGTCCCCGACGCCCTGGTGTGCTTCCCCCATTAGGTACTATAAATAAGGCTTTATCTAGAATTGTTTAAAAGGGTAATAAACAATATATGTAACAAAATCATACAAAACCCATATATACAATACATACAAAGTAAAACATAGTAGTAATGGCAAACATAATCACAAATAGCAAATAGTAATAATACAAACTATATAATACAAGCAAATAGCACAAGTATAATGTAACAGAAAAGAAGGCTGAAAATAGAGTGAGCAAAAGAGGGAGAGAGAGAGATCACTGCAAAGCTAGCCTAATTAAGACTCTAAGGTTGATTGGAGCTATGCATATACAGCTGGAGATCATCTGTTCTCAGTAACTCTCCATTAACCCTATAATGGTCATTAACCCTATAATGGCTCAAGTGTAGAGCTTGTCAATATTCCAACACCTTTGTTCCCTTTGATGGAGCTTTGATATACCTTGGGGCCTCGGCAGACGGCTAATAGGGCCGCCTCCGAGACCCGGAAGAGGAGGGGCAGCCGCACGCGCGGCGTCCCTTCCTCTTCCTGAGGTCATCCTCGGAGCTTCCGGCCCTCCGGACGGCCGGCGCTCCGGGGATGACCTCCCTCCGCAGCGACCGGACGTGCTGCGGAGGATAAGTCAGGGAAAGTGCACCCTACGCGTTTAGGGCGCACTTTCCCTGTCTTGTAAAAGGAGCGGCAATTTGCCGCTCCTTTTAGGGTTGCCGCAGGAGCGCTGCGGTCTGGCTGCCGCGGTCCCGCGGCGTTCCGGACCAGGGCGTCCCCGACGCCCTGGTCTGCATCCCCCCTTGGTCTGCTCCAAGAACTGTCAAGGATTAAAGTTACAGAACCCCATCCATATCCAGCTTGGCAGCCCTAACACTTGATAGTATTGCTGAATATATTTTATTGATAGAATTTGGTACCATGGACAGCTTTTCAATGTGTGGATACTAATCTGAAGTCCCCACCCCAATAATATGGGAGCCACCATCCAACAGTGGGTAGTGCCTTTTACACCACAAACATATATCTCTCATTAAGTCTCGGGGCAGTTTGTTGGACATGTTTCTGATCTTTTTTAGTAGTTCACAGCAGGAAGTGTGTGTGCGTGCCTTTGCACATTTTCATGACAATTTGAAACACAAGGGAAGTGCAAAATTGAGAGATGACCCAGAGCTATCAGTCATCCAGGGATTGTGTGGTAGAGCTCTGGTGCATGTAATGAAAAACCTACAGGCTTCTTGCTGCTAGGAACATTATGTCACTCTTCCACGGTACTTGTAATCTAGGAAGTGTCCAGAAGAGAAAAAGAATGGCTGTTGTGTATAGTGCTCATATAGCAAAACTAAACATTCCAGCTTCATCACTGGGATAAAATAGTGATAAAATAATGGATCCAAGATCTATGGGGGCAGGAGCATCAAAGAAAACTATAATCTTCAGTGGACAGAAAAGACATCACTTACACAAAATGACAAACATGGTCCCATTGCTTGAAATTCAGGGCTGGGTGGAAATGTTCATGATAAAGTAGATCTCCAGTACTGCTTCTAATGCACAAAAGTGGGATGAAACTCATCAACTTGCCTTCAGAACTGTTAGTTTTTCTTCAAGAAATGTCACAAAAATTTTGAGAGTATTCCCTTCTCCTCCATGGGATTTGAAAGGAAGCTATTAAAATAAAGCAAAATGGAAAGAAATGTCTCTCTGTCCCAGCCCTCAACTCCCATTCTTGGGGTGAAAATACTTGCTGATCTCCTTCCCGAGATTAAGAACAAGAAACTGCACACACACACACCCTTTATTTTTGAAGAATGCATTTTATTTTCTGCCAGGACTGAGGAAAGTTTTTGCATTTGCAAGAATGTGTTTTTTTTTGTGAGTGCAAATTGGGAAAATTGCATAAACTAGATGCCTTTTTGAAGTCATTTCAAAACCAAACACCTCAGATTAGTTGTTTGTGTCTTTTTGATCTACCAGCTGGTTCTTCTGTGTGTGTGTTTGTGTGTGTATGCTTTGCTTTATAAAGAGAAAAGACAGTAGTTTTGCATAGAGATATTTTGTATAACTGTAGAAATCTCAGTGAAAAAACATGAGAGCTAGAGTCCTGTTGGCACACAATGCTAATGATCACATTTTCCCCAGGGTTAGGCTGTCATGGCAGACAAGAAGGCAGGCAAAATCGGTTGGCTTTGGCCACCTATTTCTCTAATGCCTTATTTCCTTCACGGCTGCTATGCCTCTAGCTTTATTCCTCCTGCCTCTCCTGTCTACACTAGTATAGTTATGACAGTGTAGTGTAAGGATGTATGTCAGAATTCTGTTGGGGATGCATGTCTTTATAAGTGGACATGTCTGTGGAAATTAAAATTGTGCAACTGTATAACATCGGTATCCAGTAGAGCGCTGCTGTTACATTACTATGTAGCAGAGTGTCCAATGCACACCAATGTGTGATGTGCACTAGGATACAATGTACATCAATGCATGATGTTCATTTTGTTACAATGACAAAGCCAGGAAGGGCACAGCAGGAGGGCCTGACCATGTGCTACTCCTCTTCTGGGGTGTTACCCAGTGCACACTGCACTCCTGCATCCCCTAGTGACGCCATTGCAAATATATATTGTGCAGCAATGTGCATTGGTCCCAATTTGTATTGGGAGCTCTTGCTAGTGTCCCATTATGCACCTTCACAATTCAGTGAAGGAACTTCCTGCACAGAAATATGCTAGCATGTGTGCAAAACAACCATGTGCAAATTGGGTGTAGAATAAATCTCAAACTGCAAAGATTTCCATCAGACCAGGAATCTTCTTGCCAGACTTTTTCAATGCTTTAGAAACATGTCTTTCAACCATTTTTATAAATATATTTGGATATACTCCCATGCTTAGTGCAGCATTCCAACCCTTGTCTCTCATTCTCAAGCTGGACATGAGAATTCTTGCAGGGCTCAGGAATTTCTTGCTAGGCTGTTTCAGCATCTTCGGGCAGCCAGTATCATCAACAGCAAGGAATTTTGTGAAAATTCTTCCTATCTCCACTCCATTTTCAGCAATATAATATAATATATAAAAAAACCCTCACCTTTCTTTCTCACAGTCTCAAAAGTGCTACAAGATCCCTTTGCATACATATTCCAGACGAACACAGCTATGGGCCTAAGCAGATGGCTTAATAGGCCGTCCTCGGTGCAGGGAAGGGGAGGGGCAGCCGCATGCTCGGCGCCCCCTCCCCCTCCCGAGGTCATCCTCGGAGCCGCTGGCCCTCCGCACGGCCAGCACTCTGAGGAGGACCTCCCGCTGCAGCGTCCGGACACACTGCGGCGGAAGGGTCGGCGAAAGTGCGCTGCAACGTTTTGCGGCGCGCTTTCGGCGACATATGAAAGGAGCACTATTTTAGCGCTCCTTTCCAGGGGTGCCAACGGTGCGCCGCTGGATTGAGGCATGGGGATGCCTCGGTCCCGCGGCGCACCTTCCCAGTGCGGCCCACGGCCGCCCATCTGCTTAGGCCTTAAGTCTATGAAAAGAGCCTAAATTTAAGATATGTGTATACTGCAGAAATAAAGCAGTTTGATATAGTCAGTAACTGTCATGGCTCCTGGGATTTGTAGTTTGGTGACGTATTCAGCCTGGTGACAGCAAGCTTTGGTGCCTCACCAAACTAAAAATCCCAGGATTCTGTAGGATAGTGTCATGGCAGTTAAAGTTGTGTCAAACTGCTTTATTTCTGTTGTGTGGATACACCTTTAGTTACAGAAACCTCTAGTGCTGACCACTAGGCATGGAGGTATTTGATAGTCATCATGCTGGCAAGACCCTATGTGTAAAAGAATGAAGTAAAGCCTGAAAGTAGTGATTGGTATACCAAGAAAGTGGTTGCTTTAAAAGTTCAAAAGGCACATGCTTATCTAGACCAGGCCTCTGTTTGTTCCCATGTTTAATATCAAATTAATATTAAAAAGGGAAGCTGGGAGGGGACTTGGCTTGCCATCAATCATGGTGGATGCATAAAACTTGAGCAGGACAAGATATCATCTTTTACTAATTAAATGGAGTGAATTTCACCCAACTTTCAAAATCAAAAATACGTATCTAATGCAAGGAACTGAAAGGTCAGTAGATTAAACAATTTTGGGTTTCTGCTCATCTCTTAAAGAGCCAAAAACTCAAATGGAGGACACAGAGATTACATGAGGGAAGGGAGGCAGAGGTGAGAGTCCCCCAACACCAGAGCCATCATTTTCAGACTTCCTAGAAAGACTTTGTGTAAATTTAGCGCAGGACTTACCAAAAGACTGGGCACTCACCCTTGAGCCAATGAACTCAAAGCTTACTGCCCTGATAGCCCATATTGGAAATATAGAAGATACAGTTAATGCAGCTCTTGAACAGGGTCATTCTCATGAGGCCCACATACAGGAGTTAGAACAAATGAATGACTATCTCACAAATAAAATACAGGATTTAGAGGACAGAAATAGATGCTTAAACATCAGAATTCATGGGATTCCTGAACGGGAGGAGTGCCAGGACATGATTTCATTCCTCCTTATTTGGCTGAATAACACCTACCCAGGTCTTGATCTCCTTTTGGCTGACAATGGACGTTATCATACCAGGGGTCTCAAAGCAGCAAGAAAAGCGGCATGGAATCAATCCAGAACCATACCGGAATGATTCTGGTCACGCAGCCGTAATTCCTCTTTGGACGTTTTCACACGGGGCTCCCTAAAGCCGGCTGGAGCCCTTCCCCTAAAGCCGGCTGGACCCCATGCCGCTGACACCGGAATGACTCCGGCGGCGGCAGGCTAATTCCTTTTGCCACCCGGAATTACCTGAAGCCGGAGTTAGCCAGGAATTAGCTTGCCGCTGCCGGAGTGAGGCCGGACTTAGGGCTCCGTGTGTTTGAACACATGGAGCGAAAAGCCGGCCGGACGCAGGGATGACACCGGAAGGGGCGGGGTTTGCCGCCGCGCGTGCCTGAACACACGGGAAATGGAGCCGGAGTGAGGCCGGCGGGAGGCCGGCTAGCGTCCTCCTTTTGCCCCGTGTGAAAACGTCCTTTGAAAGAGGAATTACAAAGAGCTGGAATGATGCAGCGATGGGGCAGGGATGATGCAGGGATGGGCGGGGTTTGCTGCGATGTCGTCTGATCACGGGGCAAAGGATCCAGAATGATGCAGCGATGATGCAGGGATGATGCAGGGATGGGCGGGGTTTGCTGCAACGTCATCTGATCAAAGGGCCAAAGGATCCAGAATGATGCAGTGATGATGCAGGGATGGGCGGGGTTTGCTGCGACGTCATCTGATCACAGGGGCAAAGGATCCAGAATGATGCAGTGATGGTGCAGGCATGGGGCTGCTTTAGACCCCGTGTGATAACGTCCATAGAAAGAGCACATCAGACATCGGCTCTTAACTGGAGACAAGGAGCTCCCCCCAGGAACATAATTATATGTTTTGAACATTATCTGAAAAAGGCACAAGTACTGAAGAAGCTTTCCAGTACCCCTACCAGGGTTCCAGTGTGCAAGTATACCAGGACATCTCCCCTGAAACGCTGAGGAAATGCTGTGATTTAAAACCCTTCACCTCTCTGCTCCAACAAGAAAGCATAAAATACAAATGGGGCTTCCCTTTTAAATAGTCTTCTATAATGGCTCTGTCATGACTGCCTCAACTAAAACGTTTCTTCACATATGTGAAGCCTTAAATATTAAGGTGCCCCAAGATGTTGAGAAAGAGGTGAAGAACAATGTCTCTTCTTCAGCTGCACCCAAATCTGGACAAGTGGCTGAACCATGGATGACAGAGAAAACACAAGCAGCTTGGTGGTCCTGCACAGTTGAAAGCCACACAACCAAACTGACTCTAATGCAACTTCCAGCACAGAAGACCTCTTCCCTGACTTTTTTTGACATCATAAAGTGAATGATTAAGCATAACTACCTTGCCTTGCTCTAACTTCCTGTATCTTTCTCATCTGTTCTTCACAACTTTCTCTCCCCCCTCCCACCATCTTCTCTTTCTCCCAGTTACTAATCCACCTAGCAGTTGTATTGTCTAGCCCAATACAAATATTTTACTATCTTTGCAAGAATATCATGCGGGACCTTGTCAAAAGCCTTACTGAAATCTCCCACCTTTGCTTGCCAAGCTGGTGTATGTGTGTGTATGAGTGTATGTGTTCTTGTGTGTGTTAATTATTTCCTCTAATAAAAATATAAAAATCTACTGAATTTGCCTCTGGAGTTCTGTACAATTTGGCCCTGGTATACAATTGGGTTGCTATCCGAAGCTGCTGTTACCTGGACCGTACTATATCTCTCATTTAAGCTAATATTAAATTACCCTAAGACATATTAACATGTGGGTATCCTCCCCAGACCCCAGCAATTTGGGTAACACAGCAACCTACCTGTTACTCCTAACTGCTTCAGCTTACTTGCTACAGCAGTTGTACTTTTATTTCCAACAATTTCTCATAGAGAAATATTCTTATTTTGGAAAGTTTGTACCTAAACCCAAACTAAATCAAATTCTCACCAATCCCATCAAAGGGAAAAGGGATAGCCACAGGCTACCCACCATTTTTGATTTGGGAAAGGAAAGGATTTGCAAGAATTCTGTTCTGGGGCTGCAGTAAACCCTCAAGGGAACTACCTTTCTACCAACAGCCACAACCTCTTCGAGTAGATTCCTGTGTGGACAGTGTAAAAAGTGTCTATAATGCTTACAGTAATTTGAAGTTTTTAAAGAAATAAGCAATCTGGAATAAAAAAAAAATTGCATCAGAAAATCCTGCAGCACCCACAATGCTCAATATATTGATCTTAACTTTTGTTGCAATAAGAGCTGGTTATTCCCATGTCAGTGAGGCAATGAGTCTACTCTAGATTTTAGTTCAGACTTTAAATGAGTCTCCAGACTTTAAATGATTGCGTGCTCTTGGCAAATCTCATTTTAATTTTGGACTAAAACCCAGAAAGACAACCCACTGATATGGGAACTACCATGGCTTGCTGCTCATCATGTGTATACTTTGCAATGCTGCCTCCTCCTCCTGTATCTTTAAATCAATTCCAACTCATAAGGTCTTCTGGGAAATTTTGTTCAGAGATTTGCCATGCCTTCTTCTTAAGCTGACTGAATATGAGTTGCCATGACTGGGGTTGCAGACTGCCAGAAATAGTGCAAATTGAGTCCACTTTTAGGGTTAGGGTTAGTGCTAGGGAATCATGGGAATTGTTTTTTCCCCCTGAGACATTGAGCCTTCTCTGTCAGAGAGCTCTGGTGCCACAATAAAATACAGTTCCCATGATTCCCTAGCACTAACCCTAACCCTAAAAGTAGACTCAATTTGCACTATTTCTGGCAGTCTGCAACCCCTGGACTCCTAATCCTAGTCCAACAGTCAGATCACTACACCACACTGGCTATCTCCCAAGTCATCAATCAAATAATGAATACTGAAAAACAAGGGTCTAGCACAAAAAACACTGTAACAATTGATAATGGTATTTTCCTAACTTGAGACACTAGCTTCCAGGATCTGATGGAGCATGCTGTGGTAAGCTTATCCGTCAGGTCCCATTAAACTACAGAGGTGGCCTAGAGCGTTGACATGCATGACTCCCAGTCAATTGCCAGTAGAGTGGAAGGCAATAGCTGACCATCACTTTGGATTTCATGCCAGTCTGTCACAGAGATCTCATGTGACACTTAGCATGCCTGGGAGCTTTCTTTGGATAGATGCTGCTTATATTCTTTGCTCTGTCCATCTCCTAGTATGCACTCTCCACTCTGCCTTGGATACTCTGTTGTTCATTGCAATGCCATGCCATGGTTTGTTTGTACAGTTTTAAAGCCTGAATGCCTTTTTTTGGTGGGATATAACATGAATGAACACAAAAATAAAACCTTTTGGAGGGGGGGGGTTGGGTTACACCATCATTTTAAACAACAAAGCAATTGCCTGATGTCTCCACAGAGTTATCTAGCTTACTTTTGACTATGGGGATTCTTTTTCTTCTACCACACATATTTTATTCACCCAGTAACTACTAACAAATACTGGATCCACTTTAGTTTTCTCCCCAGATCCCTCACAATGTGAAAGGTGGGCACCCCTGAAATTCCCATGTGGAAGCAGGAGAATTCTAGGTTTTTTGGCTACTTGAGGCAGAATGAGAACACAACATAACCTTGGAGAAGTGGACAAGAGACTTGGGCCAACTGGACCTTCCAGGGAAGGAACTTACAACTTGGGAACAGCCATTGAGAAGTCTCTCACTCATGGCCTCACCAGACATCCCTGGGATGGTGGTAGGGCAGAGACAAAACCTTCCTCTGCAGATCTTAGAATACAGGCAGGCTCATATAGGGATATATGAGTTTTCAAATAACTTAGAGCCATAGCCAGCACTTTGAATTCTACCCAGAAATGGATTGTTAGTGGACATGGGTAGAATAATTAACTGATAGAATAATAACTTTTTAAAATATTTTTTTTCTATTGCTCTGGGGCATCTTAAATTTGACAACTTAGGGCAAAACTGGAAACTTCAGGAAATCTGGGGGTAGTAGATATGATGCTCTGACAGCTGCACTGCCCCTCCTGGTTCCTGCTGTTACTAGTCCAATAGCCCCCTTTGCCTCTGATTAAACTTTGATATCAAACTCCAACTTGGAAAAAAAGGCACCCCAGTGCAATTTAGCCAGGAAGCACTAAGGGAATGTAGGCAGAAAGATATCCTTTGAAATTAAAATCTATTCTTTTGATGTTAGAGGCATTGGTACTTGTCAGCCACCTGGAAATCAAAGGGATGTTTAGGATGGCTACATTTTATTGCCCTTTGTTCCAGGGTTCTGCTCTTTCCTCCTCATGGAAAATTGCACCTCTTAAGGATCTGCACCCAAAAGCTCAAAAGTAGAAAAAGGAGCTAATTTGTTCTTTGTCTTTGGTTTTGGGTGAAGTCAGGCAGTCATGCTGTCGGATTTCATTTAAAATTCCTCAGAGTTGCTAGCCTTTTCACGTTCCTGTTAGTACTCTGAGTCCATCTTCCCTGCAATTTTCAATCTGATTTGGAATCCTATCTTCTGGATTCACTTCTCTATCCACTTTAATCCACCTTTATTTTGTTAGCTCTTGTATGAGTGTGCTTTTGTGTGAATGCTGCAACCTCTTTGCAGTATCAATAAAATTACATCTGGACCTTGCACTCTGGAGTTCTAGTGCTTGGACTTGGTATAAAAAGGTCAAAGATGCCCACTTTTAAATGTTACGAAAGCCTTCTCGCTTCTCCCTTGAGCTTATTAATTAATTCCCCTATCAAAGTCAGTTGTGGAGCAATTTAGGTAACAGCGCTGACACCCTACTTTAAATTTTGCACATCATCTTACATATCCTCTTAGGGGTACAGAAGCCAATTTCACTGGCATGCCCCCATCATGCCTTGGGCTGCATCTGTATTGCAGAAGTAATGCAGTTTGATACCACTTTAAATACCATGACTCAATACCATAGAATTCTAGGATTTGTAGTTTTGTGAGCTATTTAGCCTGGTTCCACATCAAACTACAAATCCCAGGATTCCACAGCCTGGAGCCATGGTTGTTAAAGTGATGTCAAACTGTATTATTTTTGCAGTGCAGATGCAGCCTTGGTTCCAGCGGTTGGTGTGAGGTCCTCTCTCCATTCATTCCATTCTCCATTGCTTTGGCTTCTGATGGAGGGAGAGAAGAGCAGCTAGTGTCTGCTGTTCTTCATCCCCTCCCTGAATCCCATCCCCTTTTTCTTATATGTCATGTTTTATTAGATTATAAACCTGAAGGCACTTAACAATTTGTAAGCCACTCTGGGAGATATTTTGGCTGCTGAAAGGCAGGGTATAAATGCTCTTACTAACCAACCTGCTTGGCCCACCCCTAATGTAGGACCTCATTATGTGTCAGTCATGCCCTGTTGTAATTATTTCAGTTTTCCCCAATCTGTCATTTTTTCTAGACCATGAAAGAAATATCTGCCTCCTTCCTGAGCTGGAGCTCATGAAAGTAGTACTATTTTAAAGACTTGATCCACTCCAGATTGATGAGCTTTTTGAATGCAAGATCACCCCCTTCTCCTATTTCAGCTGGAAATAAGTTGTGCGCCTTAAACCAGCTAAACAGGTCCCAGTAGGAAAAGATGTCAGCTGAAAAGATGATATCATTTTTTGTTCCAGTAAGCACTTTATACCTAATCATAAAGATAATGCTTGAAGTGTGTGTGTGTATGCGCACACCTCTCTCTGTGTGTGTATCTGTGTGTTCTCACAAAATTTCCCCTCCAACACAGCAGGAGTGTAGAAAGATGTTATCGCTGAAGCAGGACAGGAGCTACATAGGACGCATTTCAAAGAGCAATTTCATCTTGCAAGTTTTGCAAACTTGTGCCATTAAAAAAAAGAAAACCCTCATAGGAAGTCTGCCTGAAAATCTGCCTAGAGAATGAAGGTGCCAGTTAAAAATAAAGGGTTTCATAATGAGCAATGTGGTTGGAGGCAGTTAAATGGCATGTGCTTGTACGGAGCAGCTTTCTGAAAGCTAGCATTGGGTTTGCTACACATTTTATTTTTTTGCCATTTGTTGTTGTTAACTGCACTCAAGTCGATCTTGACTCATGGATGAGACATCTCCCAGACCCTCTGTCCTCCACTGCTCTGCTTAAATCCTGCAACCCCTTAATACCTGTGATCTCCTTAATAGAGTCCATCCATCTAGCATGTGGCCTTCCTCTCTTCCTACTTGCTTCCAACTTTCCCAGAATTATTGTTTTTCCAAAGAGTCCTCTCTTCTCATGACTGAAGTATGACAGTCTCAGTTTGGTCATTTGGCTTCCAGGGAGGTTTTCAATTTGATCTGCTCTAGGATCCACTTGTTTGCCCTTTTGGCTGTCCATGGGATCCTCAGCACTCTTCTCCAGCACCACGTCTCAAATGAATTGATTTTCTTCCCATTATCTTTCTTGTCTGTCCAGCTCTCACATCCATACATAGTACCGTAATAGGAAATACAATGACTTATATGATTCTAACTTTTGTGCTAAGTTGTATATCTTTACATTTTAGAATCTTTTCTAGTTCTTTCATAGCCACCCTCTCCATTCTTAATCTTCTTCTGATTTCCTGACTGCAATCCCCATTTCTATCAATGTTTGATCCCAGGTATGGGAATTCTTTTACTATTTCTATTTCTTCATTGGCTAGGTTGAACTTGTGAAGGTCCTCGGTGGTCATTATTTTTGTTTTCTTTATTTTCAACATTAAGCCTGCCTTGTTTAACATTAAGCCTGCCTTTGCACTTTCCTCTTTGATCTTCCTTGGTAGGTATTCCAGGTCTGTGAGTTTTCTGCTAGTATTATGGTGTCATCTACATATCTTAGATTGTTGATATTCCTTCCTCCTATTTTTACTCATCCTTCTTCTGTGTCCAAGCCTGATTTTCTTATAATACATTCTGCATACAAATTGAATAGATAGGGTGAAAGGATACAGCCTTGTCTGACCCCTTTGCCAATTGGGAACCATTCTGTTTCTGTGTGTTTTGTTCTGACAGGAGCCTTTTGTCCTGAGTACAGATTCCTCATCAGGACTATCAGATGTGTCGGCACTCCCATGTCTTTAAGGGCATTCCATAGCCTTTCATGATCTATGCAGTCAAATTCTATAAAGCACATGCTGATTTTCTTTTGGAATCCCCCAGTGTGCTCCATTAGCCACCATATGTTTGCAATGTGATCCCTAGTGCCTCTTCCTTTCCTGAACTCTGCTTGCACCTCTGGGATCTCTCTTTCCATGTATGGTTGGAGTCTATGTTGCAGAATTTTGAGCATGATTTTGCTTGCATGGGAGATCATTGCTATGGTCCTATAGTTTCTGCAGTCTCTTGTGTCTCCCTTTTTGTGGATTGGGATGTATATTAATCACTTCCAATCTGTGGCCATCATTTTGTTTTCCATATCTTTTGACATATGTTGGTTAGCACTAGAGTTGACTCTCTCAGGACCTTATCCCATGGGGCCAAAAGCAGCAAGAATCCACTAAGAATCAGGCGCTATAGTGCTATATCTTCCTGCGTGATTACACAACGTCGCTCAGAATCAGCTAAGAATCAGGCGCTATAGCGCTATATTTTTCCGTGTGATTACACGACGTCGCTCAGAATCAGCTAAGAATCAGGCACTATAGCGCTATATTTTTCTGCGTGATTACACGACGTCGCTCAGAATCCAGCAAGAAACCGCTCGGAATGCAGCATTATTCGCATTCTTTTGAATGTCGGTTTCAGCGGGCATTGCAATAGCGCGAGCTGGTCCATAGCGCTATTATAGCGCTAGCGCCATATTTATAATAGCACTATAGTACTGGAATGATGCTCATATCGCTTTCTTGCCACTTTTGAGAGCAGCGTGGGATAAGGTCCTCAGTGTGGATTGCAGCAGTTCAATTGGAATATCATCTGTTCCTGGTGATTTGTTTTCTGCTATTTCTCTTATTACAGTTTCCACCTCACTTTTCAGGATTTGGGGTTTCTCTTCATTTGGCTCTTCATTCCATGTGTCCTTCATTTTGTCATCTCTTTTGTATAATTCTTCTGTGTATTGCATCCAGCATCTGTATATTCCTTCTTGGTCTTGAATTACATTATTTTTATTGTCATAGATCATCCTAATCCTTGGTTTGAATTTTCCTTTGATTTCCCAGATCTTGTGAAATAGATCTCTTGTTCTTCCCTTTTTGCTGTTGTCTTCTATTTCTCTGCATTGGTCCTTGTAGTAATTTTCTTTATCTTTCCACACAAACCATTGTACTGTTGCATTCATAATTCTTAGTTTGTTCCTATCTCCTTTTTGTTTTTCGTCTCTTCTCTTCTCTTCTCTTCTCCTTTCTTTCTTTTTTCTTTCTTTATTTCTTTTTGCCATACCATTTTAAAAAGGCAAGAGCTCCCCAACTAGAGGTCTAACAAAGCTTGGAAAAGTTGCTTTTTGGACTAGAATTCCCAACTACAAGTTGTTATGTGCCTTCAAGTTGTTTCCGACTTATGTTGACCCTAAGGTGAATCTATCATGGGGTTTTCTTGGCAAAAGAGAAGGTTTGCCATTGCCTTCCCCTGAGGCTGAGAGCATGCGACTTGCCCAAAGTCACTCACTGGGTTTCATGGCCAAGCTGGGAATCAAACTCTGGCCTCCAGAGTTGTAGTCCAACATTTAAACTACTATGCCAAACTACCAGCAGCCCCATCATTATGGCCACTGGGAACTGTAGCGGAAAAGTAACTTTTCCAAACTCTGAGTTATGTTCAGATATTCTGAGAAATGAGTAGGATTGACATGGGGAAGGTGGCAATGTTGATTATGCCTTCTGACTTCATTTCTGACCTCCACTGGGAGATGGTATGATAGCCATCTTCAAATATATATAATATAGACTGTTATGTGGAAGATGGAATGAGTTTGTTTGCTGCTGCTCCACAGGGTAGGACCTGAACCAAGAGGGTTCACAAACTCCGGTCTGAAACTCCGGACCTGGAATCTCTACTTGCATCTTTGGTGTGAAGGGAGGGAGGATCTCAGGACAAGAGTGCTCAACTGAAAAGTGTGTGTGTGTGTGTGTATTCCTCATTTGTTACAGTTGCTGGTTTTTGTTTGAATGGCTTATGTGCTACTGTTAAAGTTTAAAATATTATGTTTAATTTATCACCCAGGGACTGTCTGTAACATCACCTTGTAACTTCACTTTTGCAACATCACCAAGGGTTGCCCTGTGTACTCACTGAAAGATCATTCAGTCCAGAGTCTAAAATCATCACCTTGCCTACTTTATGTAGACTTTTATTTTTGTAAGGACAAGACAGAGCTGTCAGATCAGGACTATCCTAAGCCCAGATATCTCCGTTTCAAACCCTGAGATTTCACATGACTCCTTGTGATGTCACAGGGCACAGGTCCTGGTGATTTTTCAGGGGGCAACTCTTGGTGGTGTCATTAAAAATGACATATTAAACACCAACCACAATTGCACACAGTGTGTCATTCAAACAGAAAAGACCAAGTGTAACCCTAGGGCTGTGTTGGTGAACCTATGGCACACGTGCCATCTCTGGTGCGTGAAGCCATTTTGGAGGGCACACAGAGAGATGGGAGGGTGGAGGAAGAGGAGGCATGCCTCTACTCATCCTCTTCCCCTTCCCTCCTGTTGCTTCAACTGCTTCTCCAGATACAGTTAAAGGCACGGGAGGGCAGGGAAGAAGAGGAACAAGAGCACCTGTTCCTCTTCTTCTTCCCATCCTTCTATGCCTTCAACCGCCTCCCCAGAGACAGCTGAAGGCCCATGAGGTTGGGGAAGAGGAGGAACAGGTGCATGCCTCCCTCCCGCCCTCACTCTCCCATGCTTTCAGCTGTTCCTCCTCTCTGCCTGCTCTCCTGGGAAAGAGTCTCAGGAGAGTCTCCTTCAGTGCTGTTCCTCCTCTCCCCCCAGTCTCCTGGGGGAGATTCTCAGGAGAGTCTCCTTCAGCACTGTTCCTCTTCTCTCCCCACTCTCCCTAGAGAGATTCCCAGGAGTGTCTCCTTCAGTGCTGTTCCTCCTCTTGCCCAATGTCCTGGGCCTTCAGCTATCTTTTGAGAGGCAGCTAATGGCCCGGCTGGGGGGAAGAGGAGTCCTGGCCCCTGGAAGGTGGAAGTTCCCCCACTAGAAGGCGGCAGTCCGACCCCTGAAAGTCTTCTCCAGAAGTCCTCTCCCCAGCACTGGGTAGCACCTGGTGCTGGAACACCTTTAAGTTTGGGTACTCGGTCTCTAAAAGGTTTGCCATTACTGCACTAGAGGGAAATTTTTCTTTTTGTCTATTGTATACAGCTAGCTTCTGGGGCTACAGAAGCTTTTTTTCCCCCAGATACATGAACTCTCCTTCATGCATTCAGTGAATACACATGAGGAAGGAAGGCAATGTCATCTCAAGACACCTTACTATACACATCTTCCAGAAACATAGCCTGAAAATCTGGAAAAAAGATAGAGATTAGTTGTGGGTTGGAAAATGACAGGGCAAATTGCTGGACTTCTGATTCCCCACATCTTTCATTCATAGTACTTTTATTCAGTTAACAAAACAGCTTTTGGTTTAACATCTAAACTCCACTGTTGGATTAATAAAATCTTTCAGGTTTAATATGTTGTGTTAAGGGCTTTTCATATTCAATCATGCTCACAACTGAAGCTAGGAAATTGCCGTTGTTAAGGGTCAACAATAGACATGTCATTTAGGAAATATGAATGTGATATAATATCGAGTAGCAGCTTTTTTGCTATTTGGGAGCCATGGAAGGATGTGACAATCTCCCAATCTTTATTTTGTGGAGTTTGTCTGAAGCTCACCTGCCCTTTTCTCCCATTCTTGTCTCATATCTGGTTGCAAGACTTTCTGTTACCTTCCCAAATTGACATGTGTACATTTTTAAAAACACATTTTTGTTAATCTGTGCATTTATTTGTGCAACTCATCTTATTAATGCAATTTCCCCACCACTGACTGAAATGTGCATCTGCATATTCTGGTTGGCATCTTGTTAGTGATATATGCAGGCAAAAGTTATGTTACTTATGTATAGTGATTTTTTGGACAATGCATAATGGTCATATCCTGCTGGCAGTGTGGTAAGCAGAATTGCATATGCAGATCATTTCAAATGTGTTGATGCATTAAAATACCCAAAATGGTATGGGAATGTGCATTGTCTTTGTACATTATGGATTTCAACTGCACAATGAGTCCATTGATCATTGATGCACATATGTTGTTGTTATCAGCATAGGGATTAACCCTGCCAGTGGATATTTATGCTGCTCTTAAGCTGCTCAGACTCTTTGTGTTTTCTTTTATGTACGTTTGAGTCATTTGCATTTTAAATATGAGTATTGTGTTGTGTGCACTTTATTTCTTCAAAATGCCTGGCAAGCTTTGCAAGTGAACATTTAAGGATGTCTTGAAATATTACTTTTAGGAGAGATTGAATTCCATAAAATTTCTTCTCAAGAGCTGAGTAGCTGTCAGTGGTGTAGTAATGAAGTAAAGTCTCTGAATTGTCTGTTTATTAGAATAGATGTAGCTGAAGCTATTCTCCATACCCAACTGGCAACCAAGGTCCCCTATCAAACCTGAAAGCAAATATTAAGCTGTTCTATCTCAATCAGTATGAACCAATTTCACACTGGCTTCTTCAGTACTACTGAGTTTCACTTCAATCAACTAGGCTTCTTAAGTACATGTCATTGAAGTTACTCTCTCCATTCAGTGGCATCATTAGGGTTGGCATCATCTGGTGCAGTAACTCATGGTGTCACCCCCATATTGACCTCGTTCCATACCATGCCTTACAGAACCTTTAGTAAAGTTTAATTTTGCTAGTTGTTTATGTCACAACTGTTACCATTACATTAATTGATATACGGCAATTATTAATTTGCCGGTTTGCAGTGGCTCACGTGGTTAAGACACTGACTCTGTTGACTGCAAGATCGGCAGGTTGGCAGTTCGAGACCTGGGTGCTGCATGATGGGGTGAGCTCCTGTCACTAGTCCCAACCTAGCAGTTTGAAAGCATACAAATGCAAGTAGATAAATAGGTACCGCTTCTCAGTGGGAAGATAAACAGCATTATGTGCAATCATGCTGGCCACATGATCACAGAGTAGTCTCTGACAATGCTGGCTCTTTGGTTTAATAATGGAGATGAGCACCGCCCTGTATGGTCAGATACGACTTGACAACCTTGTCAATGGGAATACCTTTACCTACCTTTAATTATTAATTATGAGTAGCATTAGTATAAAAAACATTACTAAGGATTCTATATGGTGTGGTATGGGAGAAGGTCAATGTGGGGGGTGACACCATGAGTTACCAAACTGGGTGACACCTACTGTAGTGACACTACTGCTTGACAAAGTTATTTTTTTGGAGTTACTATGCTAGCTGAGGGACTCTGGGACAGGTAATTTGAAAAGAAACAAAAGGCTTTGGATTCACACCAAACTTAAAAACAAGGCAATTCCATACCTGTTTTCTTAGAAATAATTCTCATATCGGTCAATGGAATTTGTTCTTATGTAAACTACAATTTGCTGTTTGAATCTGATTAATTGTATTGATATGTATAAGTCAAATAAATGGAGCATAAGAACATACATAGAGTGGTACAACTGTCACAGTGCATACAGTGGTTTAATTCAGTTTGGAGATGCAGTAAGTAAGAAATGAGGATCATAGCCCACCAGAGCATTCTGTACTTTCATTGCCCTTTCTTATTCCTGCATGCTCATTGAGTTTTGCCATTTCAGCTATATCTTTTCGAGCAATAGTTCAGCCAGTTGCACAAGTTATGTTAGAACTATGATATCTGTTAGCCACTGATATTTACCTGCTGCTAGCAAATTCCAGATTATTTCAAAATTGCCATTACTTGGAATATCACTTCAATGGCCAAACAAAACACGAGCAGTAATAGGATTAAAGGGGTGAAGGTCAGACACAGTGCTATATATTTCATGGAGCACCTGGATAAAATCAAGTTTATGATTACTTTATTTCCATCATTTCTTCGGTGTATTTTTAATAGATTTTATATTTATAGATTTTGATTTGTGGACTTAAGGACCAATAGTAAAATGCCCCCCTCCCCTTTGAATAGTATGGGCCTATACAGCTGCCTTTCATTTGAAAAAAGAATTCATCTACACTTTAAAATGCCAACTCCTACAGTTTTCCCTTAGGCATAGTTAAAGTTGCTTCCAGTGGAATTATTTACAAGTGCATGGTGACTGGAGTGGTTTCTTGGGGGCCTCTGGAAAGACAAGCAGGGTTGTCTGTCTGGTAGATCCTCCATTACTGGGACAGTATATCCACTTGTGGTTTTACAGTTGTTAATTCCACAACTGCTCAGAGCTGTATAAGAGCTCTCCTGATCCTTAAGCTTATCGCATGGCACATAAAGAATAGGAACGTAATGGAATACAAGGGAATGGAACGGAGCAAAAAAGCATTTTGCTGCATGGGAGAATGCCACCGATGCCGCCGGGAGTCCCCAATCCGTTCCTGGCAGCTGATTTTTGAAGGACTGTTCCTTCAAAAATCGGCTGCCAGGAATGGCTGGGGAATGGATTGGGGACTCCCAGCGGCATCGGTGGCGTTCTCCCGTGCAGTAAAATGCATTTTTGCACGGTTCTGTTCCCTTGCGTTCTGTTCCGTTCCCATTCTTTGAAGTGCCATGCAATAAGCTTACCTATTGTAACATCCTGTAACCTGTCCAGCACCATACAACTTGGAGTATATGTGAAAAGACTAGAAGTAATCCTATCAGTGGATTTACTACTTTCACAGCAACAGATCCAGTGGTCATCGCTGCATCCAAGATCAGAGAGAGAATAAGAGCTCCAGCTTTAGAGGAAGGAAGCACACCTTGGACCCCATTCCCTGGGTCTGTGGAAAGATCCACATCTCTAACATTTTCAACACTGAAGTGGAAGGAAAGGGGAGAATCAGAAATGCAACCAAGGGAAACTTCAGGTGTGCAGTTGTATTGGATAACAATGAGAACATTGATCCCCCAAATAAAAATTCTGCCCTCCCAGTGAAATTTTCATTTAATCCACAAACTTGTAGCATTGCACTAACATAAAACTTCTAGGATTTAGCATTTAGGAATACAGTTTAGACATCAAAAGAAAGGGGACAAGTGAAATGACCAAAAGCACAGCAAATAGAAGAGTTCTAGATGTGAATGATTTCCACTGTCTTATTCTCTGCAATGCCAGAAATGTGGGTACTGAAGGAAAATGCCATGGGGGGGGGGGGGATGTCAGAATTCTAATCTGAGGGTTGCAATGTCCTCATTTAAGCCTCCTGCATAGCTACACTCTCAGGTAGTATTACACAATGATAGGTGGGGGAACTGAGGGGTCCCCATCAACTGTGTCAGCATCTTTAAACATTTAGGGAATTGCTTTAGCTCAAGGGCTAAATATGAAAAATAGAAATAAATAGAAAATATGCAAGAGTGCAATCAAACACATGATAGCAATTCAAAGAGATGCAACATTCAGAGCTAACAGGAATGGAAATATGGACATTGGATAGTGGAGTTTGAAGGGTGCAGAGGGGTGATAATTACTTGTCCGAAGAGTAGTCCATGGAAAGTGGGAGTGGCTCAGACTGGGGAGCAAGGAAGACTCTCTGTGCACACTGTACTCGAAGAGGCCAATACTGGGGGCCAATATTTATACCTGATAATTAGCATCTGAGGATGTGCTCGATGATCTCTAGCAATATAACAAAGACCTGATGGCTTTCCTAGGAATCTACAATGGGATTCTGGACTGGTTGGTGACTTTAACTTTAGAGTAACAAAAATAGTGATTGGAAGAGGATAACCCCAAGGTGGATGAACAGTGATGTTGGTTAGAAACATGGCAGGGGGTAGATAGAGAGAGATAGCTTATTGCTTCAGTGCAATGAGACCTCCTTTGTCTCTTGATGCAAGAGGAAATGCAAAAGGGCCCAGGGTGAGGAAGTAGTCAGCAGACCCATTTAGCTTTCATTGTAGCATTACCTGGATTGTGCACATGCCCTGGGGTCTTTGCTTGTTTCTTGTGGGAGCTTCACGTAGTATTCCAAAAGGTCATAATGCTGGGTCCAGATACGAAATATGAAAACATGAAGTCCCCAAATACAGTGTGCGGTATGCAGGCACTGCACATCTGACCTCCAACAGCCTTTCCAAACAGCAGAGGATGCAAGGTGTATTTTGACCTTGCAAAATAGGAGCTTGGGTCAGCTTCTGATGACCTCCAAGGCTCCACCTCAGGTGACCAGACCACCTCAATGAGGCTTTAGATCAGGGGTAGGCAACCTAAGGCCCAGGGGCCTGATGTGCCCCCCCCGAGGCCTTTGGACCGGCCCCAGGCCGGTCCTGCTACCGCCGCTGCTGCCGCTGCCGCCACCGCCGGCGCCCCCCATTGCCCACCGCCACTGGTGCCGCCACCCGCCATGATGATATTGATTATTGTTGTTATTACTTGTTCTTGGGGTTTTCTTGGCAAAATCTCCACAGGGGGTTTGCCATGGCTTTTCTGGGGCTGAGAGAGTGTGCATGCATATTTTTTTAAAAAAATTAATTAAAAAATATTTTTATTTATTTATTTATTTATTTATTTTTGGTGCTTTGGCCCCCCAATTGTCTGAGGGACAGAAACCCGGCCCCCGGCTCAATAAGGTTGCCTACCCCTGCTTTAGATAAATAGAATGAGAGTTAGAATGAACCACAAGGGGCATCTAGCGCAGGGGTAGACAACCTTTCCCCTTTAAGGGCTGAGGGACTTCAGCTCCCAGAAGCCTCAGCCATGTTGGCCAATAGTCCCATGTTGGTCAATAGCTCCCGGGATTCTGGGAGCTGAAGTCCCTCGGCCCTTAAAGGGGAAAGGTTGCCTACCCCTGATCTAGCGCAACCCCCTGCTATGCAGGAGTGCCCAACTACAGCACTTGTGAAAGAAACCTGTGGGAAACCTGATGCCTGTCTTCAAGAACTGCCATAAAGAATCCAGAAGAATCCAGAGGAACAAATGTGAGTGTCTCTCTTCTTTTGCTCCCACTTTGCCAGGAGGAAAACATTAGGATGTTGGAGATACTGGATGCTCTGATCTTGGCATGCTTCGCCTTTAAGGACATCATTCATTTTCTCAGGCTGCCATCTAATAGCTACTTACCTGAAAGTAAATCTCACTGAACTCAATGGGACTTACTTTTGAGGATTGCTCTGTAAGTCTTTAAAATGATGATAATTTATGAGATACCAAAGGTTTTGCAAGGTGGCTTTTTGTTCCAGAGAGAAGGCTTATTGATTGCAGCTTGCTAAACTATAGCAAACAGAGGACGTTCTTAAAATTTTGGAAGAACAAAGGGAGAGGCAGGTTTCAAGTTGGTGTTTCCAAACAACAGTAAGGTATTATGTGGAAACTGCTTAACAGTCAAAGGTGTTCCTCTAGGGCAGTGTTTCTCCATTATTTTCTGTCACGCCCCCCCCTAGGAAAGAAGAAAACATTTCGGGCCCCCCGCGTGATCACATGGGCGGGTTTGGCCAATCAGGATAGAGCTACTGGGGCTGTGCTGGGACAATCTCCCTCTCTCCAGCCGTAACAGCCCCCCCTTTATGGAGCCTCACGCCCCCCCTGGGGGGCCCACCCCACTATTTGAGAACCGCTGCTCTAGGGGGATATGTTCTCATGTGTCTTATTTGTACACCAGTTAAAACCACTGTACACCAGTTAAAACCACTCACTCAATAATATATCTCAAATATATATCTTGAGAAGAGGAGAAAGAGAATACTGAGCATTGAGTTCCAGAAGGCTTGGCACATTTGGGCTTCAGGATGATTCTTTCTTGAATGTGTATCTATGGTTGCCATAAGGCGAAGTCAACTTGATGCTGTTAACAACAACAGGAATCTACAACAACAGGAATAACAACACTGCACAGCTTGATATCACTTTAACTGCTATAGAATTTTATGGAATTTTAAGAATTATAATTTGGAGAGGCACTTAGAATGCTCTGCTAGGGAGCCTTAGTACACTTATTCACACCCCAGTACTAGTTAAGTCTTGTCTAGTTTGATTCTAGCACCACTCCATAGCATATGCTAGTCAGAATTTGGGTTAAATGAACACTATTCACTGCATTTCATGAATAGTTTAGTGGCTTTACAGCAATAGCTACAAAAACCTTCACTTATTCATTTACATTCCTGTAAATTCACTCTTTGTTGGCTTTGTGTGCCCTCACACACTTTATGTGTTTGCAGATTTGATTAACTAAATCATGTCATAATATTGCTCCCTTAGTTGGCTGAGATTACTCATGTAACTAACTCTAGAAGAATTGGCCTCATTTTCAATTAACACTGCTTGCTCTCACTAACATTATCCCATAGTCAAATCAGATTGGTATCACAGTGTAGTGTGACCTAATTGGGGTCATTATGTAATCCCTGGTTTGTTAGGATCACCCATGCAAGTAGTCCTGGACAATGAAAGAACCAGTCTTCTAGGACTCATCTCCAGTCGCATTTAAAACAGTTTCTGAGCCACATTGATTTGAGACAGCAGAATTGATTCGATCCGAAGCAAAGTTTCCACTATCGGAAGCAAATTATTCCATTAATCCATGCATTTGTGTCTTTTAAACATGATTGTCATTCACACTAGGTTTGCACTGCTACAAAATGGATTCTCAGTATTAAATGTGATTGATCCATCCCGGTCTTTTTTTTTTTTTTTAATGTCAATCATATGATGCACATCTATGCCTCACTGGTGATGCAACCACACATTTTTCCAGTGACACAAGCACTTGTAGGTGTGGCTGCGCACATCTACTGTCGCTATTTCCAGTCACTTAGCTTCCATAACTGGCAAGAGTTATGGATCCTGTTTCCAAAGCTGTTTTGCAAGCAATGTTAATATACTTGCAACCCACTTTCCTCATCTGTCTTTGGATGAGAAATACCTGTCTGCACAGACTTGGTACTTTGGGGGCAGCCTTGGATGTGGATATGGATGTGGATGATGTGAGTGTTGACAGGCAGAGAAGGAGATGACGTGCCCGCAAAAATGAGATGATGCTGTTCATGATTTTATTTCCTATGTCGGTGAGGTCACTTGTTTTAACAGTTTAAAGCAGGGGTAGGCAACCTAAGGCCCGGGGGCCGGATGCGGCCCCCTGAGGCCTTTGGACCGGCCCCAGGCTGGTCCTGCCGCCGCCGCCCCCCGCCATGATGATATTGATTATTGTTGTTATTACTTGTTCTTGGGGTTTTCTTGGCAAAATCTCCACAGGGGTTTTGCCATGGCTTTTCTGGGGCTGAGAGAGTGTGCATGCATATATATTTTTTAAAATATTTAAAAATATATATATATTTATTTATTTTTGGTGCTTCGGCCCCCCAATTGTCTGAGGGACAGCAACCCGGCCCCCAGCTCAAAAAGGCTGCCTACCCCTGGTTTAAAGAGTGTTTTGTTGTATTCTGTTTGTATGATAGAAATTGATTTCCAACACACTAAAATAAACCATATGCAATATTTTGGTTGAGATCCTACATCGGCCAACGTGGCATAAAAGTTGCCCAGGTGGAACTCCACTACAGCTCTCCACTGAACTTTCTGACTCATTGAATGGCCAGATCATGACTGGTGAAGAGTGGTGGAATGAGATCACTTGGTGGATCATGTCATGGGGGTGGTCTAAGGAGTTGCCTACATTACCTATAAATCCTTAATTCCTTCTGGACTGGCTGTGTG
Source organism: Phrynosoma blainvillii (assembly GCA_026167975.1). Taxonomy (NCBI): domain Eukaryota; kingdom Metazoa; phylum Chordata; class Lepidosauria; order Squamata; family Phrynosomatidae; genus Phrynosoma; species Phrynosoma blainvillii. The sequence continues at coordinate 25,166,637 of JANUYF010000001.1, read as the reverse complement.
CTGTTTACACTACACAGCCCCAAACCCCCAAATCAGGTCTGGGCTGTTTACATAACACCTGGGCCCAATTTGGGGTTTCCATCCTTTGTCCCACATTAAAAAGACTTACCTTTTGCTCACAAGATGTGAATGGGTATGATTCTATTCCTCTTCTCCCCTCTCCCATGCCCTCTCACAATGACCATGGCCAACATTTTCCCAAAGCTGGCTAATGTGTACAGCAGTTGTCTTTGGGAAATAGCTGGCAGCTGCAATCGCTTGTCCTTCCTTGTCCCAATGGGCTGCAGGTTTTCTGCAAACAATGGGTGGCTGCCTTCCCACACAGTCGGAAAACCCAGATCATATTTGGAGGTTGATTGGTTTAGATGATTTTTTAACTTTTGTATGTATGCATTGCTTTTATAAACCTATGCCCAGGAGGTGATGGGTTTACCCCAAATAAAAGGAAATTTGGGCGTTTTGCCACTATTGTGTGGTCTGATGAAATGTGGAAGCAGCAGTTACACATATCATAAAGAATCTTCCATATGATCATGGAAGAACTGTGCCCACATCTTATAAGACAGGACACCCATCTATGCCAGGTCATATCAGTGGAGAAATGGGTTGCTATTGCTGTGTGGTTGCTGGCAAACCAAGGTTTCTATTCAATTGTCACTACAGAGTTTGGTGTTGGGAAGTCCACAGCCTACAAAGCTTTTATCCAAGTGGTTATTGACATGGAGTTGATGCTGCTGCAGAAGACTGTGTACTTTGGAGACCATAGAAAGGTGTGCATTTGTAGCTGGTTGGTGTTACTTTGTATCTTCATTTGTTGCTTTGTGTTTGTATCTTTGTGTTATTTTGCACCTGTTGGCTTTGCTTTGCACATTACTTATTGCCACTTCTGCATTTCTAATGTCCCTACAGGTGATGGCTGGCTTTGAGGTGATGGGATTTCCACAGGTGATCGAAGCTGTCAATGGTTGCTCCAGTGTGTCAGGGTGGACAGTTCATCAACAGGAAAAATAGATACTCCATGATCTTGCAGGGGACATGTAAACATTATGGGCATTTCACAGACATTGTGACTGGGGGCGGGGGACAGGTTCAAATCATGACTCTTTTGTATTTTGTCACTCTCCTATTTATTAAACATTGAGAGCAGGTTCTATGTTACAATGACAATCTTTGGGCGACAAGTAGGACCACTATTGGTGGCTGATGCTGCCTATTCCATTACACCATGGGTCATGCCAGTGTTCAAAGGTGTCCTGCATCCTCGCCAGGCAGTGTACAACAAGCATCTCAATGAGGTCAGAAATGTGGTTGAGAGGGCATTTGGTCACCTTAAGGCACAGTGGAGATGCCTTACAGCCCCCTTGGAGGTGGCAGAGGAAAATGTGAATTTCATCATAGCTGCATGTGTGATTTTACATAATATGATTAAGTGTGAAGGTGAAGTGCTGGCATGCTGACCTCGCTAACCTGCAGTCTACACAGTGGATGCTGCCAACACAGTCTTCCTTTCTGAGACCCAGGAAACAAAGGAGGGTGAAGTTACAAGGGAAGCATTTATTGAGTTTTTCTGCCACCAGACGTGATAATGAGCCCCAGTTCCTTTGGTACCTCACTACACTTTGCCATTTCTCTGCACATAATAAATAGATTGCTCACAATAATTGATCTTCTGTGCTTATTTTCCCCTGTGAGCACTTTGGCCTATAGCCATGAGTTGGTGGAGTATGAGTGGGTGCTATGGTGGTAATATTAGCATCAACACTGTACCCTTCCCTCCATTTGTTTTTTCAATTGTGATGGCCATTTGTGCTGCAGGATATAGCATCTGCATGAGAGGTCATACTCTCTCAGCCTCTGATAAAGTGATGTGTGCAGTCATCAGCCTATGCAGAAGCCCATTGTTGGCCTGCCCTAATTTTTTTTTTAGGTTTTTATTATTGAATTCTGCAATATTCTAAATTTCCCGCTGACACTCACAGGAGGTGAGCTCCTTTTAATACACACACACAAGTGAGGAATTTTCTAGACCTTGAAGTGTTGCCTGAGTTTGACTTCCAGCAAATATCAGGATAGTTGGAGTCACCCATCACTACTACATCTCTCCTTTCTGAGTGTGTGGTCATATGTTCTAGAAAGGCATCATCCAATTCCTCAGTCTGACTTGGGGGTCTGTAGTAGACTCCCACAATAACATTTCTGTTGTTTCCTTCCCCTTTAATTTTTATCCAGTGCTCTCCACCTGATTTCCAGGATTTAAGTCCTGGATCTCTTCACAGGTGTAAATATCCATGACCTCTAATGCTATTCCTCCTCCTTTCCTGTTTGGCCTATTTCTCTTTAAAAGGTTATACCCCTCTATTCCTACATTCCAATCATGAGACTCATCCCACCAGGTCTCAGTGATGCCTATTATATCGTATTTGCTTTGTTGTGCTAGGAGTTCAAGTTCATCTTGTTTATTTCCCATGCTCTATGCATTAGTATAGAGACATCTAAGACCATGGGTCCTCCCCCCTAGCTGCCTGTGTATATTTCCCCCCCCTCACTGTTGGGCTCTTGCACTATTTGCCTTGTTCCCTCAATAACACTGGCTATTATCTCCAGCCCATGATGTACTCCTGCCTTCCAAGATACCGTTTCCCTCCCCCACATGACTCAGTTTAAAGCCCTCTGGATCAAATTTTTGAGACTATTTGCAAAAAATGTTTCTGCCAACTGACGTGAGATGCAATCATGTCTTGCCAGAAGTCCACCCTCATGGAACTGCACCCCATGATTGAAGAATCCAAATCATTCTTGGCAGCACCATCTGCGGGGCCAGTTATTTGCATCTGCTATTTTCCTCTCCCTTCCTGGACCATTCCCCTCAACTGGGAGAAGAGATAACAACCTGTGCATCCAGCTCTTTCAGCTACCTACCCAAAGTCTCATAACCCCTTCTGATATTCTGAAGGCTATGCCTTGCAGTATCATTGGTTCCCACATGGAAGAGGTAATGTCATTAGGCTTGACAAGTCTTGTCAGCCTCACTGTCACATCATGGATTTTTGCCCCAGGGAGACAACACATCTCCTGAGACATCTTGTCAAGCCCACAAACCACTGCTTCTTTACCCCTAAGCAAGGAGTCCCCCCCATACACACACCTATGAGGCTTAGCAGTGGCTGTTCCCTGCAGTGGTACTCCTTGCTTTAAAAAAACTTACCTTGTGAGCCCTCTGTGGGTTGTTGATGCTGATTTTCTGCTGAGTAGTCCTGATACTAACACAACTTCCGTTGCTATTGTGATTCTTTTGGCCTCAATGCTGGCATCACCAGCAAAAATCTCTTTCAGTCCTTTAAAGAAGGGCTGGTTACTGCTCCACTCCCACTTCTGGAAGCAATCTGTTTAGAATTCTTAAATTTATGCTTCATAGCTGTGGCTTTGGTCCTAAACTCCGAGCCAGTCTCGTCATGCCCTTTCTCCCTCATTTTGGTGGTAATATTATCATAAATTTCTATATTGCAGTGGCTATGGTTGAACTGCATCTGGACCGTCTCCTGGCCCCAAATAGCTATTAAACCTATAATCTCCTCCCTTTTCCAAGAAATGCCTCTGTCACCTTTTTTCAAAGAACCTTGAAAATCGAAGGGTGGAGGAAAAAAAGCTGGTGGATTTTAAAAGGTCCACAAGGCTATGGAGCTGGTCAGTGCTGCAACCATGTGAAAGCCTTTTAAAATATGGCACTGTTCCAGGGGTTGAGCGGTGGGCACAAAGGTGGGAGGACACAATAACCCATGACCAGGTGGGAATGCTCTCCCTTCCTATGACTCATGCTGGGGATGACTCCCAAATTGCACCTTTGGAACTGCACATCCATCCATGATTTCTCCCTCCAACCTATGGATGCAGCCATAATCTCTCAACGGGGATGGGAGCACCCATGCCAGGGAGGAATTCCCAATATGGAACCAATGGCTTGTTTCAGTAAACCCATGCAAATACAATAGTGCACATATAGTGTCAATTTTTAAAAAAGAAACTGTATCATGCTTCCATAGTTCACACCCACCCTCCCCAACATCTGTGACAGGCACCTATGGCTCAGTGCATGCCAGAGCAGTGAGGAATTCCTATCAGGAGATCCATTACTCACTCTAGAGATCCCAAAGAAATGCAGGTGATCGCAAAATCCATCATTATTTTTTAAAAAAACACAAAGAATGCTAAATACCCCCTCCCCAAGGACATCACCCCCAAAGTTGTCCTACCTCTTGAAAATATTCTGGCAGGACTGGAGGGAAAATGGTAAACAACTAGATCAGGACTAGTGAGATTTATAGGGACCACTTGGCAGCAATGAAAATCGAAAGCCCCCAAGGAAGTCAAAAGAGAGCACTAAGGCAGTGCTGAGAGGGGGGAAAATAGTGGATCTCCAAAAACCAAGGGCAGGATGGGTTACACCCCTCTGCCAACCCTCTGCTCATAGTCCCTCTCCTGGGAGATCCATTTCTGATCAGACATACATTCACATTTGTTCAACACACCTGCAAACTGGTTCTTTTCAAAAGAACCTGCATTTGATCAGTCTCCAAAAGAATTGGTTCTTTTTGAATTGTGCTGATTCAACATGATTCACCGTGATTCAGACTGAACGTAATTACGTCAGAAATCGATTCCAGTGTGAATGAGGCACGTATAAACCGATCAGCAAATCAGTTTAAATCATAGTGGTAAGGAGCCCCTAGAAGGGTAAAAAAGTAAGGCTGCAACAGCAGCAGCAGGAGCAGCAGCTTGAAAAGGCAGCAAACAGAATTTTAAATATGCATTTAACAAATGATTTTCACAATTAAAATTCCCCCTCCTCCCCAATGACCTCATTCTTTCCTTATTAAGCATTATGTTCAGCTCAGAAATCAAAGCAGAATATTCAGGGCAGTGCAAGCTGGTATCTTGACTACAAGACTGAAATACTGCAAGGATCCCTGCCTCTTATCAGTGTCTGTTTTGAAAACATGGTATGCTCTGCCTGTGCTTTGTCTGTGGTTATGTCTTTTTATAAATAGGCTCGTAAGTGTTGAGGGCACAGCAGGAGATACAGCCCAGCATGCTGTAGGACTCAGTGGGGGTCCCTCTCATTCTTCCTGGCTCCAATTTCCAATTGAGAGGGTTCACTGTCATGGTGACAACTCTACTCATCATCTGGGTTTTTTTATTTCTCTCCCTCCTCCCAAAAGAGAATATTAGCAAAGATATAACAATAATGTATCTCCAGGGTGAGGCCTCCGAGGCTTGAGGCTGGAGAGAACCTGCATGGAGATAAGTTCACACTCTTGGTGAGCAGTGCCTCAAGCAGAAGCCTCATGTCAGCAAAATAACCAGTGTTGTTTTATGCCTGCTAGAGACTTATTCCAAGGGTAGCTTCTTCTGAGCATTAAGAGACCGCCTGAAAACAGCAAGACACCTCTTCTAAAAAGGATGCTGAATAGAGACCTACTAGAACTGGGTCTTGGGGTTTTTGTACTTACTTTACCCCAAAAGGGGATCATGGTGGAAACTTTCCATAAAACATGATGGGAAACTGAGATAAAGGACCCTTCCACACTACATAGTTATAGAACTATGATTTCAGTTTACTTACCATGGTAAAATCTTAAGGAATCCTGGGCTTTGCAGTCTGATGACACTACAACTCTCTCACTGAAGATTCTAAGTACTTGGATGGAGGAATCCCAAATACTACCAGGTGCTGTATTCAGATTGTGTTTCATAGGAAGGCAATGACAAACCACTTTCTGAGTATTCTTTGCTCCCCCCCCAAAAAAAATTCTACAAAACTCACCATAAATCAGGAAGTGATTTAAAGACATGCACACAAACACGCAATGCAGTCCCCTGAAATCCACAAGATGTTGTCATGACAGTTAAAGTGGAATCATAGTGTTATAACTATACAATCTGAAAGGACTCTAAAGGGTGTATCCATGTGGCAGAAATATGGCAGTTTGACACCACTTTAATTGCCATGACTCTATCCACATGGCAGAAATAAGGCAGATTGACATCACTTTAATTACCATGACTCTGGAATCCTGGGATTTGTAGTTTGGTGAGGCACCAGACCTCTCTGACAGTCCAGGATGAATACCTCCCCAAACTACAAATCCCAGAATTCCAGAGACTGGAGCCATGACAGTTAAAGTGGTGTAAAAATGCTTTATTTCTGCAGTACAGAAGTGCTGTCAGCCTCAGGATGTAAAAAAGAAGTCTGGAATTTTCTTAGGGAGTTACGATGCAATACATTAGACTTGCATTTGTGCAACTGTTCTTATTCACATTTATAATTGTGGTAGTGGTCTGAGGTGAAGTAATCTTCAAAGAATCAACCCCGGATACTAGTGGTGTCTCCACACCGGGTGTCACTCAGTGTGAGGTGGAGCTTCTAGGGGATGGGGCTTCCAGGAGTGGCACATGCTCCTTCCCCCTGTACTGACCCACCCTTTTCCTGATGAGGGAAAGATTGGGATGGTGTGGGGACAGAAGTGGCATGCAGGGACAGGGAGTGGTGTATGGGGATGGGGAGCAGTGCATGGGGCAGGGAGCACGTGTGAGAATGGGGACGTGTGGGGACATGGAGTGCCACACAGGGATGGAGAGTGGCATGTGGGGACAGGGAACATACACAGAGATGGGGAGAAGAAGGGAGAAGAAGGAAAGCAGTTTCTGGGCAGTTTCTTGGGAGAGTGTCTTTGTTGCTGAGGGGGTGGGGCTTCTGTGAGTCACATCTGTGACTCACTAGCAGTGGAGCTAGCAGCCTAGCTTTATATAACTCCTCCCAGAGGCGCACACCTAATGGAGCATGAATTTTTCGCAAGAGAAGGGATAGCACAGCATAGGTAGAAGGGGGCCTGGGAACTTTCTTTTAGAGGTTCTCCTTAAAAATAATTAAAGAAAATTAATGTAAAGGGCTTTGGTTTTTTTTTTTTTTTTTGCTTAGAAGAAGAGAGTCAGAGATTTTCTTTCAGGAGCTCACTATAGAGTTATAAACCCAGTTGATTGAGCTTGCTGACAGAGCCTGGTGAAAAAGGCCAAGCCAACAGGGGCCCTTTGCGTGGGTCTTTACTGTGAGACTTTTTGAGGGAGAAGCCCACAGTCCTGTTTCAGTGCTTGCTTAACATTTCTCAATATGGACTCTGAGGGAGCTGCTACAGTCACCTGAAACACTTGTGGGATGTTTGTCTTCTTGCCTAGAGATGTGGGGAACTTCACCTGCACCAAGTGCAGTTTGGTAGCTCTCCTGGAAGAGAACATCCAGCAGCTGGAGGCCCGGGTAGCTACACTTCAGCATATTAGGGAGCAAGAGCTTTTCCTAGACAGAATGGAAAGAACGGTCTTGGATGGGGAACACACAGAGGAAGTTGTTGGGGAGGAAGTCACTTCACACATACAGGAGGTAGACAGCTGGAGGAATGTCATACACAGAAATAGGGAAACCAGGGATCGTTCTGGCAGCTACAGAATCGATTTGAAGCTCTCTCTCTTATCAAGGAAGAAGAGGAAGAGCAGCAGGAACAGTCCTCAGGGACAGTGCAGGAGACCCAAAGAGCACCAGACTCAGCTAAGACTCAGAGGAGGTATGTAGTGGTGGTGGTGGACTCCTTGTTGAGGAGTACAGAAGCAATGGTTTGTGGGCTTGACAAGATGTCCTGGGAGGTGTGTTGTCTCCTTGGGGCAAAAATCCATGATGTGACAGTCAGGCTGACAAGACTTGTCAAGCCCACTGGCCCTTACTCCTTCTTCTTGGTCCATGTAGGAACCAATGATACTACAAGGCATAAACTTCAGAATATCAGAAGGGATTATCAGGCTCTGGGTAGGAAGCTGAAAGATCTGGTTGTTATCTCATCTCTTCTCCCAGTTCAAGGGCATGGTCCAGAAAGGGAGAGGAAGATAACAGATGTGAATAACTGGCTCTGTAGATGGTGCTGCCAAGAACGATTTGGATTCTTGGATCATGGGCTGCGGTTCCATGAGGGTGGAGTTTTGGCAAGAGATGGGCTGCATCTCACACCAGTTGGCAGAAACAATTTTGCCAAGAGTCTCAAACATTTGATCAGGACGGCTTTAAACTGAGTCATGTCGGGGGTGGGTGGGTGGGAGACAGTATCTTTGAAGGTATCTTGGGAGACAGGAGTACATCATAGGCTGGAGATAATAGTCAAAATGTTATAGAGGGAACAAGGCAAATGATGCAAGGGCCCAACACTAGGAAGCAAAAAACCTCACACAGGCAGCAAGTGGGGAGGACCCATGCTCTTAGATGTCTCTACACTAATGCACAGAGCATGGAAAATAAATGAGATGAACTTGAACTCCTAGCACAACAAAGCAAATACGATATAATAGGTATCACTGAAACCTGGTGGGATGAGTCTCATGATTGGAATGTAGGAATAGAGGGGTATAACCTTTTTAAGAGAAATAGGCCAAACAGGAAAGGAGGAGGAATAGCATTATAGGTCAGGGATGTTTACACCTGTGAAGAGATCCAGGACTTAAATCCTGGAAATCAGGTGGAGAGCACTGGATAAAAATTAAAGGGGAAGGAAACAACAGAAATGTTATTGTGGGAGTCTACTACAGACCCCCAAGTCAGACTGAGGAATTGGATGATGCCTTTCTAGAACATATGACCACACACTCAGAAAGGAGAGATGTAGTAGTGATGGGTGACTCCAACTATCCTGATATTTGCTGGAAGTCAAACTCAGGCAACACTTCAAGGTCTAGAAAATTCCTCACTTGCCTCAATGACAATCTCATTGTCTAAAAGGTGGAAGACGCAAGAAGTGGATCAGCTATTTTAGATCTGATCCTAACCAACAAGGATGACCTGGTAAATGGGGTACAAGTGGTGGGATCCTTAGGTGGGAGTGATCATGTTCTCCTGGAGTTTCTTATACAGTGGAAAGGAGAAGCTAGGCATAGTCAGACACTCATTCTAGACTTTAGGAGAGCTGATTTCAATAAACTTAGGGAAACACTGGGAGTGATACCATGGTCAGGAATACTAAAGGAGAAGGGAGTTCAGGATGGATGGGAGTTTCTCGAAAGGGAGATACTGAATGCTCAACCTGAAACTGTTCCAATGAGAAGGAAAAATGGGAGAAAATAGTTGGATGACAACAGAAATTTTAACTGAACTAAGTTTTAAATGGGAAATGTATAAAAAATAGAAAAGGGGCAAAATCACTAAAGAGGAATTCAAACAAATAGCTAGCACATGTAGGGGTAAAGTTAGGAAAACCAAAGCGCAGAACGAGTTCAGGCTTGCTAGAGGGGTTAAGAACAATAAAAAGGGCTTTTGGGCAGTATGTCCATAGCAAAAGAAAGAAGAAGGAAATTGTAGGGCCACTGCACAGAGAAGATGGAGAAATTCTAACAGGGGACAGAGAAAAGGCAGAACTACCCAGCACCTTCTTTGCCTCAGTCTTCTCAGAAAAGGAAAAGAGTGTTCAACCTGAGGAAAATGGAGCAGAGGACACAATAGAGGAAATGAAGCATAGAATTAGTAAGGAAGTAGTACAGGAATACCTGGTTAACCTAAATGAATTTAAGTCTCCAGGAGCAGATGAACTGCATACAAGGATATTAAAAGAACTGGCAAATGTAATCTCAGAGCCACTGGCAATAATAATCTTTGAGAACTCCTGGAGAACAGGAGAAGTCCCAGAAGACTGGAGGAGGGCAAACATTGTCCCCATCTTCCAAAAGGGGAAAAAAGAGGATCTCAACAACTATCGCCCAGTTAGTCTGACATCAATACCGGGAAAGATTCTAGAACAGTTCATTAAACAGAGAGTCTGTGAACATTTAGAAGGGAATGCCATAATCACTAAAAGTCAACATGGGTTTCTCAAAAACAAGTCATGCCAGACTAATCTGATCTCTTTTTTTGATAAAATTACCAGCTTGGTAGATGAAGGGAATGCGGTAGATATATTATATCTTGATTTCAGTAAGGCTTTTGACAGAGGTCCCCCATGATATTCTTGCAAACAAGATAGTAAACTGTGGGCTAGACAATACAACTGTTAGGTGGATTAGTAATTGGTTGACTGCCCAAACCCAAAGGGTGCTCAGCAATGGCTCCTCTTCATCCTAGAGAGAAGTGACCAGTGGGGTGCCACAGGGTTCTGTCATGGGCCCAGTGCTATTCAACATCTTTATCAATGACTTGGATGAGAGACTAGGGGAACAGGAGCCCTGGTGGCTCAGTAGGAGCCCTGGTGCCATAGTGGTTAAATGCCTGTATTGCAGCCACTCACACATAAACCACAAGGTTGCGAGTTCAATACTAGCCAGGGCTCAGGGTTGACTCAGGTCTGCATCCTTCTGAGGTCGCTAAAATGAGTACCCAGCTGTTGGGGGGCAATGAGGTTACAGTTGTAAACCGCTTAGACACTGCATAGCGTGGTATGAAGTGGTATATAAATGAAGCTGCATGCTTCTCAAATTTGCAGATGACACCAAATTAGGAGGAATAGTTAATACCCCAGAAGACAGGATGAAAATTCAAAATGACCATAATAGATTAGAAAGCTGGGCCAAAGAAAACAAAATAAATTTCAACACAGAGAAATGTAAGGTACTGCACTTAGGGCAATATATATATATATATATATATATATAAAATGAAATGCATAGATATAAGATGGGGGACACCTGGCTTAATGAGACTATGTGTGAAAGGGATTTAGGTGTCCTAGTTGAATATGAATCAACAATGTGATGCGGCAGCTAAAAAGGCCAATGTGATTTTAGGCTGCATCAATAGAAGTATAGTATCTAGATCAAGGGAAGTAATAGTGCCACTAGATTCTGCTTTGCTCAGACCTCACCTGGAACACTGTGTCCAGTTCTGGGCACCACAATTCAAAAAGGATGTTGAAAAACTGGAGCGTGTCCAGAGGAGGGTGATTAAAATGGTGAAGGGTCTGGAAACCATGCCTTATGAGGAAAGACTTAGGGAATTGGGTATGTTTAGCCTGGAGAAGAGATGGTTAAGAGGTAATATGATAGCCCTGTTTAAATATTTGAAGGGATGTCATATTGAGGAGGATGTGAGTTTGTTTTCTGCTGCTCCAGAGAACAGGACACCGAACAATGGATGCAAGCTATAGGAAAAGAGATTCCACCTCAACATTAGGAGGAACTTTCTGACAGTAAGAGCTGTTTGACAGTGGAACACATTCCCTTGGAGTGTGGTGGACTCTTCTTCTTTGGAGGTCTTTAAACAGGATGGATGGCCATCTGTTTTTGAGTTCCTGCATGGCAGGGGGTTGGACTGGATGGCCCTTGTGGTCTCTTCCAACTCTATGATTCTATGTGGGGATGAGGAATGATACACAGGGATGGGGAACAATGCCAGAGAGTGCATGTAGGGATGGTGCAGGGGGAGGGCCTGAACGAGGTATGACCCCTCTTTTGGGGTGTCCACTGCACCCTTGCTAGTGATGTCACTGTCAGATACTCCTATCCCTCCTTCCCCAGAGTGCCTTGACCACCCAGCTTCAAGTTGGTCCCTCCCACACAAACATTGTTTCTTATGCTACCTCTTCTCTCAGCCTGTCTAATGCAAGAAACCTGGAGCAAAACCCTGCCAGCCAAGTCCTGGCAAAACTCACAAACTTACTGAAAATTCACAAATGTATGTACAGTTCCAAGTGGAAAAGCTCCTTTTTGCTGCCACTTTCTCCCCTGCTGCCACTTGCTCCTCATCTCCACCATGATGCTAAAGTCCACTGGTTCCCCTTGTCTTTCTTGTGTGCCAATACTTTGACTGAAGACCCTCTTGCCACTCTTTATTTTCTCATTATCCCATACTGCCCCCTTTTCTCTCACTGTCACCTGGATCTTTTCAGCACCCCTGGTTAGGATGTAGGTATACCACCCACTTTGGTATCACTGAGTTAAAATAGTACAGCATCCCCTAGCCTGTTCTTTAAAAACTGCATGACAAATAACATGCATTGAAATTTCCTTTTCTGTATGATTAAGGTACAGACACCTTTTCCTTTATTTCACATGGAAAACCTAATAAAAGTAGGCATTTTAATGCCTATGGGCCTAAATACTCTACAGCCACCCAATCCCATCTGATCTTGGAAGCTAAGCAGGGTCCGTCCTTGTTAGTACCAGGATGAGATACCGTCAAAGAATACCAGATGCTGTTAGTCTATGTTTCAGAGGAAGGAACTGGCAAAACCATTCCTTACCTATCTAAATCCTATCAAATTCATGGGGTCACCATAAGTCAACAGGTAATACCCCCACCCCCACTTATCTATCATATCTGATGTGTATATATGTAGTTGTTAGCTGCCCTCAAGTCGGTTCCGATTCATGGTGACCCTGTGGATGAGACATATCCAAGAATCACTATCTTCCACTGCCTTGCCCAGATCTTGCAAGCCCTTCCCCATACCCACCTTGATCAAGTTTATCCATCTGGTTTGTGATCTTCCTCTCTTTCTTCTACCCTCTACCTTTCCTTGCATTATTGTTTTTTCTAGTGATCCATGCCTTCTCATTATGTGGCCAAAGTATGATAGACCCAACTTGATCATCTGTGCTTCCAAGGAGAGTCCTAGTCTGATCTGTTCAAGAACTCATTTGTTTGCCTTCTTGGCTGTCTATGGCAGGGGTAGGCAACCTTTCCCCTTTAAGCACCAAGGGACTTCAGCTCCCAGAATCCCAGGAGCTATTGGCCAACATGGGACTATTGACCAACATAGCTGAGGCTTCTGGGAGCTAAAGTCCCTTGGCCCTTAAAGGGGAAAGGTTGCCTACCCCTGGTCTATGGTATCCTAAGTACTTTTCTTCAGCACCACATTTCAAATGAGTTGAATTTTTTTTTCTGTCTTCTTCCTTCACTGTCCAGCTCTTGCATCCATACATGGTAATTGGGAATACAATGGCCTGAATTATTCTGAATTTATTGCTCAGTTGTATGTCTTTGCTCTTCAGTATCTTTTCCAGTTCTTTCATAGCTGCCTTCCCATTCCTAGTCTTCTTCTTATTTCTTGACTGCAGTCTCCATTATGGTCAATGTTTGATTCTGGATATGGAAATTCTTTAACTATTTCAATTTCCTCATTGTCTAGATTGAATTTGTGTATTTCTTCTGTGGCTATTATTTTTGTTTTCTTTATGTTCAGCATCAGACCTGCCTTTGCACTTTCATCTTTGACCTTTCTTATTAACTATTCCAATTCCTGAATGTTTTCTGCTAATATTATGGTGCTGTCTGCATATCTTAGATTATTAATGTTGCTTCCTCCTATCTTAATATCTCCTTTTTCTGATTCTAATTCTGCTTTTCTTACAATGCTTTCAGCAAATAAGTTAAACAAGTCGGGTAATAGGATGCAGCCTTGCCTGACCTGTTTGCCTATTGGGAACCACTCTGTTTCCACAAATTCGGTTCCGACGGTGGTCTCTTGTCCTTGGTACAGATTCCTCATCAGGACTATCAGATGTAGTGGCACCCTCATGTCTTTGAGTGCATTCCATAATTTTTCGTGATCTATACAATCAAATGCTTTGCTGTAGTCTATGAAACACAAGCTGATTCTTTTTTGGAATTCTTTGTGCACTCCATTAGCTATCGTGTTTGCAATGTGATCTCTAGTGCCCCTTCCTTTTCTGAATCCTGTTTGCACCTTTGGAATTTCTCTCTCTATGTATGGTTGGAATCTATGCTAGAATTTTGAGCATTATTTTGCTTGCATGTGAGATTAGTGCTATTGTCCTATAGTTGCTGCAGTCTTTTGTAACTCCTTGCTTGTGAATTGGTATGTATATCGAGCATTTCCAGTCTATTGGCCACCACTTTGTTTTCCATATTTGTTGGCATATTTCAGTTAGCACTAAAGTTGATCCGTCTGTAGGTGCTGTAGCATTTCAATAGGGATATCATCTGTTCCTGGTGATTTATTTTTTCCCTTTTCCTTTATTGCAGATTCCACTTCACTTCTTAGAATTTGGGGTTTGTCTTCATATGGCTCATCATTCCAAATAACATTCATTCTCTCATCTCTTTTGTATAACTCTTCTGTTTATTGCCTCCAGTGTCTTTTTATTTCTTCTTGTTCCTGTATTATGTTCTTTTTTCTCTACAGAGCCTCCCTGCCCTCGGTTTAAACTTGGCTTTAATTTCTCAGATTCTTCCCTTTTTTGTTGTTGTCTTCTATTTCTCTGCATTGGTCATTGTAGTATTTCTCCTTATCCCTGTGTGTCAGACGTTGGACAGTTGTGTTCATGCTTCTGGCTTTATTCCTATCTCCCTTTGCATTTGCTTTTCTTCTTTCTTTTATTGCATGAAATGTTTCATCTGTCATCCATTGTTTCCTATCTTTCATTTTGGCCACTGTTAGTGTTTTCTTGCATTTGTCCTTAATTATGTCTTTGACTTCTGAGCACAGTTCTTCAGGTTCCTGGTCAATTATACTCAATAGTTCAAATCTGTTTCTTATATTGTCCTTGAATTCATCTGAAATGTTATGCAGGTCATATTTTGATATAATGATGGTTTTTGCTTTCTTCTTCAGCTTAATTCTGATTTTTGTTATGAGCAGTTCATGGTCTGTGCCACAATCAATTCCTGGTCTGATTTTGGCCACAAGGATAGAGTTTCTCCATCTTCTACTTACATTTATCTAGTCTATCTGATTTTTGTGTTTACCATTTGGTGATGACCAGGTGTATCGATTCCTATCTGGTTGTATGAAGCAGGAATTTGCAATGAATAGATTATTGGCCTCACAGAATTCTATCAGACACCCTCCTGCTTTATTTCTTGTTCCTAATCCAAATCTTCCTACTGTTTTTGATTCTTCTTTCTTGCCAATTTAGCATTCAAGTCTCCAATGATTAGTTTGAAATCTTGTGATGGTATGTTGTCAATTTCTTCCAGGACTGCATCATAAAATCTCAATTTCCTCTTCATCTGCATCTGTGGTTGGTGCAAATACCTGGACTATTTTTGATGTTTATAGGTTTATCCTGAAGCCTTATTGATAATATACGGTCTGACTTTGAGTTGTATCATTTGAGTGCTCTAGCTATAGCCTTCCGTAGTATGAAAGCCACCCCATTTCTTCTTGTTTTTTCATTTCCTGAACAGATTACTGTATAGTTGTCTGAGGGCCTTTACAGATTGCCAGAAATAATGCAGCTTGGGTCCATTTTAACTGCCCTGGCTCAGTGCTAGGGAATCACAGGAACTGTAGTTTTTTCTGAGACATTGAGCCTTCTGTGTCAGAGAGCTCTGGTGCCACAATAAACTAAAGTTCCCATGATTCCCTAGCACTGAGCCAGGGCAGTTAAAGTGGACTCAATCTGCATTATTTCTGGCAGTCTGTAAAGGCCCTAAGTCAAAGTGGCCCATTCCTGTCCATTTTAACTCACTCACTCCTAGTATTGCTAGATTCATGTGTTCCATTTCCTTCTTTATTATGTCTACTTTTCCCTGGTTCATGCTTCTCATGTTCCATGTTCCAATTACATGTGTAGTGTTGCTTCTAACTATGCTTGTTTTATTGGATATGTTTTCTGTCTGGTCTCTCCCTCTCTAATTGTTGGTTTTTGAGCTGTCTCACATAAAGGGTTTTCTTGGTGAAATGGTCTCACAAGGAAAGACACCTTTTGCCTTCTTTAACAAATTGCTGACACATGTTAGCTATGGTGACACTACTGTATGTGCCTTCAAGTCACTTGTTGACATATGGAGAGCCATGAATTCCACAGGGCTTTCTTCGGCAAGGAATACTCAGAGGTGGGTTTTGCCAGCTCCTTCCTCTGAAACATAGGGCCTCGACAAACGGCTTATTGAGCCGTCTTGGAGGCCCGGAAGAGGAGGAGCCACCACATGAGCGGCACTCCTTCCTCTTCCTGAGGTCGCCCTGGGAGCTGCCGGCCCTCCGCACGGTCGGCGCTTCCGGGGCAACCTCCCGCCGCAGCGACCGGATGCGCTGCGGCGGAAGAGTCATGGAAAGTGCGCCCGCCGCTTTTAGGGCGCACTTTCCCTGACATCTAAAAGGAGCGCCAATTTGGAGCTCCTTTTAGGGACGCCGCAGGAGCGCCGCGGTGCAGAGGCTCCGCTCCGCTGGTGCTCCGTCCCGCGGCGTCCCCTACGCCATCGTCTGCTTCCCCCTATAGTCTACAGCACCTGGCATTCATTGGTGATCTCCCACCTAAATACTACATATAGCTGATCCTGCTTAGCTTCTAAGATCAGATGGAAACTGGTTCCTTTAGAATTTAGGGCAGAATGGCTAGCCCCAACCCAGTATCTGAAAGGAGCCTCAATGCTCCCCTCATGCCTTCCATTCTGCCAGCTAGCCATTATCCTCTGGCAAAATGGAAGGCATTGGGAGAACACTGACGGACCCATCAGACACCACTTCAGCCTCCTTAAAACAGCAATTGGTACCTGAGGTCATCAGCAGATGTCTTTGGCTGGTTTAGAACTTGTATTCTTTAATGGTTCCTGAATCAGATCAAGAGTGTCATTTTAAACCTCCTATCAAGTGAAAATTCTAGGAAATTCATAAGTTGACAGATGACTAGAAGACACACACATACACACTGTAATGCCTGCCTCAAGGAGTGGCTGGCTAGCCTCAGACCAGTGGCTGGTGGATCTGTTGCTCCATGGGTGGCAAATCCAAATGACTGCTTCTCCCGCAGCTGCTCCAGGTGTTATGGGAGCTCTCCCAGTGCTAGACTCTACCCTTTCAGAATTTCAGCTGCCTCAGAGCTCTATAAAACCTCGAACATATGAAATAGAATCAAGAACAGATTCACTACCCCAGGGGAAGTGGATTAACTGGCTTCCCTGCTGGGCTGTTCCGTTGACCATGAGCATTCATTAGAATCTTTGTAGAGACCCCCATGTGTTGTCTTCATATGATCAGTAACTATTGAAATGTAAGTTTCCCAATGCAGCAGAAGCAGTCCTCCATGCATAATAGGACTATGGGATATCTATAGACATTCTAATAAATGCATATAGGTCATTGCAGTGTCTGTTGCTGTGATACTGCTCTCCCCTGTGCATTCTCTGATAGTACAAAATACAGATATGCATAAGTATTGCTTCAAGAATCTTTGAGCACATCTGTATGACTAAATATATTGAATCTCCATGTATCTGTCCTGCATGTGTTCTGGCTGAATATGTACTCCTAACTGCCTTGTCATCTGCCCTGAGGTCTTATCAACCAGCGCCCCCCCCCCTCCGCTCCTGTTCACAGAATTATACACAGATTGTTTCACACTCTTGTATGTATAGGTTGGAATGTGGAATGAACAGTGTGATGCAGTGTGTGGTCTTTTCCTTATAAAAAGTGCATTTCTTTCCTGTTTCTTCTTTGGTAAACATGGTTAGGTTGGTGTCTGGGTTGGGATGGCTAGGATGAGGTGAGGGCAAGTTTGCATTCAGCATTACAAACAAAATCACCACAAGATATCTTTTGATGACTGTAATAAGAATCTCCTGACAAATCCATATGCTGGGCTGACTAGCTGTTTTGTTGTGTGCCTTCAGGTCATTTCCAACTTATGGTGACTCTAAAGTGAACCTATCACAAGGTATTCTTTGCAAAATTTGTTCAGAGAAAGTTTGCTTTGCCTTCCTCTGACTACACACATGTGTAAAGGGCTCCATTGACAGGAATCTTTGCTGTCAATGTACTGCAGCCACTCACTCATAAACCACAAGGTTGCGAGTTCAATACCAGCCAGGGCTGAGGCCTGCATCCTTTCGAGGTCACTAAAATGAGTACCCAGCTGTTGGGGGGCAATGAGCTTACAGTTGTAAATCGCTTAGACACCCCATAGCGTAGTATGAAGCGGTATATAAATGAAGCTGCTTTGCTCTGTCAGTGGCATCAGACTGTAAAGCAATAAAGAGATGCTAGAATCAAAGAATCAAAGAATCATAGAGTTGGAAGAGACACAAGGACCATCTAGTCCAACATCCCACCATGCAGGAAGCCACAGTGAAAACACCCCGACAAATGGCCATCCAGCCTCTGTTTAAACACCTCCAAAGAAGGAGGCTCCACCACATGCCATGGAATTATCTTCCACTGTCAAACAGCTCTTATTGTCAGGAAGTTCTTCCTAATGTTGAAGTGGAATCTCTTCCTGTAGCTTGCATCCATTGCTTTGTGTCCTCTGGAGCAGCAGAAAAGCTTGTTCCATCCTCAATATGACATCCCTTCAAATACTTAAACGGCAATCATATCACCTCTTAACCTTTTCTTCTCCAGGCTAAACATGCCCAGCCCTAAATAGCTCTTCATGGGGCATGGTTTCCAGACCCTTTACCATCGTTGTCACCCTGTTCTGGACACACTCCAGCTTCTCAACATCTTTTTTGAATTGTGATGCCCAGAACTGGACATAATATTCCACATGAGGTCTGATAAAAGCAGAATGGAGTAGCACTAGTGTTAGGTTCTAGTTGGTTCTTTGAAAAGAACAATTGTTACTGGATTGTTGGAGGCAGTCCATGCTTCCCTTAAACTCACAGTGACCTGTTCACACAATGTGGGGCCCAGTCCTTAATTTAAGTGCAGGCTGTCCTCACGATGGAAGGCCAAGTTCTGCACTGAATCCACCCTTTCCCTCCCTTAAACAGGTATAAAATAATTCACCTTTTATTCTAGATTTTCCAGGAAAATGCATGTCATGCTGGTCCAGGCAAGAACGCTACATAGGAGGATGTGAAGGGAGAGAGGAAGATAACTCATGATGATAATGGATGGGAACTGATTAATCTTCATTCACACCCCCCTCCCCACCTGGCAACCATCTCTCCTTCAAAACAGAGGCATGGAAATTTTCCAAAGCACTGTAACACTTTGTGACTGAATTGATTTAAGTTTCTACACGTATTCTGGTGTCTACCAGTTCTAGCCACCCACCAGGCAATTCTGTCAGTGCTTGTGCATGTTGTCCTTTGTGGTTGTCACTTTGTCAAAACAGACAATATCAGGTATCAACGTGTGTTCCATGTTGGATTCTCTGGAATGCCTACACAGCTGTAGAAGTTTGATACCACTTTAATGTTTGATTCTACTTTAATGAGTGTTTAGTTTGATGAAGTACTTAGAATTCTCTGCCAGAGAGCTCTAGCGTGGTAGTTCAGAGAGCTGTAGAGTTGAAGGACAGAAAAGGAAGTAGAAAATCTGGATAACAACAAAGACCTGAAGAGGAAATATGTCTGTCCTAGGACGTTATCACACGGGGCCCAATCCAAACAAAATCCACACAAAATCCCGAACGATACCAGATTATTGGCCCGTGTTTTCACACGACGTTGCACAGAACCCCGACAGAACCCCGACAGAAAGTGGAAAGATCAGAGTTCTTTGAATTTTGGTTTCTTCAGGAAATGCAATTGCGCGATGAGGGTGATTCCGCATTTACCGCAAATGTGATCGCCAAATACGTATTGAGGAACATTTCCCCGTCATTACCCATGGTTCCCGTGAGCATTCCTCTATCTGCGCATGTGCAAGAGGCTCATTCCTCTATCTGCACATGTGCAAGAGGCTCATTTCTACTACATTTACGAGATATTTTCGCTTGTGTGTGGATGTTCTTTGCACTTGCTGTAAATTCGCAATTAAGGTAATGACGTTTGCGGAAACAAGTTTATTTTCGGTTTATTTTCGTAATGCCTCATTTCCACTTTTATTTTCGCTTTCTGGCCCACGTGTGATAATGTAACTAGAAAGCTTTGCAAGACAGATTGGGAATTCTCATTGGCCAGAGCAGATTTGTAAGCCTGAAACTTGCTGTCCCAGGCTGCTTTCACACTACAGAAATAAATCAGTTTGACACCATTTTAACGGTCATGGCTCAATGCTATGGAATTCTGGCAAGTGTAGCTTTGTGGGACATTTAGCCTTCTCTGTCAGAGAGTTCTGGTGCCACAACAAACTGCAAATCCCAGGTTTCCACAGCATTGAGCCATGGCAATTAACGTGGTGTCAAACTGGATTATTTTTGCAGTGTGGATGTAGTCCCAGGTTTTTTTTTTAAATTTATAAAATTAAACTTTATTAGATTAAAAAACACAAACAATAAGACAAAATAAAAACAAAAACAAATAGACATACATACAAACTTAAACAAAAAAGAAAAAATCCTACTAATGATAAAACAAAACAAAAACTAACATACAAATAAACTACCACATTAAGACATTACAACAGTATTACATGAAACATATAATTATTAAAAAAACCCTTCTGAACTTGACGTACCTTGCAATTTAGTCCGATTTACTACTACTTCTAATAAACATACTTCAAATTTCCCACGTCATGTATTATATGTTTGTTAAACCTCTATATCTATCATTTTCTCACTTATCTTATCCTTATCTCATCGTTTTTAACATAATGAAACAGTGCTCCTAATATTTTATATTAGGCTATTATACATATGTTTTACTCTAAACCTATCATATTTACTAACTCTACAGTTTGTTTCCAATATTCCACCAATTCCTTCCAATCACTCTTGAATGCCTCCTCATTAGCAGTGTGGATGTAGTCCCAGGTTTAAACCCTTTCAATTCCCAGATTTTGGAACTCCTTGCATAAGAAAGCTAGGATGGCTCTCTCCCTGTGGTCTTTCTGTTAACAAATGCTGGAGGACACTGGAGGACTCTGAAGAAGCCTTCCTTTCCCCCATTCCACTGGGGCAAAAAGGCAACTGAGCCAGGTAGCAAGGAGAGGGGCATGGCCAGGAGTGGCTGGCCTTAAAAGTCACTTCCCCACCCCCATCCCCCACCCCAGGAACACCTACCAGCCAGCCAGCCGGAGGACATGGAGGCAGCTCAAGAACTCTGGGCTAATGTTAATAGCTGGCTCCCAAGGCCCTCCTAGGCTGCTGGAGGCTTTGCTGCACAGCAGTAATCTGAGGAGACTTGGAGGGTTTTGTGTATAAGGGTCAGGCATGTGTGGCCGGTTGTGATCTGGGTGCTGGACATGCTCCAGTCCCTCCTTTGGACACGCTCCAGTATAACTTGGGCGCAGGCCCTACCAGCCAGGTACTCTGTCAGTGAGAAGGTAAGGGGAAGTGGGCGAGGGGGTGGAGTGGCTCTGGTTCATAAGAATAATCTTACCTTGATCAGAATACCTGTCCAGAAAAGTGTATATACCTGAGCCTGAGGACCAAGGATAGTTTGGGGATTCTGCTAGTATACTGTTCACCCCGTTGTCTAGCAGACTCCCTAACCAAGCTGACACAGCTAGTCTCAGGGTTACTGTTGGAGTCGCCTAGAGTTTTAGTCTTGGGCAACTTCAACATTCCACTCAAGACCAGTTTGTCAAATTTAACAGGTGCTGCTCGGGGGTTTATGGTGTCCAAGACAAACATGGCCCTATCCCAATTGGTTGCCGGGTCCACACATTGTGCAGGTCATACCCTTGATGCGGTCTTCAGTACGGAACAGGAATATTCATGGGCAGAGGTAATAAAAACCTCTGCATTGTCATGAACGGATCATTTTCTGATCAAGGCTGAACTTAAAGCCACTACCCGTCCTGTCAGAGGTGGAGGACCCATTAGAATGGTCCGTCCTTGAAGGCTAATGCAACAAATTGGATTCCAGAAAGCCTTAGAGGGTTTAATGGTTGGTAACACTGGCAATTCTTTTGAAGCTTTGGTTAATACCTGGAACACCAATCATGCCAAGGCTATCAGCATGATTGATCCCAAGCATCTTTCCAACCCACTTCTAATCATCAATCATGGTATACTGAAGAACTCAGGAAGATGAAGCAGGTTGGACAACGACTAGAGTGTGTCTGGTGGAAAACTCGACTCTTATCTGACAGAACTTGTCATAAGAAATTTCTTTGTTCCTATAGAGAGGCAATACATGCAGCGAGGAAATCTTTCTTCTCTGCACGTATTGCATCTGCAGAATTCCATCCGGCAGACCTGTTTAGGGTGGGAAGGGAACCGACATAGGTTCCACCTGTGCAGAACCCATTACTTAACTCGACAATGGCCTGCTGTGATGCGTTTAACAACTTCTTTGCAGATAAAATCTCTTAGATAAGAGCCGACTTGGATGCTGGTAGAATCGATAGATGAGGTATCCAACAACTCCATTTATGAGATTATACTGGATCAGTTCCAACCAGTGAGTACTGGTGACATGGACAAGCTCCTTGGTAGAGTGAGGAAGACAACCTGTCCTCTCGACCCTTGCTCTTTCTGGCTGGCCATCCATAGGGGAGATGTCTTGAGGATGTTCCTGAGAGACATCATCAATGCATCCCTTGGGGAAGGTCATGTTCCATTTTCTTTGAAGAAAGCGGTGGTTAGGCCGCTTCTGAAAAAAATTTCCCTTGACCCTCTGGACCTGAACAGCTATAGGCCAGTCTCTTTGCTACCTTTCTTTGAGTAAGGTGATTGAGAGGGCTGTTGCTCTTCAGCTCCAAGCTGTCTTGGAGGAAACCGATTATCTGGATCCATTAGGACAGGATATGGAGTGTAGACTGCCATGGTTGCCTTAGCTGATGACCTTCATCTGGGCATCGACAGGGGTAGTATGACCCTGTTGGTGCTACTGGACCTTTCAGTGGCCTTTGACATGATAGACAATGACATCCTCTTGGAACGCCTGAGAGAATTAGGAATTGGAGGCATTGCATTGCAATGGGTCCGTTCCTTTTTCTCAGGCAGATTCCAGAAGGTGATGCTCGGGGACAGTTGCTCAGTGAAAAAGGAGCTTAATTGTGGCATCCTTCGGGGCACCATCCTGTCCCCGATGCTATTTAACATATATATGAAGCTGCTGGGAAAGATCATCCAGAGACATGGGGGGGGGGTGTTATCAGTATGCTGACAACACCCAGATATATTTCTCCATGTCTTGGTCTACAGCTTTGACTTCAGATGGCATCTCCCCTCTCAATGAATGTGTTAAAGCGGTAATGGACTGGATAAGGAAAAACAGATTGAAACTGAATCTAGACAAAACGGAGGTACTAATGGTAATGGCCCCGAACCCAGGTATTGGGACACAATCTCCAGTCCTAGATGGGGGTCACACTCTCCTCAAAGGGCTGTGTTCGCAGTCTGGGGGTGCTCCTAGATCCATCACTTCAGATGACAAATCAGGTGAATGCAGTGATCAGGAAAGCCTGTTATCAGCTTCGGCTGATATGCCAACTGTGCCCTTTTCTGGAGGTTAGGGACCTCGAAACTGTGGTATATGTGCTGGTAACCCGTTGTCTTGATTTCTGCAATGCATTCTACATGGGGCTACCCTTGCACCTAGTTCAGAAACTTCAATTGGTATAGAATATGGCAGCCAGGTTGGTCTCAGGAAAAACCAGAAGAGACCACATAACACCTATTCTAAAATCACTTCACTGGCTACCTATCAGTTTGCGGGCACAGTACAAGGTGTTGCTTATCACCTTTAAAGCCCTAAATGGCTTGGGTCCAACCTATCTTTGGGACCGCATCCTTCTGTATAATCCACCCCGTGCTCTAAGGTCCTCTGGTAAGAATTTATTGCTACCTATAAAAACTAGGTTATCTGCAACTCCCCAGAGGACCTTTTCAGCTATCGCTCCCAGACTGTGGAATGGCCTGCCAGATGAGATCCATCACTTGACCACCTTAAACAGCTTTAAAAAAGCTGTTAAGATGGATCTCTTCCAGCAGGCCTTTCTTGAGTAGGTAACCGGCCACCGAAAATAGTTATGCCTGACCCTAATTTCTCCACTACAGTTATTTTAATTTATCTGTTATTTATTGTATTTTATTACAGTTTGTTATTTTTTAGTTTGTTTTTAAACTTTGATGGTTTAATTGTATTTTAGGGGTGGGTGAGTTATTGGGGCAGGGGATAGTTCCTTTTATTATGTAAGCCGCCCGGTTGTATTTTACAGAGAGGCGGGATATAAATAAATTTATTGTTATTGTTATTGTTAGAAAAGATTTCTCTTCCAACAGGCTTTCAGGTCCTCCAACATTTTTTATATGAAAACTGGGACACATGTAACCAAGCAACATTAGAGTGTGGTCAAGGTGGCAAAAATATTAAAGAGGACAAACACACATGCTAGGGGAGACGACATCTTCTTGGTCTAAAGAAAAGGGCAAGATTTTATCCCTTCTTTTCTGTCCTCCTGATGAGTGCAAACTATTGCACTTTTAAATACATTTTTCAGCAACTGAAGTAATCTGGAACACAGAGGGAAACTGGGAGAAAGAAAACTGGGGTATTTTAAAAGTTCCTGAAAATGTGGGATAGCAGAGGATGAATTGAGAGTGTCTCTGTCAATTTGGGACAGTTGGGGGTATGAAACTTTAGAAACTAATTGCAAAAGCTTTTAATAGTGCTGTTTTACTGACTTTTAGATTTTGGTTCTGATGGATTTGTTTTAAATGGTTTAAATTTTCTGGATAATTTAATTGCACTTTAATAATAACTTTTTATGTGTGTTTACTTAAGACTTTGTATGGGTTTTAATTTTTGTAAGGTGCCTCGAGTCCCTGTTTGAATAGGAAGTGGTATATAAATGAATTACCAACAAAAACAACAAGAACAACAAGAACAACACCCTTCTATTGAAAATCCTCTTGCTACCAGAATTAATAGAATCTTTGCTTTCCCTACATGAAATAAATAAAAAACCCATCAGTAAAGAAAACCTCAACCAGCTATTGATCAAGTACTGTCAAAAGCATGCGTGGATGATAACGTGTGTTGATGACTGAAAGAAAGCAAAACAGGCACCTGTGAAATATAATGTCAAAGGGAAGCCTGGAGTGTGAGAGCCACTACTACAGAAGAGCCTCACTTCACATCAGAAGGTCTAAAAATACAGAGAGAATTGTATGAGAGCAAGTTGTTGTTCAAAGTAGAATGGTCCTTTCCAGATTGCAGATTTAAAAAGTTGATTTAAAAAATTATTAAAACAATCAAAGCAAAACAATCAAAATAACATAATAACATGACATAACAATAGACACATACATATAAATATTTTTATAGCTAAAAAGCATACATGGAAAAATCCAAAAAGGCTAAAAGTCTACTACCAAAACCAAAAAGAAAAAAGATAACGCTCTCCCATATTTACATGATAAATACTAAACACAGTAGACAGGGAAAATAATACCTGACTATGGTTTGTTTACACTATATTGCCTAACTCTCTTTTCATTTATTCTGAGTGATATAATACTTTTAGTAGTCTTATATAATTTGCTTATAATATTATAATCATGTTATCTTACTGCACATATAAATATTCAGCTAAATCCTATTACAATTGAAATTAATTTAAAACAAACTTTATATATCACTCTTTTAAAAAATGAAAACTGTAACAGAACCTTTCTTATTTTTCATATATTCAATCAATATTTTCTGCTCTTTCCTAAAATTATCCAAAGTTTTCTCATGTAGTAACTGGGCTAGTTTAGTTTGGAGAAGAGAAGATGGAAAAATGATATGAAGGGGTGTCATGTAGAAGATGGAATGAGCTTGTTTTCTGCTGCTCTAGGGACTATAATATGAATCAATGTATTCAAGAAAGGAGATTCCACATAAACATTAGGAAGTCCTTCCTGATTTTAAGTTCCGTTTCACAGTGGAATAGATTTCTTTAGAGGGTGGTGGACTCTTGTTTGGCAGACTTTAAAGAGAAGTTGGATGGCCATCTCTTGGGAGTGCTTTAATATTGTACTCCTTCTATTGCTCTCCAGTGAATCTTGGCAGGGGATTGGATTATATGGCTGTTCTAGTTGCTTCCAACTTTATGTTTCTATGCTTCTATAGTTCTATGATTCTATGGATGTGTGAGACACCATGTTAATAACTGTTTCAAATTCTGGTCTTACTAGCACCAAAGCCTTGATCTGGCACTAGCGAATACGTACCGGTAGTTCTATATCTGACCTGTTAATTCATCCACTATGTAATGAAGACTGGTGAAGAGACATAAGGCATAGGAAACTCCTCATAAAGATCCAAGCCTTCATTAGCTCTAGAGAAGTTATGGCTGCAACTGGAACATAAGCCCTATAGGTTGATACTGTATTCCATAATTCTCCCTTGAGTGCATAATTAACTGGTGTGTTTTACTGCCCCAAGTTGGAGTGGTGGTCGCTAGCTTAACTTTAAAAAAGAATTAGACAAATTCAGTAAGAGAAACTTAATGAAGGTTATTAAGTTGAGCAGAATGAGCATGTTTGATTGCAGAAACTTCCAAATAATTCAGATCCGAAGAGCAAGTGACGGTGGAGGGTTGTTGACTTCTACCTTTTTCACACTACACAATCATACCTCTATCACTCCATTTTAATCCAATGGGTTTTGCAGTTTAGGGAGGGTCATTTAGAATTGTCAGCCATAATAGCTCCTCTAGTGCCTCATCAAACTACAAATCCCAGGATGCCATAGGATGCAGCCCTGGCAGTTCAGCTGAAATCATACTGCTGCAATTAGGTGATGTGAAAGTGCCCTACATTTTGTTGCCTGTCCAGAGGGTTCTTGTTGTCTATTACCAGAAAAAGATGGTGTGTTTTAGCTTCAAGTAGTCCTCTCAAAATTTCTAGAACAGACATCATTAACAAAAGCGATTTCCTTTCCCCCAGAGCCCCAGTGATTCCCCCCAAATTCACTGGAGAGGAATAGTACATTCCTCAGAGCTCATCTGGGGGTGCAAAAAAGGAGAGGGAAGAGAAATCCTGTTCCATGAGAAATCTGCTTGCATAGTGTTAGATGTTGTCCTGTTGAACAGGGTTATTCTATGTATATTGCTTTTTCATTTTTTAAAAATTTTTTAACATTCTGATTGGTCCAAATAAATGAATTGATTTGCCATTGATTTTACATCCCCTCATTCCAGCAAAGCATGGTTCAGAGTCTGTTGTACAGGGGCAAGTAGTGGTCCTGCCTCTCTTTCCCTCCTTCCTTTCTTTTTGCTCTGGTGTATGATTCCCCTTCCCATTTCCCAGAATGTGGCAGGTACTGGCTAACTTCAGTTCAGGAATGCAAGGCTCCAGTTAAGCTTTATTCAGAAAAATAAAGTTGTTCACAGCATAATGATGTCAGAACTGACGCACTTGTCATACACAATATATTAAAAGCACAAAATAAGTCAAACATTTTCAGGTGCTCACACCCTATTCGTCTTCAAACCAAAACATTTATCTGAAGATGCCAGCCACAGATGCTGGTGAAATGTTAGGAATAAACTCTTCTAGAACATGGCCACACAGTCCAAAAAACCCACAATAAACTATGGATGCTGGCTGTGAAAGCCTTTGACTTCACATCATGCTTCTTCCTAGGACTCTTCCTCCTTTCCTCTTCATACCAAGTGTTCCCACCAAACTGACCCTGTCAGCTCACAGTGTATATTTGCTTCCCTTTTATCTGTTCATTAGCCAGCTCCAAAGAAGAGAAACAATATTTCCAGCCAGCATGACCAATAGTGTAGCATATCCCATCACACTATATACAAAGCATATGCAGTATATATGTTAGCAAGCATGCCAGGATCTACATTGTGCTCTGCTGTAGCCTGCTGTATTTTGTCTACTGTTTGTCATCACATTTCTTTGGTCACTAGTGCTGGACTTGCTCCCTATTCCCACTGGCAAAGTCCTAACTCTGCAAAGAAGAGAACAACATGGAGGTGAAGCAGTTGACATGGTGTGGCAAGGATTAGGCTCAGAGTATAGAATAATAGAATCATAGAGTTGGAAGAGACCACAAGAGCCATCCAGTCCAACCCCATTCTGCCATGCAGAAACTCAAAATCTAAGCATCCCCAACAGATGCCCATCCAGCCTCTGTATATGCAGAATATATTATAAGTAAGCAGGCTTGGACACAGTAGAAGGAGGAGTAAAAATAGGAGGAAGGGATATAAACAATCTCAGAAATGCATTTGCCATCATAGTACTAGCAGAAAACCTCATAGACCTGGAACACCTACTAAAGAAGATCAAAGAGGAAAGTGCAAAGGCAGGCTTAATGTTGAACATAAAGAAAACAAAACAAAAATAATGAACCTTCCCAAGTTCAACCTAGACAATGAAGAAATAGAAAGTAAAAGAATTCCCATACCTGGGACCAAACATTGATAGAAATGGGGACTGCAGCCAGGAAATCAGAAGTAGACTAAGAACGGGGAGGGTAGCTATGAAAGAACTAGAAAAAGATTCTAAAATGCAAAGATATAGAACTCAGCACAAAAGTCAGAATCATACAAGCCATCATGTTCCCTATTACCATGTACGGATGTGAGAACTGGACAGTTGAGAAAAATGATAAGAAGAAAATCAATGCATTTGAGATGTGGTGTTGGAGAAGAGTGTTGAGGATCCCATGGTCAGCCAAAAGGACAAACAAGTGGGTCCTAGAGCAGATCAAGTCAGCAGCCAAGATGACCAAACTGAGGCTGTCATTCTTTGGACACATCATGAGAAGGAAAGACTCATTGGAAAAAACAATAATGCTAGGAAAGGTGGAGGGACCTAGGAAGAGAGGAAGGCCACATGCCAGATAGATAGACTCTATTAAGGAGGTCACGAGTATTAAGGGTTTGCAGGAATTAAGCAGAGCAGTGGAGAATAGAGGGTCTTGAAGATGTCTCATCCATAGGGTTGCCATGAGTTGAGATTGACTCGAGGACAGTTAACAACAACAAAATGCAGACTTCTCCACAGCTGCATGGTATATGCTAGATTCCTAAGGTCCCTTGGTTCTCTTGTTTGTGGCTCAGTGGTCCCATCCATGCTAGTCCAATGTAGCTTCACTCCTGTTCCCTCTCTGCTCCCAACCTCAATATATCAACACGATTCTCTTTTTGCTTCTAATCTTTGCTAGAAATTTTGCTGTGGAAGAGGAAAAAAAGGCAACACACCCTTTCAGCAATGAATGAAAATAGGGACATGAGAAATACAATTTCAATTAGAAGAACATCTCCTTGCCCTGGGTGATTACTTGTCCCTTACAACAGGTTGAAAGTGGAAAGGCATTAAGGAGGATATATCTGTCCCATTAAGGTTGGGTCTTTATTGTGCAATGTTTGTATCGCAATCCATACTGGGAATTTCTCAGAACGCTGTTTATACAGTGCATCCTAGCTGTGTCTTTTCCCCATGTGAATGCTATAATAATAAAGAGTGTGTTCTTTGAATAATGCACGTTGTCAAAGTGCTCTGGGATACTTTAAAATTATCCACTTTTGGCAGATATGTAGCTGTTAAATTTTCATCAGAGGCTCTTTTTTATCAGTATGTCTCATAAACCTGCCTATTACTCACAAATGAATGTTTCTCTGCACTACTCTTGTTCAGAATGTATGCTTGTGCTTTTGGGGATAAATAAATAGCAGATGGGAGAATGATGAACAAACTGAAAATGAGACATACCGAAATGATACACCTGACTTACAGCTGATTTCTTTGCTTTGTAGCTTGGCTTTTCCAGCTTTCATCCATCTTGAAATTTTCCTCTAAACTACACGTTATAATAACAAACAGTCATTTCAAATATTATATACAGTTAAGAAAGGAAAGGGCTTTACTGGCTGGGGATAATGGAAGTGGTAGTTTAACACATCTGGAGGGCACTAGGTTTGGGCAGGCTATTTTAAAAGGAAATAAAGGCAAAAACATGCACCCAAATGATATTTATTTTATTTAAAACATGAAAATGTTGACATCCCCTCCTCTATTTACAGATCTCAGGGTGGCATACAATAAATGTGACTATTTTAAAGCAGTGACAAATTATTCTAAAAGACTAAAAAAAATATTAAGCAATTTAACTGATTGAAAAGAATACAGATTAAAATTGGTTAATCACAAGCATGATGGGAGGGGGGGATATGAAAGAGGATCTTCTTGGTGGCTACACCTAGACTCTGGAACTCACTTCCCAGGGAGGCCAGAATGGCCCCTCCTGGCTAAAAACATTTTATTCATACAGGCCTTTTTAAAACAGATTTTTTCCCCCAAGAGTGGTCTTGGGGGTGTTGCATTGTTTTAACTGAACTGTTTTAAAGAGCTTATTTATTTATTTATTTATTTATTATAAATGTATTTTTCAAAATATGTTACCACGGCATTTGTTTTTTATTATTTGTTTTTTAACTTTTGCATTTTTAAGGTAATGTACTGTTTCAATGATATGATTTTAATTGTTTTTACATTTTTATTAAGTTTTTAACCAATTTTATCTGTGAGCCACCTTGGGTCCCGCTCTGGGAGAAAGGCAGCATATAAAATAAATAAATAAGTAAACAAATAAATAGTCTTTTAAGATGAGGCTGATTTCTTTTAATACTGTAAACAGTTTTATTTTAATTGCACTTTTTGTATGTTTTTAATTGTATTTTACATTTTACATTTCATTGTGAGACCCTTTGAATCCCAATTTTTTGGGAAGAAAGCAAGCTACAAATAATAATAATAATAGTTTAAAATGATGGAAAAACATGTATGTGTCAGGATGTCATGTTTAGCTGACCAAGATTTGAAGAGCCAAGAAAACATTGCAGTGAGGTTAATGATTTATTTTGGATTCAAAACAGAGGTTCACCACAGACGAGTTAGTGTCCGATCTGAGTTTCCCCCAAACGATACACCCTTTTAAACCCTTTCTCATTCAGCCCCCCCTTTCCTGGCATATAATGCAAATGTCTTGGGATACATCAAAAGGTTCTTTCGAGTGTCCACTTCCCCCCCATACTCTGCTATCACCTGCATCTGCCCCAGGAAGGAAAGGTGTTACTTTGCTGGCCAACAAAATTTGGTTCTAGGAAGTAAACAAGGTCATAAAATAAATTCCTATAGCCCATTTGCCTATCATTCAGATAATAGTTCCCTTCCGATTCCTCTCTACTTCTCTATATCGATATATCACCACATTAATTATCCTCATTTCCTCATATCCTTTATTATGACAGATCCATACCCTTTTGGATATGATACAGGATTGGCGTAAAACCAATTAGGTGCCAAAGAGTTTAGTGAATGGTCATGTTTCTTTTACTGCCAGAATGACAATTTTGCTGCTAATTTGGCCTCTAAGAGGGGGGCATTCCATAACTGGGGTGGCACAGCAGAAAAGGTCATCTCCCACATCCTCCCACAGTTTATTGCTCTGAGTGATGAGATACAGAGGAGGTCCCCTCCAGCAGATCTCAGACTTTGGGTAGGAAGATATAAATGGGGTAAGTAACTTTTCCAAGGGCTTGGTGACCTTTTAGCCATTTTTCTTTTTAAAAGGAGCTAATGAAGGACTTAGCCAGCATGGCATAGTGGTTTCAGTATTGGCTTAGAACTCTAGAGACCAGGGTTCAAATCTCGCTCAGCCATGTAAATCCACTGGGTGATCTTGGGCAAGTCACATTCTTTCAGCCTTAGAGGATGGCAATGGCAAGATCTGTTAAGAGGGAGTTTCATTTTGCATTTCCTCTGAGGCTGAGAGAATATGACTTAGTTACCTACTGAGTTTCCATGGCTGAGTGGGGATTCAAACCCTGGTCTCCAGAAACATAGGGGCGATGCAGACGCCCAAAAGGGGTGGCTCTGGGCAACCCCTGGGAGCAGTGGATCGGGGCCACAGCAACCACACACCATGGCCCTGATCCTCCTTTTTCCTGCCCCCCCAAAAGTGGGCAAATGCCGCTCCTTTTGAGGGCAGCAAACAGCCGCCCTTTGAGCTGCCACAGTGGCTCTTTTGTGCCCCTTTGGTGCAGCATGTATGCTGTGTCAAGAGGGTGCCCTGATGCCATGTGCCATGTGGATGGGCATGCATTGTCAGGGTGGAGTTGGGGCGGCCGGTGTGCAGTTGCCCTGCTGCAACTCCAGCCCCAGGCTGGCCTAAAGTGCTGGTCTGCATCCCCCCCATAGTCCAGTGCTCAAACCACTACATCACACTGGCTCTGTACACTGTATACCAGTCTGAAAAATTGCCCTGCATTAGCATAAAAGAACAATACATTGGCATACATCTTCAATAGGATTCTAGCCATGGTTGGAGTCCTGTGATTTATTCTGAAGTTGAGTAAATTTATTCAATCAACTGTTGAATAGTAAGTAGCAATAGTAAGTAAATTACCCATAGGTAAATGCAACTTAATGAATGGCTCTCCTGTAGTTGGGACTGCCTGTAGGATTTAAGTCCATGCCTCATCTAAAGATAACTAGACCCATCAATACCTCTGTCCAAGAACTTATAATGCTGCTGCTGCTGCTGCTGCTGCTGCTACTACTACTACTACTACGAGTACTATAATAATGTTTATTTATAATGACCTTTCCACGAAATGTGGACATGGGGGAGCATGTAAGCAGCATGCCTAACTTTCTTTGCATTTCTTCCCATTTGTTCCTGTTTGGTTTGGATCACCTGTTTAATTCCAATTTTTCTTCTTAGCTGAAATACGTAGACACAACCATGTTCTGAAATGGAAGCTAGAGATGTTTGCAATTTTAACAGGGGGCTGCAGACTGCATACAAATAAAGCAGAAATGTGCATGTGTATGTGTTCATTGTGAGTGTGTGATTTGATGTGTGTGTGTGTCTCACTCACCCTTGCTTTGAAGGTTAACCCATCTCCCAAATTTCAGGAAACAAGAAATCTAGGGAAGATCTCCACTCTTCTAGAATGTCTTATTCGGTAGCCTCCTTTGTCTGTTGGAAACAATTACAAGGCAGAAGAGATACAATGATGTTAAACACTTTTATTACATATTACAAGATGAGTGGGGGGAAGGAACAAAACCCCGCTAATTCTTATATAACCTTCAGTATTCAGCACAAGCCTCCTGTGACTATTCAACATCAAAGCCAACCCAGAACTTTGTGTCCTAAGAAAAACAACATTCTTTGGTGTGCTAATACATCATTAATGCCTCTTTTTCCTCATCTGGTCCTCCTGCAAGGCTTCTCTCTCTGCAGGATGCAAGAGGCTGCTGTTGCTACTTCCGGAGAGCAAAGGATGGATGTGATTAAGCAAGGGAAGGGGAAGTTTCCACCCCAGGGGTGTATCTACTATAAGTTAATAAATTTCCCCCAAAACCTGCCCTTTCCCCTGTCAAATACCCGAGAGAGAAGGGCTTTTCTATAGGGGCAAAGAGCCAGGAACAGACATAAATATTAAATATCATTTGGGTCGCTATGACTCTGTCTCTGATCTTGTATGTGGAGATCTGATATTTCTTGTGCCCATTCGACACCTTCATAGAATCATAGAGTTGGAAGAGACCACAAAGGCCATCCAGTCCAACCCCCTGAATGGGGGACACCAGATTGCCCTGTAGTTATCTGATCGTTGATTGTCCTTCGAATGGTGTTACTGAAGGGCTGCATCTGCATTGCAAAAACTATCCAGGCTGACACCACTTGCTGCCATGGCTCAATGTTATGGAATTCTGTGGTTGTAGTTTTTAAAGACATTTAGCCTTCTCTGTCAGAGAGCTCTGGTGTCACAATAAATTACAAATCCCAGAATTCCACAGTATTGAACCATAGCAGTTAAAGGGGTGTCAAACTGGATTATTTCTACAGTGTGGATGCAGCCTTAGGTACTTGAGTGGTACTTTGCTAAGTGAAAAGATAAAGTTATCCTACAATATAAAATGAAATGTTTCCACAGTCCTATTGACTGGTTTAATTACAGTGGCATAGGTGGCAGTGGAAGCAGTGTAAGGCAAAATAAGGGCATTGCCCTCCAAATAAGAATTCTGGCCCCTAAATTAAATCCCCAATTTTCTAGTACTGAAGACACTGAGACATTGAAAATCATTCACGCCCAGAACTCTTGTGTTTGCTGTGTTCTCTTCCCCTTGGTAACTTTGCTTGTCCCTTTTCTTTGGCTGCCTAAATTGTATTTCTGAAGTTTTAGGTTAATGCTGTGCTAGACATTTGAAGACTGGAGGAACATTTCATTTTGGAAGCAATCAGAATATTTATTGGGGGATGCTCTCATTTTATCCAGCCCCTCACAGCTATACCTCTGTTCCACCTTGGAAGGCATCTGGACCATAAATTCTGGGTATTTAGGCACTGTGCATCCCTTAAGATATTGCTGAACTGCAGCTCCCAGCATTATTTACAATTTGCTATGCTGGCTGAGATTGCTGGATGTTGTGGTCCTGTAACATTTGAAGAGACACATGCACCCAGCCTAAACCATGTCCCCAACTGTTCTGATTTGAGAGGGACAGTATCAATTTCTCCTCTGTTATCCCACTTGTTAAGCTGTCTTTAAAGTGTCCCATCTTCTCTCTCCTCCTCCCACTTTCTCCCTTTGTCTTTGGTTTACTTGCTGCAAATTAAGATCAAAGTACAGGTATGCTACACTGCCCAGTGTTCTACGGAGAGGTGGCACCTGTGTAATGATGGAACTAGATTTTGTATGTCTTTTTTTAAAATGGGTGTAAGAAGTGGGTTTTTCTTATCTTTACTTATTTTGGTGCTGCTTCTATTTCCAAAGCTCTCCCATTTATCATTGCTGGAAAAGGGTAAGGCAAAGGCATACTCTCCATCATTACACAGATGAAAACAGGGACATTACCAACTATCATCCCAGTTAATCTTTTGCCATCCCATCTTTTCAGCTCCCTTTAAAATGTTCTAGTTTCCTTCTCCTCCTCATCCTTCTGCCTTCCTTCTCAGCATACTTCAATTGCTGCAAACCAAATGCAATACAAGTAATGGGAAATGTTCCAATTGGGAACAGGATGCCTCCGATCAGTGCATGGAACTGTGTGATAACACATGGTCCCAGCCCAGTCCCAGAATGGGGGAAAAGCAGTGTGATAACCTCCATTGTCCAATACTCAAACCACTATGCCATGTTGGCTACCTCCAACTATCCTGACATGTCTGGTAATGAGGAAGAAAACACATGCTAGGAGAGGCTGCCACAGTTTTCTTTTGCCTGAGCCTACTCGAAAGGACAAGACTTTGACCCCCTTCTCTCCTCTTCCCTCTGAGTTAATTGACTTTAAACTTTTGGACATTGTATTTGGTTTGCAGCAATTGAAGTATGCTGAGAAGGAAGGCAGAAGGATGATGAGGAGAAAGAAACTAGAACATTTTAAAGGGAGCTGAAAAGATGGGATGGCAAAAGATTAACAGGGATGATAGTTGGAGGTAGCCAACATGGCATAGTGGTTTGAGTATTGGACAATGGAGGTTATCACACTGCTTTCCCCCCATTCTGGGACCGGGCTGGAACCATGTGTTATCACACAGTTCCATGCACTGATCGGAGGCATCCTGTTCCCAATTGGAACGTTTCCCATTACTTTGCTAAGAACAGAAAAGACCCGTTCTTAGAAGTACAGGAAAAGTGCTGATCTGATACAGGATGTGTCTGATATGGGCATGGAGCTGTGTGATAAGACATGGTCCCAGCCTAGTCTCAAACCTTGCCCAGATTGGGAAAAGACAGCCAGTGTGATAATCTCCTATGACTCTGGAGACCAAAGTTCAATTCCCAGCTTGGTCATGAAATGCAGTGGGTAACTTTGGGCAAGTCACATTCTCCTCTGAACAAATCTTGCCAAGAAAACCCCATGATAAGATTCACCATAGGGTTTCCATAAATAGGAAATGTCTTGAAGGCACACAACAGCAGTAACACAAAAGACTCCTCAATCCCTTGAATTTGCACTCCTTATTTTGTCCAGGTGGGGAAAATGCCTTCCATGATGGAATAGTTTTGGCAGTGGATCACAACAAAGAAGATGAATCTAAAGGGCTAATCTTGTTCTTAAGAGTTTTGGAGCCACAAGTTCATGCAGTAGTTGAGGACATTCAGGGTGCATAAGAAAAAAACAGTCCTGGGTACAAGCATGGAGTAAAGCTGCCTACCAAAGCTGCTGTCTTTTGCTTTGAGTTCCTGAATTAAATGTTTTGTTCAGGTAAGTGCTGTGTAGCTGAATTTCTCTGTGTGATCTGATACCTCTGTACAGTTTTGATTGACAAGATTTTATTTATTTATTTATTTATTAGATTTATATCCCTACTTCCTCCCAAAATGGGACTCAAGGCAGATATGTTGTCCTTTCATTATTATCTTCACAACATAGTTGTAGCTGTTTGATACCACTTTAGCCATCATGGCATCATCTTAAGGAATCATGGGATTTGTAGTTTAGTGAGGCCCTTAGAATTTGTGAGGTAATTAAACCAAATACTTAAATAAACTAAACCACACGAAACTCAAAGAAGACATACAATAACTTAATTAAAACCCAGATAGTAAAACATAGTAAAGGAAGTTATAGTTTTAGTATAGTTTTTTTAAGTGGATGGGGGGCATAGAAGGGAAAATTAATATTTTTCAGATTATTCAAACATTTACATAAACTAAACCATATTAAAGTAAATTAAGACATACAATAACCTAACTAAAATTGACTTCCCATCCTCCCACCCCAGGAAGTTAAAGCAAAATATTATATATTTTTTAATAGTCTTAGCATAGTTTTTTTTTAAGTGGGTGGGGGAGATTGAGAGAGGATTTATATTTTTAGATTATTAGGTTTATTTGTTGTTTCATATAGTATTGTGTTGGGTGTGTTTGTTTTGCTAGTGATGTAATTTAGTATTTTATGATTTAAAATATAATAAAAATTATGGGGGGGGGGAGAGTGGTATCTAGAAGCATGGAATTTAAAGGAGGAATGGAAGATGCCAAAACAAGTTCCTCAAATAGCTTCAGTACCTTGGACAGCGCATTTAAGGTTCAGAATATGACCCTAGCAGGGAACTGACCAGCTGCCCTTGAAGCGAAGCGAAGCAAAGCGAAGCAAAGCAAAGCAAAGCAAAGCAAAGCAAAGCAAAGCAAAGCAAAGCAAATTGTCAGCTATTTACACAGTGATTGGTTTTTCCTGCCAGTAATGGGAAGAGGATTTTGAGTAGGGCTGCCAGATCTCAGGTCTTCTTCCTGAGTCTCCAGTTTTTATGGATCATCTCCAGGCAGGAGAAGTGGTGGCAAGTTCTCCAATTTCAGTGGGCTTATCTCTTGGGCAAGAGGAAAGGGCTGTGGGGGCAAAGCTCCAGCTCAGATAGTAGAGCAGCAGCTTGTTACAATTTGCAAGGCTTAACAGATTTGTTGCTAAAACCTGCAAAGATTTTCCAGGGTATCTACTGTAGGCCCTCCACATTCACTAGGGTTAGGGGAACAAGACCCCCATAAAAGTGGAAAAACCATAAATAATTTTAAAAAATGCACTATTTATTTTATACCTCTCTAGGAATCTCTAGGTCTTCGAGCACAACTTTATGGTCAACATCTGGCAGAGTCATGCTGGAGGACCTAGAGATTCCTAGAGAGAACATATTAATCAAATCCATTCATTATCAAACCCACAGAAGTCAAAGCCACAAATGTGGAGGGCTGACTATATGTTTAGTTAGCTTCCTCCTTTCTTCCCAGTTGTTTTGAAGCCAAGGCTCACTCCTCCACTCTCCTCTTCATCTCCCTTCTGGCAAGAAGCAAATAGGTTAGAGTTAATATTCCTTATCCTATCTCCTTAACTAAGTGAAAATAAATAATTTTCTTATTTCACCATGATCTGGGAATAGCTCCTTTAGTTAAGATTTCTGTCTTAATCCCTAAACAGGAAAATATTGTCTTTCTCTAAGTGCACGTGTTTGAACGACTAGCTGTCAGCAAATATAGCTAATATGTAACACATAATGCCTAATGGCATCACTAGAGACCATCACTAGGTTTTGGCCTAGAAATCTCAGGGTTTAGGATGAACTTGAACTGGCAACCCTATGTTTGAGGGCTTTTCTGCTTTGTTTCACCCCCCTGGCTAACTTTATTATGCTCCTTGACTTCATGAATGTGGGAAAAAGTGTTATTCCTTACTGATTTCTGGCAGCAAAATATCTTGGGATGGCACTGGAGAAGGGCTTTAATCAGGGTTTAAACCTTCTTCCACTGTACTTTTGTAACTTTTGTAATGCTCCAAGCTGATCTTTTTTCCATGTGGCTGGTAAGGTACAAGAACCAAATGTTGGGATTTTAGCTGTAGTGAGGGCAATAGGCCACTCTAAATAATGCAGAATATTACCTGGAAACTTGCTTATGCAGGTTTTGTGGTGAAATAGCAGCACTATTTCAAAGGCTACATTTTCCGGCTGTCAAAATCCACCGGTATTTTATT
The DNA here is from genome assembly GCA_026167975.1 of Phrynosoma blainvillii. Lineage (NCBI taxonomy): Eukaryota > Metazoa > Chordata > Lepidosauria > Squamata > Phrynosomatidae > Phrynosoma > Phrynosoma blainvillii. The sequence continues at coordinate 25,128,387 of JANUYF010000001.1, read as the reverse complement.
GAGGCACTCATGATTACTCTGAGCCAACTGCATATTTTATGACCTGCAGTGCATTTTTTTTCTTTTGCCGAATGTCCAGTTACTCATAAGGAAAGTGAACCTCGCCCCTTTCTGGTTAGTGCTGAATAGCAAGCCCCTCCCAAGATTTCCCATAACAATGTGCCAGAGAGATAACAGTAACTTTATTAGTTCCAAGAACATTGTGGTATTTTTCTTGTCTTTGTGTATTGGTCAGGATGTCTCTACTCCTACAATACCACACATACTCTAAATTTTTCTCTTTGGTTATTTTGTTAGACTATCTGCAGAAAGCAAATAAAATTGTTCCATATACTTGGGCCAGACCTTTGATCGATTCACCAATGAGTGGCTGTTGTGTAGCTGCTGAGAGACTGAACTACAAGGTGTGCTGGGTTATTGCATGTCTACTAGAGAAGTGACCAGTGGGGTGCCATAGGGTTCTGTCCTGGGCCTAGTGCTATTCGAACCTTTATCAACAACTTGGACGAGAGAATAGAGGGCATGCTTATCAAATTTGGACACCAAATTAGGAGGAGTAGCTAATACCCCAGAGAACAGGAAAACATTCAAAATGACCTGAATAGATTAGAAAGCTGGGCCAAAGCTAACAAAATGAATTTCAACAGGGAGAAATGTAAGGTACTCTACATAGGCAGAAAAAATGAAATGCACAGATATAGGATGGGAGCACCTGGTTTGACGACAGTAGTTGTGAAAGGGATCTAGGTGTCTTAGTGGACCACAGGCTGAACATGAGTCAACAGTGTGATGCAGCAGCTTAAAAAGCCAATGTGATTCTAAGCTGCATCAATAGAAGTATAGTGCTTATACTGAGGGAAGTAATAGTACCATTGTATGCTGCTTGATCAGCCCTCGCCTGGAATACTGGGTCCAGTTCTGGGCACCACAATTCTAGAAAGAGGAAGGTGACCAAAATGGTGAAAGTTCTGAAAACCATGCCCTATGAGGAGCGGTTTATCGATGTTTAGCCAGGAGAAAAAACATTTAAGGGGTGACATAATAACCATGTTTAAATATTGGAAAAGGTGTCATATTGAACATAGAGCCTGCTTGTTTTCTGCTGCTCCAGAGGCTAAGATACAGAGCAATAGATTTAAACTACAGAAAAAGAGATCCTACCTAAACATTAGGAAGAACTACCTGATGGTAAGAGCTGTTTGACAGTGGAACAATCTGCCTCAGGGTGTGGCGGAATTTCCTTTGGAATGAGGCTGGATGGCCATCGGTTGGAGGTGCTTTATGTATTCCTGCATGGCAGGAGTTTGGACTGGATGGCCCCTTGAGGCCTTTTCCAACTCTATGAGAGAAGAACTGATAGTATCTGCTGGACTCAATCCCCTTCCCCACTGCCATTCTGTTTTCCTCTGTGTGTCTTGTCTTATTTAGATTATAAGCCTGAGGGCAGGGAATGGTTCAATTAACAATTTATAAGTGCTCTGAGAGCCTTTGTGGCTGAAAAGTGGGGTATAAATACTCAGAACAAACAAACAAACAAATATGATTATATGATTCTATGAAATATACCACAAAGAAGTTATCCTCTGGGACCTCCTAGGTTTTTCTGGAGGTCTGGAAGGATGACACTGTTTTTATACATCAGGTCCACCTAGTGATCTGAGCCTATGCCTTGCCTGTGGTTACATCTTCTGTACTTCTTCCTCCCTTTTCTTTTTCTTTCCTCTTTTTTTGTATTTTGAACTGAAAAAAATTAATGAAAATAATTTTTTAAAAACTCCCACATCCCCAGTGTTGGATTGATTTTTTAAGAAAAGCATTGTGTTTGAGGAGAACAGGTGAGATGATTTTGAAGTTCTGGCTTTGTGACTTGCAGTGGCTCATTTACACATACAAATTGCCACTCGATGGTACAGTTGCCAAATGTTGAAAGTATACATGTGAGTTGTAACCAAGGCTGGGAGAATAGTTTTGTCAGAAAACCATAGAGAGTTGCTAATAGTTGTTATAGACAAGGTGGAGCTACATAATCATTCCCCTGAATTTGATTGTATGAGAAAGTTCACAATAAACTTAATGTCACAGGTAGAAATGGAACTGGTCAACTTGATGGATGTTATTGATAAACAGATATGAATTCTGGCTTTCCCTATTACAAACCTCTTGCAACACATAATAAGAATCTACAAAATCTTTTTCACTTATTAAAGCCAATGACATACAGCTCCCCTAGTCAACATTGTTGTTGTTGTTGTTGCTGTCTGTCTTCAAGTTGTTTTTGATTTACAGCAACCCTAAGGTGAACTGGTTAACTTGGTGGATGTTATTGATAAACAGATATGAATTCTGGCCTTCCCTGTTACAAATCTCTTGCAACAGATAATAAGAATCTACAAAATCTTTTTCACTTATTAAAGCCAATGACATACTGCTTCTTCCCTAGTCAACATTGTTGTTGTTGTTGTTGTCTGCCTTCAAGTTGTTTTTGATTTACAGCAACCCTAAGATGAACCCATCATGGGGTTTTCTTGGCAAGATTTGTTCAGAGAAAGTTTGCCATTGCTTTCCTCTGAGGGTGAGAGAGTGTACATGGCCCAAGGTTGCCCAGGGGTTTCATGGCCGAGCTAGGAATCGAACCCTGGTCTTCGGAGTCATAGTTCAATGCTCAAACTGCTAAGTCACACTGACTCCAGGTTATAGTGCTTTCAAGAGATGATCAGATGATTAGGATTAATGTTCACCCTGGCTTCCTAGGATGCTACTGGGAGTGATTTTATGTAGCGGAAACTCCATGTGAGCTCATCAGGGTTGTCTGGTAGAAGCCTCCACATGTGGAGTGAAGAATTAATTGTGCTGCAAAGACTTTGAGTTGAATGGCAACTGAACCAAAACACAAAATATGCAACTGAATGCACAACCAAATGCACAGTGTGCACTCATGTACATTCATGTGCAATAGCACTCCATGCACAGCACTGACTTCAGTCATTCCACATCAGACAAAAATGTCCAGCTATTTGTTTAGGTTATGCATTTATAAGACACCAATAGGATTCTAGCCAAGATATCACAGCCAGCACCAGCTACTTCTAAGACTCTCCAAAGGGACAGCTGCCTCAGTCTATTGTAACTAAAACAACAGAGTGATGTGACAGATTTATTATAGCATGAGCATTTGAGAACCATGGCTGACTTTGTAGTTCTGCAATGGAAACTTTATGCACACAATAAGGGTGCATCTTAAATATCATGACTGCCATGTGGAAGCATTTCTATCCCTCTTCAAACAGCTGGCATATCTGATATGGCCTGTTTTCAGGTAAGTGTATTCCACAGCTGAGTGTGTAGAGTGTATTCTAAAGCTGAGGCTAAGCCATCTAGCAAACCTTTCCATGTGACTTTAAATTTCTAAAATTGAAAGGATAGGAGGTTTAAGGAGGTTTACTATTGATCTGGCTCAGGAACCATGACAGAATGCAAGTTGGTACCTCAGGAACCAACTGCTGTTTTGAGGAGACTGAAGTGGTGTCTTCAGTGCTCTCTCAATGCCTTCCATTTTGCCAGAGAATAATGTCTAGTTGGCCGGACAGAAGGTGTTGGGGGAACATTCAAGTTCTCTGCAGATACTGGGTTAGTGGCTAGCCAATCTGGCCTAAAATACCATAAAGGAACCAGTTCCCACTTGATATTGGAAGCTAAGCAGGGTCAGCTACAGTAAGCACTTGGATAGGAGATTGCCAATAAATACCAGGTGCTGAAACCTAAGTTTTAGTGGAAGGTACTGGTAAAACCTCTGAGTATTCCTTGTCTAAGAAAACCCTATGAAATTCATGGGGTCACCATAAATTGATAGGTGAATTTAAGGCACATACACATACACAACTCAGATATGCTAGATAGTTGTGTGTGTGTGTGTGTTTATACCTTCAAGTTGACTTATGGTGATCCCATAGATTTAATAGGATTTTCTTAGGCAAAGAATACTCAGAGGTGGTTTTGCCAGTTCCTTCCTCTGAAACATAGCCTACAGCACCTGGTATTAATTGGTGGTCTCCCATCCAGTGTGAGAGCTGGACGAAAGCAGATAAAAAGAAAATCAATTCATTTGATCTGTGGTGCTGGAGAAGAGTGCTAAGAATACTGTGGACAGCCAAAAGGACAAACAAATGTGTCCTAGAACAGATCACGCCTGAAGCCAATATGATCAGACTGAGACTGTTGTACTTTGGCCACATCATGAGAAAGCATGACTCATTAGAAAAGGCAACAATGCTGGGAAAAGTAGAAAGCAGTAAAAAGAGAGGAAAACCACCTGCCAGATGGCTAGACTCCATTAGGGAGCCCACAGGCCTGAATTTACAAAACCTAAGCAGAACAGTGGAGGATAGGGGGGCTTGGAGATGTCTCATCCACAGGCTTGTCATGAATCAAGGTCAACTCAAGGGCAGCTAACACCAACAACTCTCATCAAGTATTAACCAGGGCTGACTCTGCTTAACTTCCAAGATCAGACAGGATCTGGTGCTTTTAGGGTACTTGGACCTAGATAGTTAGGCCTTTATTAGTCACTGCTAGTATCCTGGAACATGATGATGTTTTATATGGTGGTTGACTTTTAACTGATGCTACAGAGTTGGATCTAGACTTTGGTGTGCATGACATCAGAACTTGGGAAAATTACTTTTTGGATTATAATTCACTGAATGCCACAGGTAACCTGGCCAGTGAGCCCAAACTGACCATGTTGGCTGGTAGATTCAAATAGTAATTTTTCCAAACTCTAGGCTAGGCTAGCAGAAGAAGTCTTTTCTATCTTCCCCATATGTGAAAAGGCAGAGGGTCAGGTGAGGGGACCTGCTGAATGGAGTGAGCTATGATGTAGGCAGAGATACCCTAGACTGGGTGGAAGAATCTTTTGGAATACAGGCCCTTTCACCCACAGAAGTCCTGTATCCAACTAACTGTATGTACTGTATTTTGAATGCCTCTAACTTCAGCCACAATCAGCATCGGAGGAAGTAGACTTTATTCTATGAAAGCTCATGCTGCCAACTTCTTTCAAGTCTCAAAGGTGCTACACGGTTTCTCTATATCTCTGATTCTACAGACTAACATGGCTATATCTTTCAATTCTACCAGCCACAAGGTAATGCTGACTGTAGGGTACTTGGCATAGTAGATATGCCATGGAATCAGTGGGTGGCAACATTTCCCTCTTAGTAAAAAGTTTCCCCGAGTACTGCCACGCTGGGTGTCCTTGATGCACCCAGCACAGAAGGCCTGAACACTTTGTACTCCTTTTGTAGCTGAACATGGCTTTTTTGATTCTGCAGCTGTGTGTGGGAGAGAAAGAACTCTGGCATTCCTTCTTTGAATGACTCCATGCCAGTTTTGCCATGAAATTTTTACTGCTCAGAAAATTTCATCTCAGGATGAGGTTGTCACCTCTGAGAAAATCACAGCACATATACTTTGTGTATTCCTGTGTGTCAGGGGGTTAGACTTGATGGCCCTTGTAGTCTCTTCCAACTCTATGGCCTGAAACAGATGGACCAAAAGATGCAGCTTCTGGCTGCTTTGGGGGTGTGGCATTCAGATGATACATGCCCCTAAAGTGGCTGGAAGCCACTCTGAGACCACCAAAGGTGGCTTGAAGCTGCCAGAAAAAGAAATGGAAAAAATCTGCTCCTGGAGGCTGCCAGCTTAGGACCACAGTGGCGGCCCACTTTGAGAGTGGCCTGTGTGGTCGCTGTTGTCCCAGGCTGAACGCGGACTGATCATGGCCAGAGCGGCCATGGGCTACTCCTTGTTTCCCATCTGCTTTGGGTCTATGATTCTATGATTCTACCTGGTCACAAGTAAACCAATGTCAGCTTGGAAGAAGAAGTTATCTAGATGTATTATGAAGGTAATAGAGATGGATACTCATCTCCAGTTTGATATATATGTATGCATGGCTTGGGGAATTTACTTTTTTGGACAACTGCTCCAGAATCATCCAATCAGTATGGGCACTTTGCCCATGCTGGCTGAGGAATTCTGGGAACTGTGCCTTCTTTCTCATCCAAGTACAGTGCAGCTGAACTGTTCCTGATCATACATTGGATAAATCATGCATGGGCAAACTACAATCCAATTCTCATTGCAAGGACCAGAAGGTGATGCATCTCACACTGCTTTTCAATTTCATGTTTTTTTAAAAAAAATAATAATCAAGCAATGCATGCCCCTTCTATTGCAATGACAGTATTTGGGATAGTTTACAAGGAAATAAAACTTCAGGAAAGTCACAAAAACCATCATCATGTGCAGCACACATCCCCTTGGTGGCATATGCTGCCCTAACTAGGGCTTAAACGAGTATAAGTACTTTTTTGGACATTGTGCAAGGAGGTATCCAGTACCTGCTTGTACAACAGTTTTCCCCAGCTGCGCAAAGGCAGGCAGGCCTATTTCATAGAAACACCAGTGTTTCTGGAGATTGGATGTAATGAAGAACTCCAGATTGTTTAAAAATTGGAAGTGAAACCATTACTTCTTATTAACCTTCAATGAACAAAGCATTTGAAGGGCAGTCACACTGTGTATGTTCACATGGTGGGGGTAGAAAGGAGGATGGAGATAAGTGACAACTGAGCAGGTTGTAAAATTGAAAAATATAGCTGTGTTAGTCTGTAGAATCAGTATGTAGAGAGTTTTGTAGCACCTTTGAGACTAACTGAAATAAAGAAGCTGGCAGCATGAGCATCTGAGGAAGTAGACTGAAAACTATGAAAGCTCATGCTGCCAACTTCTTTATTTCAGTTAGTCTCAAAGGTGCTACAAGATCTCTCTACAGGTTGTAAAATGGTATTACATATTATAGGGCTGCCTTTCTCAACCCGACAGTTACCAGATGAGTTGAACTCTCAACTTCCCCATGCAACAATTTCATTATAGGCATTGTAGTCCATGTAAGGGGGGGGATAGGTTAGGGAAGGTGACTAAAACAACAAAATGAGCCTATCCGATGGTGCCAATAACAAAAAACCTTTTAGGGCCAATGGTTACAACTGCCATGCCATTCTCTGTAAATCCAATAGTCTGTTCTGAACTGTCATGTTTCAAATAATGATTTAATTAATAGCAAGTCAATTGATTAAATGATTTCAATTAATCTTGTTAGTGGCAATGTATCAGTTCCTCAGTACACAAGGTTTAATATTATCAAGTTATTTTTTAGAATGAATGCTCCAAGCTCTGGATCTACCATGGCTTGAAAATAGGGGTGAAAGTTGGCCCTCTTGCCTAGTAGTGTTACCCAAATGATTTAAAGGGAGAGCAGAAGCAGAGATGGAAAGACATTAAGCGGGGGGGGGGGGGGGGGAGAGTAAAGAGGAAGAAGAAAACAACTGTGGTGAAATGTAACCTCTGAACATGGTCATTGGAAAAAGCAGACCCTGAAAATGCCCTGAATGCAAATGAATTGCAGGATCTTCTACATCAAGTACAATCTTGATGCATTCATGAAGCAGATGGGACAATTCTGGTCCTGTGGCTTTATACACTAAGTAGTTTTCTCAACTGCACACTTCAGTTGCATTCTTTGAGTGCTCCATGATTGACTTCTGTGGGTTTCTTTCTTTTTTTTTACAAGAGGCCAGTTCCTCCCAGAGGTCAACTTGACCTCAGCTCCAGAGGATGTGCTAGATAAATGGAAATGCAGATAAGTGATAACACTTATTACAGGCTTCATCAACAAAATTCCCTCTTCAGCCATAGACCTGTCCTTGGCGACTGTTGATTATTTCTCTGATATTAGTTTGGGCAAAAAGAAATCTTAGAGGTATGACTGTAACATAACTGAAAGGCAATCCATATCAATAATGCTATACCAAGCTGCTACAGACATAGTGATGGGGTGGCTGATGCCATCTGCCACCACCGCCCACAGCATTAGAGGAAGTACTTGGCTGCAATTTTACTTATCCGTGGATAAAAACTGTGGTTTTGCATTTCTTATTTTGGTGCCAGCATTCCACCCTGATGAAGAGACATAGATAATTCCATTTTGGAAACCTCCCTCTCTCTCAAAAAGTTTGGATGATTTAAAGGAAAACAAATTGCTCTGTTGACCCAGCAAAGATTTACAGAAGAACATTTCCATTTATTGCAATGGCAGGACTATTGCCATGCTTGCCAAGGGGTGCATATTGTAGCGCTCAGATGTAACTAGTTAGAAATAACTAGTTATTATTAATTGAATCCTGTTTCCACTGATCAAGCTAAAAATGCATTGCATGATTACTGTACATTAATGGACACCATACCTTATTAGTATTGGGTAGGAGATCAGAGGAGAACAACCAGGGGTCAACCACGAAGACAAGGAAATAATCCTGCTTGAAGCCCTGAAAAGCTGCTGCCAGTAAGCGTTGACAATACTGGACTAGACCATGGGTGGAAAAAGTCCAGCCTGAGGGCTGTATGCAGCTTCTGGACCCCACTTTTGTGTCCCCTAAAGTCCCTGCCAATCCCCTAAAGTCCACTGAAGGTAAAGGTAAAGGTAAAGGTAGTCCCTTGTCATGAATGTCTAGTTGTAACTGACTGTAGGGGGTGGTGCTAATCTCCGTTACTAAGCCGAAGTGCCAGCGTTGTCCAAGGACTACGACGTTGGTCATGTGGACAGCATGACTGCACTGAATGCTGTTACCTTCCTATTGAAGTGGTACCTATTCATCTACTTGCATTTGCATACTTTCAAACTGCTAGGTTGGCAGAAGCTGGGACTAGTGACAGGAGCTCACCCCATCATGCAGCACTCAGGCCTCGAACTATCAACCTTCTGATCTTCTGATCTCAGCCCCTAAGCCGCCACATCCTTAAAGTCCCCTAGCTTCCCTTTAAAAAAAATCAGTATGATTTCCAGGGAATGTTCTGCCCCCAAACTGCAGAAAAAGTCCTTCAAATCCATGAAAACACAAAAACATTGCCACCCATCCCCACAAGCACCCCAGAATCCCATGCTACCCTCAAATAATTTGTATTCCTCTGTAGACCCTTCCCGTCACTATTTTGAGGGACTACATAGGAAAACAGAGATATTTGGGCATGCTGTGTGTACAGCTGCGTCTCATGGCAGTTTGGGGAGAAATTGGCCTTGGCTAAAAGAAGCAATGTCTGACTCAGTATAAGGTGATTTCTTTATGAGGGATAACAATTCTACTTTTGCAGTGTAATTGTATCTCTTGGGGGTTCTACAGATGGCCCCTCCATGCCGCCCCGGGAGCGCTGGATCAGGGCCACGACAACTGCATGCCAGGGCCCTGATCCAGCATTTTGCCACTCCCAAAAACAAAAACAAAAACAAACAAACAAACAAACAAACAAACAAACAAACAAAAAACCACTAGCAAATGTAGCTCCTTTTTGGAGTGCCAAAAAGCCGCCCTTGCTGCTGCACTGGTAGCTTTTCTGCACTCCTTTGGTGCAGCATGTCTAAACACTGGGCAAAGGGAGCGTTTGACGCTTCTTGCTGTCTGTTTGGGTGGGCTGCGTGAGGACAACGTGGGGGTAGAGTTGGGGTGGCCGGTGTGCAGTCACCACACCCCAACTCTGCCCCCAGGCCAGCCCTTTTGGCTGGTCTGTACTGCCCCTTAGTTACTTTATGAGGATTTTAATACTCAAAAGGCATGAGATCCCTTCTGATCTTTGATGGTAAGCAGGGTCAGCCCTGGTCTTGGAAGGGAGACGGACAATGAACATTGGGTGTTGTAGGCTATATTTCAGAGAAAGGAACTGGAAAAATAATCTTTGAGTAATCCTTGCCTAGGAAAACCCTATGAAATTCATAGGTTTCCCATAAGTCAACTGGCAACTTGATGGAACATAGAGACACACAGATGTGAGTATAGTTGAAGAGAGCTTGGAAAGGTACTTTTAAGAGGTAATTGATTTCCATTACTTATTGCAGTATTTGAAAAATGACTCATTATAATTTCTCGTTACAGTGCTGAAAACATAGCTCTTTCTTTCTTTTTTATAGGGGAAAAACCGTAACAACATTGATGATGAAATTTGAAAAATTCCTGCCAAAATGCCTCTATGAATTCCTTTAAAACTTAACCATGAACGTAATTGGAAGATGTTACTTGTTGTACAAATACAATAACTTAATTTCTACTTATAACTTTACTTTTGAAATGTAAATTTTCACATCATTCTCACTTTAAAAATAATTAATTACCTTAGTTGTAGTTGATTACTTCCATGCTCTTTTTTGGTGTGTAGAGCCTGTGGCCCTCAGCATCCAAATTTTCTCAAGTAACCAGGGGTGTAGTGTGGGGTTGGGTGTGTATGAGGGTATTGCACCCCCCCGTAAGATTTGGCCCATCCATGAAATTTTCAGAATTTTTCTTCATTCCCCAGATTTTTAGCACTTCAGAGAGTGAGAGTGCATCTACACTGTAGAAATAATGCAGTTTGACACCACTTTAACTGCCATGGTACCACCTTACAGAATCCTGGGATCTGTAGTTTTGCAAGGCATCAGCACTCTTTGGCAGAAAAGGCTAAATACCTTGCAAGACTACAAAGCTCAGGATCTCATAGGATGAAGCTACAGCACTTAAAAGTGGTGTCATACTGCATTGTTGTTAATAATAATAATAATAATAATAATAATAATAATTATACCCTGCCCCTCTGTAAAAATAATTCTACAATGTAGATGCACCCTGAGATCACTGATCATACTTAGAAGTCTTATATTTGCTGTGTCTGCATTCCCTTGGTCGCTGTCTGCCCCTTTTCTCTGGATGCCTAAACTATTTCTGAATGCTGAACTGAAGTTTTAAGTTACTGTAATGCTAGAAGTTTGGGGACTGAAGGAAGGCAAAATTCTTATTGGGGTGCTAATATTGTAATTTCCCCCCTCCATAGCTCTCTTTCTCTGTTGTTTGCCTCCATGTCATTTTCAACTTATGGCAACCCTAAGGTGACCCAATCATGGTGTTTTCTTGGCAAGATTTGTTCAGAGGAGGTTTGCCATTGCCTTCCCCTGATGCTGAGAATGTGTGACTTGCCCAAGGTCACCCAGGGGCTCTACAGACAGCCCCTAAGAGGCGGCTCCGTGCCGCCACTGGGAGTGTTGGATCGGGACAGTGGCAACCACATGCCACAGCCCCGATTCGGCACTTTGCCGCTCCTTTTTGGAGCAGCAAAAATCTGCCCTTGCCACTGTGGCGACAGCGTTCTGTGCTCCTTTGGTGCAGCGTGTCTAAACACTGTGCCAAGTGAGTGCCCTGGCACCGCCTGCCATTTGTTTGAGTGAGCAACATGAGGATGACATGGGTGCAGAGTTGAGGTGGCCAGCGTGCAGTTGCCACACCCTGGATTCACCCCCAGGCCGACCCTTTTGGCTGGTCTATACTGGCCCCCGGTGGGTTTCATGGCTGAGCCAGGAATCAAACCTTGGTCTCCAAAGTCATATTCCTAGACTTAAACTACTATACCATGCTGGCTCTCTACATCCCTAACATCTCTGGATGTCTTGGAATTATAACTGCAATTTACTGCTATGGAATATAGGGAGCTACTATGGATAAGGCATTGAACTTGTATATGTAGTGGAAAAAAGTGTGAGCTAGAGAACTTTGCTCCAGAACTCAGTAAGGATATAAATCCTCCCCTTCCTCATGCATAAGAATGAGAAGCAAACACAGTGTTCCTCTTCCTGGTGAGAATTTTTTTTTTGCGGGGGGGGGGGGGGGGCTAATCATTGATGAAAGTTTTTGCACATGTGAGAGCATTTTTGTGCAAATTGCACAGATCTACAATAACAGATGCCTTGTTCCCTGAACTTTTAAAAACTAGAAGCATCAGATGGGCAGTCAGCCTGTACCTTCTGTGCTGGCTACATGTGTTTCATTTTGCACATATTGGGAAAATCTCAATGAAAGGAAAGCGTTTTTATTTTTACTCTTGGACTGGACTGAACAATCTTTCAGGGGTCACTGATTTTTTTGACAAGCTGTCTGAAGAAAGAATCATTTTGCAAGAATTCTTCACATCTTTAGAATCTAGGCCAGTTAGAGCTAGGTGATCTTCAGTGAGCCATTTTTATTCTCCTTCTCTGGCAGAGCCTAGCTGAAAAGCCAGGCATTTGGGACTGATGGGCTTTGAAAAGTTGCACACTGTCTGATCCTCTGTCGAAGCATTGCCATAGCAGCAAACAGCTGGACCAGTTAACAGTAGCCTCCAAGAGTCCTACATTGGATAACAGCAGCAGCAATTGGTGGCCCCTATGTAAGTGAAGCCATTCTGGGGTTTAATCTGAACTCTGAAAGAGATTATCTATAGTGCTGAATCTATCTGGGGGATTGTGTTCAGTGCCCTGAATGGTTCCATTAAAATGTAGAGTAAAACCTGGTGAAGATTCACTGCTTCATGGAAAGGGAAGACCCAATCACTACTGCTGGAAAGTTGGTCCCTCTGCTTTCTAGTTCTGACATTTGCTGTAGCAGAACACAGTCACTGAGACTCCACAGAGCAGTGGCAATGGTGTGTGTGTCTGTTTCACTGCTCCATACAATCCACTGACAGAGGTAGGTGCCTCACCCTGTCTAATGAGAGGGATGCTTCTGCTGTCGCATTTTCCACAAAACATCCTTTCTTGGCAGATTCAGTTCTTTCTCTTTTACCTTTTGATACGGCTTCGTTACAGTGCAAACCCAAGACTTGTATGAGTTTAGGAACACTGTGTCTTATGCTAGTGTTATGCCAGTGTGTCATTAAGATTGTCATCACCCAATGCGATAACTCATGGTGTCACCCACTCCCCCCTGACCTCCTCTCATACCACACCATACAGAATCCCTTGTAATGTTTTTTGTACTAATATTACCCATAAATCATAATTCCCATATATCACTGAATGTGATGGCAATAGTTGTGACATAAATATCAAAATTAAAATTATATCTTTAAATTACAATATTATATACACAACTGAAATGCATTTAACTGTACTTAGTTTCATGTGGCTAAAGTAAAAATTTGGTGAGATGTAATATTTTTTTTAAAAAAAATTAAAATAATATTTTAAATTAAAAATTAATTTTCTAAATTTTAAAATGTTAAATTTTAAAAAAAATTAAAAAACACACAAACACCTTTCAGAATTGGCCACTATGGATATATTGTCAATGTATGTGATAGATAAAACGACACAGCAATATGAAAAAAAAAGGAAAAGGATTCTAGAATTTTGTAAACAGGAAATAATGTAAGATATTATAGGAATTGTAGAGATAAGTAAATGGGAAAATAGAGAATATTCTTTCTTAAATAATTATTAGTCTTTTCTTTCTTATTATTATTATTAATTTTTTTCCTCTTTCTTCAGCCCCTTTATTTCTAGGGAAATGGTATAATTTATATATAATTACATTAAAGAAAATATAGTTTACTTTAATATTGATAGGAGTAGTTGTTGAAATATGAAGATATGATAGTAATTGAATATGTAAAAATATGCATTGTATGTATTGTTTTTTTTAAGTAATGTAAAATAATGTTAAAATAAAATAAAATAAAAACTAAACAAAAAACAAAAAACAAACAAACAAACAAAAACACCTGTGGATTTTCTTTTCTCCTCCCAGTAAGGCTTGTTCTACTCACACCATCTCTTCAGCATTTTAAAGGGATGCAGGTGAATGCCACAACTGGTTTCTGCCAAAAGCCAGATGTTTGGGGAGCAGTGGTGTCACCCATTCTTAGGGTTGCAACTGGTGTGGCCCACACCCATGCATCCCCTTGTTATGCCCCTGCATTATGTTAGTATTTTTTCCAAACCTTGCACAAAATGATACCTCCTTGTGCAACACTTTCCCCCAAACTGTGCAATAGCCTCCATACAGCACCCAAGAACAATTCTGTCCCCAACCCAAACAGCTAGGGATTGGCCACTGATGTCTACCAAAAGAGCTCCTCTCATATGTTAAGGAAAAAGCAACATGGGATATACAGTAATAGAAATAAAAATATGTATGTGAATGTCAAAGTGACTAAGCAGGAGCAATCAGGAAGATACACAGGTGAAAAAGATAATATAATTAAGAAGCCTTGAGAGCCAAGGACAAAGTTATAGAAGGTATATTGAGAACACCTGTGATAGATTGCAAACACCTGAGACTCATTAAGTGGTCAAGGTAAAGTGATGAAACACTTGGGGTTGGTCTTAAGTATGGGATGATCTATGTGGACCAATCAAGATGTATGTACACACCCACTGGGTGGAAACTGACTGGTGGGTGGTGTCTAACAATGGCTATAAATTGCAATGTTTGCTAATGTACATTGTGGAGTAGTTTGGTGTATTGTGGAGTAGTTTGGAGATATTGTGATTTGTAGGGCATATAGTATTTATATATAGTAGAATAAAGTAGATCTTTTATATAAGACTACTGAGTTGTCTGGTGTCTTGAGGGAAGATACAAGAGCCAGAAGAATCCTGGAGAAGTTTGGAGACATCTCAGGAAGAAGGGTGAGAAGGCTTGGAGAGTTTGTCAGGGTCTTCAGCCTATTCTCTGAAACTCTGCTGCTTGGGAAAGAAGCATCAACCACTGATCAAAGCTGGTCAGCTCTGCTGCATAACAAGGTGGTGAGTTAGAGCCAGAGGTGAAGAGCTACAACTCCCATCATCCCTGACATCATATACCAGCATTTGGCTAGCAAACATCATTCTTCTACACCTCCAAGGAGGATCTCGGCCACCATTCTCACCCCCTTCTGTATGGGAGAAAAGAAAATAGGCTTCCCAATGGTGTATACCAAATGCAATGGTGTATACCAAATGCTTGAGAGTAGGATAAACATGCCATGATCCAGAATTTTCCTTGATGTGTCATCCATTTCAGCCACTTATGAAAACTTAAAAACCAGAGGAAAATAAGAGTCTTCTCCATGCCTTCAATTACAAGCAAAACTTTAGTACAGCCTGTTTGTAAATTCAAAACTGAAAACAAATTGTGGGCCAAACATGGCTTGGAAAGTGTTCCTTAACGAATTGCTCAAGAGCAGAGAGTACCTGAAAGTGTGAGTAGCTGAGGCTTAGGAAGTTTCCCCCAATTTTGTTTTTGGAGTGGAAAGCATTTGTGGAGCCTTCACAATAGGCTCTTAATGCTGGAAGTGTGTTAGTCTTTATCCCTGTACTGAAACTTTACCCTGCCTCTATGCTGTTTGTTCTTCCATGAGGGGAAACATCAACCCTGTGCAGTCGCTTGGTAAGCATGTGCTCTCCACATGTAAGGAGGGGAGCAGGTTAGCCCTGCTTCCCTCCATCCTTGTGAAATTCACATAATAGACTTCATCACATGAGGCATGAAAAGTGGAATTAGAGTGGGATTGTGCAAATCAGCCTGGTATAATGGCTTGAATGCTGGACTACAACTCTGGAGACCAGGGCTTGATTCCCTGCTTGGGCATAAAAACCCACTGGGTGATCTTGGGCAAGTCCCACTCTCTCAGTCTCAGCGGATGACAATGACAAGCCCCCTCTGAAGAAACGTGGCAAGAAAATCCTTTGATAGGTTTGCCTTAGGGTCGTCATAAGTAAAAAATGACTTAGAGGCACATGACAACAAAGTAGCATCGATCACCACATCTTAACACATGACACAGTGTCTTTCCAGTAGCTGGTGTGTAGTCCATCCATTGCTGGAGCACTTCTTCTCCTTGATGTGCAAAACCTGTCAATGCCTTCCAATTATGCTGTTTTTCCGCTGTTGATGCATGTATGATAGGTTCCTCCTGAAGCAGTCACAATATGCAGGCAGGCATGTGGTATGAGTGGGCCTGATTCTGCTCCTCTCCCCCTCTCCCACCCCCCTAGCTATTCCCAAGCAGGTTGTTTTTCTTTGTTTGTTTTGCCATTTCTTTCCGTTCTTTAATTTTGACTTAATGGAGTGCCATAACTGTACAATTGCATTAAAATAAAATAAAATAAAATAAATATAGACTGAAAGGCATACTGGGAGGGGCATAGGGCAGGGAGGTGGGCTATGGAAGCCACCATGTGGGAGACCAAGCCTGAACAGAAGCAGCACTGTGGTGATTTGGAAAAGCTGTGCAATAATGACAGCCCCCAACCTAGTATGTTTGTATTTCCTAGACTAATGCAATTGTGGCACCTTTCAAGCCTGTTGTGATAAAGTCCAGTGACCTGTTTGAAGAGAAGAACTTGTTGGCACCCATCAAGTAGTGCTGCCTGGCTTTCAAAATATCAATAAGGATAGTTGAAGTTCATGACATGCAAGACTGACAATCAGGAAGGAGCTGTAAACAAGTTTGTGTTCTACCTAAATACCAAATGAAAATAATTGATTTCAGTTAACTTAGCCATGTGTTTCCCTGTAAAATTAACACATTGTTCATATTCATAAATTACATCTCTGCCTTTATGAAGGGCTCACACCTGAATATAAAGGATTTTTGGCATCTTCTTTATCCTATGTAAAAGGAAAAGCTTTCCAATCATCAATCAGAGAATATATTTTATTAAAAAAGGACATCTGCCAATCTGATAAAGGAAAAACTTTCTAGCCTTCAAATAAGGGACAACCCTTTTGGAAAGAGACACTTGGTAGCCCTACTACCAAGGCTCTTCATGTGAGCCAGAATGTGGAAAAATCAAAGTTCTGTCCACAGATACAGCAGGTTTTTCACAGGCATGTCAGTTGGGTGAAGAAGGAGGTGAAAGATGGGATGGAGCTAGCTCAGTCTCCTCAGCTGTGAAATACACTTACTTGCAAATGCTTGGATAGGGCTATCTGGCTTGCAGGCAAATAGTAGGTCAGCAGGGGATTTCAATCAGGAAAATGGCACAAAGAAAAAGAGGTCATTTGCTTCTCCAAAACTGATCTCACCTCCCCAACTCTACTCCAGTCTTATCTGCTTCTGTGACTGCTTTCAGCTTTTGAAAAAGAAGTTGATCTCAATCTCACATATTCTGAGTGTAGTTAATTGTGACCCTAAGCATCCTCAAATATAATGAATGAAATACAGCAGTGATATTCCTCCAGACAATCTTTACTGACAACAGAAGTAACATCTGAGGACTTTATCACATCAGCCTGCTGTGCCACCACAATCATGCTAGTTTAAGAATAGAAGCATACTGGTTTGGCATAATTTCTTATTACCCCCCCCCCCCCCCAAACAATGATAGCTTTGGCTATCCATGGTGATTTGATCTGTTTTCCACACTGCCTAATGCAGCTTCCAGGAGGAAGAGAGGGAACAAGCAATTGCAGCCACCAATCACTTCCCAAAGCTGGCTGCTGTGTTCCCAAAGCTGGCTGCTGTGTACACAGTAACTGGATTTGAGTGGTGGCTGGTAGCCATGATTGCTCCTCCTGGCCCTCCCAAAATATGGGACTACTGTGTGCATATTCACTTAGCAGTCCTGTGCAAGTGACTGCAACAGCCAACCACCTCCCAAAGCCAGCTGCTGTGTGAATGTGCACACAGCTGCTGGTGGCTGCGACTGCTGTGAGGGGGAAAGGGGGAGAGGAGCAGAATCTTCCCCACTTACACCAAGTGACTGCCTGAGAAGTGGAACTGCAGTGGAAGGGACCAATTGCACAAAAGGCAGTAATGGAATAGCATCAGGATTGAGAGCCAATTGATAGGTTTCACCCATCAGTTAAAAGGTGCACTACAGTAACAAATGGAATTGCAAGAAGACATCAGCGGGATGGACTAAACATTGTATAGTAAGTACCAGACAAAGATACTTTCATCTTGTTAAAATTCTACTTTTTAGATTCATGTGTAAAGTCCTAAGAGAAAACATAGACCTGTGGCTCTAACATTGGGCCTTTGCAGACTGTCAGAAATAGTGCAAATTGAATCCACTTTAAGGGTTAGGGTTAGGGAATCATGGGAACTGTATTTTATTGTGGCACCAGAGCTCTCTGACAGAGAAGGCTCAATGTCTCAGAAAAACAACAATTCTCATGATTCTCTAGCACTAACCCTAACCCTAAAAGTGGACTCAATTTGCACTATTTCTGGCAGTCTGCAAAGGCCCATTGTCACTTTTCTTCTCCTGTATGATTTTTAACATTTTTGCCTGATGAAGATGCCCATAAAGTTTCAAATGTTTGCATGATGTATTCTGTACTTTTTGGTTGGCTCAACAAACGTGCTGTTGTTTTGTGGATTCTGTATTTGGTTACATTTTGCTGCATGGCCAACACAGCTACCCTGAATATGTTAGCAGGAATGGATAATCTTTTTGCTATCAAAGTCCATATTATCCAAAGTCCAAAACTGGGCTCAAATTTCATGGGTAGATTCAGACCCGAGTGAACAGCGATACAGATGTCACTCTTCAACTTTGTTCGCTACACAACAACAACAACACAGATGAATGCATCCAGGCAGGCATTCTCTTTCCTCAACTTGTATAGGGTTTTCCTTCCTCAGCCTTATAGATAATGGACTCAGATGGAGAATAGAATAAATGACACCAAGAACCCAGAGTGGCTTGTTATAGTCAGAGTCTAGAAGACTGGACTAAGAGATGTGAAAGTCTGCTTTTGAGTCATGGAGTGGTGCTGGTGTCTCTTTACCTCTGCATTACACAGACTGTGTGATCCACATGGGAAAGCTCACTCTTATCCTTACTTTAGAATTGTGGAAGCAGCAGAGGAACAACAAGGGGAAGGAGATTATCGCATGGAGAAATACTCCCAATATAGATGTGGGACTGAAAACTCAAAACTGGATATTATCCCACACACCAGCGGCTGGGCAAATGTAACCCAGATGCAGCCCAGACCCTAGCCGAGTTTATCTGGCTGAATTTCAAAAATGGCAAGCTCTGGTTTTTGAAAAGCCATGGGATAAGCGTGGTTGGGGTCTGGGCTGCATCTGGGTTGCACTTGCCTGGCTGCCAGCCAGTGCTATAACACCCAGTTTTGAGTTTTCAATCCTGCAGCTATATCAGGTGTATTTCTCCATGCGATAATCTCCGAAGTAAAAACATGTGGTCCCTATAGTGTAGGCAGTGTGTAAGATCAGACCAAGGGTTTATTTAAGTCCAGTATATTTTTTCTACAGTGGCTAAAAAGATGCTTATAGGAAACCCAGAAGCTGGAAACTCCTTTTCCTCCATGTTCCACAACATTTGGCACACAGAGGCATTTCACTTCTATGTTCAGTGGAATGCCATGCACATAGTATATGTTCGTGAGGAGTAGCTATTGATGACCTTATGGGGTCATCAGTATGGAGGGATGCCAGGACTGAACCCCAACTACATGATTCCCCACATTTGTCATAATCAACTATGCAGACAAATCTTAATGCATTGTCAAAGCACTCTGCATAAAGTCGGTCTTAGATTCAATCATTGTTATCTCCATCTTTTGTGAGGTTTTTGGAAAAAAAAGAGGATCTCAAGTAACCAGACTACTATTAGGAAAGACTGCCTGAGATTTTGGAGAGCTATGGGCAGTTGCAGTAGATAGTAATGCTCTAGATGGTCCAACATGGTAGAAAGTAGCTTCACATGTATTCACTAGACAAGCCTGCAGTCTATGTAGATGGAGACCAAGTAAGTAAAAACTGAAGTTTAGTACAGATTCCCTAGCACATGCAACACAAAGAGAGGCATAAGCCAATCATCTGAAGAATGCTCAGCTGTTTTGCTGTGGTATGTTTGGAAGGGTAGTAATGAGATGAAATTATGGAGAAACCTCTGTCATAGTTTTTAATTCCCTGTGAGTCTTAAGGGAACCATAAATCACCCTTTTGCAACTCCTTGGTATAAATTTATGGACATTCTGCTTCAGTTCACATGGTTCAGAGGGACTAATGAATAAATAGTCCCATCACTGGTTTTAGGAGCAGGTGTATAATGCCCATTTTTCATATGAGAGGTATGAACAGAGGAGGAAGTTTCTGTTCTGTAGATATGAGCATGCATTTCACAGCAGCCAAACTTGCTCAGCAAAATGAAGAAATCCCTGCGGA
The DNA here is from genome assembly GCA_026167975.1 of Phrynosoma blainvillii. NCBI lineage: Eukaryota > Metazoa > Chordata > Lepidosauria > Squamata > Phrynosomatidae > Phrynosoma > Phrynosoma blainvillii. The sequence goes on along the minus strand of JANUYF010000001.1, from coordinate 25,108,368 downwards.
AAGTCTTGGTGAAGATAGCATACAGGAATGGGTTGGCACAGGAGTTGATGGGGTAGAACAAAACAAGGAGGATTTTTGAGTTGGAGACGGTGATGAGAGGGACCTTAAGAGATGCTGATATGGCAAAAAAGGAGATGGGTGCCATGCAGAGGAAGTCTGTGAATATCAGGATAGCCATACGTTTGGCAATCTTGGTGTCGCTGTTGGATGAGAAGACATTGGGATTCCTCACAGTGAAGTAGATGCTGATGTAGCAGGTGCAGATGATGATGAAAGCCAGGATGTTTAATACCAACAGAAACATGATGTATGCTTGGGCAAGGGGAGTTTCAATATCCATGGGCAAGCAGATGCTGACTTTCATGTAGCTGCTGACTTCAAATATGGGAAGGAGGGCTATGGTGAAGGCAAAGACCCATCCCACAAGCATAATGACTACTGCATGCCGAAAGCGGACTTTGCGGTCCAGTTCCATGGCATAGGTGATGGTGTGCCATCGTTCCAGGGTGATGACAGTCAGTGTGTATATGGAAAGTTCACTGGCAAAGACAGTGAAGAAGCCAGCTGCATTGCAACCAGCACCAGTTTGCCAGTCAATGGCATAGTTGTAATACTGACTTTGGGTTTGCACATCTTTGATTGCAATGAGCAATAAATAGATGCCTGTGCAGAAGTCTGCAAAGGCAAGATTACACATTAGGAATCGAGGGACTGTGAGCTTATATTGGCTGCTGACTAAAATGATCAAAACAACCAGGTTCCCCATGATTGCCAGAATATTGATGAACCATATGAGGACTCGGAGAAAATTGTAGCCCATGATGTCTTCACATGGGTTGAAGGCATCAGGCTCAGGAAAGCAAGTCACTTGAACCTCTTCTTTACACAGGGTGTGATAGTAATCATCTTCATCCAGCTCGAAATCTAGCCCATCAGGATCTTGTTTGATGAAGGATTTATTGCATATGGGGTGTAATACTGCACTGAAATGATCAAAAAATAATATGGTTAGCAATGACAGATGTCAGCATGGAAAATATAGCAATAAAAAAGAAAGTTGATTCCACATCAAAAAGAAGGGAGAAACCCCCCCCCCCATTATTAACTGATCATGTCAGCTCTTGGGATTCTTTTAAGGCAGTGGTTCCCAAAGTGGGTGGTAGCACCTCCTTGGAGGCACTGGAAAACTCCAGGGGAGCATTGAGGGATAAAAGAGCAGCAGGGGGTGCTGAGGGATAAAAAGGGGGCAGCAGGGAATTGTGGGGATGGGAGTTGCAAGCAGAGTTGCCATTGCTGCTGAAAAACCATGAAAATCCAGGACAGAAGTCTTTGAAAAACAGCATGTCTTGGATTCCTGAAGCCAGGAGTGATACCTCAGAAAACAACAACAAAAAAACCTCATCCAGATCCCTCCCTTGAGGCTCTAGGTGGTACTGTGCAGGTGTGTCAAACCCAGAGCCCAGAGGCAGGAAGGGAAAGGAGGCAAGCAGAGGCTTGGAGCAGCAAAGAAGCCTTCTTGTGTCCTGGTAAGTGTGTGGTGATGCTGCATGCATGGTGGAACCTTTTGCTTACTTGGGACTGGAGCTGCCCTTCCCTCCAGCTCCCCCCGCATAGAAATGTTTGTGTGTGTGTTTGAAAAAGGGGAGGACCCTTTCTGTCCAGAGTCCTTCTTTCCTCTTCGTTGCATGATAATGGGCTGGAGCTCCCGTTTCCTCCATTTTCCTCCCCAATAGAAATGTGTGTGCATGTTTGAAAAAAAGGGGGACATATGGGCTCTGGAAGACAAACAATGAAGTCTGAGAAATAAAATTTGCAAATAAATCCATTAGCAAGACAATGAGAAACCTCCTTTCTTTTTCTCTCCCATGTGAAAATACCTGCCCCCTCCCATTTAAACACACACACACACACACACACACACACAAAACAAAAACACACTTTTGTCTTTTGTTGGAGGTAAAGATCTCAAAAAGTTGTCTCTGCCCTTTGTTTCCTCTTGTTTAGGATTCTCCTGTTGTGCCTAAATGCAGTATCCTGAAATCTACAAAGCATATCCAGGAGTAGCTCTGTTTGCCACACTGCAAACAATAACATCAAAAATCCACAAAACAGTGATACCTTTCTTCTGTTTGATTTTTTAACACCTTTGCCCAATGAAGAAGCCAGTTGAGCTTCAAAAGCTTGTTCCATCTATTTTGTACATTTTGGTTGGCCAGTAAAGGTATTACTGTTTTGTGGATTTTGGATGTTATTGTGCTTTGCTGTATTGACTGGCTAGCATGGCAACCCCTGGATATGCTTCCTAGAGTAGGGATCTCTCTTAGTCTCATAGGACGTTATCACACGGGGAGTCGCGGGGAGAAAGTGGAAATAAACTGGACGAGCGGAAGACTTTAATTTACGGGATTTGTCCCGTTCCGCCTCGTCTGATAACTAAATTCGAATTTAAAAGGGGGTTAATTCGAATGAAAACCTGATCTTTTCATTGTTGGGATTTTTGAGGAAATGAAAAGATCAGGTTTTTGTTCGAATTAACCCCCTTTTAAATTCGACGAGGCAGAACAGGATAAATCCCATAAATTAAAGTCTTCTGCTCGTCCGGTTTATTTCCACTTTCTCCCCGCGACTCCCCGTGTGATGTCCATAGCTGTTTGGGAGCTTTTCTTCCTCCCCCTGCACCTCATAGAAGTGAGAGAAGAGAAACCCCACCTTTGCTAAGTTCTCTTCCAAGTGGCTAGAATTCAGAGATAGGTTTAGTTTGCATTACAGAAATGATGCAGTTCAACACTGCTTTAACTGCCATGGCTCAATTCTATGGAAATCTGGGATTTGTAGCTTTGTGATCTATGTAGCCTCTCTCAGGGAGCTCTGGTGTGACAACAAACTACAAAGCCCAGAATACCATATTATTCAGCCATGGCAATTAAAGCGGTGTCAAACTGCATTAATTCTGCAGTGCAGATTCAACCATAAGTCATGTTAGTCTGGAATATCAGTATGCTAAGGGATCTTGTAGCACCCTTGAGACTAACTATATGGAAAAAGTTGTAGCATAAGCTTTTATAGACTTGCATCTGAAGTTTTTTGGAAGAGAATTATGACAACCCTAGTTGCAAGAAACTTCTTTTGTACATCATTCTGGGACAGGGAAGAGGGAGGCCGAATGGCGTGTCTGTTCAGGCTGAGAGGCAAGAGACCTAGCATGGATCCTCCAGCTTTGCCTCACTTTGGAAGAGAGCAAATGGACCCTGTCGTTCACTTACTCCTCTTTTTTGGCACAAAATACTTGTCATGCCCACCTTTTCCCAGAAACTGCTCGGCTTCCATCTGCAAGGAGCCCAAGGAGGAAACCTTCTTTGGGTAAGAAAGATACTGGCTGGTTGCAAGGCAAAAGGGAAGGGGTGGGCAAGCATGTGCTCTTCTTTCCCTTTTGCCTTGACTAGCTAGCTCATGAACCTATCATGGGGTTTTCATGAAAGATTTTCTTCAGAGCGGGTTTGCCATTGTCTTCTCCTGTGGCTAGGAGAGCGTGTCACCCAGTGGGGTTGCATGGCAAGCAGGATTTCATTTATTTCATTTACAAAATTACCCAAAAGCAGCCACTTCCCTTGCTTAGGATACTTTCTCTCTTCTGTCCCCCAGTAGAACAGGACCTAGTACCAAAAAATAAGCAGGTGCTAAGGTTGTCACCAAAGACAAAAAGGGGGCGGTAGCCCGAAAAAGTTTGGGGACCACTGTTTTAAGGCAAGGTTCTGTCTCTAAACAACTGGGTCCAATTCAAGTTGCCAGAACCTACCTTTACAGCTCAAAAGAGTGTGAGATTCAAATGCATGAAAAATTCCCTATGTACGTATCAAACTCACTTTTCATTAAAACCATTTGTTAATCACTTTATCCTGCACCAGAAATAGAAAGACCACTAAAAAGAAGAAGGTTGTCTCAGCAGTGGAGTCCTGACATACCCTCTCCAAAGTGAGGGCTCTTTCATATCAGTCTACAAAGGCATGACTTCTCACAATACAGCTCCTTAGGTTTTGCTGGTTGTTGCCATCTCCATGTCTACTTGTTCTATTATTTTTAGGAGCTGTTTGTAGTGATCTCCTGCCACTGCACTGTGGTTTTTCTTTTTAAACCTGTGGAGTAGTTTGCTGATGTGGTCTTATGGTTTAAATGGCAGATTTTATCCTCTCTGATTTTTTTTTTTTTTTGGGGGGGAATTAACATAGTGTTATAGAGCAAAAGTGCAATTTCACCGATGAAAGGATGCATTAAAACCTTAGATTGTATTAGAGCAGGGGTAGGCAACCTTTCCCCTTTAAGGGCCGAGGGACTTCAGCTCCCAGAATCCCAGGAGCTATTGGCCAACATGGGACCATTGGCTAACATGGCTGAGGCTTCTGGGAGCTGAAGTCCCTCAGCCCTTAAAGGGGAAAGGTTGCCTACCCCTGTATTAGAGTATTTTTAAAGGACAAAAATTGGGTGGATATATGTGAAGGTTCATGCTAAAATAAATCAGTCTCAAAGGTGCTGCTTGAGTCCTTCATCACTCTTCCTCCTCTCGGTTGAAAGAAAGCTGTATTCATTTACACTTAGGGGCTAAGCAGACAGGCGGGCGTGGGCCGCCCCAGGAAGCTGCGGATCGGGGCCGAGGTATCCGCACACCTTGGCCCCGTGGCGTAGCGTTCCAGCCCCAGCACTAAAATAGCGCTCCTTCCACAAGACGCCAAAGGTGCACCACAAAAGGCTGCTGCTGCACCTTCGGTGCCTGTTCCGCCGCAGCGTGTGCGGACGCTGCGGCGTACAGGCATCCCCGGAGCCCCAGCTGTGTGGAGGGTCTGGCGCTCCGACAATGCCTTCAGGAAGGAGTTGAGGCGCCCAGCGTGTGGCTGCTCCTCCCCTTCCTTGCCCTGAAGACGGCACTTACCGCCATCTGCTTCCCCCCTTAGTTGTTTGATGGAGTTCTGGAAAGCAAGAGAGAACAAAGTCTCCCAGTTAAGTTTCTGAGTGCAATTCATGACCCAAAATTTGAGCTTTAAAGCTCCAAGTCAAGGGTGGTCTTCCAAGATGTTGTTGGACTGCAACCCCCATTATTCATGATAATTGGCCATGCTGGCTGGAATTGATGGGAACAGGAGTTCAACATTATCTGGTTGTGCACAGGTTTCCTATCCCTACCTTAAAGTGTCTGGTTCTATGATCCATGGAACAATGGGTGCTCCCATATATTTCTCAATTAGGTTAGGCAAGTAGTTGCAAAGAACAGGGCTTTCTCAGCACTGGTATCTTTCTTGTGGAATTCCTTCCTTAAAAGGGGTAATAGACTTGCTCTTATCATTTTCTGTAGGCTGGCTAATGCCTTTCACTTTAGTCAGAGCATAGGATATCTCATTATTTCTAATTGCATCTTAGCTATTTAGATTTTCATGTTGTTATGGGAACTTTCTTTACCTTTTCGCTTTTTTAAATTTTATTTTTACACTGTATATTTCATACTGTCTTACAGAATCTATGTGGCCAGGTTACAAGATGGACTCTTAACTTGAATTAAATAAACATAGAAAAAGCAATTGAGGGAGTCTCCAAAATTGCCAAGCTTCAAGTCTCCTGATATGAATGCCAACTGATGCTGCTTCAGTATTGCAAAATGTTTTCTAATAAGTGACAGCCCTTCAAAGCGGTGGAAAAAGCAATGACAGATGTCAGCAGGGAGTCACAGCAACACGATCCTCTAAGATACAGATTAATTTTTACATTAGACAGGACAAAAAAGGCTAGCTGGATTTCCTAATGGGCTCTGTCAGTTTCCGAAAGTTAGCAATCCTGACTGCATTGCACAGGCAGTTAGAAGAAGGACAAAAGGAAGTGATTGCTGACTATATGACAGATAAGGCAGAAACTATTCAGAAAGACATCAGCTAACAATTATTATTAGGCAACAACAATAATTTTTCTAACCTCTGATATTGCTTATGCTTTGTATTTTTGGTCTTTTACACACCTGAAAATCAGCATGGTGTAGTGGTCTGAATGTTGGATTACAGCTCTGCACAAGCATCATGGGGTTGGGGGCAGACCACACCAGGTGACACCCTGGGGAGGGGGTTGTATACAAAGTGGGATGGTACATCCAGTGGAACTGATGCAGCTACTGGGTGAGCAAGAAAGGGCGTTGCCTCCCTTTCTCACTTGTCCAGGGTCCACGACAGACTCAGAACAGGCTCCGCAGAAGCCCCAGCAGTCTGGTGGGCATCTGGACCAGATTGGGGGCAAAGGTTGGGGCAATATGCTCAATCCTTTCTGGGACCTGTACCAGGTGACACCAATCCCAGTGCTGCCATTGCAACTCTGAAGACATGGGTTTGAATCTGAAAGGGTGTAATTGGACATTTGGGATTCCCCAAAACTGGGGGTCTGTCTGTGGGCCTGAGGGGTGCAGCTAGGTCCCTACTCTGTTTTGCTGTTTGGAAAATAACCAGACTCCAGGTCATTTGTGAGACAGTATTCAGTCCAGGAAAGCAGTCCAAAGCATAAAGCAAACAAACCATTAGAGTCTAGGCAGATTTCAAGGCAACAGGAAATCAATCAAAGAACAAAGCACCAAGGTGGCTTTCTCCCAAGGAAAAAGATGGTTGTCAGCTATATTGGACTGAGGAAGGTGGTGAGTATTTACAGTCTTTCTGAGTCTTGCAGGTGCTGCCTATTTGCAGCTTGCTTCTTATTTAAATACTGACAGCACAATCATCTTTATTTTTTCTGGCCTCTCTCCATGGGGGTCGGTATTGCTAAGTTTGTCTCTTCATCTGAGGGTTGTGGCTGGAGGAAACTCAGCTCCTGTGGCTGCTGGGAACTCTGTTACTGTGCTGGTTGCAGACTCTCATCCTGGGGCTCCTGGGGCAGCAGCCCTGGCATGCCCTCTGGGCTCTCAGACTGTCTATCAGAGCCTTCAGACTCAGGGGACATGTAAAGATCCTGGAGGCAAGGCATGACAGTCCAAAAGGGAGCATAGTGAGGTGTTTTTTTGTGTTTTTTTTTGGGGGGGGGCCTATGTGGCTGTGTTCTGGAATAATTTATCCCTGACATTTTGCCTGCATCTGTGGCTGGCACCTTCAGAGGCTGGTGGCATGGAAGTGAGTCAGGTATATATACTGTGTGACCCTTGGTTGGGAGGAAGTGATTTACATGTTAATCTGTGTATTGGTTAATTGTTGAATGGCAAGGCCTCAGGGTGGAAGGATATGTGGGAGGCTATGGGGGGTTGCAGACTGCCAGAAATAGTGTGAATTCAGTCCACTTTTAGGGTTAGGGTTAGTGCTAGGGAATCATGGGAACTGTTATTTTTCTGAGACATTGAGCCTTCTCTGTCAGACAACTCTGATGCCACAATAAAATACAGTTCCCATGGTTCCCTAACTCTAACCCTAACCCTAAAAGTGGACTGAATTCACACTATTTCTGGCAGTCTGCAACCCCCCTATGTGTGTCTATTTAATTAGCAATCCATTGTATGTGGGAAAACCCCCTGAACCTGGGTGATATTTATTTGCATGTGTTGAGTCTTGATTTTGGGTTTTTTCAGGACTGCTAGCCAAATTTTTGTTTACTTTCCACCAAAATCAAGACTCTACATGTGCAAATGAATATTATCTAGGGTCAGGGGTTTTTCCTGCAGACAATGGATTGCTAATTAAATACACACACATATCCTCCTGCATATCCTTCCACCCCGAGGTCTTGCCATTCAGCAACAATAAATTACTTCCCCCCAGTCAAGGGTCACACAGTATATGTACCCCACTCACTTCCATGTCACCAGCCTCTGAAGATGCCAACCACAGATGAGGTGAAATGTGAGGGATAAATTCATCCAGAACACAGCCACATAGCCTGAAAAAACCCAGAAAAAACTATGGATGCTGGCCGTGAAAGCTTCAACTTCACAATGGTGAGGTGGGTTTTGCTATGTAGATACTTGCTTAGACTGAAAGCTTCCTTTAAAGATCTCCTTTCTTCCCACACTCTTTCATGTGCCTCTTGCTCAAATGGTATGTGGTGCTTATGCACATAGGATTCTCATTGATCACAGGGGACTGGGAAGGGAAATCCTTTGCAGAGTTGGAAGTGGTGGTGAAAAAAGCACAGGAAGTTCTCCAGTAACTTCCTGCCTTAACTTTTTACACACACACACACACCCCTTCCCAGGAACAACACCAGTCAATTTCTTGTAGTCTACTCCTTCCTGGGCACTGAGATCCTTAGAAACAATGCTCAGAACCCCTTTAAAAGCTAGAATATATTATCAGGTTCATTAATACAGATTAACAGTTAAAACAGACTGAGGATGCATTCTTGGTTGACAAATCTGAAACACAGTGGTGAGCCAATTCTCTCCCCACCCATCCTGAAAACAAGAAGGCAGGATGATTATGCCAGAGTGAAGGCAGTGCACCTCTGCTGTGAAACATTCAATGGGAAAGTCATTTAAAGCATTATCAGCAACACAAACCATCAGAGACAAAGGGTTAATTAAATCAATCAATGAGAAAATCTCAAAGACTACTTGAAAAACAAAGATAAACGAGGAGGACCCTTGATGCTGGAAGGCCCTGCATTATCCCACTGATGGCAAATCAAGTTGCAAGGAAGTCTGATTTAAGAGGCTGAGAAGACCCCATGATTAGCTCTGCAGAACTCAACGGGAGTCCTACTAATTAATTATTTTGAAAATCAGGGACAGAGTTGCACAAAGTGGATGCATCAATTTCATTATGCCCACTTCTCTTCTGTCCTAGAGCTGTCAAAACACATGCGCCTCTTTCATTTTCCTTGCTTATTGAAGGGAAATTCCATAAACAGCATTTCATGGGGTCCGTTCTTTGGGGAGAAGAGGATTGGAGACATAGAATTGGGGTGGGGATATATTTTTTAAATAAAAAACCCACATATGAATTTATTAATACAACATGTTACCTTACATACCAACAAATTATTCATATTCTATCTCAAAGCTGTGCTCAACTATTAAATTAATCCCTCATATACATATATGATATTTCCTTTATATATTGCCCCTTCCTGCCCATCCCAGGAATTGTGTTTCCATATTAATTTCCTTTTTCTCTTATGTGGAAGCATTTTAACTGTTTCCTTTACATTCATATATCCCTTCCTCTCCTCAGTTAGCTCAGTCATTATTCTGCAATTATTAAGCCAAACCTCTTATATCACTTTACCAAAATAAACCCTCCTTTTTCCATTATAAAGTAAAACATGATATACTCTGATATGTTTTGCTTCCATCTATTGCCATTCCACGTTTCTTTATCCTTCGACCTATATGTAATCACTGCTTGTGCTGCTATGATTATTTAGTCAAGTATTACCCTCCTTCTGTAATCCTATATTCTTAACATTATTAGTCATACCCCTTTCTTTATTTAATTGAATTTTCCCCTTATTATTTTAGTAATTGCTTGGGTTGGAGATGATAGCTATACAATTATATACACATTGCACAAAGGAGGATTAGGTGAATGATCAAACAAACCAATACGAGAGGGAAAAGTCTCAATACAAGAGGAAAGGGTCTCAAGAATTCATAGTAAACAAACCATTTAAAAAATAAACATGTCTCAAACTAATGATAGAAAGATTATGTAATACATAATAATAATGAGAATGATGATGATGATGATGATGATGATAATAATGAAATTTATTTATATCCCGCTGCTCTGCAGATGCAATCAGGGCGGCTTACAATGGTAAAACATCACAAATGTACAGTCCCAGAACCCTCCCACCCCTTAAAACAGTATTAAACATCATAGAATTAAAACAACAACAAACAGAGAATTGAACAATTAACAAAGATCATAGTGGCAGAGCAGACAACCAGTAGCAGATATGGCAGGAAAAAGGGGAAGGGCTGAACTTGCTCCTTAGGCTGGGAAGACTAATCAGGAAAGGCCTGCCGAAAGAGATCTGTCTTCACAGCTTTTTAAAAGCTGTTTAGATTGGTAATGTGATAGATCTTGTCCGGCAGGCCGTTCCATAATCTGGGAGCGGTTGCTGAAAAGGTCCTCTGGGAGGTTGCAAACAGCCTAGTTTTAATAGGCTGAAGCAGGTTCCTCCCAGAGGACTGGAGTGCACGGGGCGCATGGTTCCGTTCCTTTCTCTCGGGCAGATCCCAGAAGATGAGGCTCGGGAACAGTTGCTCTTCCAAAATAGAGCTTAATTGTGGCATCCCTCAGGGCGCCATCCTGTCCCTGATGCTATTTAACATCTACATGAAGCCGCTGGGAGAGAGCATTCGGAGGCATGGAGCGTGGTGTCATCAGTATGCTGATGACACCCAGATATACTTCTCCATGACCAGATCATCGGCTCAGACTTCAGATGGTGTCTCCCCTCTCAATGATTGTCTTAGAGCGGTAAAGGATTGGATGAGGAAAAACAGATTGAAACTAAATCTAGACAAAACAGAGGTACTCATAGTCACGGGCCGGAAACCAGGTCTGGGAATACAACTTCCAGTCCTGGACGGAGTCACACTCTCCTCTAAGGACTGTGTTCGCAGCTTTTGGGTACTCCTAAATTTGTCTCTTCACATGACTAGTCAGGTGAATGCGACGGTCAGGAGTGCCAGCTATCAGCTTCGGCTGATACGCCAACTGCACCCTTACCTGGATATGAGGGATCTGGAAACTGTGGTACATGCTCTGATAACCTCACATCTGGATTACTGTAATGCTCTCTACATGGGGCTACCCTTGTGCCTAACCAATAAACTTCAACTGGTACAAAATATGGCAGCCAGATTAATTACAGGAACTGCTAGGAGAGAGCACATAACACCTGTGCATCTCTCCACTGGCTGCTGATTAGTTTCTGGGCACAGTACAAGGTGTTGGTTTTAACCTTTAAAGCCCTGCATGGCTTGGGTCCATCTTATCTCAGGGACCGTCTCTCCCCTTATGATCCCCCCCCGCGCACTCCGATCCTCTGGGAGGAATCTGCTTCAGCCTGTGAAAACTAGGCTGTCGCAGACCTCCCAGAGGGCCTTTTCGGTGTCCACTCCCAGACTATGGAATGACCTGCTGGATGAGATCCATCATATTACCACTCTTGATAGCTTTAAAAAAGCAGTCAAGACGGATCTCTTCCAGCAGGCCTTCCCAGAATAACTTCCTGGCTCACTGGAGGTGATTGCTCACCCGTCCCCCCTTGCTGCTATTGCCTGTTGCCCCAAGTTGGTTTTATATAATACTTTATGTGTTATTTTAACTCTGCATTAGTTTAATTCAGTTTTAAGGGGTGGGAGGGTTAGGGATTGGTTGATGGAATGTTTTAATCTGTATCAGTTTTAACCTGTTGTACGACGCCCCGATTGCTGAAGCAGAGGGGTGGGTTAGAAATAAAATTTATTATTATTATTTATTATTATTATTATATGGAAGGAGGTGGTCCCGAAGATAGGTTGGACCCAAGCCATGTAGGGCTTTAAAGGTGATGACCAACACTTTGTACTGAGCCCGGAAACTAATCGGCAGCCAATGTAGTGATTTTAGGACCAGTGTTATATGGTCTCTCTTAGATGTACCGGAGACCAGCCTGACTGCCATGTTCTGTACTAGTTGGAGTTTCCAGACTAAGCACAAGGGCAGCCCCATGTAAAGTGCATTACAGAAGTCAAGGTGAGAGGTTACCAGCGGGTGCACCACAGTTTTAAGATCCCTTACTTCTAGGAAAGGGTGCAGCTGGCGTATCAGCCGAATCTGATAACAGGAACTCCTGACCATCACATTTACCTGATTAGTCATCTGGAGCGACGGATCCAGGAGCACCTCCAGATTGCGAACACAGTCCCTAGCGGAAAGTGTGACCCCATCCAGCACTGGAGGTTGTATCGCAATACCTAGTTTCGAGGCTGCTACTGTTAGTACTTCCGTTTTGTCTGGATTCAATCTCAATCTGTTTTTCCTCATCCAGCCCATTACTGCCTTAAGACAATCATTAAGAGGAGAGACGCCATCTGAAGTCATAGCCAATGACCAAGACATGGAAAAGTATATTTGGGCATCATTAGCGTACTGATAACACCCCGCCCCATGACTCCAAATGATCTCTCCCAGTTGCTTCATATATATACTGAACAACATTGGGGACAGGATGGTGCCTTGAGGGACGCCACAATTAAACTCCTTCCTACTGTCCCTGAGCAACACCCTCTGGAATCTGCCTGAGAGGAAGGAACAGAACCACTGTAATGCAATGCCTCCAATTCCTAACCTTTTCAGGCAATCCAAGAGGATGTTGTGATCTATTGTGTCAAAAGCCGCTGAGAGGTCTATGAGCACCAGCAGGGTCACACTACCCCTGTCGATGCTCAGATGAACCATGGCAGTCTCCACTCCAAATCCCATCCTAAAGCCAGTTTGAAATGGGTCTAGATAATTGGTTTCTTCCAAGACAGCTTGGAGTTGAAGAGCAACCGCCCTCTCGATCACTTTGCTTTAAAAAGATAGTAACAAGACCGGCCTATAGTTGTTCATATCCAGGGGGTCCAGGGAAGGCTTTTTCAGAAGTGGTCTAACCACCGCTTCCTTCAACCATAGTGGAACATGGCCTTCCCTGAGGGATGCATTGATGATGTCCCTGAGGGACAGCCTCAATGCACCCCCCCCAGATGGCCATACTAAATTAAAACTATATTAAAACTATATTAATGCCATACCCTCCGACTTTTTACAAATGAACACTAGGACATATGTGGTCAAGCAACATCAGTGTGGCAAAAGTTATTTAGGAATAAACACACACTAGCTAGGAGAGGCTGCAGCAGTTTGCTTTTGCTTGAGCCTACTGGAAAGGGCAAGATTCTGCCCCCTCCTCACTTCTCCCTCTTGTAAAGTTCATTGAGAGCAAACTACTTTTGTACTTGGGACTCTGTTTTCAGCAAGTTGTAAGCTAAGGATAAAGCAAGAAAGTGGGAGGAGGAGAGAAAAACTGGGACATTTTGAAAGCAGTTGAAAAAGTGAGACCAAAAAAGAAGGAGAAGGAGGAGGAGAAGGAGGTGGTGGAGGAGGATTATTAATTGGGACTGTCCTTGACAAATTGGGACAGTTGGAGGGTAAGTTTCTTTGAATGTTTACACTGTGTTTCTAAATGCTCCATTGGCGTTTTAAGCTACTGCAGTGCTAGAGATTTGGGGAGTGAAGGAAAATTTAATTGGGGGGCAGAATTCTTATTTGGTTGGGCAGTGCCTTCATCCCCCCCTCCCCCGCCCCCAGTTGCAACCCTGAGTAGACCTCAGAGCTATCAGGCTTAGTTTGTAAGTTGTTGAATTAAAACTCTTTCATTTCCTTGTCTTTCTCTGTAACCTCCTATAGCTTCCACATCTCTCAAAATAGGACAGAAAACAATAAGCCTTCCCTTGAGTCCAAGTCTCCCTCCCAAGGCACAATGTGAAGGGTGAGGTGGAGGGAGAAGAATTTCTTTAAATTCAAAGGCCACATTTGAATACAGAGATGTTGGGCCCTTTCACATTATACAGCTGTAGCCCAACAATTCCATTTTAACTGCCATAGCTGCATCATTATGGCATCCCATAATTCAAAAAGGATGTGGAGAAACTGGAGTGTGTCCAAAGGAGGGCAACTAAAATGGTGAAGGGTCTGGAAACTAAGCCCTATGAGGAACGACTTAGGGAGCTGGGGATGTTTAGCCTGGAGAAGAGAAGGCTGAGAGGTGATATGATAGCCGTGTTTAAATATTTGAAGGGATGTCATATCGAGGAGGGAACAAGCTTGTTTTCTGCTGCTCCAGAGACTAGGACCCGAAACAATGGATGCAAGCTGCAAGAAAAGAGATTCCACCTCAACATTAGGAGGAACTTCCTGACAGTGAGGGCAGTTCGACAGTGGAACACACTCCCTCGGAGAGTAGTGGAGTCTCCTTCCTTGGAGGTCTTTAAGCAGAGGCTGGATGGCCATCTGTCAGGGATGCTTTGATTGGGAGTTCCTGCATGGCAGGGGGTTGGACTGGATGGCCCTTGTGGTCTCTTCCAACTCTATGATTCTATGATTCTATGATCCCCACCCTGAGTATAATTGTGACAGGTCATTTTATTTGGCCACTATAGTTGTCTGCCCAGAACATGCTGGTAGATCTGTTTGTTTCTCATTGGGATGAAATGATTTAACACAGTGCTTGACTACTTCCTTCTCTTTCTCATGACAGACCAGAGAAACTGGACATAATCATATCAGCCACTTCAATCAAGAGAGACTTTGGAGATTATTACATTACAAATAACGTGACTGATCCCTGATAGGATACAGTCACATTTTGGATTATTTGCTGATTTTATCATACTCAAATTGTTGCCACTGCTGCTGGGCAACTGCAACCCGGCTGCAGCCCGGGTCCCAGCCACACTTATCCAGCTGCTTTTCAAAAATGGCAAGCTCTTGTTTTTGAAAAGCAACTGGATAAGCACAGCTGGGACCTGGGTTGCAGTTGGGTTGCAGTTGTCTGGCAGCAGTGGTGGCGATTTGAGTGATAAAATCAGTGAATAATCTGACATGCAACTGTATCCTGTCAGGGATCAGTCGCACTATTTGTAATGCAATAATCTCCTTTGACATTCACAAACAAATGGAAACTCTAAAAGCAGAACAAATGGGGCAACTCACTTCTGTTTGGTCCAGTTTGCAAAAGCGCAGCAGTGGCTCGGATAGGTGAGGTTGGCCTCAATCAAAGCACGAAACTTGTCCAAGGGAGGTAGCTTTTTTAAATTGTAGGTCGATCTTGCTATCAATTTGTTGATGCTCTCTAGTCCAATGGTGGGGAGATGGCTGATCTTTGTCTCTGAAATATCCCTTGAAAGAAAAAAAATGCAATTGTTTCAGATTAATAATAATAATAAAAATAATAATAAATTTTATTTATATCCCACCCCTCTGCTGGGCAATCTGAGCGGCAAACAAGGTTAAAACAGAACAAAGGTTAAAACAATTGGGGGGGCTGTGGGATTTGGATGGTATTTTAATATTGTATGATGTTTTTAAATTGTTGTGAGCCACCTCGATTGCAGGACAGAGGGGCGGGATATAAATAAAATTTATTATTATTATTATTGTTATTGTTATTGTTGTTATTCCATCTCCCCCGGTTAGAAGATTGCTTCTAAACAACCCAATTAACTGCATACATGGAATTAAAATTTTAATTTAATTTCATTGATATCTCATGGTAAACCTTCTGTTGAATATTCAGTCAACAAAAAACTTAAAGGTGTGACCCTAGACCACAAGGAAAATTTTCAAAGGCAAAAAAAATCTAGGGAAAAGTAAAATGAATGAAAAAACTCAATTTTGTTAAGAACAAAATAGAGAAAAAGGTGATAAATAAAAAATGAGTTAAAAATGTTGCCAAATTGTATAGGCAAATAAAAATCAAGGTTCTATATGCAAAAGCCGAATTAAAATAACACTCAAATGCACAACTCCAAATAGGAGGAATGACAGTACAAGCCCAATGTAGTACCAAAAGTATTGCCAATCTATTTAGGCAGATAAAAAACCAGAGATTCACAAACTGTAAATTAAACATCTCCCCACAATTTGTTTATTGGGTGGGAGTTATAGTTTTCCAGCCTAATACTTATCGGCTATATACATAAGGCTTGAGTATTAATTCATGGTCCAGAATTAGGCTTATATTGTTATCCTTCTTATCTATTTTGAGTATTTATTTAATTTACAGTTTGTGAATCTCTGGTTTTTTATCTGCCTAAATAGATTGGCAATATTTTTGGTCCTACATTGGGCTTGTACTGTCATTCCTCCTATTTGGAGTTGTGCATTTGAGTGTTATTTTAATTCGGCTTTTGCATATAGAACCTTGATTTTTATTTGCCTATACAATTTGGCAACATTTTAAACTCATTTTTATTTATCACCTTTTTCTCTATTTTGTTCTTAATAAAATTGAGTTTTTTCATTCATTTTACTTTTCCCTAGATTTTTTTTGCCTTTGAGAATATTCTATCAATCAATCTTTATTGCTTTTGACCAATGGCCATTGCAAATTTTGAATATTCTTATCATGGAAATCCTATGATATAAGTCAGAAACAACTGAAGGCACACAACAACAACAGAATGCAAACTGCACTTAACTCAGTGTGCTGTACCTTTAGTAAACATTATTCAACTGAATATTTTCTTGTTTTAATCCTTGTGCTAAAATACTTTTAAAAAAGGACAGCCAACGTTTGGTTAATTATTGAAAACCACTCAGGGAGATTGTGAACCAGTATCTCCAGCAACCAGTCATCTGCCTTGGGAGTGAGGCATTAGATGAAAGGGTGCCATCTCTACACTGAAATTCTAGCCTGAAAACCATCAGTTTTTCTCCCATCTTGACTACTATAGCCAATAAGAACATAAAGGTTTACCAGCCAAATTAACCTGACCTGGGTCTGCTAAATTGCTCTTGGTGTCACTGATCTGGACTGCTAGGTTAGGTTAGGACTGGTCCAGACTACAGTGCTAGCTTATCTCAATAATTTGGGCTAAGACTTGATGATTATTTCAGGGCACATGCAAAACTGAACAGGATTCTTTAACCTTTATTTGTAAGGTGAAAAAAAGCAGCAATAGGTGAAACTTTTCTCAGCTTTGCCTGCAACAACACTTATCTACTACACAAGTGTTAATGGCATAAATGCTGCATTATCTTGGGCTTGCCATAATTTCATCCTCTAGTACACCCAGCATTGGTTCCCCCCCCCCCTTCCTGCCTCTCAAAATGACCACCTAGAAAGGATTTTTTTTCCTATTGGATTTTTCTCTGTTGACAGAATCCAACTTTGTTTGTTTTAAGATCCTGTCTGAGATTTCTGTCTTTACTCGTTCCCCTCCTCAACTAACCAGACAACTTGCTAAGTTTTACTGTGCTGACACATTTGTCCTGAGAAGTTATAAAGTTTGTCAACATTCCATGCCACCATAGATTTGTCAATAGTTTGGTGGCTTGCAAGAGAGAGACAACACCTAGATTTTAAGTGTGACTCGTGTAATGATAAGAATTTCAAGGCAGCTAAAGAGCTCAGCTTTCCAAGTGAGAAGCCATGCCAAATAGATAGGATTCCTTTCTGCAAGAAAATAGCAATAAGAACTGACAAAGATGAGGAGGAGGTAGTAAACAATCTACTGTTTATGGATTCTGTAGAAGGAAAACAAAGGAATTTCTTGCAGCATTAGCAACTGAGAAATGACACCAAGCTTTTCTTTCTCTCTCTGTATGAATCACTATAGTTGAAAGGCTGAAATAAATGGATACAAATCAGTGTGCAGGGAGGAAAATGTCACAGAGAGAATTCAAGTGGACTGGCATTTCATCCAGCATTGTCTTCAGTTTATCTCAGCAATTTAAAGGAGAGAAAAAAACAGAAAGAGGGTTGACACAAAGCTGATCAAGTGTAGAAGGCTAAGCAAGACAAAGGACTATAGATAAAAGGTTGTAGAGACAATAAAACTCACCATGACACTATCTTTCTGTGGTGTTGGGATTGCGTGTGCCTGTGAGGCAAGAGGCTATACTGATGGCAGCAATGCTGCTGGTAGGATCTCCCATGTCATGACTTTTGCTGAGGAGCCAGACTAAATGTACAAAACAGGTACTGGGCAGCAGCAGTATTGGGGGGTAACACTGGTAGAGACATTGTCAGAGACAATGGCAGTGGCACCATAGCTAACTTTTGTTAGTACTGCACAGAGGAGGAATGGTGAATCCTTTTTGAATGCCTTTTACCACAAAAAAACTATGATGAGACAATCCAAAAGAAAACAAGTGATAGTGTCAGAAGATGAGACTCCTTAGTCAGATGGCACTCATCAGTCTACTGGGATAGAACAGAGGACAACTATGAATAGTGCTGGGGCACAAATAGACACAAATAGATCCACGCTGAAAGGACATTCAGCTGTTGATGTGATCAGAGGTGAAAGGAAAGTCTGAAGCTACACGACACATTTTTTAGGAACATGGTATGTGAGAAGAATGAATCAGGGGAAGTTAGACATAGTAAAACAAGAAATGGAAGATATAAACATTGCAATACTTGGGGTGAGTGAGCTAAAGTTGACAGAAGTGGAAAATTTTGATTCAGATAATTACACAGCGGAGATTCAAACCCTGGTCTCTGGGTGATAGTCCAATGTTCAAACCACTATATCACACTGGCTCTTTCTTGAGGCATTGTTATTTTTTCTGGTGTAGCTTTAAGTCATTGCCTATTTATGGTGACCCTAAGGCCAACCCTCCATTCTGGTTATGACATCTGGACACTCTGCTCAAGGCTCCTCCACTTCTTGGCTTTCTCCTAAAACAGAGCAGGGTGGTGGCAGTGGAGGGTGGAATTAAAATTAATATTAATAATTATTAATTATTAATTAGTAATTAATAATAATTAATTAGTAACTAATCATAACAAATTATTAGTAATTAATAATGATTATTAATAAACTAATAATTAATCCGTAATTAATAATAATTCATTATAATAATTTTTTAAAACCTATTTTCGTCCCAAAGAAGTTGAGTGATTTTAATTTTGGCCCCTGACTATGTCCAAGTTGTGCAGGTCTGTATTAAAAGAATAAAATACATTTTAAAAACATACTTAAAAAAAAAAGAACAAGATACTTTCCCCACAAGATCCAAGAAATCAAAGGGACATTTAGACCAAGAATGAGATGCTTTACGACTGGCAGGGAAACACATTGCATGACCAAGTACAAATAACAAGGTGATGGAAACAATATATGGAAGAATTACTTAAAAAAATGAAAGGATGAGAGATTCATTCAAGGAAGAACCATCTGAAGATGAACCAAACATTTTAGAAAGTGAAGTGGAATCTGCATTCAGAGCACTTGGGGGAATAAATTACCAGTAACAGATGACAAACCAATAGAGCTGTTTCAAGCTACAGATATAGAATCTATTCAAGTTCTAACTAAAATCTGTTAACAAATATGGAAAACAAGCGATCTCATTGGAAATGTGGTGATGAAGGAGAGTTCTGCAGATATCATAGACTGCCAAAGAGACAAATAAATAGGTCCCAAAGCAAATCAAAGAAGCCAAAACAATTAAACTGAGACTATTGTAGTTTAAACATACCATGAGCTGACATAACTTATTGGAACAGACAATAACATCTGTAAAGGGGAAGGCAGTAAGAAAAGACAAAAGACCATGTTACAGATGGATTGATTCAATCAAGGAAGCCATGATCCTGAGTTTGCAAGATCTGAACAGGGCTGTTTAGAACTGGGGCTCATGGAGGTCTCTTATTCATAATCACCATAAGTCATAGCCAACTTAATGGCAAATAACCACACAGTTGTCCTATTTCTATTGTCCTATTGAACCATTGGCAATAATCTTTGAGAATTCCTGGAAAACAGGAGAGGTCCCAGCGGACTGGAGGAGGGCAAATGTTGTCCCCATCTTCAAAAAGGGGAAAAAAGAGGATCCCAACAATTATCGTCCAGTTAGTCTGACATCAATACCCGGAAAGATTCTGGAGCAGATCATTAAACAGAGAGTCTGTGAACATCTGGAAGATAATTTCATAATCACAAAAAGTCAACATGGGTTTCAGAGAAACAGGTCATGCCAGACAAATCTGATCTCTTTTTTTGATAAAATTACCAGTTTGGTAGATGAAGGGAATGCTGTGGATATAGTATATCTTGATTTCAGTAAGGCCTTTGACAAGGTTCCCCATGACATTCTTGCAAGCAAGTTGGTAAAATGTGGGCTAGACAAAGTAACTGTTACATGGATTTGTAATTGGTTGACTGGTCGAACACAAAGGGTGCTCAACAATGGCTCCTTTTCAACCTGGAAAGAAGTGACCAGTGGGGTGCCACAGGGCTCTGTCCTGGGCCCAGTGCTATTCAATATCTTTATTAATGACTTGGATGACGGTATTGGGGGCATAGTTATCAAATTTGCAGACGACACCAAATTAGGAGGAGTAGCTAATACCCCAGAGGACAGGATCAAAATTCAAAATGACTTGAGCAGACTAGAAAGTTGGGCCAAAGCTAACAAAATGAAATTCAACACAGAGAAATGTAAGGTACTGCACTTAGGGCGGAAAAACGAAAAGTACAGATATACGATGGGGGACACTTGGCTGAATGAGACTACGTGTGAAAGGGATCTAGGAATCCAGGTGGACCACAAGTTGAACATGAGTCAACAGTGCGATGCAGCAGCTAAAAAGGCCAATGCAATTTTAGGCTGCATCAGTAGAAGTATAGTGTCTAGATCAAGAGAAGTAATAGTGCCACTATATTCTGCTTTGGTCCGGCCTCACCTGGAATACTGTGTCCAGTTCTGGGCACCACAATTCAAAAAGGATGTGGAGAAACTGGAGCGTGTCCAAAGGAGGGCAACTAAAATGGTGAAGGGTCTGGAAAGCAAGCCCTATGAGGAACGACTTAGGGAGCTGGGGATGTTTAGCCTGGAGAAGAGAAGGCTGAGAGGTGATATGATAGCCGTGTTTAAATATTTGAAGGGATGTCATATCGAGGAGGGAACAAGCTTGTTTTCTGCTGCTCCAGAGACTAGGACCCGAAACAATGGATGCAAGCTGCAAGAAAAGAGATTCCACCTCAACATTAGGAGGAACTTCCTGACAGTAAGGGCAGTTCGACAGTGGAACACACTCCCTCGGAGAGTAGTGGAGTCTCCTTCCTTGGAGGTCTTTAAGCAGAGGCTGGATGGCCATCTGTCGGGGATGCTTTGATTGGGAGTTCCTGCATGGCAGGGGGTTGGACTGGATGGCCCTTGTGGTCTCTTCCAACTCTATGATTCTATGATTCTATGATTCTTTTGCCCTACATATTGCACAGGCACCATCTTCTGTAGTTCCCTCATCAACCATCCAGCCTTTAATATGATTGCAAACAGTTATGCCTGCTGGCATTTTGTAAGTTCTTTGCCATTGTTTTCCTTTGCTTCACCCTTTACATCCTTTGTTATGCCTCTAAGTTTTACATTCAACCTATCCAGGGGTCACATCAAAATGCATACCAATTTTGGCCCCTGAACCTGCCCTTGATTTATAGTTGAGTGTATATGGTACTTTGAAATCTTTTAAAAAAATGTTTCCCAGTAATCAACCTCATTTTCTCTGGGATGAATCAGGAACCAGGGCTCATAAACTTCAGCCAGAACCAGCATGGCCAATGGACAGAGTTTTGGGAGCTGTAGCCTAACAACACCATCTGGAGGGCCAAATCTCTCCATCCCTGTTTTATGAGATGAGAAGTTTTATTTTGTCTTACTATGGTAAATTATCCAGATGTGTTCTGTAAGATGTGGTAGTGTTCGTCAAGATAAATGCTCTGTTACTTATCTACTCCTGTTGATTGACTTGTAGTTTTTATCAAGCATTCATATTTAGCAATGTTTGTCTGATTCTGTTTGTACACAGGAAAATGAGACTCTCTGAGTCTCATGGCATTCCTAACTTTTCGTAAATCTCCACCTTCTACATTTGTCTTCTCTGTTTTTGACAATGTTTATGTATCCCTGTCCAGGATATCAACCCTGTTTTATCCAAGATTTTCACATTTGGATGAGGCCGTTACTGAAGCTTCTTTGTAGCAGGCAAGCAATAATCATTTCTTTGGAATGGGAGGCTCAACCAACCAACCATTATTTCCTGTAGTGAAAAGTTAACACAACACCTCTGTAAGCAGGAGCCAAACACAATTACATTCTGATGGGTTATCAAATTGATTTCCCTGCAGTTCAGATTCATCCGATCGTTCAAATTCAAACAGAGTTATTTTTATGAGAACTATTCTGTCCTATTACAGCATTCTGTGGATGGTAAATTGCCTTTCTTTTATCCTGGCCAAGATCATGAAAGAGAGTTCTTCTAGTCATCTGTTACTGGAGTGTACACTCAAATGCACTTTTGCTTATAGGAATGATTGACCTGCAATATACCATCTTTGCTTGGCAAACACAGAACTGCTTAAATAATTCTTTTTCCCTTCCTTTCTCTCCTCTTTTTCTCCCTCAGCAGAATGAGTTGTATTTTATTAAATAACACAACAGGCTGTTTTAAGACAGTATTCAGGTGATAATTAGTGATGCAAATATTCATAGACACGGATACAGTGTCAACAACTGCACAAACTTTGCAGTGACATACCATGTGACAAGGTTATCTGTACAGGATGCACAACATAGGTTCAAAATATATCTTGAACTAGTGACCTGGAAGAAACAGCTTCACTAATTTCATTCATGAAGAAAGCAATTAGTAATTTGAGCAATTTTCTCCCTGCTGTGAGAAAGTCTTTGAAAACTGCACATTAAAACACACAACTATTCACAGTTTGAGACTTATGTGCACAAATTTCACACATTGTCTTGCATACAAAGAACCTAGGATCTTCTTCACATAACAATGTCTGTGCAGAAATATTATTGTCTGTGCAGAAATGTAGTTGGTATAAATTGCTGTTTCCATATTCTGTGTAAAAGGTGCACATGATTTATTTATTTATTTATTTACAAAATGCTGTTTTCTGCTAAAAAAAATATATGCATGCAAAGTTTGCACGGAAGTTCTGAACAGTTAAGATTCTTGGTAGCATAGGATTCTCTTCATCAAAGTTCCCAACACCCAAGAAACATTTCTTCAACCATTTTATGAATATTTTGAATATTCTTTCCATCCTTATCAGGGACTGAGCAGCTTACATGCCCTCCTCCCCATCTCTGGCCAAGAGAGGGAGCTCCAGAAAGTCTTGAATTTGTATTATCTTTTTTAGATTGTGAAAGGATTTGGATTTGCAAAAAAGAATGGAATAAAAACAACAAGATAAATAAATATATTCTGTTCTCAGCAGTGCCAACCAGATAACACCTAGCAAGCACACAAATAGAGTAAGAATACCAGAGCACCCATTCTATATTAGTAGAATGCCTCTGAACATGCTGGTCCATGTAAGCATCATAAATAGTTGTCAAACTCTAAATTTGTACAATCTACTTTTAGAGCACTGATGGGCAACAACTGGCACATGGGCCATATGAGGCTCTCATCTATTGTTGTGCTTCCAGGAGTTCTGTGAATGTGAATCTGCCTTCAAACTATGGTGACCTTATTAATTTCATAGGGTTTTCTTAGGCAAGGAATACTCAGAGGTGGTTTTGCCATTTCTTTCCTCTGAAAAGGAAAGGAACAGGAACAAGAATTCATTGGCAATCTCCCATCCAAATACTAACCAATTCTGACTCTGCTTAGCTTCCTAGGTCAGACAGGATCTGGTGCTTTAGGCTGCTTATGCTCCTGGACCTCTACTCCCAGGTTTTTTGGGAGGTGATTGGTTTAAGAAATGGAGACTCATGTCCCAGCCTGTGAAACCAAAGTGCAGACCTCTAATAAACCTTGTTTCAGTTTTAAAGCAACTGAAAATAACATTAAAAAAACATTGAAAATGGACTTCCAGCTGCTTCCTGTTTTAGCAGGATGTATAGTGCACTCCACTATGGATCTCCCAGATATAGTTCAAACTGTGATGTTGGAGAATGGCAGGATGGATGAATAGTCAAGTGGACAGGAATGGGGAGTCAGCCACTGTAACACATTTCTTCCCCAGCAGCCGTATCTCCTCCCCTCCACAGCTTTGGTAATATCCATAAAACATAAAACATTTAAACTGGTGGGAATGTTTCCACTGTAGTTTTATTTCCTACCCTGCCCCCCCTTAACAAATGCTGTTGTCAGCTCTTCTTCCTCCCTCAAATTGCTTAAAAATTGGTCTGTTCTCCCACTCCTTCGTTTTGTCATTTGTTTGCTTCATTCTTTCTTTCTCTCCCTTGTAATCTTTTTCCTTTTCTTCTCCTTGCTTTTCCAAGGAGACTGGCTTTATTTCTTTCTCCAAGATCTTTGGAAGATGTCTTTTTTTCTATCCTACTACCATCCCAAGCACATTTGATGAGAACAAGAGAGAGAACCTTCTCAGTTGCTGTTCCCAGATTTTGGATCTCCTTTTCTAGCGAGCAGTGGTGTCCCTGTCCCTGGTGTCACCTGATGCGGGGGCGCTTTCTTGGGGGCAGGGCTTCTGAATTGGGTGTGGGGCTTCCTGGGGATGGGTTTCTGGTTGGGGGGGCTTCTGGAAGTGGCATACTCATTCTCCACATAAGGAGAACGAGGCAGCAGCACCAAGGTGGGGGGGGGGCAGGCTCAGCCTTCCTTGGTGCCACCATGTTGTTCTCCTCATGGGGACATTCTCATAAGAAGAACAAGATACTGGTTCCAAAGTGGGTGGCACACTTGGCCTTCCTCGGTGCCATCGCAAGGTCATAGTACCAATGTGTGTGTGTGTGTGGCTTACTGGGTGTCACCCCTCTTCTAGGGTGTCACCTGGTGTGGACTGCACCCCAGCAACCCCCTAATGATGCTCCTGCTAGTGAGGCCAGGATGGCTCCCTTCTTGCTCTCCTTCCATTAGGAGGTGAAAACTTTCTTATTCCTTCAGGCTTCTACAAATTGTCTGTTATGATTTAATCGTTCTTTAATAGATATATCTCTCTCAACCAGAGGCCAGGCATTGCAACTCAGAACATCGCAACCTTTCCTCGTGTGCCCAGCTTTGGTACTAAGGTGCTTTCCTTCAAGGTGCTTTCCTTCTTGGATAAAAGGAAAGAATCTCTGGATCCACAGAATTAAGATCGTAACACCACATGGCATCAACCTCGTAGATAAAGGAAAGCTGAAAACTAAAGGAAGCTGAAAGCAGAGTTTTCTAAATGCCCCCTTGAATGAATCTTAATTGTTTTAATAAATTCTACTGGCAGAAAACTGAAGTATAAATGAAAATGGTGATGAAGATGGTAACAATAACAACATTTTCTTCTCAATTTTCCTCTAGGCTTATCACTGCTTCAGTTTCAAAAGTCCATACCTCAAGCACTTGACCAACACAGAAAGTATCCCCCAAGATGATTACTGTTACAATCTGTTCTAGAACTTCCACAGAGAAAATTTTTACATATGGACCTGCCTCTTTGTGTGATCTAAGATAATAATACAATCATAAATTAGAATTATTACTTACAAAAATACCGGTCCATTGGCTCCTTGGAAAATTTCATTCGGTAACTTATCTAGGTGGTAATTACCACTCAGATTTCTGTGAGAAAAATAAATATATAAATAAAACTTGTGATAATTTTGTAGGGACAAGAAGGATAACAAAGTGAGTTGCTAAAACAGCTGTCATTTAATTGATCTATGATTTGAAATTAATGTTAGCAATTGACTGTGGATCTTGGCTGTGGAATTCACTCCCATGGAAGAAGATTCAGTTTTGTCCATCTCTCCTTTCCTTCCACTAGTAAACAAAGACATTTTCATTCATACAGGCCTTGGTCTTATCATTCATGTAGCATATAGGGCTTTTGTTGGGATTGTACTATGTTTTAAATTGTGTTTTATATGATTTTAACTTGCATTTTTAACCACATTTTTTTTTAAAAAAACTTTTGTACAAGTAACTTTTTTGGCTGTTTTTACCCTGGTTTTAATTGCTTGTAAGCAACCGTGGATCCCATACATGGAAAAAGGTGGAATATAAAATAAATAAATAAATAAATAAATAAATAAAATGTAACAGAAATTGTTGTTGTTTAATTCTATTTTAAGGGGATGGGAGGGTGGGATTATGAGATGAGGGTTTGATTTTTAACTTTGTTCTGTTTTTACACTGGTTGTTCCCCGCCCCGATTGCCACGCAGAGAGGCGGGTTATAAATAAAAATTATTATTATTATTATTATTATTATTATTATATTTGCAAAATAATCTAAATACAGTGAATGATGGTAGTGATTGCTCAGCTATGGAATCCAGGGAAGTCCACAAGCCCTCCCTTTCACAAGTAAGCTTTTAAAAAGTCTTTATTTTGCAAGGTTTATTAATTTTTTTTCCTTGCAGGCCTTTTGTGTATCATTTCAAATTAGGACAAGTTTCTGTTTGATTTAATTGTAATTGTATTATTATCTTTGTTTTTATGCAAGTCTCTTTGGGGAGAAAATTAGAACTGACCAAAACAAAACAAAACAAAACAAGCATACGCCAAATTTTAAAAAAAGAAAAAACAAAATGAAAAAACTTTAGTTTAAAGTCAAATATGATAGTTGAATCTATATCTCTTCCAGCAGGGAAATTTAGGAGCTTTTCACATGAGGAAAGAAAGCAAACATTCAGCCAGATAGTAGTGTCTTTCTTCATGCCTGACTGTATGATGTAATAGTTCTTCAATTCTCTTCCAATGGGAAGACGGTAAAAAAATTAAGTCTTTTTTTCTAGCTTGAAAAATCAGTTCGACAAAAGACTCACTTTTACTCCTGTCTCCTGTGGGAAGAGAACTGGAGAGCTACTGGTGGCGTAGTGGTTAAATGCTTATACTGCAGCCCCTCACTCACAAATCACAAGTTTGTGAGTTCAGTCCCAGTCAGGGGCTCAAGATCGACTCAGCCTGGCATCCTTCCAAGGTTGCTAAAATGAGTACCCAGCTTTAGTAAGGTTGCTAAAATGAGTACCCAGCTTGCTGGGTGCAATTAGCTTACATATTGTAAACTGCTTAGGGAGTGCTTAAGTGCACTGATAAATAGTATAGAAATGTACATGCTGTTGCTATTGCTACAACATCATGGGGGTACATGCCTTAGAAAGGTGCTACTATCTAGCTGAACTTCAGCTTTCTTTCCTTGTGTGATACTGCAGATCACCATCCATGCCACTAATTCAAGATATGAGCACAATGATGGACTCTTCTTGTATGTTAAGGTATATCCCAAGGGAGCAGCATGATCTAATCCCTCTTGCCACTCCACTCCCCACATGAGGAACTCTCTCTTTTTTGAAACATATGAGACATATGAGAAAAATGACTACTATACAGTGTCTAATAAATAAAGCAAAAAGCCAGTAGGCACATAATAGCTTAGACTCACTGTACAAGAGATCAGCTTCTACCAAACAATGCTAGCTGAGGAAACCACAACCATTCAGAAAGGAAAGGGAGTTGTTATTGCCAATTAAGCCTGTCTCTTGAAGAGACAAGGCTTGCATATTACAAGTTGTGTGAGCCTTGATAAGGCTTTGGTGTGCTGTTCCCAGTTTTACCCAGGAACCAAATGCCAGGATCAGAAGTGACCAAGGAAAAGTTAGTCCCACCTGGCTATGTTAGAAAATCACAATTTCCATCCAGTAATTACCACTGTGTATTGCATGCTTGGGTAAAAGGACAAGTAGAGCCTTAAACACTGGAAATATGGCAGAACTAAAAGCATCAGTGAATAATAGCAATATTTCTGTAGTACCAGTGAATAATAGCAATAAATAAAAGGTAGCAAAGGGAAAGGGGAGGAGAGCATTCAACATTCTCTCCTATGGGTACATAATATAGAAACCTATTATCAACCACAATTATTGCCTATTTCAATTAAGAGATACATGCAGAAATGGATGGCTCCATGGGCATGGAACAGGACCATATATTGCTTGAAAAATAGCTACACCTCCCCCACCATAAACATGAGGTCTGAATGGGATTGTAAGAACATGCCAGCAGTTACCAGAGTATTAAACACTGAAATGAATCTTTGCTATTGTAATTATTTCCCATGAAATATCCTCCAAATTTTCAAGGAAGGAAGGATGAAAGAATGAAAGCAAGAATTAAAAAATAAGTACACACAGTTCAGACAGTATGGTTCCATTGAAGGCATGATTCTCAATTTCTCGAATTCCATTTTTATTCAGTCTTCTGCAATAAATAGACAATACCATTGGCATAAAAACTCCTTCAGGTGTTCTTTAATACAAATACACTCTTTAAACAAAACTTTGCAACCTTTCCTTGTGACACACCTACAGAAAGCCAGACAAGGAAGTCCCTGACACTGTGATGCCAATGCAGGGCAGTGCTTCCTTCTATATTACATAATTGTGGGGATACTGGTGGGTTGAGAGGCTGCACAAGGAGTTTGCCATGTGCTCTTTCAACAATAAAAGGAGGATGTTCAGACATCTGGGATGATGTCCCAGATATCTGGGATGAAGGAACATCTCTATAACCTCAATGCAAACAGAATAAGTGTAGTGCAGTAGTTCGAGTGCTGGAATAGGACTCTGGAAGACCAGGATCAGTTCTCTGCTCAGCCATGGAAACCAACTAAATGACCTGCTAAGTAGAATAATTAAATGCTAATAATATCAGGGAGTCTGCATCTGGAACCACAAAGGTTGCTGAGATCCTTCCTACCCCTCCGACGCTTCATTCCTCCTTTAGTCCCAGACAATCTACCATTTGTTATATTTATCAGAGGCTACCACAGAATTGGCAGCTTTCTCTGTTCCTTTGTGGCCTGGCAAGGCTCATCCACTTTTAACCCAAAGTGGCAGACCTGAGTGATGGGTTGACAATGTATCATTTAATTAAACTGTCAGAAAGCCTCCATGCTTGGCCTCTAATCCAGAGTGAAAGCTGCCCATTCAAGCGATAGGCTTATCTAAGGTCCGAGAGGGTGAGCTGAAGCCGACACAGAAATCAATTACGGTCATGGTTGGAGAGATTACCCTTTTGACTGAGAAAGGCATGTGCCCTGTGGTGTCACATCTTCAGTGGATGTCAGAGATATCATGGCTTACTATGAAACCTTCCATAACGTCTTTGGAGGTGACAAAGCAGAGAGAAAAGGCTGCACAGTCAGGCTCCTAGACATGAGCACTTGTTAGAAGCCCACAGGAGTGTGCCAAAGAGAGAACTAATCAGGATGTGAAATTCCCGAAAGCCTAGCCTCCAACCTTTGAAGGATGATTCAGATGGGAAGTAATTTAAGAACAAATTCCTGAGAGGAATTTCTAGATGAGACCAGAGTAATCCTCCTCACCAGTTTCCCATTAACCTGGAGAGAAATAGACAAGTCTGACCTGGGGTCAATATTTCCTAACATCTCTATAAATGACTTTGATGTAGAAGTAACTGGGGATTCAAAATGGCCCTACTTTATTTTTTATTTACTAACTGAAATAATTAAATCCTGCCTCATATCAAGGATCTCAGATCACCCAACAAAATGGCTGAGATTGTACAGAAGATGGAATGCAAGGTGGACAGGTTGGAAAACCACATCCACACGAAAATAAATTACTTCAATCAAAATAAAAGCCAAAACACCTGACTTGAAAGCAGTACATGTGAAAAGGATCTAGGAGTCCCAATAGACCACACGCTAAACACAAGTCAACAGTGTGATTCAGCAGCCAAAAAATGCAAATGCAATTTTGGAATGCATCCATAGGAACATAGTGCCCAGATCAAGGCAAGCTTTGGTCAGACCTCACTTGGAGTATTGTGTCCATTTTTGGGCACCACAATTCAAGAAGGATATCAACAATCTGAATATATCCAAAGAAGGATTACCAAGATGATCAAAGTTCTGGAAACCAAGCATTATGACAAATGACTTAATGAGCTAGGTATTTTAACTTGGAGAAGAAAAGACTGAAATTAGGAGGTGACATAATAGTCATCTTCAAAAATCTGAAGACGTGTGATGTAGAAGATAGAATGAGCTCGTTTTCTGCTGCTCCAGAGTCTAGAATCCAAACCAATGGATTCAAATTACAGGAAAAGAGATTCCACTTAAACAGTAGGAAGAACTTTTTTTTTTAACTGTAAAGAATTGTTCGACAGACTGCCTTAGGGAGCAGTGGATTCTCAACATAGGAGATAGAGTGAGTCATATGGGTCAGTCCACAAGAAAGTTCTATAAAGTGGGTGGATGGAAAGATTACAATTTGGAGTTTAAAGCAAGGGTAGGAATCATGCAGCCTTCTAGATGGTGAACTGCAATTTCAGCATCTCTAGCCAGCACAGCCAAAGGTATGGAAGGCTGGGAGTTGTAATTCAGCAACACCTGGAAGACTTCATAATTCTCTCTTTTGCCTAAGGTATATATTTATCCCTCCCCACCCACCACATTTTAAAGGACTTTCTTGGTGGTGGCTGACCCATTATGTCCATTCTTTATTTTGCTTCACTTTTCATGCCCAACCTATAATTTTAAAACCTCTATAAAAGAGAAAGGCAAAGTGTGACTTTTCACATTTTTTTAGACTACAGCTCCCATCAGCCAGCATAAAGAAGGGTGAGGAATGATTTGGGGGCTGCATTTGATCTACACCTGCTTTATAATATGCCCCTACTGCACAAGGGTGGCTGGTGGCTTCCTAATAGGTTCAACACCTTGAATAGCATCCCATTGTCATGGAGGCCACTAGCTATGTACTAATGTATTGTCATTTAATAGTCTTGGGACTGAGCCATAGGATATAGATAACATATAACTTGGTGCTAAGAATACATGATATTTTGGCAGAACAAGGCAACTCAAGCAGATTGAAATGCAGAGTTTAAGACATAATGCTGTATCCCTGAACAGATCTGCTGTCTGGGAATGGAGCTCATAAATGCATTTAATTGTGCATGTGTGCGCGTGTGTATTAAAAAAAACTGGCTTTTGCCATTTTTAATTATGGGGTTTACATTTTTTAAATATTGTTAGTATTTTCATTCTATTTTAATGTGAATCTCTTGGGGCTTTACCACATGAGCCCTGTTCTTGCTGCAATTATGCGTGTCAGTGAAAATGGAATTATGCCTATTTGTATTCACTGTATCACTGCACATCTCTGCAATCATCCAACTGCTGCCATTGTGCTCTCTTTCTGATTCCCCTTAACCTCTCCTGCCCTATGCCTTCTTTTTTAAAAAATATTTTAATTTATTTTAATTTTCACTTTTTCGTGCATTTGTAGAGCTCTGCTACTGTGGTTTAGGTTTTTTGAAAGAAAGAAAGAAAGAAAGAAAGAAAGAAAGAAAGAAAGAAAAGAAAAGAAAAGAAAAGAAATAGAAAAAAACCCAAAGGTAATCTGGCTGTTGGGGAATAGTGAGAGATAGGGAGAGGAGGGGGACAATGACACCACGTGACTATTGTCCCCCTCCTCTCCCCATCTCTCACTATTCCCCAACAGCCAGATTACCTTTGGTTTTTTTTCTATTTCTTTCTTTCTTTCTTTCTTTCTTTCTTTCTTTCTTTCAAAAAACCTAAACCACAGTAGCAGAGCTCTGTTACCACGTGACTATCAATAATGCAACTGCCCCACCAACAACATTTTGCACCTGGGGAGTAACATGATTGCAAGATCATTGATGGGTTTCCCTGTCAATGAAAAGGGACACCCGAACCACACTTGGGGGAAACAGCAGCTACAGGTTGGAGGCAATGTCGTGCAACAAGTGTCACCAAAGCCATTTTTTCCAGGTCTAATCATTGTTTAAAAGCCACATGTAGTAAACTCCTTGCAAGTTTTAAAAAATCTATCTAGCACTCATTTTCATGTGGAAGCCAACTTGAGTCCTAGTTTTGGGGAAAGGTAGCTTAGAAAGAATGATGATGAGAACATCCTCCATGAACTAAGGAAATGATGACCATCACCATGATAATAACAATGGAGACCAAGCATTTGTACGTTTTCAGATATGGCTTCTCTCTTCCCTCCCTCTCTCACATATACATATACACACAGCCATAGAGTGGAATAATGAAAGGGGCAAGCAGGTTCACTAAGAAACATGGTCACACACAATGAGAAGGCCTTTAACCACACTGCATGACAGTACCTTGCTAAGTAGCCTGTAACAATATATTAGCATTATGCACAAGCAAATTGGATTATCAGTTTCTCTCCCTGTTGTGTCTCTGAGTAATGAAATGTCTGCAGCTGACTGGAAAGATGAAGCATCCCTGCTGTCCTTTAGAGCACCACTTGAATGATGTGAGTCTGTCTTGGCAAATGTAAGGAAAGACTATCCTGGGCATCATTAATTTTAAAATTTGCTCCATGTTGTGATGCATGAGAGAGAATGAGGTAGAGAAGGAAAAGTTGCTGAAAGTGATAATAGAGTAGTCATTCTGTTTATCTGGAACCAAGGCTTGTTTTCATCTCTGTGAAATCAGCCTGAAAGTTGTTTTGGATCAGGCTCCCACCAAAGAAACATTTTTTTTTAAAAAAAAGAAAAAGAAAACTGCAGGATAAACAGCTTAGCTTGGGGAGAAGGAGAATGCTAAATACAAACCAACATAAGCAAGGCTGGCTTAAGACATTTCGGTGCTGGAGGTGAAAGACAAGATGGCACCCTTTCTCACTTCAATGCACAGAAAGCCACTGGACTGGGTGGCAATAGATTCTTGCTTTTAGATTTTTGAATGTCTAGTGGTCTTCACTGCATGTGAGGCAGCAGGCTAGATCAGGAGCTATGGGTCAGACCATGAGACAGTGGTGGTTGTTGGCTTCCATGTCCTTGAGGTGGCTGATGTGTTCAGAGTTTTAATTTGAATTTTAAAGATTCTATATAAGATCCAAAACCACAGTGTTAATCCTGGAGTGGACTCACTGCCCCACTCACCTGGGCCTCATCTGCACTGCAGAAATAATGTTAACTGTCGTGGCTCAACAATTGGATTTGCAGTTTTCTGTGGCACCAGAGCACCCTGACAGAGAAGGCTAAACATCTCACAAAAATACAAATTCCAGAATTCAATAGCTCTGAGCCACAGCAGTAAAAGTGGTGTCAAACTGCATTATTTCTGCAGTGCAGATGCAGCCTTAGAAGCCATCATACACCACCCCATCTTCCAACAGAGGGGAACAGCCAGGAGCAGAGGTGTAACACTCCAAAATCTGCTGCCCAAAACAAGACACTTTTGCTTCCCTACTGTTAGGTCAGTCCTTGGGGGGAAAGGCTGAACTGAAAAATAGATCGCTGATAAAAAGGTTTTTGGCAGGCATACTTACTTTCCCCTGTTTCCTAGGGACAGTAATTTTCTGGTATCTGCCTTTGGTAAAACACTCTTCTTATGGTACAATGTAGAAATAATGCAGTTTGACATCACGTTAATGCTGTAGCTCCATCCTATGGAATCCTAGGATTTGTAGTTTTACAAGACCTTTTGCTTTCTCTGCCAAAGCATGTTGGTGCCTCACAAAAACTACAGAACTGAAGCTTTTGTAGGATGAAGCCATGGTCAAAGTGATGTCAAACTGCATTCTTTCTACAGTGTAGATGGACCTGTAGACACTTCATAAATAATATATACTAATACCAGATATGAGTTCTGAAGGAACTCTGGCCTAGGTTCAGTTGTTAGCCCTACCTACAGTAGTCCCAATGAATCAAAAGGAACTTGTTCCATTGTTCAGTGGATTTACCTTGGTTAGGATTAACAAATGGATTTAGGCCTCCTGTAAAAGTTAAAGGTAGGCCATCATGTGTATTCATGTACAAACATACAAAAAATCCAAACATCACAAACCCAAGATGTTACTTACATATAGACACGATCAGAACTTAGGCCCAGGAAAGAATTTCTTTCAATTTTTCGTATATTTATGTTGTCTTGGATATCTCTGAGAATTTTTTAAAAAATGACATTTTAAAAATGCATTTTTGTAGTGCATTTTGGCATACAAAATATTAAAGTAAAAATAATAAAAAGTGTTAATGCAATATCAATGCACTCAGTCAAAGAATTAGCAGCACATGCAGTCAGTAATTGACTAAAACATAATAACATTCAAAATCCGCAAAACAGCAACACCTTTATTGGACCAATCAAAAATGCATAAAATACAATGCATAAGCTTTCAAAGCACCATTGGCTTCTTAATCAGGCAAAGGTGTTTAAAATCATACAGGGAAAAAAAAAGACAATGCCTACATTTTGGCAAGTTGCTTCTGTTGTGGTCAGTTAAGATAGCCATATAGATATTCTCTTTGGTCATGTGGGCTCTGGAAGACAAAGAGTTGTAAAATCCAGGCAACAAAACTTAAGCTCCATTAGCCATAGAAAGTGCTACTTCTCTTGCGATGCAGACTTTATTTCCTGGGTGAGGCTACCTGT
This sequence comes from Phrynosoma blainvillii, assembly GCA_026167975.1. NCBI lineage: Eukaryota > Metazoa > Chordata > Lepidosauria > Squamata > Phrynosomatidae > Phrynosoma > Phrynosoma blainvillii. The sequence goes on along the minus strand of JANUYF010000001.1, from coordinate 25,074,288 downwards.
CTTTTTTGTGCATTTTGGGTTGGACCCATATAGCTATCAATGTTTTGTGGAATTTGGATGTCATTGTATTTTGTTGCAGGGCCAACAAGGCTACCCTTGGATATGACTAAAACACGTTAGATTCTGGAGGTCGAGAAGAAAGCCTATGTCATCAAGTTCCTAAATCTAATAAAATTCAGATGTCTGCTTTCCACAGAGAAACCTTTGTTATCAGTGACCACCAGCCAATAAATGCTAGCAAAAGCAGAAAGTCCACAAAGTTTGGTCCTAAGTAGTGGCAAATGTCTTCAGAGCTAATGTGATTCGAGAAGTATTGAAATACTCAAGTATCCTGGTTCCTAAGCATAAACCCTATTTGTTTCTAAGGAACGAACCGAGCCCCAGATTCCGAAGCTGCGCTTCCTCTGGCTCAAAATAATTTTACTGATTTTAACTCAAGAGTATTTTACATTTTCAAAAAGAATTTTAAGAAGCCAGTTTTAAAAACTTGCTTTGCCTTTGGGTTTCAAAGCCATAATTATTCTTCACATTTTTTGTGATTATTTCCACACCACCAAATCTAAAATTCAACTGAGACTCCCACCAACTAGAAATTTATCCATCAGCATCCATTTTATGTATGCCAGTATTTAAATGCACATTTTACATTGGAATAAGATCCTACCTCCTCCCTCACAAAATCCTATATTTATTCCAACTCTAACATGGATGAGTTTGATTTTAAATAATTTCTTCTCTCCATCTTTCTCTTTCATTCCATTACAAATAAGTCCAAAATAGAGGAAATGTGTTCAAACCCCATAAGATTAGAAGAATCCAATAACAACTTACAGCACAACTTTCTGCAAAGAGTGTACCTGGTTAACAGAAGGAAAAAACCTGATAGCAGTGTTGGATATCAACCTTGAAAAGAGAAAGAAAATAAATATAATTATTAGCTATGGTTCAGAGAAACTTGCAATGAATATGAATATGAAATGCCAGAACAGAAAAACTCTGAATTTTTTTACAAGAATGTAGTGTATTATTACTATTATTATCATTATCACTGTCATCATCATCATATTGAAAGTAAAAAGAACTACAAGAGGCATAAAATTAGCACAGCAAGAATCAGATCATCCTTCAGTGTCACCCAGATTAATTACAGTATTTAATAATTAGTAAGTGAATCTTTCCGTAAATTACTGTGTGAAACAACTGAGCAATACTGTCTGTTATTATAGCTAGAATAATTGATAAATGGTAAATGGTAAATGATAAATAAATTACATAGAATAAATTATGTGATGGGTCCTTATTTTCTTCATGCCCATACTTGGTTTGATTTTCCATGAAGGCCAGAAACCAGAGTCTCTTTTCCCCACTAGGAATAGACAAATTCATTGCATTTGAAATGAAACGAATTCTCACATCAATTTGAAGGGGGGGGGGGAACTGAGGGCAAATTTCAGAAGCATGACCTTGGGAAATTCTAATTTATCTTACCTGATTAGGATAATTAAACCTCTACATCCCCAGGAAGAGAGATTTTGTATGCCTAGTTGTAAGTGTTGAACATGCACTTGTTCATCCCCTGATCTACCATCTAACACCACATATAGTAGTCAGTGCCAAAACCAGATGCCCAATCCTTCTTTAGAAAGTCTGCCTCAATAGTCTTCCAAACTGTCTGTCTTCTCCCTTGGTTAAAAATAGTGAGCATTTCAGTATTAAAGGCTGCTGCCACACTGTTTGACACTGCTTTAATTGTCATAGCTCCATCCTGTGGAATCCTGGGATTTGTAGTTTGCTGTGGCACCAGAGCTCTCTAACAGCGAACACTATCTATCTTATGAAATGATAAATATCATAGTTCCATAGCATTGAACCATGGCAGTTAAACAGTGTTAAATTGTGCAGTGTAGATACAACCTCACTCAAGGAGATATGGAATGTTTAGTTACAGGAATATTTAAAGATCCAATTATATGATAAGGGGAAAGGATATTTCCTATAACCCACCTATTTTCCCTCCCACTAATGGATGTTCCTGAAACATGTGCCTCAGCAATCAGATTTGCAAATTAAACCCATGTTTACTTTCCAATAACCAATCTCAGAATAAAGCCTGGTAAATGCAAGAGGTATAGGTGAGATAAATCAGGTGACATGAGAAACAGATGTCTTTCATCATCTGAAGTAGCACTTTTCCAAAACACATGCTACACATGTTTTCTAGTTTGATCCTAATAAAACCACATAGGTAAGACCAGTTTAGGATTAAAGGTAGAAACTGGCTACAGGTTGAGTCTGTCTTATCCAATGCTTGGGACCAGAAGTGTTTTGGATTTTGGATTATTATTTTTTTAACTTTTGAATGTTTGCACACACATAAGGAGATATCTTGGAGGTAGGACCCTAGTCTAAACATGAAATTCATTTATGTTTTGTATACACCTTATACACATAGCCTGAAGGTAATTTTATAGCCAATATTTTCATTATTTTTGTGCATGAAACAAATTTTGTGTACGCTGAACCATCAGAAAGCAAAGTGTCTCTATTTCAGCCACCCATGTAGAGAATTTTCAATTTGGGAGTATTTAGGATTTTGGAATTCTGGATAAGGGAGACTCAACCTGTATTACACTTATTTTGACTTTTAAACTGGTTTAATAATGATTGTGTCTATGTACATGTGTCTGTGTGTGCATGTGTCCTTTACAAAGAAAATCAGAGCTTGGATAACTCCTAAAGCCAGACTTCCCAGTCAGCATGAACTATGGCCAATAGTCCATTTTTTTAAAAAAAAGAACTGAAAGGGGTAATAATTTTTTTTTGAGAAAAAAATTGTAGTTTTGCTTTGCATACAGAAGAATGACACCTGCCTTCAATGATCTGATAAATTATCTATGGGCCATTTTTTGTGTGCCAATAAATGCCACATATCCATTTCTCCAGGAGTCTCCATTATCAATCCCATTCAGTTTATTGCCCTCTACTTTTAATGGGCTTTTTAGTACTGATTAGCCAAATAGAGGTCAGCTACAGTAGAGGTATGGCAAAACAAGCAACACCTTCACAGTTGTACTAGGGCAGAAAGAGATGTGGCAGAAGCATCAGGTATTCATGTATAGATTATTAGCACCAAAGTAATCCATCAACCATTCATCTGGGCATTGTAACTGACATGAGCATGAATGGAACAGTAGGAACCGAACCCTCAAGTAAGGCAGCTAAAATATAAGTATTAAAATGTTCTGCACAGTTTCAATTTAGCTGTTCACATTCTAATTAGGGTTCATTATCTGTCTCATTTTGTAGCCTCTGAACATTTTCTTTACAGCAAAAGAGTATGCGAAGAAGGTCTTTAAAACTGCCATGGCAGAGAGATATGAAAGTTGATGAGTTCCCACAATTATTATATCCCAAAAGGAAGAGTGACAAAACTCCTGTCTCATTTGTGATAGTGAGATCTAGCGTGGCGTACAGATTGGAGGGGGCAACTCTCCTCAGGTGACAAAACTTCTGTAAAGTTCAAATCAAGAGCGAAATCACCCCACCGAGGCACCAATTGCCACCAGTACTATATATATATATATATATATATATATATATATATATAGTTAGTATATGCTCACATGTTAGAGATGCTTGCAGTGTCAAAGATTTGGGTTGTTGTTGTTGTGTGCCTTCAAGTAATTTCTGACTTACAAAAACCCTAAGACAAATTTATTATGGGGTTTTCTGGGGTTGAGTGTGTGTGACTCACTTAAGGTCACCCAGTGGGAAACTGAACTCTGATCTCTAGATTCACAGTCCAGTGCTCAAACGACTAGATCATGTTGGCTCTCTAACAAGTTGCACATACATTGTAGGAACAGGCAGAATGTAGGTGCTTTGCATTAGATCTAAACGAATGACAAATCTGATTATCTTTATTTATATCCCACTTTTCTCCCAAAATATTTATATCCTGCTTCCCCCCCTCATATTTTCCCATGGTGGCTCACAGTTTAAAAGAACAATACACTTAAAAACATACAAAAAGTAAGCATTAAAAGAGAATTAAACTGTTACAGTATTAAAACACATCACACATTAAAAGAATAAAATGCATTATTTCTGCAGAGCGGATGTAGTGTCAATGAACAGTTATGGGGTCAATAGTGTGATGGGGTCAGTAGTGTGGAAACTGCAACACAATTCTAGGCTGCATCAACAGAAAAAAAAAATGTCCAGACTGCAGGAAGTAATTGTATTACTATTTTCTGCTTTAGTCAGATCTGATCTGGAATACTGTGTCCAATTATAGACACCACAGTTCAAGACAGTCTGGAATGTGTTTAGAGGAGGGTGACCAAGATTGTAAAATGTCTGGAAACTAAGCCCTATGAGAAATGGTTAACAGATCTGGGTATGTTTAGCTTGGAGAAGAGAATACTGAGAGGTAATATGAAAGGGTGACATGTAGATGATGGACCGAGCTTGCTTTCTGCTGCTCCAGAGATTAGAATATAAACCAATTGAATCAAATTACAAGAGAGCAGATATTCCATGACATCATGAAGAAACGCTTGACTCTAAGAACTGTCTGAAAGTAGAATAGATGACTTTGGGCTCTCTGTTCTTTGGAAGTCTTTAAATAGAAGTTGGATGGCCATCTTTCGTGTGTGCTTTAGTTGTGTATTCTTGCATGATAGAGTGCTATCCAAAATGCTAGAGTCCTGGGAGGGCACCCACAACTGCATTCAATGAGACAAGTGATCCATCACATTACCTCCTTAAACAGCTTTTAAAAAGCTATTAAGACAAATGTCTACCAGCAGGCCTTTCCTGAGTAGACAAGCAAACACCGAAAAAGTTGTGTCTGTTACACCCCAATATCTCTCACAGTTATTTTAAATTTATTTGTTACTTGTTGTGTATAGTTGTTTTAAAGTATGTTTTAAACTATGACTGTTTAATTGTATTTTAGGGGAGGTGGATTATTGGGAGACAGGAATGTATGTTTTAGCGTGTAAGCTGCCCTGGTTGGGTTGTTGTTGTTATTATTATTATTATTATTATTCTCGATAGGAAGCAGCAAGAGGGCTTCGGGCAACTCTAAAGCTGGGACACAAGCTTATGTATAATGATTCCAAAAGCAAGAAGTCCAGAGGCAGGTTCCAAATTAGTTTAGTGATTAAAAGGGGAATCAAAATGCATACAAAACACTCTCTCACACACACACACAAGAACTAAGATATAAAAGATGGTAGCAAATAGCAGATTAAAGGATTGCAGTGGGTGATGATGTTAGCGTGGTTACGCAGCACGTGAAGATCCACATAGACGTGCAGCACCGGGATCATGAACTTCTCAGATGCAGCAGGTAGCTTGTCAGCTGGAGAAGCACCTCTCCCCTTCTAGATAGAGTAAAGAGACTCTACAGACAGACGTCTCTCAGATGAGGCTTTAATCTTAGTTCCTCTATATAATAATAATAATAATAATAATAATAATAATAATAATATATATTTCCCACCTCTCCCTATGGGTTGAGGCAGGATTACAGAATAGAAATGAATACAGTGTATAAAATACAAGCAATAAAATAGTAAAGTCAAAACAACAATAATAAATTATAAGAAAATATAATATAATATAATATAATATATAATAAAAATAAAATAAAATAAAATAGTCAATCATCATCAGAGTCTAGAAATCCAGAAGATCAGATGGATAGGCCTGCTGGAAGAGCTCCGTCTTAAGTGCCTTCTTAAAGGCATCTAGCGTAGTGATAAGACAGATCTCCTCCGGCAGGCTGTTCCATAATCTGGGGGCTGTGGTTGTGAACAATCTATGGGAAGTAGAGTTCAATCTGGTTTAGTGACTCTGCAGTTTTGCAGCAGTTTTGTGTGCTTTCCAGCACCAGGTGACAATCCCCATGATGTCACATCCTATGACACAGCATGAGTCAGCATGACTCAGCAGTGATTAAATGCTGTGTCATCATGGCTGCTGCTATTCCCCACATTGTACATTTTACCCCTGGGGTTCTATCCTAACAGATGATACTTTACTGGATACAGAAGCAGGGCTCCAAACTGGGGGAAGAATGTGAGTTGAATGGGGCTCAGTACTCTGCTTTGTGGCACAGCCAGTAGTATTGAGGGGGTCAAACTTGAATCTGAAAGAGTGCTGATGCAGATGGCCTGAAAGGGGCAGCTCTGTGCTGCCCCTTGGAGCGACGGATTGAGGCCACGGCAACCACATGCCATGGCCCTGATTCTTCTTTTTGCCACTTCCAAAAGAGTGGGCAAATGCTGCTCCTTTTGGGGGTGGCAAAAAGCTACCCTTAGAGCTGCCGCTGCGGCTCTTTTGCACCCCTTTGGCACAGTGTGTATGCACGCTGTGCCAGCAGAGTGCTCTGATGCCACATGGTGTGTGGATGGGAGTGCGGAATCGGGGTGGAGTCAGGGCGGCTGGCGTGCGGCCGCCCCACCCTAACTACACCTCCAGGCCAGCCTAAAGTGCTGGTCTGCATCCCCCCATAGTTTCTGCTAGGCTCCAACTGGACCAAATTGGAATTGCCCAAGTAGGCATATTTATAGCATGAAATGTATCCTAAGGCAGTTTCTCAGGAGTTTGAGTGGACTTTCCAGGAGCAGGAATGGTCAGAGATGTGTGGAAATGGCAGGGCAATCAATGGAAATGTTTTACACAAGGAAGTGTAATCTCCAGAGGAAAGTGCTTTTTGATTCACAGCTTTCTAGCAAACACTTGGTCTATCACCCACCATCACACTCCTACGTGAAGGGATTATGCATATTCTGATCTTAATTGATCTATCCCGGTTCAGTGCCCTAGCTTTCCCCCATAATGAGCCAGCAGGATCTCCAAGTATGGTCCTTATAAGGCATGGCTAGTTTTCCTGCACTGGGGTTTCTTCTGGACTACCTGTCTAAAACATCCCTTTTAAATATTAAACTGATATCAAAGGTCAACTAGGGATGAAGGAGGACTAGACCTGGGGATAACAAGAGGACTGGACAAGATTGTCCTTGCAGTTCTTTACAACTCTTTGATTCTATAATTCTATTATTCTAGGGGGTAAAGCAAATAGTTGACACTGGACACTGAGCCACCACTTTGTCTCTGACTTGGAATGAACCTCAGCATGCTGGGGTTCCCACACATGGATCCCACACAATTTAAGTTGGCATTATCTTCCTGTAACCCTTAAAACTAAAATGGGAGGCTATTTGTAGATGGCTTCCCTGCTGTAGTCCTCTGTGGTCTCTGGATTATGTCTGTGCACTTCAGAACGGTTGGGATAACATGTATGCTAGAATTCCAGAGAAGAACTTGGAAAAGTTACTTTTTGGGACTTAACATCTGTGAAGTCCCCAGTCAAAAAGATTCCCTTGGTATGCTTTGGAAAAAAAGCAAAAGATGTATATCCAAACAGACAATGCCTCTGTTTACTTTTTCTCACTAATAGGACTTGTATCTTCTGAAAAGGGCAACAAATTATCAGATTGCCCATTTGAAATGCACTCTAGTGTCACAATTAACAATTTTGTCCTGGTTTGAAAAATCTTTGGAAGTAAGTCAAGGGCATTCTTTCATTTTTTTAAAAAACAAACTAACAAACCGAATCAGACTTTAATCATGTTTATTTATTTTTATAACCCAGCAAAGGATGCAGAATGTGGTTACTGGCCAGCTTTTCAGTCTGAATGCTTAATTAATCAGCATGGAAGCTATATTAATTAGGCCTTTAAAGTTTAGCGGAAGGCTTGAAAATGAACATGTGTAGCTGTTCCTCCCCAGTTTAAAACAGATGTTAACAGAAGAATCACCAGTCACAAAGCTTGATCCTGTATATGTTTTTTCAGAAGTAATTTCATGGAATTCCATGGGATTTATTTCATATCTAATGTCTACAGAGGGAATAAATCCCACTGAATTCTGTGGAATTACTTCTGAACCATATGTAATATCTGAAGGCACAATCTCAAACTGTTCCAATGAGAAAGAAAAATGGGAGATGTCTCAAGAAACCAGGTTGGATGACAAAAGAACTTTCAACTGAACTAAGTTTTAAAAGGGAGATGTATAAGAAATGGAAAAGGGGTGAAATCACTAAAGAGGAATTCAAACAAATAGCTAGCACATGTAGGGTTAAAGTCAGGAAAGCCAAAGCACGGAATGAGCTCAGGCTTGCTAGAGCAGTTAAGCACAATAAAAAGGGCTTCTTTGGGTATGTCCACAGCAAAAGAAATAAGAAGGAAATGGTAGGACCACTGCACAGAGAAGATGGAGAAATTCTAACGGGACAGAGAAAAGGCAGAACTACTCAATGCCTCCTTTGCCTCAGTTTTCTCACAAGAAGAAAAGGGTATTTAATCTGAGGAAAATGGAGCAGAGGACACAATAGGGGAAATGCAGCACAAAATAAGTAAAGAGGAAGTACAGGAATACCTTGTTAACCTAAATGAATTTAAGTCTCCAGGACCAGATGAACTGCATACAAGGATATTAGAAGAACTGGCAAATGTAATCTCAGAGCCACTGGCAATAATCTTTGAGAACTCCTGGAGAACAGGAGAAGTCTCAGCAGACTGGAGGAGGGCAAACATTGTCCTCATCTTCCAAAAGGGGAAAAAAGAGGATCCCAACAACTATCGCCCAGTTAGTCTGACATCAATACTGGGAAAGATTCTAGAACAGTTCATTAAACAGAGAGTCTGTGAACATTTAGAAGGAAATGCCATAATCACTAAAAGTCAACATGGGTTTCTCAAAAACAAGTCATGCCAGGCTAAACTGATCTCCTTTTTTGGTAAAATTACCAGCTTGGTAGATGAAGGGAATGCGGTAGACATAACATACCTTGATTTCAGTAAGGCTTTTGACAAGGTCCCCCATGATATTCTTGCAAAGACAGTAAAATGTGGGCTAGACAATACAACTATTAGGTGGATTAGTAACTGGTTGACTGACCAAACCCAAAGGGTGCTCAGCAATGGCTCCTCTTCATCCAAGAGAGAAGTGACCAGTGGGGTGCCACAGGGTTCTGTCTTGGGCCCAGTGCTATTCAACATCTTTATCAATGATTTGGATGAAGGAATAGGGGGCATGCTTCTCAAATTTACAGATGACACCAAATTAGGAGGAATAGCTAATACCCCAGAGGACAGAATGAAAATTCAAAATAGATTAGAAAGCTGGGCCAAATCTAACAAATAGCTGGACTTAATAGATTAGAAAGCTGGGCCAAAGCTAACAAAATGAATTTCAACACAGAGAAATGTAAGGTACTGCACTTAGGGCAAAAAAATAAATTGCATAGATATAAGATGGAGAACACCTGGCTTAACGAGACTACGTGTGAAAGTGGACCACAAGTTGAACATGAGTCAACAGTGTGACGCTGCAGCTAAAAAGGCCAATGCAATTTTAGGCTGCATTAGTAGAAGTATAGTATCTAGATCAAGGGAAGTAATAGTGCCACTGTATTCTGCTTTGGTCAGGCCCACCTGGAATATTGTGTCCAGTTCTGGGCATCACAATTCAAAAAGGATGTTGAAAAACGAGCGTGTCGAGAGGAGTGTGACTAAAATGGTTAAGGGTCTGGAAACCATGCCTTATGAGGAAAGACTTAGTGAACTGGGTATGTTTAGCCTGGAGAAGAGATGGTTAAGAGGGGATATGATAGCCGTGTTTAATTATTTGAAGGGATGTCATATTGAGGAGGGTGCTAGCTTGTTTTCTGTTGCCACAGAGAACAGGACCCAGAACAATGGATGCAAGCTACAGGAAAAGAGATTCCACCTTAATATTAGGAGGAACTTCCTGACAGTGAGAGCTGTTCAACAGTGGAACAAACTCCCTCGGAGTGTGGTGGAATCTACTTCTTTGGAGGTCTTTAAACAGAGGCTGGATGGCCATCTGTTTGGAATGCTTTGATTTTGAGTTCTTGCATGGCAGGGGGTTGGACTGGATGGCCCTTGTGGTCTCTTCCAACTCTATGATTCTATGATTCCATGATTTACACTGAGGCCTAAACACCATAAAGACACCAGATCCTATCTGATCTTGGATGCTAAGCAGGATCAGCCTTGGTTAATACCTGGATAGGAGACCGCTAATGAATACCAAGTAATGTAGGCTATATTTCAGAGGAAAGAAGTGGCAAAGCCACCTCTAATTATTCCTTGCCTAAGAAAATCCTATGAAATTCATGGGGTCACCACTAGTCAACTGGTGACTTGAAGGCGCACACACATACACTGTCTACAGTGAGAAAGGCCAAAGTTATTAGATGACTGCTAGTTATGCCATCCAGCAAGGAACCTTAATTCCATTTTAATTGTCACTTTTGTAATGTTTTTATTGTACTGTGTTTAAAAATTGTAAGCCACTGTAAGCCGCTTTGAGTGTCAATGGGGGGAGGGGGAAGCAGGGTACAAATACATATAACAACAACAATAACCTAAATTTGTTCAATTGTGTGTATATGTATTTGGCGGCTGATTGGAATTAACAAAAAATGAAAAAAAGACCCTCTGCACAAGCAAAAAATGAAATAAAGACCCTCTGCACTGTTGTAATGTCATATTCTGGCAGCTAGCTGGCATTCAAAACATGCTCCAGAGTGAGCAATGATAAGCTTGGCTTCAATTAAACCAGAAATAGTGCTGCAGTAGAGTAGATTGGTACCATTGTAATGGTAATTGTTCTCCTTGAATCTTCAGACTGATTCATGGATATGCAGTCATCACATAATGATGGCAGCATTGATTGTAGTTTACACTTGTGCTGATTAAGCATCATGGACAGAATTTTCATTCTACCTCATGCTAAACTTGGAAAAATTATATGAATTTTTGGACTACAGCTCCCAGAAACCACAAGCCAACATGATGTTCCAAGGGAACAGCTTCACCGTGTGAAGTCCTTACATCTTCTCTGCCTGCAACTTTTCATCCATTTGACTAGGGGGCTCATTCCCATTACAAAATAACTCGGTGTGAAAACTGGGTTATTTTGTGATTGAATCTCTCTGGAACCGTTTACTCCCCTTTTACTCCCCTTTGTCGTTCACACTTGAGGGGGTCAGAGGAAGAACAGCTGCCATGGAGGAGGAGGAGGAGGAGGAGGAGGAAAGAAAAGTCAAACCCCTTCTGACCAAACCTTGCCAAGAAAACCCCATGACAGACTTGAAGGCACACAACAACAACAACAACAACAACAGACGAGGGGTGGTGGCATGGCAGGGAGGCTTGTATGAGGGAGAGTGCAGGCTTCTCCCCTCATGAAGCCCTCGGCAGCCCTCAGCAAGGGCGAAGAAGGAGCAGTGGCGGCAGCATCGGCCTCCTCTTCTTCCTTCTCCAGGTGTTGCCCAGGGTCACCCAGTGAGTTTCCATGGCCGAGCTGGGAAAGGCAGAGGAAGGAAGAGAAGGCGAAGCCACACTCCAAAGTCTCTGGGCTCCCAGCTTGCCTTGGCTCTAAGAAAGCCTCTCCCCTTGCTGAGGGGGGGGGGGGGGAAGGAGGGATTGACTGCCCTACCTGCCAGCCTTGGATGAGCCCAAAATGGCACCAAAGCACCGAGGATGGCTGAGAGAAGCCGGCAAGAGCTGGCACAGCCCCCGATGTGAATCTGATTCATCGTTCCCACTTGCTGAACACGATTTGGATTCAGGTCTTTTCAAAAGAACTACCCAAAACCTAGTGTCAATAAAGAGCAGTTGTTTTGCATTTGCCTTGCTTCATTGCAATTTAAACCGAGCACAGTAGGATGTTTCAAGTGGGAATGACAGTCATATAACCCAATCCACAATTTGGGTTAAATCCTAGTAGGAACGAGGCCTAGGATTGTCAGTTCAGAATCATCTCAGGCCCTGAGGTTTTCAGGCAAAAATGTGACACCTAGGAATGGCCCCTGGTGATGTAATTAAGTGTTATGTTAACCATCCACCACATTGCTCACAGCTTGTTATTGAAACAGATCAAGAGAGAAATTAAGACAGAAATCTTAACTAATGAGACTGTTGCCAGATCAAAGTGAAAGGAGAGGATTATTCCTTTTCACTTAGTTAAGGGACAGGATGGAGGGCATTTAATCTAGCCTACTTGTTTCCAGGAGGTGGATGTAGAACAGAGCAGAGAATGAGCCTGGAGCAACAGTGACGGGTGGGAAGGAAGAAGCTAACCAAATAAATAGGTAGACCTCCAGGAGAGTATTTGCAAGTTGCAGCAACAAACTGATGAAGCCTCGCATATTATATCAAGCTGTTCCTTTACTAGGTAAATTGGAGATTGGCACACACCCCTTCCCTCTTGCTTGGAGTTGTATTTACCAAAACTGGAGAATTTGCATCCTTGTCTTGGGCCTGGAGGCAGTGGTGTCCCTGTGCAGGGGGTTCCCTGGTGTGGAGTTCAGGGCTTCTGGAGGGTGGGGCTTCTGGGACAGGGGCAAAAAGAGCATGCCCCCATTTCGCTGTCACCGTGCCATTCTACTTGTGAGTAGAACAGTGCAGAACAGCTGGAAAGGGCATGCTCAGCAGCCCCCCCCCAACCTTCTGAGTCCATGCTGAACTCAGAAGGCAGCCTCCCTGACTGCACCACAGAATTGGATGATAACCCCCTCTGGGGTGTCACCTGGTGCAGTCCACACATCCTCAGTGATACTGCCTGGAGATGACCCATGAAAATTAGAGACTCAGGGCCAGGCACTCAGATGTGATAACCCTATGTTTGAAACACACATAACCTGCACACGAATGTCTCATTGATAAGTGAAAATGCTGTCTTTCTCCTTTCCTTGTTCCCTTCCCTTTCTGGGCACCAACATGTTTGCCACACCCACGTTTTTGCAGAAACTGCTCAGCTTATCTCTGCAAAGAGTCCAAGGAGGAAAGCCTTTTAGGGTAAGAAAGACATGGGCTGGTTCCAAGACAAAAGGGAAGGGAGGGGGCTAGTGCATGCAAGCTCTCATCCTCTCCCCCTTGCCTTGGCTAGCTAGCTCAAGCCAGCTAGCCAAGGCAGAAGGGAATGGGGGGCCAAGCACACACAAGCTCTCCTCCTTTCTCCCTTGCCTTGGCTAGCTAGCATGGGGAGGGGGGGGGTGCTAGGTTTGTTACACAATATGAAAGGGGGCGGTAGCTTGAAAATATTTGGGGACCACTGGTTTACCATGAATCACTTGCAATATCCTCATGGACCACATGGGGTTGGAATTCAGGGTGGGGCTATAGTATATTCTTACCAGAATACTCTGGGCTGCCCCCAAATTCACTCCTTACCTGCACTCATTTGCTGCAGGTTTCCAGCTTTTACAGCGAATGACATGGCCCCCAGTCCTCACCCACCACAACTGTTGAGGTCAGAGCAAGGTGCCCAGCCACACTATTGATGCTGGGTGCCTCTCTTTGATCTCAGAGTGACTTGTGCCCACAGCTGCAGCCCCGGACAGCTCACAGAAGGCATGAATTAAAAAGCAGCTACTGCTGTCACTGTGAAGAGCCAAAAACCTGGAGTAAAAGGCAAGTTGTTTAAATGTTTAATGTTGTAAGCCGCCCCAATTGCGTTGCAGAGGGACGGGATATAAATACAGTTATTATTATTATTATTATTATTATTATTATTATTAAATGTGGGATAGGGGATGAAGCTCTGAATTGAGTGTGTGTGTCACAAAGACAGTCTGGACCCAGTTCAGGATTTCCCCCCTGCATTATGTAGACAGGATGCAGTGAGCCATGGAAGAATTTAGGGTAAATCACTCAAGTATAAAAGGTCTTGGAATCATAGATCTGGAAGAGACCACACGGGCCATCCAGTCCAATCCCCTGCCATGCAGGAACTCAAAATCAAACCATAACAGATGGCTATCCAGCCTCTGTTTAAAGATGTCCAAAGGAGACTCCACCACACTCCGAGAGAATGTGTTCCACTGTCAAACAGCTCTTACTGTCAGGAAGTTCCTCCTAAAGTTTTGGTGGAATCTCTTTTAGGTGGACTCTTTTCTTAATCAACTTCTATAGAGAATGGCAACTTATTCTCATCATGTGCGTATCTTTAAACTAAAGGATTTTTCAGCACTATAACACAAAATGCCTTGATGTCAGAAAACCTGAAGGATCTTCTCTCACACTAAGATCCAGATGACCCTGCTAAATGAGGTGACCTAGATGGTTATTTATCTGCCAAGAAACCGACTTGGTGACCTTGGGCAAGTCACGTGCTCTCAGCCTCTGGGGAAGGCAATGGCAAACCTTCCCTGAACAATTTTTTCCAAGAAAACCTCATGATTGGTTCACCTTAGGGTCTCCATAATTCGAAAACAACAGCAACAATAACAACAAGATGGTTATCAGAGAGTCTTTCTAGTGGTAGCACCACAGTTGTGGAATGTCCTCCTCCCCACAGAGAGTCACAGAATCATAAAACCATAGTTAGAAAGGACTTTAAAGGCCATGAGTAGAATCTCCTGCTCAATGCAGGAACTCCAGTTAGAGCAGCCACAGCATGTGTCTTTTGAAGGCCTCTCTTTTTGAAGGCTTGCCTGATGCTTACATTGTGGTTTTCTTGCCTCCAGATGAAGGATCATTTCATTCTCTTGGATTTCTCTGTCTTAATGCTTTTTAACTCCTTTTACATTATTGCAGGGATTTATTCTGGTTTTACAATGATGAATTTTAACTGTACAAATGAAGTCAAGAGAAAACAAAGTGTCTGTATTCATTAAAATAAAGTGTGACTTCTCCATTGTTTCCAGAGTGCAAAAACTTTTATCAGTCTACCTCTGCCAAAAGAGCTTTCTGAAATGCACCAAACATTTGGATAAAAGCATGCACTTTGAGAATTTGGCCTTGTTTTGTTTTTTGTTACATTTCAAACACCTTCCTCCTTTTTCCCTGGTGGTTTAACTGTTTACATTTTTATGCATATCTTTTATTTTTATACTTCAGGGTTTTGATTTTTGTGAACCAGCCAGAGAACCTTATAATGGTAAATGGCACCAAAAAACTGTAAATAAAATAGAATAAACCATGGTGGGCAAATCAGAGGGGCCCTGAGCAATTTTTTGGGATGGGGGTGCTTGGGACCACCTACAGCCTTTACCACCCCCATTCCCAATAAAATGGAAAACAACTCTTTCAGTTTTGTGAAACATTTCATAATTCCACCCCGAAGTCCTGTGAAATAGGGTTGGATAAAAAATATTTTAATCAAAACAAATTATTGAAAAAGGGGCAAAACAATGTGCAGTTGGCTGTGTACCTTGTTTTAAAGAAGAATTGCTGCAACAGGTCATGCAATTCTCATTTCTGTCATTTTAAAACTTTTTTTGCACAGCCCAGAGGCTCACATGTTTCATATCCCTGAAATAACGTTATTACACTCTTATTATATAGCCCCAACTCCCAACAAATGAAAGCAAGGGCATGCTCAAAATGTGGAAGAGAAGCAAAACTCCAGGAGTGGATGGCCTAACATATATGCTATAAGAATTTCTGGAAGAAAGTGAGGCAGGTATTAGGTACAGATGTTAGAGGTGTGGGCCCAAAACTTTCAAGTCCCTTGAAATTTCTATAGATTAGAGAAGTCATGCAGAATGACCAACTTTAGCTGAACAGAGGTTAAAAGCTGAAAAATTACATTTGGGATATTGCAACTAGCAGGAGGTGGGAATTGCTATAAGTAATGGAAAAAAGCTGCTGCAAGTATGGTTTACAGAAGAAATGGGGAAAATCCACCTTATTTACAATTACTGGAAACTCATCTAAAGGAGAATGGGCCACAGTAGATTCTTGTTGAAAAATATGGTAGATGTTTTCCCCCTGTACCTGTACCAAACAGTGGGAGAAGTCATAAGTAAAGGAAAACTGCATAGTAGCAATGTGGCTGTCTGGAAAAAGAACAATAAAAAAATGCAGATGGCCAAATTTACACTTGTTTCTACATGCTTAAGTGCCTTGTCCTTATTCATGAATTTTAAAAAGCCACTCAAGTTTTCTCAGTGGAGTGTGCAACTCTGATGAAATGCACAGGTTTTTCTCTTTCAATTCTATCACATCAGTCGATCAGCATGAAATAAAACTGGGCCCAGAGCCAGCCTGGCTCAACATTTATAAATACATTACCATGCTGAAATGAAAAATAATATAAAATCACACAGCAGAGTTGGCACAGGTGTAGACTCTAGCATACGGGAAGTTTAAATGATGAATGGTTGCTTGGCCTTTTGAATCCCAAAAACTCAAACTGAGCCTCCAAGGCCATTCCAGTGCTTGTGTCTGCACAAAAAATTAGAACACAGGTGGAGGAAGTTCCTTCATAGGGCTTGGAAAAGTTCCTTTGTTGGACTACAGTTCCCCAAATCCTCCAGCCAGCATGGTTGCACATGTGAATGATGGAAAAGACTTAGAAGAGCCTTCCTTGATTTTATATCTGCTGAAAAAGCTACTAGGGAAATTGGACATTGGAGATATCATTTGTGAACTGATTTATTATTAAACTTCTACATTATTTGTTTATTGATTTGATTTATATTGGGCCCCAATCCGAGACCTGTGGAGGTCCACAGCAAGAGAAACTCATACTACTAAAAATGAAAAATGTTTTATCAGAGCTCATCCAGACTGGCCAAAGATATTGTGAAATTGTGGCTTGTACCCCTGCGCCCCAATCCTCTTCCTGAGGATGTCATTGGAGCACCCGCCATTGCACATGGCAGGCACTCCGATGACATCTTTCCATTGCAGCATCTGGACATGCTGTGATGGAAGAGATGCCAAAGAGGTGCGCGCCACCTCTTCCAGCGCCCTTTCTGTGCCTTGAGGAAGGAGCGCTATTTTAGCGCTCCTTTCAGGGCTGGAAAAAAAGTGGATTGGGGCCGAGGTGTGGAGCAGCCTCAGCCCCAATCCACTGCTGACGGGCGGCCAATCCACTGGCCTCCCGTCTGGATCCCCCCTATATTTTCTCTGCTGCTAAGATTCATAACAGTATTATTCAGAAACATGAGTAATACAGTCATCCCTCCATATCCACAGATTCAACCATTCATGGCTTGAAAATATTCCAACAACTACAACAACAACATCTTAAAGAGCAAACCTTGATTTTGTTATTTTATATAAGGGACACCATTTTACAGTCGGCCCTCCTTATCCATGGATTTTTTATCCACAGATAAAGCATCCACAGCTTGAAAACACTAAAAACAACAACCATATAAATTCCAAATAGCAAACCTTGATTTTAATTTTATATAAGGACAACATTTTCTTATGCCCTTGTATTTAATGGGACTCAAACACCCATGGATTTTGTTATCCATGGTGGGTCTTGGAACCAAACTCCAGTGGATACCAAGGGCCCACTGTACCTGGTTGGTCTTTCCCCCCTCCTCTTTCAATTGTACCATCTTTATTATGCTTCGTGATTTTAAATAACTGCTGAACTTCTACATGTTCTGTCTTTTAGAGTTTACTTTTGTATTGTGTTTTGTGTAATAGATGTCTTAATTTTTGATGGTATGTGACCATGTAATAAATAAAGTTAAACAAACTAGAATATCAAGGCACAAGTGGCTTAAAAGTAATTTTAAAGTGCATAATTAAGGAAGCACATGTATTTTAAAAAATCCTTCATCAGCAGCCAGGCAGTTGCCAAAAAACAAACAAACAAAAAACACCTGCCTGAAAGAAAAACTATTTGCCCAGGGGAGGGGGGGGGAGAGCAGAGAGCCTCTTTTGGTAGGGAATTCCTTGGAACCAGCCACCAAAAAAGCCTTCTCCTTTGTCCCCACTACACATGCTTCTAAAGGTTGTGGGACCAAAGGCTCTTTCACACTACCCAATTGTAGTGTCATGATTCCTCTGTAACTGCCATGGTTATATCTTACAGAATTCTGAGATTGGCAGTTTGAGGGTCTCAAGGGTAAATATGGACAGGGGTCTTTTTGATGCATGGTATTCTGTTCATTCAAAGTTTGGATGCACTATATGTCAGTGAATGAAGAAATGGATTTGAGGATGGTTGCTACTCTCTTCTGTAGTGCAGAAGTGTATATCACTCAAAATGGCAGAGGAGTTCTTTTCTTCAACACCGCCCCACTGGACAGTGGGAGGCATCACGGCACTCCCTTGGCACAGCATCTACATGTGCTGTGCCAAAGGAGCGCAGAAAAGCTGCTGCCACCGCAGTTACGGTGCCCTTTCTGTGGTGCAAAAAAGAGCCACTTTTTGTGGCTTCTTTTTGCACTGTGAAAAGGCCAGATTGGCATGTGGTTGCTGCGGCCCCAATCTGGTAAGGAAAGGGCAGACCCCTAAGTAAAGGCATTTTAAAAATTACACCTGCCCCCCGTTTTGGTGGGGGATCCATTCCAGCCCCCCAGCATGAAAACAGAAACTCACCAATATTCAAGCCTCATTGGCTTGCCGCCTGTGCCATTTTAGCTGTGGAGCTCTCCCCTCCATGAAGTATCAAGACCATGGACTTGGAGTCTGCAAAAACAGTACTAGGAAATCATGGGAACTGTAGTTTATTGTGGCACTAGAGCTCTCTGACAGAGAAGGCTCAATGTCTCAGAAAAAAAAATACAGTTCCCATGATTCCTTAGCAGTGAGCCAGGGCAGTTAAAGTGGATTCAATTTGCACTATTTCTAGCAGTCTACAAAGGCCCTATAACTATAATGGTGACAAAATAATTTGGTTCCCTCCCCTTGAAATTATGAGTGTAACTAACTACATTTTAAAACTATCATTCCCAAATTCTGGAAAGGTTTTAAAAGACTCCACTTCTCATTTAAAAGAGTCTATTGGATTTTATTAAATTTTCTTTCTTTAATCACAACTGAAGCAATATTATCAGTCAGATTTAGGTCAGATGCTAACAGCAGCTTGACTATTTTTGGATACTTTATTCAAAGGATGGGTTTAATTACCCATAAATTATGATGGAAACCCCATGGGAGCAGATGTGGCAAGCATGTCATGAGACCTACAGCCTTTGTATAGAATGCATTTTAAATGGATGTGGATTAAGCTTGATGATTACATGCATTCTTATGAAAAGGCATCTCATCACTCAACACTGCATATAAATGGAAACCATGGCTAATGGATTCCCATCATCAACTGGATGTATTGTTGCTTTGTGCCTTTAAATCATTTCCAACTTATGGGGACCCCAAAGCAAACCTATCACAGGGTTTTCTTGGCAATATTTGTTCAGAGGGGGTTTGCCTTTGCCTTCCTCTGAGGATTAGAAAGTATGATTTCTTGCCCAAGGTCACTCAGTGTGTTTCCATGGCTGAGCAGGGATTCAAACCCTGGTCTCCAGAGTCATAATCCTGTGCTAAAATCACTTTTAGGGTGCACTTTCCCTGTCTTGTGGAAGGAGCGCAAGGCTGCGGTCCCGCGGCGCTCCATCCGGCGGCGTCTCCAGGGCCTCTGTCTGCTTCCCCCCATTGGTTCTTTGGTATGTCTTTCTATTTATTCATTTAAAATATTTTTGTATTGCTTCCTATCATACAAGGGTTCCCCAAAGCAATGAACATAAATATCTAGATTATTAGTGAAAGGATCCTTTGCAGTTATCTTTTTTCAACAACTAGATTGCATGCAGCCAGATATCGGACAGTTGTGAGAAGATATGATTTTTGCTATAGAATAGTTCCCACTCCCATCACTTCATTAATAAATATGAATGAATGTGTCAATTTAGCTTGCTCTTACTTTAATTTTTTTTTAAAACAAAACAACCTCAAGCTTCTTCCTCAATGGATTTATTAAGTAATTTGCAAATTTTGGGAAATTCTTATCAAAAACAAACCCAGTGAAATTTGTCCAGCATGCTCTGGACAAATTGAATTATTAAAGCTTTCCCCATTATGGGTAGGATTGTGTTGGACTTGCCTGCCTTGTACCTGTTAGAGATGAGAAGCCTGTCAGGAAAAAAAGAAGTGGCAACCTTGACTCAGTGCTACAAATGTGGTGGAGTATGCAAAGCCAGATTTTTAAGAGCTACTATGGCTTGCAGAAGTATTCACCACAACCACCACGTGACTTTCCCACAGTTTGGAAAAATCAACACTGCAATTATTTTTGTGGTACAACAGCAAATTGGTGCTTGTTGGCTGTATAACTATTCACAGCCTCCTCTAGTGCAATACTTGGCGAGAGCATCTCTGGCACAATTACAGCTGTAAGTTTTCTTGTGTGAGTTCAGCTTTATTCATCTGAACCCTGCAATATTTGACCATTCTTCTTGGCAAAATTGTTTCAGCTCTGTTCATGTTGTAGGTTCATTTTGTAGGGATGTTTTTCTTCAACAGGGACTAAGAAACTGGTTAGGATGAGGGACTCTAGAAGGACAAATACAGGACAATTTTAAAGAAAACTTGCACTCTGCAAGGGGATTTGGGCAGAGGTTCCCACACAACATGATCTGTCACTTCCATTTTTTCACTGTGGAGATGATGAACTCAGGGCAATGAATATTGTTGACTTTGCATGGTGTGTGTTAACTACCTTCAAGTCAACCTTGACCAATGGTGATCCTATGAATAAGACATCTCCAAGATGCCCTATTTAGGTCTTGCACAACCAGGGCCATGATTTCCTTGACTCAGTCTATCCACCTGTAATGTGGTCTTCCTCTTTTCCTGTCCATTTTACCTAGAATCCATGCCTTCTTGTGATGTGTCCAAAATATGATAGCCTCAATCTAGTCATCCTGGCCTCCAGGGGGAAGTCCAGGTTTGATTTGTTCAACCTTTTATTTGTCTTTTTGACTGTCCATGGTATCTGCAAAAGACTTCTCTAGCTCATCTCAAATGAGTTGATTTTCTTCTTATCAGCTTTCTGTACTGTCCAGCTCTCACATCCATACATAGTGATGGGAAATACAATGGCATGGATAACCATAAGTTTGGTGTTCAGTGAGATGTCTTTGCACTTAAAGATACTTTGCACTGCACATAGCATTTTGCAGTAAGGCCAAAAAGTTCAGTCTTGGCCTTCTCAGACCAAATAATTTTTCCTACAGCTTTCCTATTGTGGCATCCACACTTCACAAATAATCCAGTCTGACACCACTTTAACTGCCATGGCTCAATGCTGTGGATTTCTGGGAATTGTAGTTTGTTGTGGCACCAGAGCTCTGACAGAGTAGGCTAAATGTCTCACAAAACTACAATTCCCAGAATTCCACAGTATTGAGGCATGGCAGTTAAAGTGGTGTCAACCTGGGTTATTTCTGCAGTGTGAATGCAGTCTATGTCTCCCACATGTCATTTTGCAAACTCCAGATATATACTTTGATAATGTTTGTTTCAGCAATGTCTTTTTACTTGCCACACAGTGTTGCAGAGCATCTAGGTTAGTGTTTCCCAAACTTTGTTCCACCAGGTGTTTGGTACTTCAACTCCCACAGGTCCAGGCTAGCCTAGCCAGCTGTAAGGAATTCTGGGAATTGAAGTCCAAAACATCTGGAAGATCAAAGTTTAAATAATAATAATAATAATAATAATAATAATTTATAGCCCACCCAATCACAAGGAATCCAGCGCGGGTTACAGCAATAAAAAATACATAGAATACAATAAAATTCAAAAATTAGTCCCTTCCCAACCCCCCTATGCTAAAATTACAATTAAACAAACATAATTTAAAAACAAAAATATAAAAGTTTAAAAGGAAGATAATTGGTGGACAGAGCGACGTAGATCACTTTGTGTGGGGAGAGGAGTTAACCAACACCTTGTACCTTGCCCGGAAACTAATTGGCAGCCAGTGAAGGGACTTCAGGACTGGTGTTATATGGTCCTTACAGGAAGTATCCGTAATTAACCCGGCTGTCATATTTTGTATAAGCTGAAGTTTCTGAACTTGGCACAAGGGTAGCCCTATGTAGAGCGCATTGCAGAAGTCTAATCGAGAGGTTACCAGTGCATGTACTATCGTTTCAAGGTCTCCCTGCTCCATGAAGGGGCGCAGCTGGTGTATCAGCCGAAGCTGATAACAGGAGCTCCTGACTGTCGCGTCCACCTGAGCTGTCAAGTGAAGTGACAAGTCAAGGAGCACCCAAAAGCTGCAGACAGAGTCCTTCAAGGGAAGTGTGATCCCATTCAGAACTGGCTGACATAACTCCATTTCCAGGTTCAGGTTTCCTATGACAAGTACTTCTGTCTTACCTGGATTCAACTTGAATCGGCTTTCCCTCATCCAATCTATTACCGCCCCAAGACAAGCCTTCAGAGGAGAGATGCCATCCTTAGTCACAGCATCAGTCCGAGACATAGAGAAATATATTTGGGTGTCATCAGCATACTGATAACATCCCGGCCCATGCCTCCGGATGATCTCGCCCAGTGGCTTTATGTAAATGTTGAAGAGCATTGGGGACAGATCAGGGAAACACTGGTCTAGGTGATAGTTGTCCCATGGACAGTTAGTCTTGTTTCAACTGCAGTTCTCTGCCACTCCTTCATAATTACCAATAGCCACTTGGTTGCTTCTCAGACTAATGTCTTTACCTGGTCACTGAATTTCAGTGGATAGTGTTCTCTAGCAGCATCAAAGTTGAGCCATATTCTTTCCATTTTCTAATAATGGATTTAGCAGTGCTCCCGGAAATATTACAGTGTGGGATTTTTAAAATATATAACCCAGTTGTGCTTGATGCTTCTGCACAACCTGATCCTAGACTTCTACTTCTTGGTTTTCATGATGCTCATGGTTTAGATATGCTCTCCAACCAACTTTGGGGTCTTCCAAAAACAGGGGTATGTAATCTGTGATCATGTGGCATGGGAACTGCACCTAGGTGCACTCAATTGAACTACTTATGTGACTTTTGGAGTCAATGGATTGCACCAGAGTTTATTAAGGTATGTCACAGGAAAAGAGGTGATTACTTTTGTAAGCAGTAAGTCCCAGTTTGTTGTTGTTTACTTAAAACAGGTGTTTTCTTACTAAGCCCTTTCTTGAAACTACCATCATTCTGCAACAGGCCTTAGATTTTGGGCAGTAGAAAAGGTGAACACTAAAGGATGAGAGGATTCTGATGAAAAAGGAGGGAGACTGGATTTTACAAATACAATCTTTGGCCTTCAGAGAATGAGGATCTCAGTCTCTTTCTCACTTTTGTAAAATCTTTCAGAGTGTTCTGATGTTTCCTTTCTCTTTTATCCTGATACAGCTATGTGCCCTTGAATGTTATCTATTTTTAATACCATCTGCTTACCAGATAAAAACCTTCCACCCTGCTCACATATTTCTCTTGCCCAGCAAGTGGTTTGAGAGTTCCTGGACCAGAATTTTTTAAACTTTGATTCTAAATAAGTATGTACAGACCATAGGCATATACCAATGCAATTAGGATTTTATGCAATATGATATTATGTATTTACATGTTGTCTTTTTATAATTTTATATAGACCTCCCAGAAGGGTTTAAGAGTATACACACTTTGAACCTCAGGCCTTTTTACTAATAAAACCATAATATTTCAAGCATCTTGAGATGTGTCTCCAGTTTCTTCTTATGTGCCTCAATAAAACTATATTGTGCCTGTTAAATATCTTGTGCACATCAAGTGGTAACAATGCCAATTTAATCAATTTCAATCTCACGTTGTAACACAACAAATTGTGGAATAATCAAAGGGGGTGTATAAACACTTCAGCAAGGCATTGAAAACACTCGGGCCCCAAAATTGCACACCAATGGGTGAAACTTTCCATTTCTCTTCTTCCTGTGTTCATTTTTTAAAAAAAATCTGAAAGTGTTCCTGAACAATTTTGGAAACTTTGGAAGATAATTATTAAAAAAAATGAACCATGAGAAATAATCACTCATCCCTCCTCAACAAACAAACAAACAAACAAACAAAACAAACCCACAAAACAATCAATGTAGATGTCCATTTTAGCATAGCAGGACAGTACAGTCAGGCCTCCATATTTATGGATATCTATGGAATTTTTAATCCATGGACTTAAGCATCACGGTTTGAAAATATTTAATATATATATAAATTCCAAAAATCAAATCTTGATTTTGCCATTTGATATAAGGGGCACCATTTTACTATGCCATTATATTATAAAAATAATAATAATAATAAATTATTTTTATCCTGCCCCTCTGCATACGCAACCGGGGTGGCTTACAACATTTAAAATTACATTAGAAATACAATATATGTCCCATAAACCCCCTCACCCCTTAAAATGTCATTAAACAATGAGACAATATAAAATATAGTAAAAATAAGTTGCAGTAACAAAGAACAGATGATAGCAGCTGTGGTGTGGATTAAGGAGGAAAAGTTAGGCTAACTCTTGAATGGCTCTTGAATATCTAATGGGTCTTGAGCATCCACAGATTTTGGTATCCATAGAGGATCTTGGAACCAAACTCCAGTGGATAACAAGGTCCCACTGTACCAAGGATGGACAAACTTTCATAGAGTTCTCCAACGTTCTTCATCACTTTGGATAACTCTTTTAAAGTTCAGGCCTACCCCACCCATGGAGCAGATTCTCCATTTCCTTAACGCAATAACCTCTATGCTCCTATGGATAACACACAGCCATCAATGAACTCAACCAAGAACATGCCAAAGGCTAAACAAGCAACAACCCCCCTGACAACCTCTAAAATGAAACAGGATGTTCCAGAGAGAAGGATAAGGCCACACTTGGCCACTTAACAAATAAACAAAAATCAAGAGCTAGTGCCAGCTAAAATAGAGCCTCGATACTTTTAATATCATAACATATGGCATGCATGGGAGGGAAGCAATTATGTTGTGCTTCACAAATGATGCCATAGGGAATAACATAAGATAGGAACTCATGACATTCATGCAACCAAATTCCACAGCAATAGATGCACTAGCTACAGATTTTTTAAAAAGTGTTGTTTTTCCCCAGCAGGAAAACTACTATTTTATGCTCTGGGAACACGAGCAACCCAACAAATGGAAGCTATGTTGAAAAAAGATACTTGCATTTTGTGCAAGAAATGAATTGTCCATTGCCAGCAATGGAATGTTTGAAATGTTTGAAATGTTTGTAATGTTTTAAGTTTGTTTAATAAATATTTTTTTAAAAAAGAAATGAATTGTGCAGTTGTTGCAATACATACACATACAAACCAAGTATGAAATTACTCTTTCATTGGAAAAAGTTATACTTCCCCCAAATTACTTACAGGTATCGAAGACTAGGAAGATTCTGGAAGGCATGTCTATCAATATACACAAGATTGTTTGCTTTCTCGATTCTTCTGTGGAAAAAGAAGAAGAAATATCCATTAGAATTGGAATCATAAGAACTAGAATCTCACTTTTTTCTTAGTATGCTGTGAGATTATATGGATAAGGTAAACAACAGTGTCTATGAAAATGTATGTATCTTGCCATTTACAAGTTCCCCTTGTGAACTTTATAAATGTAGGACTCATTCATATGTTGAAAGAGAGACATATTGCTGGTATACCCCTCTCACATCAGAGGACCATTGTCCTAACATTTCACACATGCAAGGACAAATTTGATCCATCCTATCATATCTTGACCATTCCTGCAAATATTTTTCCAGCTGAACCCCCTCCTTATGTTCTACCATGTCATATGTCAGGTTTCAAATAGAGCAGGGATGAGAAAAATGTGGCCTGCAGGCTGTATATGCCCCCTTAGGCTGTGATACCCTAATCACTTTGTTCCAACAGAGCACCTATGTCCTCCTACCCACTTTTCACCCAATTTCCAACTGCCCCCATGGACCACTGTAGCCCATTCCTTAGTCTGTTTTAAGTATGCTGGGTTTCCAACTTTGGGGTGAAAGGCCATCTGTCATTGAGCTAAAAAAGATCTCCCTTGCCAAAACATGGAATTATGCTCCCTAGCACAGTGTTACTCAAAGTGGTGGTCCCTGGATTGGTGCTGTTCCTTGAGCTACTAGCTGCCACTGCTTGGCACATTTCCAGAAAAGAAGGAAACATTTGTAGCTAATGAACACAAATACAGTGGTACCTCTACTTATGAATGCTTCTTCTAACAAAAAATTCGACTTACGAAAGGGGCCTCCGGAAAAATTTTGCTTTCACTTATGAAAGCATTCCAGGCTGCGGCTGGAAGGAGGCGCTGCGGCCTCGGCTGTTCCTTGGGCTGGCTCTGGAACGGAGGAATCCTCCGCATCCAGGACCAGCCTAAGGAACGGCTGAGGCCGCAGCTGAAAGGAGGCCTCCTTTCAGCCGTGGCCTCGGCCATTCTATGGGCTGGTCCTGGAAGTGGAGGAATCCTCCGCTTCCAGGACCAGCCTAAGGAACGGCTGAGGCCGTGGCTGAAAGGAGGCCTCCTTTCAGCCGTGGCTTCAGCTGAAATGAGGCCTCCTTTCAGCCACGGCCTCGGCTGTTCCATGGGCTGGTCCTGGAAGCGGAGGAATCCTCCGCTTCCAGGACCAGCCTAAAGAACGGGCTTGGCCGTGGCTGTAAGGAGGCCTCCTTTCAGCCGCGGCCTTGGCTGTTCTATGGGCTTGGAACGGATTAGGGCATTTCAGTGTTAAATTGGCTTCTACTTACGAAATGTTCTTCTTACGAAATGGCTGTCGGAATGAATTAATTTCGTAAGTAGAGGTACCACTCTATAGTGCTGTCCCTGACACAATGGATGAAAAAAACCCTTGTCCTCCGCACAGGGAAGCCTGAGAAATACTTTCCTAGAAGATGTAATTGGCCATTTGGAAGGAGAAGAATCAGAGTTGGGTTAGCACGGGGTTGAGAAGGCAAGTGCAAACCTCTGAACTTCCAGTGAGTAGATGCAGCCCTTGGACTTCTGGAAGTCACCTACTCTTTAAATGAAGAAGGTATCCAAAGGCTATCCTACAATGGCTTTTCAAATACAGGGCATCTTCTTTAAAGGATATATGTCAAAACTAATAAATGACTAGGGGTCAAGATAAAAAGAAAGAAACAATATTTCAAGATCCATTTTGAATAGTACATCCCAGCAAAATCCCATGCTATATTGAAGTTTGGTCTGTCATGGTTTTATTATGCTCCCAAACTCTGATCCCATTTATTTACTCACATTTCATAGAGTTTGGGGAGGTGAGAGAACACATCTGATTCTATAGTTTCCAAAGCATCATTCTGGGAGATTTCTCTGTCAAGAAAATGAAAACATAAGTCAACACTGCTTGACTAATCATCCAAAGCACCAGAATAGAAGTATATGTGAAATGCAAAGAGAACCACTTAAAAGCTGTCTGGCTTTAAATGGATTAAAACATTTTTGGACTTGAGCTCATTAAACCTCAAAGGTCTGCTGGAGAGGCCCTACTCTATGTCCCACCAAAGAGGGCCTTCTTTGCTATGGCACCTCAGTTCCCCTCCTTAGAAGACCATTTGGATCCAACATTGATGTCATTCCAGCTCCAAGAAAATACACAGCTTTTCTTTCAAGTTTTTGTGCATTGCTTTGAACTGTCTCAGTCTACATGAACTGGCTTTAAATTGTCTTGTTTTATCTTGCCGAGATTGTTTAATATGTTTTTATGCAAAATGATCTTTACCACCTTTGAAAGTAACTGAGAGAAGAAAAGTTGGTAACATAAACTTTTGTAGACTTCATCAGATTCATGGAGTGCACCTTTACAAATCTTTATAGCCATGAATGAGCAAACTGTATGTGTGAAGAGTAACAGAAATGCAAAAGTTGTCATGAGGTGACAGGTTCAGTCTTAATGTTACTCATTGGGGGAGAAAGGAAGGAGGAAAGGTGTTGCTTAAAGCCAAAGTGAGTAGATAACCATATGAACGGTGGAGGGAGCTATTGGAGCTGGCTGGGAACCAGAAAGGAGATGTGATAAATTGGCCAATAAAGCCTTCATGAGGCCGGGGTGTTAACTAGTGTTATAATATGTGTAGTGTTGATGGGTAGGAGTTTGGGGATATATTCCTGTTGTGCTCTTTCTCTTTCCAATCTTCCATTTTTCATTCAAGAATTGCTGTTCTGAGGTCCAAGATGGAATACTCAGGAAGAATGAAGTGCTCTGCAACAGGTTTGTGTATTCTCATTCCTAATGTCTGATTTATGGCCATTTATCCTGTGATATAGAGACCGGCCTCTTTGCACAATGTAGAGTCCAAAGGGCATTGTTGATGGAGGACAGCATATCTCACATTAGAGGATGAGCAAGTGAAAATACTTCTAATATTTGTGATGTGATTAGGTCCTGTGATGACATTTCCCAAGTGGGCAGAGTTGTCATGTAAGTTTGTGGTAAGATCTTGTCTCTTTTTTCTGGACAAGAATGCTGGCTGCTCAAGGGAATTTGGTGGTATGCCTTTACTTGGACACAGACAGCCTCCCAATCTCAAATACTTCACCCAGAATTCTGTGCATGTCATACATATGCGATATCTGTGGTTTTACTTCTTTGGCTCCTGTGCAAGGAACATGTTCAGTTCATGGCTGCATAAGCAGACTTTCACAGGTATGGCATAGTGGTCTGAGCATTTGACTAGGTCTCTAGGAGATCAGGGTTCAAATCTTTGTTTAGCTATGGAAACCTACTGAGTAACTTTGGCAAATTACACTCCCTCAGCCTCTGAAGAAGGAAACGGCAAACCCTTCTGAATAAATCTTCCCTGGAAATCCCTAGTGTAGGGTTGCCATAAGTTGGAGTCAATTTGAAGGCACAAAACAGCAAAAACAACAAAGCAACAATTTCACATGGACCTAAATCCTATTATTAATCCCAACTATAGTCAAGCCAGTAAATCAATAGAATTCATTAATGTATTGACTCACCAATCAAGAATTCATCTGATGGGTCAAACCTGGTTGGAAATGACCCATAAGAATGACCCAGTTGTGCCACTGTGCATTCTTGGATTGTTAGAATGATTTATCAATGCCTTCAATATACCAGTGCATTCACTGGGATTGCAGAAACAGCACAGTGCATTCCGAGTTAAACAATCCGAGTTAAACAATGGGATCATAAGCAGGCACTGGCAAATATGGAACCAATTGCGCAATGCCAGTATTCAGTAGAAGGATGGTGTAGCTCAATTATGTGAGCATAGATTTACATGTGTACATTTACAAACATTATGGAGCAACTCAGCTATTCTCATCCTGTTCTTTTTCTCCTGGAAGAATTCCACAAAACATTCATTAGAGGGAGGAAAAAAACCTCTCGAGTTACATAGGCTAAGAAGAGCAGAATAATTTTATTTGTTGTTGCCCTACTACCAGAACCAAGCATGTACTAGCCTTTTGCTTTAATGTAATACAAGAAACAATTTCCACAAAGACACAGGAACCAGCTGATAAAATTTGTTTCTAGCACAGTCTATGGGGGAAAAAGAAATGGGCGATGCCTGTTGAACTTCTGGAGGACACTTGACAAACTGGGAGCTTCTCAGTAAGACCTTCCTTATTCCTTCTACCCGATAATCAATGTGGATCATCCCAGTCACTTTGTCAACTGTCAGAGAAAATATTGAGGCATTTTATAGGGTACTGTCATAGAACATCCCCCCACCTCCAAATTTCTGGCTATAATGGCGAAAGGAGGTTCCCCTGATTCAACCCAGCACAGCAGTTAAAACAATTTAGAACTACTAGTACTGCAAGGATCTGTTATTTAGTCAAACAGATAATGATCAAGTAAATTCTGCCCAGCATTGTGAGTAAAGCAACTTAAATGAGATGATTTCAAAGATGTATAAAAAGCAGGGGTAGGCAACCTTTCCCCTTTAAAAGTCCCTCGGCCCTTAAAGGGGAAAGGTTGCCTACCCCTGATAAAAAGGATGAAGGGGTGGGAGGGAATATGGCAGCACCTTTGAGACTAAGGGCCTTTACAGACTGCCAGAAATAATGCAGATTGAGGTCACTTTAACTGTCCTGACTCAGTGCTAGGGAATCATGGGAATTGTATTTTTTTTTTTTCTGGGACGTTGAGCCTTCTCTGTCAGAGATCTCTGGTGCCACAATAAACTACAGTTCCCATGATTCCTTAGCACTGAGCCAGGGCAGTTAAAGTGGACTCAATCTGCATTATTTCTAGCAGTCTGTAAAGGCCCTAACTGATTTTTATTTTATCATGAGCTTTCATGGATATAAAACCACTTCTTCAGATGCAATACAGAGTGATATTAAAGCATCGGTTTATAAAGCATATGCATACAGTTGTGGAAGAAAGACAGATTGTAATAGGGTCCAGAGAGATGTAAATCATGTCCCTTACTCTAAATTTTCAAAGGGTTGGACAAGGTGATTCAGGTCTTTCAGATCTTTATAGTGGTCAGTTTGTGTTGATGCGTGAAAACAATAAATCTGCTTTCCAAAAGTCAGTTTCCTACGGTTCAAAACTCTGAGAAAATTCCTTTTATTATACAGTGGGCCCTTGTTATACATGGGGGATCTGTTCCAGACTGCCCCACATAAGGCAAAAAACATGGGACCTCAAGTCTCGTTCTTCCCTATGGCCGCATGCACCGCAGGCATGCACACCATTATAATGCCTGGGGACTTTCTGTCCGTGTGAGCTCAAGTCTGCAGATGGCGATGGCAAGTCCGTGTATGGCGCGGGCATGCTGTATGTGCAGTAGTGAGGCCTTTTGCATTATTATATGGATATTATAATATAGTGTGCCATGAAAGCATTGTTTTTGTTCATACCTCTGCTAATGGACTGAATTTGTAAATATAATTCAATTCAGCTGTTTCTCTTTCTAGTCCTCCTTTCTCATTTCCTTGTTCATGATGAAGAGCTTTTAAAGCTTGCTTAAAAGTCTGTTTTGATGAACTCTGCTCTATATTCCCCAGGACCAAATGCCAGAAATATGAAGCCACCTTAAAAAAGGTCATGTCACCACTGCTTGCCAGTCTGATAAATCTGAAAGGAGAACTTAGGCAAGTTTTATGCACATGACATGTCGATTCATTAGCTTGATTTCAGAATTTGGCAAGAACTAGGCCTTATGGAAGCGATTCTGCATGTATGTACACTTACTGAATGAGTGTTTTATATGTAAATATATAAATGGAGTCTTAAAATAAGCTAAGATGGTAAACCTTTTTCTGGGTGAAGAAGACACATGAGAAGGAACATCTTTTAACTAACCTTATAAACAACTCAGAGGGTGGGGGGGGGAAGCAAAAAAATAAAATAAAATAAGTAACACAACCATATAAATTACCCACTCACAACATGAAATACCATTAAGTGGAAACTCTATAGCTAATTCCACAACATTACACATTATGATGACGCTTGGAACAGCAGGTGCTTTACTGCGACAGTATATTTCAGGGCTTTTATAAATTAAAAAAAATATCTGCCTTTGAATGGTAAATAAAACAAAACTGTGAGTTTTCTTTAAAAAACAACAAAAACACAACACATTCTCTTATGGGAAAATATCTGCCTTGTAACTTTATGAGCTGTCTCGCCTGCAGTTCACAAGTAGATACAACTCTTACTGCCTAGAACACAACCCCCCTGCTCTTAAAAGGATTGTTTGTATTTCAAAGTGCACTAGGTTTCAAGCAATTACTATCTTTATTGTATAATTTATATAGCAGGAGTAAGGGAGTGGAGCTGGAGGGGTAGGGTAGCAGAAGCATGGGGGGGGATTGGAAGAAATTCTCCACTATTTGTGGTCAGAGACGTTGCATGGCAGTGGACCTTTGACATTGCAGATGAGCAAAGTGCAGCCCATGGGACACATGCAGACCTTGAGATGGAGCCCCGAAGCCTCCCAGAAGGTCCCAAAAAAACCCAGACTCTAAAAATGATTAAAGTTTTTTCCTGTACCAAGTTTAAGGCAATTTACCCTGTAAAACCCAACCCCAAATACCCAAAACCTACAACTAGAAAAAAAGAAAAAAGTTCCTAAATTTGCAAACATGGCAGCAGGAAATGGTGATACTTCATTTTTGGTGTGTCAAAACAGGACAGTATGACCCATCGCATGTGTGTGTGTGTGTGTTTGTGTGTGTGTAGGATATGCACCCACTCTGTCTACGGTTGCCCACCCTGTTTCAAAAAAGCTGGCCAAGGGATTGTTCAGCATTTTCTTGTGAGGGGGGTTCAGTATTAGAAACAATGTTACCCATTTTTTCTTTTAATCCAAGGGTATTTTTGGGGAGGAAGGGGTGTCTTATATATATATTCATTACCACTTGTGGCCATTGTCCACACTGGCCTAGATCTAGGATCATCTTTCTTATGCAGTGTGTGTGTTGTGTGTGTGTGTGTGAGGGGAGAGAAAGAGAGAGAGGAATGGCAGTTATAAAAAAATATGGGAGAGCATATATTTAAATAAAATCCTGGCTAGTAGCCTCCTTGTACTAGTGAAAATTGGGAAAAAGAAATGTATAAGAAATGAATATAGAGAAATTCAGTCGACTTTTAAAAGAAAAAAGCATGGATCTGTACTACAAAGGTTCTGATTCTGATTCCATAAACGTGTGATTCATGGATCAGATCTCTGTATTATATAGTCATGAGGTATCTTCAGTCTGGCTTATTGGGTTTTCATGAGTCCCAAGAAACCTAGAAGCAGCTAGTAGAATGACCTTGTCTAGTCATATAGATTGTGAGCAGCTGAAGGCTAATTGGGAGAAAAGTTGCTATGGGGAAGAGAGAGGCAAGGATCATAGAAATTTAACTCTGTTCTTTAAAAACAATTCTTAGTTCTGGGAGTTTTCCCTTTCACTAAAGTAGCACAAAAGAAAGCGATCAACATACACCACATACTCAATTATAGGAAACGGATGCCACTCTAACTGCTATGGTTCTATCCTATGGAATCCTTAGTTTGTTTAGTTAGAGACTTAGAGCCATGACAGTTAAAGCGGTAACAGAATGGTATAAGCACGCAGTGCGGATTTAGGTCCAAAACACACTCCAGAAATATTCCAGTTTGAGACCATTTTAACTGCCCTGGCTCAATGCTAGAGAATTCTGGGAACTGTAGTTTTGTGAGACATTTAACCTTCTCTGTCAGAGAGCTCTGGTGCCACAATAAACTACAGTTCACAGGATTCCTTAGCACTGAGCCAGGGCAGTTAAACTGGGATCAAACTGGATTATTTATGCAGTGTGTTTTGGATGACAGTCAGAGTGATTTGTTGTAAGGAAACCTCTCACACACGTAGCATTGTCTGCAGTTCAGGTTTTTGACTGTTAAGAAGAAAGAAAAACATTTTATTTCTCTTTCTAATAAAAAAAAACTTGTTTTTTAAAAAAGTTTTAGCACTAAAATTTTATATAACTTAGAAAAGTCGAAAAATGAAACAAACAAACAAAACAAAACAAAGCTGGGGAAAAGCTTCCCTGTTGCATACCATCTCCTTAGTGGTAAGCCAGCATTAATTTAAATGAATTATCTGTTAATGATGAAAGCTTCAACATATTTTTCAACCATTCCCCATAAACAGTTTTAAAAATACCCAGTATTGCCTCTTTTTGTGCATCACCCAAGAATTACCATAGCAACTTTTCTCCCAATTAGCCTTCAGCTGCTCACAATCTATATGAATAGACAAGGTCAGGATCGGAAGAAATACCGTACTATGGATTGCAGTAAAAGGCTCCAGCAAATCAGAAGTGGACAATTGGAGCCTTTCTATCCTGGGAAGGAAAGTGCTTTTAAATAAAATAAAATAATGCACAAAATAAAATCTCAACAATGGCAACAATACAAAATAGCAGTGCACAGATGGCTATGTACATGGGAGAAGGTTCTGAGCATTTAAATCACTGTAATTCCTTCTCTTTATCCAAGTGTAAGTTACTGTTGCTGAAATCAATGCTAGTTCCCAAGTGTAGTCAGTCATTTGTAGTCAGCCACTGTACAGGGAATGGCTAATATTGACCTCTATGGGAGAAGTCAATGGGCTGCAACTTGGGATCCATTTGAATATCAATTATTCTGCCTCTTCCACTTAAACTAATGGTGGGCAACTGCTGCAGGCTATGTGGTCTCATTGGCACACCTGGGGACCTTGTAGGTTTGTGCTCCCACTACCATCACAACAATTATCTCTCATGATTTCATCATTTTGGGCTTTCTCTGGGCCATTTTAGGCCCAGGAGAGGCCATTGTTGTTGTCATTATGGTTGTTGTTGCTTTTGTTGTTGTTGTTGTGTGTCTTCAAGTCATTTCTGACTTATGGCAACCATAAGGCAACTCTATCACAGGGCTTTCTTGGCAAGATTTATTCAGAGGAGGCTTGCCATTGCCTTCCCCAAGGCTGAGAGACTGTGATTTTTCTAAAGTAGGGGTCCCCAAACTTTTTGATCTGGGGCCCGGTTCTCTGGCCCCCAGATCTCCGGGGGGCTGGAGGCGTGCGCGCGCATGCGTGTGCACAACTCAGGTGCCATTTTGTTTTCCAGAATGGCACCGAATCTTCCAAAATGGCACCTGGAGTCAGGTGCATGCGTGCGCGATGCCAGGCGCATGCTCACGACTCCGGGCGCATGCGCATGACTCCGGATGCCATTTTGGAAGACAAAATGGTGTCCGGCGGCACGTGTGGGTGGTGGTGGTGGCGGCGGCGGCGGTGGCAGCAGGACTGGCCGTGGGCCGGTAAAATGGCCTCGACGGGCCAGGTCCAGCCCGAGGGCCATAGTTTGAGGACCCCTGTTCTAAAGTCACTCAGTGGGTTTCATGGCTGAGCAGGTAATCAAACCTTGGTCTCCAGAATTGTAGTCAACACTCAAAACACTATGCCATGCTGGCTCCCATGCCATGTTGGCACTTTCCCCCCAAAGAAAGACCCTTTTCCCGAAAGGAAGTGACTTCTGGGCCATTTCTTGTTAGAGAAAAGGCCTTTTCTGAATCTAGAAGGGCTCAAGGGGCCCTAAAACACCATTAAGTACATTTGAGGACCTTTGGGGGCAAAAGACCCATACTACCCCCCCGAAATAATAATAATAATAATAATAATAATAATAATAATAATAATAAATTATTTATATACCGCCCAATGGTTGCCCAATCCGGGCAGTTTACAACATAAAAACAATTACAATATACAAGCATATCCCTCCCCCCCTTAAAACAGTATTAAACAGTGACATAGTTAAAAATCCTAAGACAATATACTAAAGAAGAAATCATAACAATTAAATAATAAAAGCCGTGCCATATCATCCCATTGTTACAATACGGGGGAACCAAGGTTCAACTAGAGGAGGGAACAGTGCAGGGCCGGGCTATTTTAGTCTGGGAAGGTCTGCCGGAAGAGATCCATCTTGACCGCCTTTTTGAAACTGTCCAGAGATGTTAATTGACGGATCTCGTCTGGCAGGTCGTTCCAGAGTCTGGGGGCGACGATAAAAAAGGCCCTCTGGGAGGTCGCGGATAGCCTCGATCTT
This sequence comes from Phrynosoma blainvillii, assembly GCA_026167975.1. NCBI lineage: Eukaryota > Metazoa > Chordata > Lepidosauria > Squamata > Phrynosomatidae > Phrynosoma > Phrynosoma blainvillii. Next base: position 25,038,892 of record JANUYF010000001.1, on the reverse strand, counting down.
TGAGGCTCTAAGAAATTTTTCCCAGAGGACCGGAGCACATGGGGAGGATTGTACGGGAGGAGGAGGTCTCTGATATAGCTTGGACCCAAGCCATTTAGGGCTTTAAAGGTAACAACCAACACCTTGTACTGGGCCCGGAAGCGAATAGGCAGCCAGTGAAGGGACCTCAAAACCGGAGTGATGTGGTCCCTTCTAGATGTTCCTGAAACAAGTCTGGCTGCCATATTTTGAACTAGCTGTAGCTTCCGAACCAAGCACATGGGTAGCCCCATGTAGAGCGCATTACAGAAATCAAAGCGGGAGGTTACCAGTGCGTGCACAACGGTCTCGAGATCCCTTACTTCCAGAAAAGGGCGCAGCTGGCGTATCAGCCGAAGCTGATAACAGGCGCTCCTGACCGTCGCATTAACCTGATTCGCCATCAGGAGCGACGAATCAAGGAGCACCCCCAGACTGCGAACACAGTCACTGGAGGAGAGTGTGACCCCCTCCAGGACTGGAGGTTGCAACCCAATTCTTGGTTTCGGGGCCGCTACCGTGAGCACCTCCGTCTTGTCTGGATTCAGTTTCAATCTGTTTTTCCTCATCCAACCCATTACCGCCTGAAGACATTCATTGAGAGGAGAGATGCCATTGGAATTCGAGGCCGACGAACGAGACATGGAGAAATAGATTTGGGTGTCATCAGCGTACTGATAACACCCAGCACCATAACTCCGTATAATCTCACTCAGCGGCTTCATATAGATGTTAAATAACATTGGGGACAAAATAGCTCCCCGAGGGACCCCACAAGTGAGTTCCCTCTTACTGGAACTACAGTCCCCAAGCAGCACCCTCTGGGACCTACCCGAGAGGAAGGACCGGAACCACTGGCTCAAATGTTTTTGAGCCATAGGATAGCCATATACAGCTCTGGAAAACAACATGTATCCTATAGCTTACACTTTCACCACCTTTGACTTAGGTTCTGCCATGCTCCAGAAATACAACAGTTTGATGCCAGTTTAACTGTCTTGATTCAATGCTGTGAAATTCTGGGATTTGTAGTTTTCAGAGATATTTAGCCTCCCTTGTCAGAAATATCTGGTGCCCCACCAAACTACAAATTCTGGAGTTCTATAGCACTGAGCCATGGAAATTAAAGTGGCATCAAACTGCTTTTTTCTGCAGTGTGGAAGTAGCCTTAGACACTGTGATTGCAAAGAACGGAGGACTGCTTTGATCCCCGAATCAGTAGTATAATTCTATAGTTTTTGTGGGTTTTTTGGGCTATGTGGCCATATTCTAGAAGAGTTTCTTTCTGACGTTTCTAATTGCATACTCTCTAACATTTCGCCACAGGAAACATTATTGAAAAGACAGTAATGCTTTTTGAAGTTGATGGTAGGAAGAAAAGAGGAAGACAGCATTACAGATGGTTTGATTCAATAAGGGCTATGAATTTGCAAAACTTGAGTTAGGCTGTTGATGGCTGGGGTTTTTGGAAGACTCATTCACAGGGTCTCCACAATTTGAAACCAACTTGACAACAAATAATTGTGATATCAACAATTTTAAAGTCAGGCTTAGAATCAAATGTCACATTATGTTAAACATTTGAAAATTCCACTTCAAACTTGTCGATATCTCTCTCTGAACCAAAAACTGCATCAGAGCTTCCCTCCACTTGTACTAGGACCAGGATGCAGGTGAGGGTTCTTTTAAAAGCCCTATCCTGCTTTTCCCCTAAAGAAGAACAATGTCTGCCGCAAAGAATACCTTCAGGGGTGCCCCTTGGAGGGATTTTTGTAAGAAATAGTGGAAAGGTGGAAACAGGTGAACCTGCCAGTTCTGTTGTTTTTTCCTCTCCTGGCTAGATAATAGAGCATTTTTTGCTAATGTTATTCTTGAAGGAAGCAACAAGTAATTTCAGCCATTTCCTTCTTCTGAGAAAACTGGGTAGTTTATGAAAGCTATTTACTTTTCAGGATTTATTCCATGCAAAATTTGCACCTAGTTGCTTAGCACACAGGAAACATATTCATAGTATATGCATAGAATTTTTATGTGTTTGCATGACAAGCAGTACCTGTTGAAATCCCCAGTTCTACATCACCATTAAAGGCACAAGAACAGGCTCCAGTTTTCAGTCTGGCAACCCTAAGCCACACAGGTTGTACAATTTTTTGCTCCCAGAGACTTGGTGGAAGCAAACTTGAAATACCTCTCCCATCTCTTAGGAGTATTACATCTTTCTTTTTACTCCTAGGAGAGGTATTCTCCTACCTTGCTTTTGTGCCTCCCAGAGTAATATTGCCAGAGGCTACTGCTTCTCTTTGCCTAATGATAGGGCTGCTGGCTTCATAAAGCAGAGGTGAGAATTATGCAGCTTTCTCGATCCTTTTGGGTTGCAGTTCCTAGAATGCTTCATCATTAGCAATATAGGGTGTGGCTGCTGGGAGTTGCAGTCCAACAGCATCTCAAAGGCCACATGATTTCCACCGCTATGAAGAACACCTGGCTATAAAGCCTGTTGCTAGTCCCAGTTTTAGCAGATTATGAATGACTTGGTATTCAACCATTGATTCAATGGGTCTGCATAGGTCTTGGATTTAAATCTGGTTTAGAAATATTGGGCACCCCAGCTTAGTTTAGAACTTCAGTTTTTGCAGAACTGTACCATCCATCTGTTTGCTCCAAAGGCTTTGAAACAAACACAGCAGCTGTGAGTTACTGGCAGGAATAACAAAAATGACCAGCTCTTTTTTTTTCTATATATCTTCAAGAAACTCTAAAAGTAGCACTGTGATCAAGGTCTCTCCCACTCAAAGGCCTTGGAGATAAAACAGCAAACTGCCAGGTGTTTCTAACTAGAAAGAGCAAAACAAGCCAGCTCAAAAGTGCTATTCAGCCATTGTTATCTTGCTCTTCTCTTTCTTCTCCTCCCTCCTTTCACACAAAGCTGTGCACTGCCAGGTTGTAATTTCATCAAAATAACAGCCTGTGCTGTGTTCTGTTCTTCCACTGCCATTTTTTTTTGGGCAAGATAGAGAATTCATGGCACAGACCCACTATGCACTAAATATCAAATGGTTCTGTGTTGCTTCGGTGTCTCTGGGAGACTGAGAAACAAGTACTACAAATAAATAAATAAATAAATATTTTGCAATGTTCTGCTGATCTCTGACAAGGATGTATCACTGACTGAGCCACACTTCTGTTCCATTCACTGGTACTAAATACCTTCTGCTGATGAAAATGCACCTGAAGAACTATGGTTTGATTGTTGCATCCTAGAATGGATGGAGCACTCCTTCTAGAAAGACCTAAAAGTATAGTTGTATCTCTGTTGTCATTAATCATTGTTCCTTAGGACCAGCAATAACAACCTGCTGTCTAAAGTAGGGCAGCAAATGGGCTCACCACTTGGCCCACTATCAAGGTCCCAAATGCCAAACATGCTATTTTTATAAACACCTCCATACCCTCCAGACACTTTCAATAAACAAAAAGAAAGAAAAAATATTGATGACGAAAAAAACACACTACAAGCAATAAAGAAAAGAAGAGAAGAAAAACAAAAGGAAGATAGGGACAAACTAAGAATTATGAATGCAACAGTACAATTGACATATGTTGGTTAGTCTAGTGCTAACCAACATATGTCAACAGCTTGTGCAGAAAGATAAAGAAAATTACTACAAAAACCAATGCAGAGAAATAGAAGACAACAACAAAAAGGGAAGAACAAGAGATCTATTTCACAAGATCTGGGAAAAATTTAAACCAAGGACTGGGACACTCTATGACAATAAAAATAACATAATTCGAGAACAGGAAGGAATAAAAATATGTTGGATGCAATGCACAGAAGAATTATACAAAAGAGATAACAAAATGAAGGACACATGGAATGAAGAGCCATATGAAGATGAACCCCACATTCTAATGAGGTGGAAACTGTAATAAGAGAAATAGCAAAAAACAAATCACCAGGAACAGATGATATTCCAATTGAACTGCTGCAATCCACATTGACAGAGTCAACTCTAGTGCTAACCAACATATGTCAACAGATAGGGAAAACAAAATGATGGCCAAGAGATTGGAAGTGAGCAATATAAATCCCCATCCACAGAAAGGGAAACATAAGAGACTGCAGAAACTATAGGACCATAGCACTGATCTCCTGTAGAAAAAATCATGCTCAAAATTCTGCAACATAGACTCCAACCATACATGGAGAGAGAGATCCCAGAGGTTCAAGCAGGGTTCAGGAAAGGAAGAGGCACTAGGGATCACATTGCAAACATACGTAGCTAATGGAGCAAACCAGGGAATTCCAAAAGAAAATCAGCATGTGCTTTATAGACTATAGCAAAGCCTTTGACCGCATACATCATGAAAGGCTATGGAATGCCCTTAAGGACATGGGAGTGCCAACACATCTGATAATCCTGATGAAGAATCTGTACTCAGGACAAGAGGCTACTGTCAGAACAGAACATGAAGAAACAGAATCATTCCCAATTGGTAAAGGGGTCAGCCAAGGCTGCATCCTTTTACCCTATCTGTTCAATTTATATGCAGAAGATATTATAAGAAAAGCAGGCTTGGACACAGAAGAAGGAGGAATGAAAACAGGAGGAAGGATTATCAACAATCTAAGACAGGGGTAGGCCACCTTTCCCCTTTAAGGGCCGAGGGACTTCAGCTCCCAGAATCCCAGGAGCTATTGGCCAACATGGGACTATTGGCCAACATGGCTGAGGCTTCTGGGAGCTGAAGTCCCTTGGTCCTTAAAGGGGAAAGGTTGCCTACCCCTGATCTAAGATGTGTAGATGACACCATAGTACTAGCAGAAAACCTCACAGATCTGGAACACCTACTAAGGAAGATCAAAGAAGAAAGTGCAAAGGCAGGCTTAATGCTGAACATAAAGAAAACAAAAATAATGACCACCGAGGACCTTCACAAGTTCACCTAGATGATGAAGAAATAGAAATAGTAAAAGAATTCTCATACCTGGGATCAAACATTGATAGAAATAGGGACTGCAGTCAGGAAATCACAAGAAGATTAAGAATGGGGAGGCTGGCTATGAGAGAATAGAAAAGATTCCAAAATGCAAAGATTTACAACTCAGCACAAAGGTCTGAATCATATAAGCCATCATATTCCCTATTACCATGTATGGATGTCAGATCTGGACAGTTAAGAAAGATGATAGGGAGAAAATCAAATCATTTGAGATGTGCTGCTGGAGAAGAGTGCCGAGGATCCCACAGACAACCAAAAGGACAAACAAGTGGGTCCTAGAACAGATCAAACTGGAAACCTCCCTGGAAGCCAAGATGACCAAACTTAGACTGTCGTATTTTGGACACATCATGGGAAGAGAGGACTCTTTGAAAAAGACAATAATGCTGGGAAAATTGGAGGGAAGTAGGAAGAGAGGAAGGCCACATGCTATATTAATGGGCTCTATTAAGGAGGTTACAGGTATGGAGTTGCAGGAACTAAGCAGAGCAGTGGAGGACAGAGGGTCTTGGAAATGTCTCATCCATATGGTCACCATGAGTCGAGATTGACTCGAGGGCAGTTAACAACAAAAACCCTCCAGCTTATTTGGGAGAGACAAACCCAATTAATTCTCTGTCATCCAACTTTTCTAACTGTTTTATAACTCAGCTTCTCTCTCTTCTTCCTATCTTCTTCCTTTGCCCTCAGCTTACTTCTGTTGCTGCAGGCTGAATACAAAGTGCACAATAGTTTGCACTACTTTAACCCATCAGAGGACAGAGAAGAGGGCAGAATCCTGCCCTTCCCTGTAGTCTCAGGCAAAAGCAAGATGATGCAGCCTTTGCTATCTTATGTGTTCTTCCTTATTCTTCTATAATCAACAAGCTATAATCAGTTCTGGAGAATAAATTAATAACTTTTGCCATCTTGACCAAACTCTGATGTTGCTTGACCATTTATATCCCAGTTTTCACATATCCTCCAACATTTCACAGGTTAAAAAAAAGCTAATACCCCAACTAGTATGCACAGAGAATTATTACCCCAAAGTACTTTTCTAAGTTCTGAAATGGCTCATAAGATCTGGCTGAAGGCCATAGGTTGCCCAGCCCTGTTTTAGGGAATCTGCCTGTGGTAGCCCAAGTTCCAAATGGCGTGTGTGTGTTTCCCCCTACTGTGGTGGCATAAGGCAGCCCCCCTTATCACTGCTTGCACTATAATTTGTCACTGTAAACAGCTATAGTTAAGAGATGGGCTGAGGAATTTCTGCTGTTGGGGTTGTGATGCTGTGAATGGTTGACAGAGCCAACTATACTTAGATTTATAGTTATATTCATATGACAGACCTATAGACTACTGGTTAGCTATCCAGATATTGGTGGCATAATTTTTTGGCCTTTGCATCAACACTTCTCCCTTTCTCTTGGTTCCAAAATATTTGTTAGAAGGAGGGGGGGAAAAACAAAATGTCATTCCCTACTGCTTGAGAGAAAACACGTATATATTTTATCATGAAAATTCAGCAGTATGATCCTTGGCCTCAAGATAAGAGAAGAAATTCTGCATAATCTCTAGTAATGTAAATTAAGAGTGTAACACACAAATTGTTGCTCCTTGAGAGTATACCCTTGAGAAGATAAGACTGTCGCCTCTACAGGAGCTTCGCTCTGCATTTCAATCCTGGAGTCATGTCAGTGGTATTTAAGAAGAAAAGTTTATTAATCCCAATCTAATTAAAGATACATAGCCCAGCTGCAAGGCACAGAGAGTGCATTAAGGAGTTTATCACAAGGGGGAAAATTGGAAGTATAAACCGTGATTAACCCATGATTAACTCACAAGTGCGTGAATGGTTTTCACATGACATAGTGTGCAAAGCACTATTATCCTGTGAATAACCTGTGATTAACCCACAATTGCGCACAATTGTGTGAATGGTTTTCACATGACATTGGACATTATCACATGGGGGAAATCTGTTGGTTAATCCACACAAATCCTGAACAAAAAGCAAATTTGTACCTCACGATTTCACACGACGTTGCACAGAAACTGGTCAGAAACTGGACAGAAACTGGTATTATCCGAGATCTTTTTAATTTCGGGAGTTTAGAGGAAATGCATTTGCGAAATTACAGTAATTCCGCATTTACTTTAATCTGAAAAGCAAATACGCACGGACAATTCTCTTTTAAAACCTGGAGGAGGGCCAAGAGGAGGAGGAGGAGGGGCCTCCAGGGAGGGAGAGTCCTGGGCTCCTCCTCAGTGCCATGCAGGGAAGGGAAGGGAAGGGAAGCCAGCCCAGGAGAGAGAAGTTTGGGACGGAGAAGTTTGGCATTTGGGATGGAGGGAAAAGGAGGGGAAAGAAGGCTTCCCTCACAGCAGCTGTGGGTGGATGTGGGTGCAAGTGTGGGGTGTGCTTGTGGAGCAACTTGGAGATCCATCTCACCATGACGTTCAGCCCTGCAGGTCCTACAAAGGGGAAAGGCTTATGGCGGGGGGGGATTGGAGCCCACTCCAGTTTCCCCCACTCCTGGGCATCATCCAAGGCTCTGGCTCTCTCCAGGGAACACCCAGCCCTCCCTCCCTTCTCCTTCCATCCTCCTCCTTCTTACTTGTCAGGGTATGCCAGTTTGCATACTAAGTTGTGACTGGATGAAGGTATAGCAAAGTGGCAGGTGGAGTCCATGATAGTAAGCCAGCTCTAGCAATTAACGATGCAGTCAGCCAATTAGGCCAGGTGGACCTGATAGCCACTTAGTAGTGTATAACTGCATTGGGAGTGTGCTTGGGGTTCAGAGAGTGTATTATTCTCTATGCTGGTAAGAAGCCTGTTTCTGGAAAGTAAGTTTTTCTCCTTGCTACGAAGTTATAGTACTGCAGGCATGCAGGAAGTTATGCTATACTGTTTTTGTGCCTAGCCATGATGCTATATTCTTTGTTTTTTGCATGTATTTTTTGTCTTACACTCTGCTGAGTAAAGCTCTATTTTTGTTGACTCCACAACACTGCTGCATTATTTTGTAATACACTCAACATTATCTGCCAGCTCTGCCTGTGATCCTGCCCTCCTTGCCCATCTCCCCAGCAGCTGACAGTATCCAATGCCAGGAAAGGGGAGAGAGAAAAGGGAGGGTGAGCCATCCCAATCCCTCCCTTACCTCGGCTTGCCTTGCCTTGCTTTTCCAGCCTCCTCCTCCTCCTCCTCCTCCACTCTCTTGAGAGGTCCTAACCCCAATGGAAGGGGGTTAGAACCTGTGCAGGAGGACATGACCTCAAATGAAGGACAGTCTGACATTTCCTCCTGGGAAATGCAGGACCCGCCCTGGAAAAGGAGGAGTCTTGTCACAAAACACACCCATTTCCAGTACATGTACGGGTTCTTTTCACTTGTGTATGAAAGTTAAAAACGTCTTTTTTCGCTTTTAACTTAATTCCATTATTATTGTAATTATGTGTGAAAAGCTTTTGCGCAATTAAGCTCTATTTTTGCTTTCTTTTCGGGATGCTTCATTTCCACTTTATTATCTCTTTAACAACAAAACTGGGCCACGTGTGATAACGTCCATTGAGATTAAACGTGATTAAAGTACCATTATCCCATGAAGAACCAGGCAAGGAACAATAGTAACCCATTCATGGAATTTTCCCATGAATTACTTTTTGCTGTTTCTTATCTGGTTGTTCCCTGGTTCTTCACAGGATAATGGCACTTGCATTAATGTCATTTTAAGCACATCTTAATATCAATTGCACAATTTTTATGGGTTAATCATTGTTTAAGCTCCTATTTTCCCCCATGTGATAAACTCCTTAGTTGGATATATCCCCTCTCCCATCTGCTGTTTATGATTATTTATTGTTACCTTTTAATCCTGCTTTTCTTATTTAAAAAACTCTCCACATTGTCTCAGGCTAATCAACATCACTAAAAACAAATTTGACAATAAACACATTGAAAACATCTGATTCATAAGTAAAGACCAAATCAGTCAGAAATGCTGGATGAAAAAAAGGGTGTATCTTCACACCCACCCTGAAAGCACAAAGAAAGAAGACTAATCTGAGGAGAGTACATTCCTAGGGAAGGAAAGAATAGTTGAAAATAGTCCAAAAATGGTTTTTAAAAATGGAGGGGTCTCAAGCCTGTTGTGATAGAATGTAGCAGGCTATAGAAAGATGCAAATCTTGTCCCTTGCCCTAAATTTTTACTTGAGAAACTCCACCAGGATTTCAGCAACTTTCCCCCTACTTTCAACCTGAGCGTGGAACAATCAACAAAACAAATTCACTTTCTTGACGTGATTGTGCAACTGCACAATAGACTACTAAGCACCACATTCTATTGAAAATACATTGATTGCTACACAAGCCTACATTATTATTATTATTATTATTATTTATATCCTGCCCCTTTGAGATCAATCGGGGCGGCTAACAACAATAAAATACACATACAACAATAAAATCGGATTCCCACCCCCCCTTAAAAAGTTATTAAATCAATTATGAATTAAAACATACAATATAAAAACACAGGAATAATATTTAAAATAAATCACAAAGTGGCTGCGATTCTTAATTAAATATTTAAAACTAAGAACCTAGGAGCCCTCTTATGCCTACAGTTTCGATCCAGAACACGCTACCAAATCTATTGTTTATAATCAAGCCCTCCTATACAACTGCATCTGCTCAGATCCACAAGACAGAAACTCAAAACTCTTGGGATTTACAAGTATTTCTCAAACTACAATACCCACCTAAAAAGATGAAGAAACAAATGAACAAGACACGATTAATACCCAGGAAACATTTACTTCAGGAGAGACCAAAAACACAAATTGCCAAACAAATCCTAGTGATCACCTTTGAAACCACTCAAAGGCATTATCAACACACTACAGCCAATTCTAAGAATAACACAGCCCTCTCACAAACTCTGGGAAGCAGGCCTTTATTGGCCTGCAGACAATCTCCAAAAGTTAAACGACTACTCACAACAGGATACATAACATAGATGGTAATATACATAACATAGATACATAACATAGATGGTAACCTGCAACAAATCCAGATGCTAACTCTATCCCCCAATACTGCTACTTCTGGGAGCAGTATTACATGGGGCAATGACATCACTCACAATTTCAGAGGTACATTTACTTGCTCCTCCTCCAACATGATATATGCCATCCTAAGCCAGCATGGTGTAGTGGTTTGAACATAGGACTAGAAATCTGGAGATCAGGGTTCAGTTCCATCCACTTGGTAATGGAAACCCACTGAATGGCCTTGGGTGAGTCACACCCTCTCAGTCCCAGAAAACTCCATGATATGTTCATTTTAGGGTTGCTATAAATCAGAAACAACTTGAAGGCACACAACAACAACAACAGCAAATGCCCCTCTACACTCTACATTGGTCAAACAGGATAGTCTCTTTGCAAGAGGATTAATGGACACAAATCTGACATCAGAAATGGCAGTATCCAAAAAGCAGTGGCAGAACATTTTCACCTTCCCTGGTGAGAAAGAGAAACTACTGAATTGAATTCTGTTCACAAATTCCAATCCATTAGGCCAAAAACGTAGGGCATCCGATAGAGCTGATTAAATGGCAACGTACATGGAACAAAAGAATGAAATATACCATATCTCAGAATCTCAGAGACAATTATTATAAACTGTACTTTCGGTGGTGCTTGTGGTATTTCATACTCAAGAAACTATCTAAAATCTACAAAACCAGAAATAACCTATGCTGGAAGTGTGGAAAATAGCTGGGTACTCTATACATACCACTGTTGGTGGACATGCAGATTTGTAAAGAGCTACTGGGCTAAAGTAAACAAAGTTATAGGTACTATTCTTCAGGTGAAGATACAAATTTATCCAGAATTTTACTTGTTAAATATGTGGGAAGAGAATTTAGAAAAAAAGCTTTGGAAAAACATCTTTTTTATTTGGTTACGAGAGCAAGAATGACATTGGCACAAAAATGGAAATTAAAAAAAATAATCCTGAGTACAAGAGAATGGTTAATAAAATTATATGATGCAATTGAGATGAATGAACTGACACAACTTATAAGATTTGAGTCTATAAGGAAAGAAAAAAAAAAGGAATGGAAAACAGTATTAGGATATTAATATTATTAATAATAATAATAATAATAATAATAATAATTTATACCCCGCCTTTAGCCATAGCCATCAAGGCAGCTTACATCTAAAATCAAATTCATAAAACAACCCCTACAAAGCAATATGAACTAACACAATTAACCCCCCATTAAAAATGCATTAAATACGAGCCTTAGTTAAAACTAGTTAAACAATAAACAATTTTAAAAACAAATTTAAACAATAGGCACTCTGGGGCGAGGCATGGGTATATGAAAGTGTCTGACGGGGGGGGGGGGGATCAGGACAGATGAGTAGTTTATGGGGAAATTGGCTACAATTGACTTCTAATACCTAAAGGGTTAAGAAGAAATAGAATTAAACAGACAACTGAAAAGACATATACAATTGAAATGGAAGAGATATTAAAAGTGGAGATAGATGGGGACATTCAAGGAAATGAAGCAGGAAAAATGGCTCAGAGATATTAAGAGAATAGTGCTAAATTGATTAGGAAAAATTACAGACTTAATATACAAGTAAATGTGAAAAGCTGAAGAATTGTGAAAGAAATAATTTAAACATTTATGAATTGGATAAAGCTTAAATATTAACACAAATGGAACATGGAAACAATAACAGTTGAGATAATGGGTTTAGGTCTAAGATAGTGAAGAAGTGAGGAAGCTTTTCTTTAGCTGAATGTAGATAAGAAAGTAAAAGGTATACATTGAAATGATCCAGTATTGGTAAGAAGGAAGTTTGGAATGAATGGTAGGGAAGGAAAGGAAAGTATGGGAAAGATAAGAGGAGAGATGAGACAAATGTGAGAAGAAGGTGAGAGGATGTAGAAGAAGATGAGATGATGTAGATGAAGGTAAGAAGATGTAGGGTGAAGGAAGGAAGGAGTGAGAGGAAGATGAGAGGAGGAAAGGAAGGGGAGAAATTAAGGAAAAATTTGAAGACAAAAAGAGAGCAGGGTTGGAGGTAGAGGAGATTTGAAAGTTATAAAAGGTGAGTTATAAAAGGAAGATGGAATAGAGGTTGGGAAAGGAGAAGGAAATTGAAAGAATGTTTGAATGATTGTGGTCAACTCATGTTTAGGATTTTTTCTTGTTATTGAAAGTATTGTATAAATGTTTTTTGTTATTTTGTTAAATTGGAATGTTTTGGAATGTTGTAAGTTTGTATAATAAAAAAATCCACTCCATTTTAGCAGAGGTATGAATAAATTCAATGGCTTTATGGCACACTACATATATTAATACAAGAATCCTCACTACAGCACATATAATGAAAGGAACCTTCTCAGAGAGACTTTTGAACCTTTTGGTAAGCAGATCTATTGCTTTCACACATCAACACTAATTGACACTAATCGAAAAACACTTGCATCACCTTGCCCAGCCCTTTGAAAATTTAGGACAAAGGATGTGATTTGGATCTTTCTGGATCCTCTCACATTCTATTCCACTCCCACAACTGTATGAATATAGTTTTATACCTGGGGCCTTAATATCATTTTGTGTTGCATTTGAAGAAGTGGGTTTATATATACAAAAGATCATGCTAAAATAAAGACCAGTTAGTTTAAAAGGTACTGACATATTCCCTTTTCCTCTCTCTTCCCCTCCCTCCTTTTTATACTTGTAAACCTTTATATCGACTTATTATGTGGAGCATTTTCAGGCTATACAATTACAGTCAGCCCTCCATATCCATGAATTTTTTATCCACCAATTCAAGCCTTCATGGATTGAAAATATTTAAACAAATATATACATTCCAAAAAGTAAATCTTGATTTTGTCATTTTATATAGTGGACACCATTTTATTATGCACTTGTATATGATGGGACTTTGGAACATTGGTATACATGGATTTTGGTATCCCCGGAGGGTCCTGGAACCAAACCCCAGGTGATACCAAGGACCCACTGTATAGCACTATTATTCCACTTTAACTGCCATTTTTCTATCCTTTGAAGTAGCAGTTTAGGAGGAGCATTTAGACTTCTTAGCCGATGTCTCACTAAATGACAAATCCCAGGATTTCATGGGATGCTGGCATGTAAGTGGAATTTAGCACTACAGGTTGTATGAAAAGGGCCCGAGAATCCATTTGTCCATCTTGTCTAAGGCGTGGAAAATGAGGCAATTGTCTGTAGAGGAAGGCTGTGTGATGAAAATGACAAATACCGGGCCTTTGCAGACTGCCAGAAATAGTGCAAATTGAGTCCACTTTTAGGGTTAGAGTTAGGGTTAGGGAATCATGGAAACTGTATTTTATTGTGGCACTAGAGCTCTCTGACAGAGAAGGCTCAATGTCTCAGGAAAAAAACCCAACAATTCTCATGACTCCCTAGCACTAACCCTAACCCTTAAAGTGGACTCAATTTGCACTATTTCTGGCAGTCTGCAAAGGCCCACCATTAACCAAAAGGAAAGACTGTATATATTCATGTATAAGTCCATTTTTAGTCAAAAAATTGACTCCAAAAACCTAGGTCGACTTATCCATGGGTCAATGCAAATACTATACTTTAACTCTTATTAAAAAGAGAACCATCCCCTGGTGAAAGGCAAGAGTGCAATCTGTCCTGGAAGCACTGATCCCCCTCATCCCCCTCTATTCTCTCTTCCATCCATCCTTTATTGTGAGCCAAAACAGTTATGCCTGCCAGAATTTTGTAGGTTCTTTGGCATTGTTTACCTTTGCTTCATCATTTAGATCCTTTGTTGCATGCCTCTACTTTTAACCCTTGACTTATCCACGGGTCATATCAAAATCCATAATTAACCCCTGCCCAAACCTGCCCTCGATTTATACATGAGGTCAACTTATAGTTGAGAATTTATGGTAAACCAAGCAAAAGAACAAAACCCTAAATGGAGAAGCAACTTTCACCTGGAAAGTGAGACCTACACTATGGCAACTCTGCAGGGAGAAGATTTAGAACATGGTGGCAATGAAAATGAAGGGGTGAGTGATGAATATGCAAATGAGACCAATCAGCATCAATGGGATCTGTAGAGGAGATGTAGTAATGAAATGTGAAATAGCTCACAAATAAAAAATATCACCCATAAAACATTCATTGGGAAATATTCATTATAATATAGGGACACAAACAATATAATCAAGTGATATATTTGCATATAAAATAGGAGACCCCTTGGGTGAGCTTCTTGCCTCGGCTCCATAATATCATGCATACAAAGACACACGCACAATGAGATTAAAACTGATGGTAGGCTATTTAAAGAGAATGGCTATTAATAATACGATGCCTCCATGTAGTAAAATGCATTTTGCCTAGTGTATACAAATTAGATAGTTCAGTACACATACAGAACACTTGCATTAGCACATAAGTGAAATAGTTTTTTTTTTTTTAAAAAAAGTCCTGCAATGGATGTATTTGCAGCAGAGGTTTAGTGAATTAAAAATTTCATGTCTATGAGATGGAAGAACGGCTTCAAATAGGCTCTCAAGAACCCAGCTGTGGTGCCTATCTACAAAAGAAGAGTTTGATAAAAAACATCATTCTGCTGAATGTTGCAAGGGAGCATGAGGTTTCTTTTCCTCCACAGGGAGAAATGTTTTTACATTGGAAAAACATAAAAGACAGTTCTTCTGCAGGATCTAGTATAAAATTATGGGGGAATGGAGAAACATACATATTGCAAGGGCAAGGGAAATTTTGCTGCCTCAGGCAAAGAACTTTATTTATTTATTAATATTTGTCATTTGTTTATTGTCTCTCAATCCACCGGGCCCCTGAGGTGATGAACAATGGGTAATCACATTTAAAACATTATGCACATGACTAAAAACAACTGGAAGCAAACTAAAGCCCCTCTAAAATACACTTGTCCCTAACCGTTTGTGGACTTGCCATCCTTGGTCTCAGTCTTTCGCAGATGGCAAGTGGTGAGGGACAAAATGGTGAGTGTGCCTGATATGCATGCACAGGAGCACGTGGCCATTCTAACCAATTGGGCTTCAGTATTTGCAATAGTTCCGATTTGTGGGGGGTGGGTGGGTCTGGAATGGATCCCCCATGAATCAGAAGGGACAACTGTAATTCTAAAATCACTGAAAGCAGTTAAAAACAGATAAGAACAGCCAGACCAACTGCCCACATTTTTAAGAACCAAGGACTTTATCACGCAAGCCTAGGTCTCACCTTGGTCTTGCTGCAATGATGCTATTTGAAGAGAACAGAAACATGCCAGTTGGGGATATTTTATTAACACACCTCTCTTCAATAACACAGCAAGAGCATTTGGTGCTACTGATAGCCCCTGCTCACTCTTTTTCTCATTCCCCATTAATCCTGCCTCCCTGCCTTATTCCCTACCCGCTATGGCTTTCTTAAAAAGGTAAAGGTAAAGGTAAAGGCAGGGGTAGGCAACCTTTCCCCTTTAAGGGCCAAGGGACTTCAGCTCCCAGAAGCCTCAGCCATGTTGGCCAATAGTCCCATGTTGGCCAATAGCTCCTGGGATTCTGGGAGCTGAAGTCCCTCGGCCCTTAAAGGGGAAAGGTTGCCTACCTCTGGGTAAAGGTAAAGGTATTTCCCATTGACAAGGTTGTCAAGTCGTGTCTTGACCATAAGGGGCAGTGCTCATCTCTGTTACTAATGTGGCCAGCATGATTGCACAGAATGCTGTTTACCTTCTCACTGAAGTGGTACCTATTTATTTACTCGCATTTGCATGCTTTCAAACTGCTAGGTTGGCAGAAGCTGGGACTAGTGACAGGAGCTTTCAAACTCAGTATACAGTGTTTGAAATCAGCTGAAGATGAAGGGGGTAAATGAGATGAAGAGAGAACATTTTAAAAGAAGATGGAAAAGTGGGACAGCATGCCCTAGGCCTTCCATGTTAGGCAGCTGAGCCAGTGAGCCTGTGTTTTGATTTTTTGCAATGCCACTGAGTAACATTAGGTCTGGGTTATTAAGGAAACTCTAAGTGGCAGCTCTTTGCCACCCTTAGAATGTAGGAGCTACCACCCTTGCCAGATAAGCCCAAGAGGAGACACATGAGAGGGACCTTTGCCCAGGGCACACTCAAAGCCAGACCATACTCTGTTGGCATACCCTGCATACTCTGCACTGTATTTGGGGTCCCAATATTTCATATTTCATATCTGGAGCCAGCATGTTATTGAGAGGTCACCATGACCTTTAGGAACACTAGGTCAGGTTCCCAGGGGAAAAGGAGTTAGACCCAAGACATGGATGAGCCAGGTGATAATACAATCAAAGCTAGTAGATATACTAAGGGGGGTTGCAGACTGCCAGAAATAGTGCAAATTGAGTCCACCTTTAGGGTTAGGGTTAGTGCTAGGGAATCATGGGAATTGGTTTTTTCCTGAGACATTGAGCCTTCTCTGTCAGAGAGCTCTGATGCCACAATAAAATACAGTTCCCATGAGTCCCTAACCATAACCCTAACCCTAAAAGTGGACTCAATTTGTACTATTTCTGGCAGTCTGCAACACCCCTAAGTGCTCCTTCCTTTCCCCAGGTCATTCTCATCAGTTATTACTAGTATATACAGGTGCAAATGGTCCTAAAGAATGCTGAGCCAGCCTGAAGC
The DNA here is from genome assembly GCA_026167975.1 of Phrynosoma blainvillii. Lineage (NCBI taxonomy): Eukaryota > Metazoa > Chordata > Lepidosauria > Squamata > Phrynosomatidae > Phrynosoma > Phrynosoma blainvillii. The sequence goes on along the minus strand of JANUYF010000001.1, from coordinate 25,022,159 downwards.
AGCCTCTCTTTTTCCCCACTGCACCGGGGCCAGAAGACTGCAGAAGCAGAACAGCAGCAAGAGGGGGCATGGCCAGGAGTGGCTGGCTTTAAAAGCCACTCCCCCACCCCCCCACCCCCCAGGAACACCAGATAGCCAAACCAGAGAACGCTGAGCCAGCCTGAAGCAGCCTCTCTTTCCCCCCACTCCACCAGGGGCCAGAAGACTGCAGAAGCAGGGCAGCAGTGAGTAGCTGTGCAGCAGTAATTTGAGGGGATTTGGAAGGCTTGTAAATAAGGAACAGGCATGTGTGGCTGGGAGTGATCTGGGAGAGGAAATTGAGGTCGTGCAGGGGAAAGGAAGGTATGGCAGGAATAGAGTGAAGTATTGTTACAAAAAAGGGCAGGATCAGTGTTTGAAAGCTATCCTGCCTTCAGTTCACTCTGCTTCCTGGAATGGACTGGAGAGCATACCAATCATTCCACAGAACCTTAACTTACTCCTTTGCGATGCCAGGTCAGTCAAAAATAAGACCCATATCATCTATGACCTCTTCTCAGATGAGGATGCCGACCTGGTTTGCTTTACAGAGACCTGGCTGGGAGAGGATAGCGCTATAACTTAGATGCAAGCCCTCCCAGCTGGATACTCTGTTAGTGAGCAGGTAAGGGGAAGTGGATGGGGAGGCACAGAGTGGCTCTGGTTCACAAGAACAACCTCACCTTGACCAGGATACCTTTCCGGAAAACAATCCACTTTGAGTGTATGTACTTAAGCCTGAGGACTAAGGATAGTTTGGAGATTCTGTTAGTATACCACCCACCCTGTTGTCTAACAGACTCCCTAACTGAGCTGACACAACTGGTCTCAGAGTTGCTGTTGGAGTCGCCCAGACTTTTAGTCTTGGGCGACTTCAACATTCCACTTGAGACCAGTTTGTTGAATCTAACAGATGCAGCTCGGGAGTTCATGGAATCCATGACAAACATGGGCCTATCCTAATTGGTCATCAGGCCCACTCATTGTGTAGGTCATACCCTCTATATGGTCTTCAGTACAGAACAGGAATATCCGTGGGCGGAGATTATTAAAACGACTGCATTGTCATGGACGGATCATTTCCTGATCAAGGCTGAACTAAGAACCACTATCTGCCCCACCAGGGGTGGTGGACCCATTAGAATGGTCTGCCCTCAAAGGCTTATGGAACCAATTGGATTCCAGAAAGACTTGGACGGTTTAATGATTGGTAATGCCAGCAGCTCTGTTGATGAAATTATACTGGTTCAGTTTCAATCTGTAAGTACTGATGACGTGGACAAGCTTCTTGGTAGAGTGAGGAAAACAACCTGCCCTCTTGATCCTTGCCCTTTGTGGCTGGGCATCTGGGGGGATGCCTTGAGGATGTTTCTTAGAGACATCATCAATGCATCCCTTAGGGAAGGCCATGTTCCATCATGTTTGAAGGAAGCGACAGTTAGGCCACTCCTGAAAAGACCTTCCCTGGATCCTCTGGACATGAACAGCTATAGCCTGGTTTCGCAACTACCTTTTCTGAGCAAAGTGATTGAGAGGGCGGTTGTTCTCGAACTCCAAGCTGTCTTGGAGAAGCCAATTATCTAGATCCATTTCAAACTGGCTTTAAGACAGGATACGAAGTTGAGACTGCCATGGTCGCCTTAGCTGATGACCTTCGTCTGGGCATCAATAGGGGTAGTGTGACCCTGTTGGTGCTACTAGACCTCTCAGCGGCTTTTGATACAATAGATCACAACTTCCTCTTGGATGGCCTGAGAAGGTTAGGAATCAGAGGAACTGCACTGCAATGATTCCATTCCTTCCTCTCAGGCAGATTCCAGAAGGTGATGCTCAGGGACAGTCGCTCTATAAAGAAAGAGCTTAATTGTGGCATCCCACAAGGTGCCATTTTGTCCCCGATGCTATTCAATATATATATTAAGCTGCTGGGAAATATCATCTGGAGACATGGGGTGGGCTGTTATCAATACGCTGATGACACCTAGATATATTTCTTCATGTCTCAGTCTTCAGCTTTGACTTCAGATGGTGTCTCTCCTCTCAATGATTGCCTTAACGCAGTAATGGACTGGATGAGGAAAAACAGATTGCGACTGAATCCAGATAAAACGGAGGTACTTAAATTAGTGGCCCCGAACCCAGGTATTGGGGTACAACCTCCAGTCCTGGATGGGGTCACACTCTCCTCTAAGGACTGGGTTCGCAGTCTGGGGGTGTTCCTGGATCCATCGCTTCAGATGATAAATCAGGTAGTCAGGAGTGCCTGTTATCAGCTTTGGCTGATACGCCAGCTGTGCCCTTTCCTGGAAGTTAGGGACCTTGAAACTGTAGTGCATGTGCTGGTAACCTCTTGTCTTGATTTCTGTAATGCGCTTTACATAGGGCTGTCCTCGTACATGGTCTGGAAACTTCAACTAGTACAGAATATGGCAGCCAGGTTGGTCTCAGGAACATCGAGAAGAGACCACATAATACCAATCTTAAGATCACTTCACTGGCTGCCCATTAGTTTCTGGGCTCAATACACTGGCTGCCCATTAGTTTCCAGGCTCAGTTATCACCTTTAAAGCCCTAAATGGCTTGGGTCCAACCTATCTTCGGGACCTCCTCCTCCCATATAATTCACCCTGCATACTCAGATCCTTTGGGAGGAATTTGCTGCAGCCTATGAAAACTAGACTGTCTGCAAGTGCTCCCAGATTATGGAATGGCCTACCAGATGAGATCCATCATATTACTACCTTAAACAGCTTTTAAAAGGCTGTTAAGATGTAATTGGTTCCATAATTTTAATTCATTGACTATTTCTGTAGCAATCTTCTCATAGTTATTTTTATACAGTTCTACGTTTTTGTTAGTCAGTGTTATTCCCAAATATTTTACTTTCTTGCAGATCTGAAAGCCAGAGCATTCTTTAATTTTTGCTTCCTCTTCCTTGGAAATATTTAAGGCTAAATATGTTTTAAACTGTCACTGTTTAATAGTATTTTAAGGGTGGTGGGATCATGGGATATGAATGTATATTTTAATGTTGTAAGTTGCCCCGGTTGTGTTATGCAGAGGGGCAGGATAAAAATATGTTGTTGTTGTTGTTGTTATTATTATTATTATTATTATTATTATTATTATTATGAGTATATCCAGCCTCTTGCAAAAGTAATTTCTCCAACAATTAAAGTAATATTTTTATATTTGGTGGAGACTCCCTCCCCTCACCTTTTTGGGGTAATAGAGGGATGGTGAAGGAGACTGGAGAAACACAGACTTCTGATATTAAGTTACAGCAGTGTGTCTGCAGCAAGCATATACCAAAGCTTGAGTGGGGAAAGAATGGAATTCTGATTTGAAGCCAATCTTCCTGTAGCTGTTTGTGCCTGCCTACAGCAGGCAAGGTAAAAAAACAAAAACAAAACCCAGTTACCTCCAGAATCTATGACTGAGCATGAGTAAACAGTAAACCAGAGACAAAAGGGGAAAGGAGATTAGCCTTACTCAGATATCTCTTATGGTAAAAATTTAATTTTTTTCTAAAAATTTAGCCACCAAAATGGAAATCATTTAAAAATTAAAACTGTAGAAAGAAAAGGTAATTCTTGGACACATTTTGGTAAAAGCTTTCAAGTGGTCTCTAGACGTTTCAATGCATTTTTTTGTTTACTTACACCAACCTTAGCTGATCAGGTTGTTTCATTTCACATGAACATATTGTTAATTTTTTTTTTTTTTTTTTTTTTTTGCTGAAACATGTTGATATGCTCTTTATTTGTGGTGTAGGAACCTTTCCCTATTCTTTCCTTGCTATTTCTGGCTATGGTAGCAGATTTTCCATTAAAGATGTAATGCCTATAAACATATTCCTTTCATTAACAAAGGTATACCTGTACATTTGTACATTGCCTATAGTTTGCTCATACCCATTAGAATGAAAGTTCAGAAATTTCTGAACCAGGAACTCTTGAACATTTACTGGATAAATGAAAATATGTGAACAAAGACTGAAGGTTTCTTTTTTATATCTTGTAAGCAGATAGTAGAAAAATACAGATAATACTTAAGGGCATATGGATTATTTTAGGTAGGTATGTACAAAGCAATATAGGCAATATACAAAAAGATTTTATGCAGCTTGATACTATGTATTTATACATTGTCTAAATACTATGTATTTATATACTGAAGAAGGCCTTAAGTTGTTGTTGTTATGTGCCTTCAAGTCATTTCTGTCTTATGGTGCCTCTAGGGTGAACCTATCATGGGATTTTCTTGGCAAGATTTGTTCAGAGGAAACTTGCCATTGCCTTAAGAATATATATAGCTCAAAACACAATGGTGTTTACTGTTTTATTATTTATTTATTTATTTATTTTATGTGCCACGTTTCTCCCAGAGTGACACCTAAGGTGACCTACAGAAGGAAATCAATTAAAATCTACAATGCAATTTTAAAAACAGTTAAAATAATCACAATTAAAACAATATAAAATGATTTTAAAACACATGAAAGTTTAAAAATAAATAAGACACATACACCAATAAAAAGCATTCCTGGCACAGTTACAGACTAAAAGGTTTTTGTCTGCTGACAAAAGCAAAGCAAAGAGGGGGCCAGCCTAGCTTCCTGAGGAAAGGAGTACCAGAGAGTGGGAGCATCCACCAAGAAGGCCTTTTCTCATGTCTTCACCAAGTGATCCTGTGATGTGGCAGGACTGACAGAAAACCTTTCCCAAAGTCCCATATTATCGAGGTTGGTGTGGGAGCTCGTCCTCTCCACAACCTCCTCCTCTGACGCTCCCACCGGAAGTCCTTCCTCAAATATCTTAAAGCTCTTGTAATTTTCAATGTGTGAAATAAGTCTTGCTATCAATAAACAATAATTTTTTCAGCATCTTTACTTGTTACTTCCATGTCAGTGGGGCAGTGACTCTGCTTCATGTTGTAGTTGAAGTGTGACTAAAGGTACTGAATGCTATCTCCAAAACAGGTTCAGCATCTTGGACACTTCTTTTAAAGTTCAGACTGAAATGGGTGCCACCATTTCCCAGTGTCTGCAGTGGTGGAGATTATCACATTGGCTGTCTTTTCCCAATCTGGGCACAGGCTGAGACCTGGCTGGGGCCATGTTTTATTGCACAGCTCTGTATCCATATCAGACGCATCCTGTACCAAATTGAGACTTCTCCTGTACTTAGCTAAGAATGGGTCTTTTCTGTTCTTAGCAAAGTAATGGGAACTGTTCCAGTCGAGAATAGGATGCCTCCAATCTGGGCACGGAGCTGTACAATACATGGCCCCAGACCGGTCTCAGCCCCTACCAGAATGGGAAAAAAAGCAGTGCAATAATTATGAGGGTGATAAAGTTGCTTTGGAAGACTGGTTCTATTTTATCAATTTTGTTTCCCTTTTACACCAATCCTTAGGTAGATCAATAGCATGTTCCTATGGGGCCGATAGTCTGATAGCTTAGTTAAAAGTACACTGCTGGCCTAGGGAGAAAATAACTGGAGACCAAGACAAAAGCTTCATAAAACAATGTATAAAATAAGACATATTGAGTGCATATGGAGGTACATACATTTTTTCGACTTCATCAAATCCTGAGAAGGCTCCTCTGGGGATGAGTCTTACTTTAGTGAGGAAAAATATCCTGAAAGCACAAGACAATGCATATTTTATGTATTAAAGTATATGGCATAATAAATAATTAGTCTGGTTCACTTTGGGTTGAAAAGGGATGCAGTTCCATGCCAGGAAGGGGGCAAGAGAGGAATGCTCTGCTCAAAATAAATCCGTTCTGTCTGGATGATAGTGTGTGAGTTTTGAATAAAGCTGCTTCACTTGGAGGCATCATTCTTAGTCTGATAGCTGGGATTTTGAAAAATCTGGACTTTTTATTTTTTTTTTTAAAAAACTCCAACTTTTAAAAAGGAAACCCGTTGAAATGCCAAAGAAGATAGGAAGGGTTGCCTAGGATCTTTACTATAGAGAAGGAATGAGAAATATCAGATCCTGATACTAAATTTCACAAGTCTACCAGCCCTACCACGTTTTTCAGATGGCAACTTTCTCTCCAAAACTTGCTGAGGAAGGGGGTTTCTCTGCATTCTAAAAACTGAACTGCCTCAGCTAAAGCTTACCTTGTTGTTGGTAACTGCCTTCAAATCAACTTTAATCTATGGTTACCCTATAAATGAGAGACCTCCAAGTTACCCTGTCCTCAGCCTCCCTGCTCAGCTCTTATAAATTCATGGTTGTGGCTTCTGTGCTTGAATCTATCCATCTAGAATGTCGCTTTCCTCTTTTCCTATGGCCCTTAGCTTTACCAAGCAATTATAATTTTTTCTAGCGAGTGATGTCTTCTCATGACATGGTCAAAGTATGACAACTGCAGTTTAGTAATTAATTGCCTAAAGTAGGCTTTCCTATTGGCTATATACTATGCTGGCATTTTTGATCCCACCCTTTTAACCTTTGGAATGTGGCTCCTGAGATTTGAATTTGGTCTTCAGGCTGAAAGAGGTTCACCACCTTTTTGACAGGTATGTCAAGCAGCAGTATCATGTGGCCTAGAGGACTTTTGTTCAGGCCAGAGGGCTCCCAGGTCCACTAACATCAAAACAGTGAAATTTAAAATAATTTAAAAAGAAAGAAGGAAGGAAGGAAAGGAAGGAAAGGAAGAAAGGAAGAAAGGAAGGAAAGGAAGGAAAGAAAGAAAGAAAGAAAGAAAAAGAAAGAAAGAAAGAAAGAAAGAAAGACTCACAACTTTAGAGGACTCAGAGAGGTGTGATCCTCTCCCTTTTAACTGTTGGGGGCTCCACTGTATTGCCCAAAACACCAAAATAGTTGGGGGAAGCATAGGAGGAACCAATCAGAAAATCACTTTTAGTTTCATCAAAATGGCAGTGGTCACACATAGGGTTCACCCCAAATAAGCCTTGGATGCTCCATAACTGCACAACCCAGCTATAAAACTAACTAAAGCATGGCTTAGGGTTATGCCTGAATGCAGCTACCATGACCTTAAGGAGGTTCAGAAGGACATTGAGTAGTGATCCATCACAAAGTCTGATTTTTTTTTTAACTCACAGGATTCATAATGACAACCAAAAACAACCATTTGATTGGACCCTTAAGGAGGACCAACTGTAGATTCTTTTGCCCCACAAGTGAGACTTTTCCACTCAAACTACTCATAATACAAAGATTATATCACCATCTAACTACTTTTCACAGTCTGCTTCCCCTCTGGAGTGACAGCTAATTGTTTCTTGAATTACTGCAGTTCTTGCCTCAGCAGTCTTGCCTGATAGATGAATCTTCACTTTTATCTCTTCAGAGCACAGATTTCTTTTCTTATAGCAATTGTGAATCAACTTCCCTCCCCAATATTGTTTTAAAATCCTTTTCCCTCCCCCTTTCCCTCCATCCATTTCTCACTTAAACCTGTGTGGGGTGACTGCCTGTGGGATTTGATGCTATCTACTGCACAGCATTAGAGATCAGGCCTGCAGTCTTCCAGCTAAATTCTCTAAGGGCTCATTCCCACTTACATTTAAACCAGTTTGCAATTTGCCTTCACTTCGTGTTGGTGAATCGATTCTAGAAGGTCCATCGTTCCCACTATGAAAATGGATCTTTTCGTTATTCCCTTGCAATCGCTTCTTTTTTGGCATGATTGTCATTCCCGCTAGTTTGCACTGCTTCAAAATGCATGTTAATCATCTATGCATCATCGGTGATGCAAGCAGCAACACAGTGAGGATGGGGCCAGAGAGCGGGACAACTTTAGCAGGCTACTCAAAAGTACATCATTTCTCCTTTAAACAGTCCAGCTTCGGAACTACTTTAAAAAAAAAAAATGATAGAAGATTTGATCCATTGGTTTTGCAACAACTTGTCGTGCTGAGCTGCTTCACACAAGTACATATTGGGGGGGGGGGGGGAAAGGATGGCGGATCTCCCAATAACTGAGTCAGGATGGTAAACACCCCTCTGATTCAGTTCTGTCATTCCCACTTGTTGAACACACTTCAGAATTGATTCTTTTCACAAGAACTGTCAAAGAACTAGTGTCAGGAAACAGCAGGGTTTTTTACGTTTGCCTCGCTTCATCGCGATTGCAACTGAGCTCAATAGGATCAGAACTGTTTTCAACTGGGAACGATAGTCATATAACCTGATCTGCAATTTGCTTTAAATCATAGTGGGAACGAGGCCTAAAAAGAGTCCTATGGCAACAGTAAAATTAGGCTAAGAGTTTGCTGAGAGCTAGCATAGTATAAATCTATAGGTTTATGAGTGAAGTGAGAGTGAACCTGTGCTTATGTATCTTTCCAAAAGCACAGTTGACTTTTAAATGCAAGATAATATTTTAGTAAGGAGGTCTCCTAGACCTCCACATGCAAGCCAGTAAGAAGTTTAACCTGTTGCATAATTGACCAGTTCCATAAATGTAAATTCCCAACATTATTCCATTGGGACAATATATATTGAAAGTTGTAGTTTGCAGAGTCAGCCTTTCTATTAGGTGAAGCTGTGTCTGCCTCAAGAAAATTGTAGGAGTGATAAATTTCAGTGCTCTCTCTGTTGGGGGAGAGGCTGCTTTTGTTTGGAAAAAGTTTTTTCACTCTCAAACTACTTAAGCCCCAAATGCATGATTCTGAGGGATACATAAAGCAAAGTACTGTGGACATGACACCCTTAGTGTCTGTCTTAATGTTGCTGGATACTTTCAAGTTGTTTTTGACCTATGGTGACCCTAAGATGAATCAATCACAGATTTTTCTCAGGCTGAGAGTATGTGATTTGCCCAAGATCACCTAGTGGTTCCCATGGCCAAGCAGGGAATTAAACCCTGGTCTCCAGAGTTGTAGTCCAGGCATTTTTGCCTATCCAGCTCTATGGAGAACATGAGCAACCACCTTCTAGGCTGGTGTACTGTCCACCAAGCTAATGGCCCTTCCAGTCTGTTTCACTCTCAGAGATTAGGCAGTAGCAGCGGTGTTTAAAGCAGGAGGAGATGGAAGGGTGCCAAGGTGTCAACAATGTGTGTGTGTGTGTGGGAACAAAGATAGAGATAGTGTATGTGGGTGGTGTGGTGGTTGTGTTTCTCCTCCCTTAGGGAGCAGGAACCATTGGGCTGCCATTAGCAATTTGTATATCAGCAAAACATAAATACCATGGTGGAGGGTCACAGGACATTGATACAATATAATTTCAAGTAAAAGATGTTATCTTCATGTTCAGTGTCCCACAGCAACAACACTGCCAGGATCCTGTCTACTCAGACTTGAATGATCACACAGTGAATGTGTTGTCATATTGAAATTATTATTATTTTCTTATATCCCACCTTTCTCCTAAGGTGGTGAACAACAGATTTAAAACAATACAATTTAAAAACAATATAACATTAAAATGTATAAATATAAAATTTAAAAAATAAACCATTAAAAAAGTTAAAACAGTTATGAGTTAAAATAGAATATGTTAAAAATACAAAATTTCATTAGGACAACATTCCCAGCCTTTATCAGTTTGCAAAGACCTGCCGGCATAAGAATGTCTTTATCTGCTGTCGGAAGGACGTCAGGGATGGAGCCACCCTGGCCTCCCTAGGGAGGGAGTTCCAAAGCTTGGGAGCAGCCACTGAGAACGCCCTCTCTCTTGTTTCCACTAAACACACCTGAGGTGGTGGTGGGACAGAGAGAAGGCCCTCTCTGGAAGATCTCAATACTCTGGGGGGTTCATACAAGGAGATATGGTTCTTCAAATAGCCTGGGCCCAAGCCATAATGTTGAAACATTATCATCCTTTCTGAATTCCTTGGTAATCAATTTCACTTTTTAGTTCATAATTTTACCTTGATCAAGTATTATGTAACATCAACAGGAAGCATAGACTTGAAGACCTGGGATGCTTCTAAGAATCACTGGTGTGTTTAATCCTTTCCCTGTCGGTTGCCCTCTCCCAACTTTTCCTCCTGCAACATGACAAATGCTTGCCTGCAACACCAGCCAAGAAAAAACAGTAGCTTTGGTAATAGTGGGGAGAAGAGAAATGCAGGAGGAAAATCCTAGGACAGTGGTCACTGATAGCTCCCATGTCAGTAAAGTGCAGGGTTTTCATATGACTGAATTGGTCAGGTTTTATCTGAATTCTGGGCAGACCACCCAGTGTGTGTTTGGGTCCTCATCTGGCCCAGATTCCAAGCTTTTAAAGTACGGTAAGCCTCTAGCTCTTTTGGAGACAAAGCATTGAGCAAAACATTCAGGCACTCCGACCTCAAATTGCTGTGCAAGAAACAAGTGCACCTGGGCATTTCAGGCAGGAAGGAAGGGAGAGCAAGTGATGTGAGCAATAAAGTGCAAGATACAAGGGAAGGGCATACTGTGAAGGCATGAGGCTTGGCAAGGGAGGGAGTAAGAGAGGTGGGAAAAGGAATGGCCAAACAAGTGGGGCAGTACAAGAAACAAGAGAGGGGTGCCCAGTAAGGGCATGTGGTAAGGCAAGAGAGGGATAGGAGAGATGGGAGAAGGAGAGGTGAAAGTGGCGGACTGCAAGGGAGGGGTACACTGTGAGGGTGTGAGGGAAGGGGAGGGAGGAGATATGGGAGAATGAATGGTGTGAACAGAAGAGTGCAAGAGCAAGGGAAGGGCACAATGCACGTTCATAAGATGAGGCCAGGGAAAGGAGAGAGAGTGGTGCAAGAAACAAATGAGGGGTGCATTGTGAGGATGTGAGGTGAGGGAAAGAGTAGGAAGGATGGGGTAGGGAGACAAGGGAGGGAGGGGAAAGAAGGGAAGGGAGGGCGAGAGCTGTAGTGGGAGGGGCAAAGAATGGTGCAAGAGAAGGGGACATGGCAGAATCCAAGGAAAGAAAGAATGAGGTGTTCCTCAAGGTCTGGTCCCCTACAGCCCTCCTCTTTTTCAATATCAAGTTGATGTCACAAGAAATGTTTCAGGCATGTAGTTGAGAAAGCACCCCCAGTGCAGGAAACTAACCACACCATATAAGGACACCTATGACCAAATAAGGAGATCCAACTGGCTCAGCATGGGGGAAAGCTAAAGCACACAGACTGGACAGATTGATCAAGACTGGAATCTTCATAATCCCTTCGTTGGTAGGAGTGATGGTGGGTGATAGATCTTTGGCTTACAAATGAGCAGGAACCCAAGTAAACTTCCCTCTGGTGGAGATACCCCATTATCCAGAAATGTTTGCACTGATTGTCCAGTCATTTACAAGTTTAATCCCCAAATATGTCCTGGGATATGTTTTGCCTTATAAATATGCCTGCCAAGGCAGCCCCAATTTGATCTTGTCTATATCTCACTTGACTCCACTGCAACCACTGGCCACCCTAGATTCACAGATAGCTTGCTGAGCAACATTCTTCTCACAGAATCTCCCAATTGGAACCTCTGCTTCTGGAACCAGGTACAGTATTAACCTCTGCAATCCCTAAAGTCACTATCTGCTATTACATTTTATTAGTTCTTGAATGTGTTTGTTTGTGTGTGAGCATGGTTCTGTGTGAATGGTTTTAGAAAGAAAGCTACAGTTGGCCATCCATATTTGCGGCTTTGACTTTTGCAGTTTTGTGGATCTGATGAGTATGTGCTCTTTAGGACACTCTAGGTCTTCAACACTATTCTTTGGTCAATTTCTGCTGGAAGGACCTAATGATTTTTAGAGAGAACACTTCTCTATTCTTCCAGAACTATTCTATGGTCAATTTCTGCCAGAAGTTGACCATAAAATTATGCTGAAGGACCTACAGATTCCTAGGGAGGTGTTCTCTCAGGTAAAAAAGTGGGTTTTTTTAATTTGCATTTTCCTCACTTTCACTAAGTTCTTGCACCCCTAACACCAGCAAATGTGGAGAGCCCACTGTACATTTGGACCTTGCATTCTGGACTTCTGTTTCTCAGATCCTATATACACAGGCTTGATCCCTGCTTTTAATTGCAGAAGTCTTCTCAACTGCTTAAAGTGAGATAATAAAATTCCCCTGTTAAATATTGATTGTAGGTGCCCTCTGGGGGCCTTGGCATTTTGGGTAATAGAGGGTAGGGAAAGTTAGGAACACAGTGATGAAGGCAGGGTAAAAGCAGGTGCAATACATTGTGTTCTGTGACCCTGTGTTCTGATCCCTGAGGCGGCCAGTGCCTTGCTTCCCCTCTTGTTCTTTGCAATCTGCGACTGCATCACCTATCCCCTTTCATCCTTTGTTCATTAGCTTGTAATGGTTACAGTTTTACTGATCAGCAATAAATACTGAACATCTTTGACCCCCCCCCCCCCATTCCTGCTTCTTTGTGGGCTTCCTGTAGTGGCAGGCAGTCTCCTCTGCTGTTCTGGCAACATTAATTTGGGACTGTTGCATGAGAAATTAATCTTGATTTGAACCATTTTCACTGACCCACATTCAATTTGAGGCTTTACAGACTGAAAAATGTCATTGCTGGAGTCAGAACAAATGCTGATACACACTCCTGACTTCCATCTCCCTGCTTTTAATAATATCCAGCTCTTTCAAAGCAGCATTTCTCTGAAGCTTCATGGATTCCAGAGCTTCTTGATAGGGTGGCCACTTATTCATTGCCAAACCCGGTGTGTGTGTGTGTGTGTGTAGTGGTGTTGAAGGGGGGAAAAGAATAAGAAATGCATAACGAAGAAAAAGAGGACAGATTAGGATAGAACTTTGTCTAACACTGACATATGTGTAATTTTTCACACTACACTATTACAGTGCTATTATTCTACATCAATAACTATATATTTGCCTTCTGTGGAATCCTGGAATTTGCTGTTTAGGCCAGGGCATTTAGAATTCTCAGCCAGAGGGCTCTAAACTACAAACCCCAGAATTTCACTGAAGGCAGCCATAACAGTTAAAGTAGAATAGCACTATAATAGTGTAGTGAGACATTGTCCTAAAAAAAAAAAAAAGACTGGCTATATCAGGAAGGCCTAATGGTCTCCTTCTTCTGAAGCTTGCTTCAATAAATTGGTTACTAGATCCATAGGTGGTTAATAGTTTTTTTAAAATTTCATTTTAAAAGCAAAGGATAAATATACTGAAGCTGATTTGACTCTCTTATTGTCTGAGGACTGGCTTCCTTTTGTGCTGGTCATTTTAATCTAGTTGCTAAGGAGTTCAAAGAAACCTCTGAAAAGGAGCTTTATCGATCTCCATGGTGGTGGCTTAAAAGGAGCAATCCAAGGTGTTAAACCCATTTTGGAGGGCGGGTTCAGTAATTTGTATAGCTTTTTAAAGTTCAGACTAAACACAGAGCAGATTAACCACTCCACTGGTAACAGAGGGCCTTTACAGACTGTCAGAAATAGTGCAGCTTGGGTCCACTTTAACTGCTAAGGAATCATGGGAACTGTCATTTATTGTGGCACCAGAGCTCTCTGACAGAGAAGGCTCAATGTCCCAGAAAAAAAAATACAATTCCCATGAATCCCTAGCACTAAGCCAGGATAGTTAAAGTGGCCTCAAGCTGCACTATTTCTGGCAATCTGTAAAGGCCCAGAATCACCACCCTTCATCTACCGTAGATGTGAAAGCTTGGGACTTTGCATATACAGGTCATAAGAGTTCTTTAAAACCCATGAGTGGTGCTGCCTCTGAGGAACAGAGGAGGGATATCTTTTAGCTTTGTCCTACCTTGCAAGGTTGGAAGTGGAGACATACCATATTTGTCACAAATAGCCATGCTGTTTAACCATTTTCCAAAGAGTGGAGCTCACTCTGGTTTTGACCTGTATTAGGTAATATGTAAAGTCTTCCCCTCCCAGAAACATGGGAAATTAATTCAAGCAAACTGTGGAGTTCTCCTGGTTCACATCATGAAAGAGGCTTAAAATACCCAGTAGACTTCATGTTAAAAAGCTGAGCCAATTAGGAAAAGCTTTAACTTGGTTCTGTACTGATTTTTGGCACCATCTAGCACTTAAATTAGGTGCCCAAGGGAAGTGGATGTGGACTAAAATGGAGGTGAGAGAACAGTTGGAGTAAAGAATTTTGTTCTGATTTAATGCATTAAAACAACTGAGCAAGACCAAGCTTTTCCTTGTTGTGAAAGAGCTTTAAAGTGTTTACAACATTTTAATGATTGCATCTGAATACCTGACCACTCAGCCCTCTGCATCTGCCCAATCTTTATGCTTCCATATTCCCATATGGCTCCAGGTTTTGGGTGGTGTGGTTTATAACTCTATGATCCCTCAATAGCTTTTAAAATGAAATCAGGGGTAGATGGATTTTCTGGAATCTGGGGGTCAGACCCCTCTCAGGATTCACTGCAGGATCCACCAGCTCTAAAAACTACAAGATTTTTGACATAGAAAGTGACTAGTCATCCATGCCCAATTTGCAGCTTGCAGGGACTGGGGGTGGATGAGTTTAAAACAAAATCACTACTCCTCAAGGATTCCATGACTGGAAATTGATCATTTGGGCTATACTTTTAGCTGTGGGACCTTTAGGGTGCACAGTTCAAGAAGAAGCTCCAGGAAGACTGAATGCAACTAGGGGCCTTTGCAGACTGCCAGAAATAGTGCACATTAAATTGAGGCACTGCCCTGGCTCAGTGCTAGGGAATCATGGGAACTGTAATTTATTGTGGCACCAGAGCTCTCTGACAGAGAAGGCTCAATGTCCCAGAAAAAAATACAATTCCCATGACTCCCTAGCACTGAGCCTGGGCAGTGCCTCAATTTAATGTGCACTATTTCTGGCAGTCTGCAAAGGCCCTAGATGGTTACATTTTAACCCCTCCCTCTGCTCCCTATTTAAAGCCAAAAGTAATGTAAGTCAAAACCTGAAAACTGATGTTTTCAAAACATGGGATCTTTAGACATTGGCTAAGACATAACACTGATTTCTCATTTTCAAAAGACATCAAAGATAGCCTGATTGGTCATTTATTTTGGGACAGAAGAAATTAATGGCTGTGTGTGCCAGGTTTGTTTTACTCAATAGCCCATGATCTTTCCTATGGATAGTAAGGAATGGAAAATATGACCATTTTTCCCACACTGAAATGGCTCAAATTTCAAGTTCTTCACATACAGTAAAAAAAATTGAACAAAAATCTAATAGACTCTTCAAAAAAGAACCAAAATGTCATTCTCCACATTTTGACAGGTTGAATGCAATAGGTAGAGCTATTTCCAGCATGTACCTGCCTGCAATACAGGTGTTGAGGAGCCTCTGAGAAGAAAAGAGGTGACAATTCAAAGGGCCTCTACAGACAGGCTCTTTGGGCCATCCTGGAGGCAGGGATGAGGAGGGGCAGCTGCACGCCGCCTGCCTCAACCCCTCCCTGAAGACATCCTGACGCCATGCACCGTTATGCACGGCACACAGCGTCAGGACATTCTTCCGGCACAGGCTTTTGATGTGTTGCACTGGAAGGGGTGCTAAAGAGCTGTGTGCTGGCTCTTAGGGTGCCCTTTTTGCTGGCTCTGAAAGGACTGGCATTTTGCCGCTCCTTTCCAATGCAGCAAAAGGGAGGATCGGGGCCAAGGCGTCCAGCAGCCTTGGCCTCGATCCTCCGCTTCCTGGGGCGGCCCAGGGTTGTCTGTCTGCATCCCCCCTAAATTAGCACCAATATGCTTGAAGAGTTAAGTACTCTAAGCCCTGGTATGAATTATTTTTCATCAGTTTGGCTCTGATGGATGGCAGTCCCGTGAATGAGAGACCTCCAAGAGCCATGGTCATCAACCGTTCTGCTTAGGTTTTGCAAACTCAGGGCTCTAGATTTCTTTATTGAATCAATCCATCTGTAATTTAAGCCAGAATCTATTGGCTGGTCACAACTACAGTAGACCCATTGAACCAATTGCTGAATGAGTGAGTAAACACATAAGTAAATCCAATTGATTGAATAGCACTATAGGCCTTTGCAGACTGCCAGAAATTCCCATGATTCCCTAGCCCTGAGCCAGGACAGTTCCCATGATTCCCTAGCCCTGAGCCAGGGCAGTTAAAGTGGACTCAATTTGCACTATGCCAGGGGTCGGCAACCTACAGCCCCCAGGCCGGTTCTGGCCCAGGTCGCCGGACTTACCGGCCCAGGCAGACCCCTGCTGCTGCTGCCACGCGCCGTGGTGGTGGCGCGTTTTCTCCTCCGTCCAGCCGCACGCACTGCGGCCGCCATTTTGATTTTCAAAATGGTGGTGCGACGCATTTGCGCATGCGCAGGAGTACTGTGCATGCGCAAACGAGTTGCGGCCACCATTTTGAAAAACAAAATGGCGGCCGCAAGTGGCGGGTGACATTTTGTTCTCCAAAATGGCGGCCGTGACTCATTTGCACATGCACAGTATTCCTGTGCATGCGCAAATGCGTTGCAGCCGCCATTTTGGAGAACAAAATGACATGTGGCAGTGGCCGTGTGCGCAGGGGGGTTGCACACGGTGGGGGGGCGCACGCATGTGTGTGCGTGCCACCATTTCCCCCCCCCCCCAGCCCAGTGGAAAGGAGCACTTCGGGGGACCGGCCCAGACCTTAAAAAGGTTACCTACCCCTGCCCTATGCTAATCAGAGTAATAATATGATTTAAGTTGTCTTTCTCTTTTCCCACTGCCTTCCACTTTACCAAACATTATGTTGGTCCTGCTGGATATCTTGGTGGCTTTCAATACTATTAACCAATACTTTCAATACTATTAACCAATACTATTAACCATGGTATCTTTCTAGGCCACCTCTGAGATGGGACTTGGATGCACTGTTATGCAGTAGTTCCAGTCATTCTTGCAGGGCAAACTCAGAAGGTGGTGTTGGGGGACTTCTTTTCACCTCCTTGGCTGTTGGGCTATGGAGTCCTGCAGGGTTCTGTTTTGTCCCCCATGTTATTTAACCTTTACATGAAACTGTTGAGAGAGGTCATCTGAGTTTTGGGGTGCAGTGTCACTAGCATGCAGATGACACTTAACTCTATTTCTCCTTTCTATTTGACTCCATGGAAGCTGTCTCTGTATTGAAACAATGTCTACTGTCAGTAATGGACTGGATGAGGACAAACAAATTGAAACATAATCCAGACAAGACAGAGGTGCTCCTGGTTAGTCATAAGGCAGATCAGGGAATAGAGACTCCACCTGTGCTAGATGGGGTTACAGTCCCCCTGAAATTTCGGGGTCGCAGTTTGGGTGCTCTCCTGGACTCAACTCTGAGCTTGGATGCCAAGATTTCAGCAATGGCTAGGAGTGTATTTGTACAGCTAAAACTAGTGCATCAGCTGTGCCTGTTCCTTGAAGTGTCAGATCTGGCTATGGTGGCATGTGCCTTGCTTATATTCTGTTTGGACTACTGTAAAGCACTCTACATGGGGCTGCCTTTTGGAAACTGTTCGGAAACTTCAACAGGTTCAAAATGTGGCAGCCAGAATGCTGACTGGGGTCAGTTACAGGGAGCATATAACTCCCTTGATGAAACATCATCACTAGCTACCAGTTCATTTCCATACACAATTCAAAGAGCTGGTCATAACCTATAAAACACTATACGGCCTAGGTCCAGACTGTCTGTAAGATGGTATCTCCCCATACATACAAACCTGCAAGGGTCCGAAGATCTATAGTGGAAGGCTTTCATAGAATCATAGAATCATAGAATCATAGAATCATAGAATCATAGAGTTGGAAGAGACCACAAGGGCCATCCAGTCCAACTCCCTGCCATGCAGGAACTCCCAATCAAAGCATCCCCGACAGATGGCCATCCAGCCTCTGCTTAAAGACCTCCAAGGAAGGAGACTCCACCACTCTCCGAGGGAGTGTGTTCCACTGTCGAACCGCCCTTACTGTCAGGAAGTTCCTCCTAATGTTGAGGTGGAATCTCTTTTCTTGCAGCTTGCATCCATTGTTTCAGGTCCTAGTCTCTGGAGCAGCAGAAAACAAGCTTGTTATAGCAGAAAACAAGCTTGTTATAGACAGAAAACAAGCTTGTTATAGGCAGAAAACAAGCTTGTTATAGACAAGCTTTCTCTTGGGCCCATCACCATCACAGGCTCGCTTGGTGAGGACACAAGAGAGAGCCTTCTCAGTGGCTGCTCCCACTCCCTGGAGTTCTCTTCCATGGGAGACTAGACTGGCCCCCTCCCTGCTTTCCTTTCACCGCCAGGCAAATACATTTTTGTTCAAGTAAGCTTTTAATATATAATCATGTCAGGGAGGCTTTTATATGGGGTGTGTGTTTTAAGTATATTTTTAAAAGCTTTTGTATGTTTTTATGGCATTTTATACTGTTTTTAGCTAAGTGATTTTAATTGTTTTAATTTTTTTATTGTGAAATCTTTTAAACGATTTTATCTTCCAGCCACATTGGCTGGGAGAAAAGGCAGCACACACACACTTTCCAATGAGCCATGTTGTCTCATGATGAGTCTAAAGAATGTTAACTTCTGTTTAGTCATTTTGGCATCTAGTGAGAGCTCAGGCTTCATTTGCTCTTGGACCACATTTCAAAGCCCTGGTTCTGGATGGAAAAAAAATCTGTTCATTGTTTGTTTCTCCCTTGTTCATGGGGGGGGGGGGAGGGAGGGATTAAAGATGTTTCTGTCCTGATTATGAAGGAATTTATGAATTTTGATGAAATCTTATAAAAAATGAATAGAAATGAAATTTACATTCCTCCCTTGAGTATATCTACTAGGATCTCTGTGCAAATCATCAAATGGTGGTGTTGGAGAAAAATTCTATGAATACTGTGGAATGTTAAAAAGACAAATGCATGGGTCTTAGGGAAAATAAGACCTGGAAAATAAGACCTGAACTCTTATTAGAAGTGAAGTTGGAGAAGCTTGAATCCTGTGTAGGGAGAAAGGCAGGATATTAAGCAAATAAATAAATACAAGACTGAACTGAGATTGTTGTATTTTGGATGTTTCATGAGATGCTAATGCTTGGTAAAGGGTGAGGCAAGAGGAATAGTAGGAAAACACACTACAGGTGTATTGATATAGTCAAGGAAGCCAGGACTCTGAGTAGGGTAGCTGATGACCAGAAATCTTGGAGATCTCCACATTCAGTGGGTGCCATAAATTGAAGATGGCTTGATGATAAATGGGAACAACAACAAACCAGCATGGTGCAGTGATTTGAATGCTGGACTACGACTCTGTAGATGAGGGTTTGAATCCCCACTCAGCCATGGAAACCCATTGGGTGACCTTGAGCAGTCACACTCTCTCAGCCTCAGAGGATAACAAAGGCAAGCCTGAGCAAGTCTTGCCAAGAAAACCTTATGATAGATTTGCCTTAGGGCCTTTACAGACTGATAGAAATACTGCAAATTGAGTCCACTAACTGCCCTGGCTCAGTGCTAGGGAATCATGGGAAGTGCATTATTTTCTGAGATATTGAGCCTTCTCTGTCAGAGAGCTCTGGTGCCACAATAAACTACAGTTCCCATGATTCCCTAGCACTGAGTCAGGGCAGTTAAAGTGGACTCAATTTGCATTATTTCTGGCAGTCTGCAAAGACCCTTAGTGTCACCATAAGTCAGAAAGCACACAACAACAACAACAACAACAACAACAACAACAACAAAGAATCCCTGTGCATGAACAGTATCCCTCATTTTTCAGGGGAACTAATTCTGTGTATAGTCAATATGCATTTTAATGCCTATGCATTATTAACTCCTAAGCACAGAAGCTATGAATGCATGGCAGAAAGAGGACAGGTGTGCAGGTGTGGACTCTGAGAAATCTTCTAAGTATTCATTTCTGTGAAGATATTTGCTACCAAACAGAATTTCTGCTTGATGTTTCACAAAGATTAAGTGTTCCCTGCAGGGAATGATGCTCAGCTGCTTCTTTGAGCCAGCAGGAACTTAAGCAGTTCATTCTTCCAGTCCTACTATCCCTGCATGTATGTGTGTGCTTGCACACGTAGAGACATACACACACTTCAACTATTTTGCATTTCCTTTTTCTGCTAGGTCATACATCCTAATTTCAGAGTTTGAAAGTAACTACACAGAAATAACTAGTTAATTGTCATGTATCCTTTTTTGTGTGGTAGTAACTAAGGTCTAATCTGCATTGCAGAAATAATGAAGTTGGATACTTCTTTAACTGCCATGGCTCAATGCTATGGGATTCTGAGATTTATAGTTTTGTGAGCTATTTAGCCTTTTCTGCTAGAGCTCTGGTGCCACAACAAACTACAGATCCCAGGACATAAGATGGAGCCATGGCAGTTAAAGCAGTGTCAAAATACAATGGTAACTAATGAGTTGTGGTGGCTAGTGGCTTCCAAGTCAGTGGATCAGTTAATCCCCTCTGGATTTTAGTCCAAACTGTAAAGGGGTTATGCAAGGTGCAGGTTCACCAGTTTAGAGAGCTCCTTTAAAGTTAAACCTGCAAAGCTGGAGCAGATTGACTACCCCACACCTGCTGCATTCCTGTTATGATGTAACCTTTTAGAAAGTTAATTTGATAGTTACAATGTATGTATAGCCTCATGGTTCCATTGTGTTTTGTACTGCTGACCTGTATAAAAGTACTAAAAATAGTTATGTAGTGTTAAAAATAATTAAGTTATTTTTGAATAATGAGAAAATAAAGAGTTCGATGCTCTGACTATAAGATAGTGACTTTACACACATTGTACTAATTCATGATTGTATGTTTGGTTTTTTTTGTTTTCTTTTTAATCAATAAAACTATTAAAAAAAAGAGAAAATAAAGAGTTACTTTTATACTCATCCCTCCTCTTTCACAGGGGTTAAGGGCACAGGACCCCTGTGAATGTGGAAAAAACACAAATAACAAAAACACTATGGGCCTTTGCAGACTGCCAGAAATAGTGCACATTAAATTGAGGCACTGCCCTGGCTCAGTGCTAGGGAGTCATGGGAATTGTATTTTTTTTCTGGGACATTGAGCCTTCTCTGTCAGAGAGCTCTGGTGCCACAATAAATTATAGTTCCCATGATTCCCTAGCACTGAGTCAGGGCAGTGCCTCAATTTAATGTGCACTATTTCTGGCAGTCTGCAAAACTCGTATGTTTTTACCTGAGAGAATACCTGTCTAGGAATCTCTATGAGCCTTTGTAGACTGCCAGAAATAGTGCAAATTGACTGTCCTGGCTTAGTGCTAGGGAATCATGGGAACTGTATTTTTTTCTGAGACATTGAGCCTTCTCTGTCAGAGAGCTCTGGTGCCACAATAAACTACAGTTCCCATGATTCTCTAGTACTGAGTCAGGGCAATTAAAGTGGATTCAATTTACACTATTTCTGGCAGTCTGCAAAGGCCCTACATCTTCCAGTGCAACTCTGTGGTCAACATCTGCCAGACACTGACCATAGAATTAAACTAGAGGAGCTACAAATACCTAGTGGAGTGTTCTTTCCAGGAATCTCTTGGTCCTTCAGTGCGACTTTCGGTTAAAAACTCCTAGATATTCCTAGGGAGAGCATATTAAAAAACTGCGAATAATCAAATCTTCAAAAGTCAAACCCACAAATGTGGAGGGATGAGTGTACACTGATATTTGTTATGGGTGATGTCTTGAAATTATAGTTGTAATCAATTCCATTTTAAAAGTAACATTCTATATACTGCATTATTTGCGAACCTGAGAGTGGGGCCATTTGTGGGACTAGAAAGGCAAGCTTGGTCCATGACTCATAAGACAAAATTCTGTTTACGTTTTTGCAAAACACTTTTTCAAAGACATTCATCTCAGCCATTTGAAAGTTACACATCATTAATCAGAAAGCAGGCACTGTCAAATTATTCTCTTTTGCTCACCCCAGAAATGCAAAGTCATGATATTTAGTCTGATTGTATCACATCTTCTAAGCATTATAACTTATGTAAAACACCACAGTAAAGTATTTTTTTCCAAAAAAAAAAAAAAGAGAGAGAGAGAGAGAGAGAGAGAGAGAGAGAGAGAATTAAAACCCCAGTGAGATACAGCAAACATAATCCCAAGTCACTAGTCTCTGTTCCAAAGCAATAACTATGAAAGGACTTTGAAGAACATTTTGCTTTCATCTTGGAAATAATAGTGTGATGTTATCACTTTCTAAGCCTTGGAAGCAATGTGTGTTTTGCCAGAAGCAGAAATTTGCTGAGGAGTTTAATTTCCTAATGCTGACTTCCCCGATTTGCAGACCCCCAAAACAGGCTGGGCTACATTTCTAAGCATTTATGTGCTGGCTTTCAATGATGAGATCTGATTTGTCTAGTGGGTTCTGGGCTGGGGAAGGAAACTCCAGCACATTGGTCTTCTCCACCCTGCCAGTGGTGAGAATCCATCCTGCTGGAGGTTCCCCATTGATTTGTCACCAACACTTATGTGTAGGGCTGGCATTTGTCCTGGAAAACCTGGAATGGACTAAAAAATGTTCTAGCTAGCTGGGCCAGTTGAAGCAGTAACATCCCAGATTTCTCCTTCATCACAGGCTGATGTGTAGGTTAAAATCCAACAGTGGCAATGAAACAAGAAACCGCACAAGAAGACTGACACTGGTGGGTACCTTATCCTTCCCTACAGGCTTCAGTTGCTAATGACAAGGGGATAGCATTGCCATTCTTCCATTCCCTTCCCAGACCTAGAAGGCAGGAAAGGAAAAGAGGCAAGTAGAGATGGCCTTGTGTTGCTTGATGATTCTGTCAGCAGGCTGAGTCTAGTGCTAGGGAGCAGGGTGGAACTTTGATTCCAAACAGCCTTGAGAGAGTGAAGGGAGTCCCCTTACTATCTGGGCTGCTTGTAAGCCTTCTCTTCATATCAGCTAGGGGGAAAAGGAAGAAAAAAAGAGCTCTTAGCTTGGTACTGATACTGAGGTTGTGACATAATCAAGCTGATCACATTGTCAAATAACTTGCTTTACCTGATCTGGCTTAAAATTAAATTCAGGTGGCATCTGGACCCTATCGCAAGGGTTTTGCCACTGAAATTGCCACCCAGGACCATCCCAGGGCCATCTCCGCTTCTGGAGCTGCTCCGGAGTCCATTTTCTCAAGATGGAAAACTCCCAGCTTTGAAAATAGCTGCACTGAGCAGCTCTAGGAGTGGGGATGGCCCCCGGCTGCATTCAGGTGGTGATTTTGTTGGCAAAACCCTTGCGATAGGGTCCAGACGCTGCCTGAATTTAATTTTAAGCCAGATCAGGTAAGGTGAGTTATTTAGGTGAGTGATAGAAAAAGGGCAATGAATAATGTGTTGAATTTGCATAATCTGAATGTAAATTAATAATATGCATAAATCTAATAATTTGCACAATATGCAAATTAGATGCCTGAATATGAGGGACTGGAATGTGCCACAAATACTTGGACAACTTCAACAGGAAAGAAGAAATCCTTAAAGTAAACAAAGTTTGGCTACCAGTCCTACGAAATAGGAAAATCAGCACTCAGCAAATGCAAATGGGAAACCACCCAGGATCAGGGGTTTTCCCAGCAGACAATGATCACCAATTAGCAGACAATAATCTTCTTTTGCATATCCTCCCACCCTGAGGCCCTGCTATCAACAACAGAACAATACACAATCAACAACAGAACAATACACAGTTTACATGGGAATCACTCCTCCCTATCCAGAGTCTCACAGTATATATATACACCCACTCTCTTCCATTCCAGCATTCTCTGAAGATTCTAGCCACAGATGCTGGCGAAATGTCAGAAAGAAACTCTTCTAGAGCAGGGCCATACAGCCCGAAAAACCCACAAAAAACTATGGATGCCGGCCATGAAAGCCTATGACTTCACATCATTATTATGTTTTAACTGCTTATTAAAACTGATGTAAATTATTTTTAATATATACATCTATTTAATTATTTTTAGTTTTGTATTAGACATTATTTTAATCATATTCTGTTTTAACTTAAGTCTAGAAATTTTAGTCAAAAAATTTGACCCCTCAAAAACCTGAGTATCCACAGGTCAATGTAAGTACTGTACTTTAACTCTTATAGAAAAAAGGAACTATCCCCTGGTGAAAGGCAAGAGTGTAATCTGTTCTGGAAGCACTGACCCTCCTCTACTCTCTCATCCATCCAGCACACCACAGGTATGCCTGATGGAATTTTATAAATTCCTTTACTTCATCCTTAAAATCCTTTGTTATATGCCACTAAATTTTATCTTTGACTTATCCATGGGTATATCAAAATCCATAATTTTGGCCTCCAAATCTGCCCTCAATTTATCATGAATTCAACTTAAAGTTGGGTATATACTGTATATTGTATGCTGCTTGGGGTCCAGTGACAAAAAAGTGAGTTATGATTAAAATAACATAAAATAAAATGCCTGCATTCAGTGGGTGAGCATATGCATGCCTTCTCCCAGGAATGATTTTTGATCAAGCATGGGCATCCCTTATCAGATCCTTCTGCCTGCTGTCTCCCTCAATACCCAGATACCAACCCTTTGTCAATTTACCACAGTTTACAACTCACTGTTTCTTCCATTTCCTGTAACCCAGTGAATGCCAATTTCTGGTGTATGCCTGCATGCATGTGCCTTACTTGGATTAACTTAATCAAATAGAAGATGCAGCAGATTTTACTCCCATTTCATACCCTCACACAACCCTTCTCAGACAACAGTCTCGTAAGGACAAGGAGCAGTGGCTGACTATTGTAGGGAAATGGATCTTGGTTGAACATGTTGAGAAATGTCCTGAGCATGGCTAATGGTGGTCAGCAAATTCTATGTTGGGGCATATTCTGCTCTGGGTATTATCCAATTTGTTGTTGTTAATTGCCCTCGAGTCAATTTTGACTCATGGCAACCCTATGGATGAGACATCTCCAAGACCCTCTGTCCTCCACTCCTCTGTTTAATTCCTGCAACCCCATACCCATGACCTCCTTAACAGAGTCCATCCATGTGGTCTTCCTACTTCCCACTACCTTCCCCAGCGTTATTGTTTTTTCCAAAGAGTCCTCTCTTCTCATGATGTGTCTGAAGTACGACAGTCTCAGTTTGGTCATCTTGGCTTCCAGGGAGGTTTCTGGTTTGATCTGCTCTAGGACGCATTTGTCCTTTTAGCCATCCATGGGATCCTCAACAGTCTTCTACAGCACCACATCTCAAAGGAGTTTATTTTCTCCCTATCATCTTTCTTAACTATCCAGCTCTCACATCCATACATGGCAATAGGGAAGACAATGGCTTGTATGATTCTAGCTTTTGTTCTGAGTTGTATCTCTTTGCATTTTAGAATCTTTTCTAGTTCTTTTATAGCCACCCTCCACATTCTTAATCTTCTTCTGATTTCCTGACTGCAGTCCCCATTTATATCAGTGTTTGATCCCAGGTATGGGAATTCTTTTACTATTTCTATTTCTTCATTGTCTAGGCTGAATTTGTGAAGATCCTCGGTGGTCATTATTTTTGTTTTCTTTATGTTCAACATTAATCCTGCCTTTGCACTTTCTTCTTTGATCTTCCTTAGTAGCTGTTCCAGATCTGTGAGGTTTTCTGTTAGTATTATGGTGTCATCTACATATCTTAGATTGTTGATATTCCTTCCTCCTGTTTTCACTCCTCCTTCTTCTGTGTCCAAGCCTGTTTTTCTTATAATATGTTCTGCATACAAGTTGAACAGATAGGGTGAAAGGAAGCAGCCTTGTCTGACCCCTTTGCCAGTTGGGAACCATTCCTTTTTTCTCTATGTTCTGTTCTGACAGTAGCCTCTTGTCCTGAGTACAGATTCCTCATCAGGACTATGAGATGTGCTGGCACTCCCATGTCTTTAGGGGCATTTCATAACCTTTCATGGTCTATGCAGCCAAAGGCTTTGCTATAGTCTATAAAGCACATGCTGATTTTCTTTTGGAATTCCGTGGTGTGCTCCATTAACCATTGTATGTTTGCAATGTGATCCCTAGTGCCTCTTCCTTTCCTGAATTCTGCCTGGACTTCTGGGATTTCTCTCTCATGGTTGGAGTCTATGTTGCAGAATTTTGAGCATGATTTTGTTTCTACAGGAGATCAGTGCTATGGTCCTATAGTTATAGTTATCTAATACTTACCTATTTTGAGGAAAGGTTTCCACACTTTGGATGGCTCCTTTAATGTCCGGATTGTAGTGGATTCATTGTACAGTACCACTGACATGGATATTATTGGCCACTACTGTTGGCAACATTACTTTTTGGGTGGAGCGGTGTAACAACTCTCAAAATCCCCCAGCCATCCTGGGCACTGAAAAATGCTCAGGGTAATGTTAAAGCTCTGGAAATTTCCCAAGGTCCTAAAAGACTCTCCTTTGTGCCTCATGGTAGGAGGAATACACTATAACAGGGCATTGTGGATTACTTTACCCTTATAGTCATGGTTGGTGCCAATGGTGGTGTCATTCTGGCACCTAGTTAAAAAACATGGCTTTAGATTTCATCTGAGAAACGCAGATTTCATCCCAAACCAAGCATATGGACAGTTTCACATTAACTTCATGAGTTTCAACTGGTTTCAAACAGTCTTGTTTCAACTTGACAATTTGTTTAATCACATTTGTTTAGCCTGTGCATTGTTTCTGTTTTAAATTGTCATAAACTACATAAACTGATTTGATTACATGCTGTCTTGAGAAATTTGTATACAGAGTGAGAAATCATCTTCCGCCTCCGCCTTTTCATAGATGAACCTGTTGACCACCTCATTGGTTTGTGCAGCACAACTGCCTAAACTGCCTAAATAATGTGATGAAGTGGTTGGAACGATACGTTGGAATCTATGATTTACCATCTGCAAAGAACTGGTGGGAACATAAGCCTGAATTTTTTTTGAAACTGTTAAATGTAAAAATCTTATGGGACTTTAAGATTCAAACTGAGAAAGAAGTGGAACACAATATGTCAGACACAACTGTGGTTGAGAAAAAGAAAGTTTGGATAATAGATGTGGTAATCCTAGGGAACAGCAACATTAGAGACAAAGAGCAGGGAAAGATTATGAAAAACCAAGACCTGCAAATCGAGATTCAGTGTCTCTCGGGAAAGAAAACAAATGTGGTTCTAATGGTGATAGTTGCTGTGGGAGCAAGTCCAAACAAACTGACAAAGCATCTGAATGAAATTGCCATAGATGTAATCACAATAGTACAGTTTAAAAGGGTGACATGACTTGGAACATTTTTCAACAATATCTCACTGATTCCTGGATTCTTGGAGCTGATTTGAGTTACTCTTGGTCCAAAACTCCTGTCAGTAGCATTTGGTGAAACCGAGGGGAGAGAGAGAAGGAGAGGAAGAAGAGAAGAAAGAAGTAGAAGAGGAAGAAGAGGAGCATGAAAGGAAGGAGGGGGAGAAGGAGAAGGAAGAGCTCTTGAGCAGTAGAACAGAAGTCTGCCTTGTGGTTTCTTTAATAGAGATATTTAAGAAGAATGTAGATCAATACCTGTCAGGGACACTATAGCTGTGGAGTAGGTGGTTGGATTAGATGATTCTTAATGTGATTTCCAATTTTATTATTTCACAGTCAAAGGCTAGAAATGCCATATGCAGACACGTTGTTGTTGTTGTTGTTGTTGTTGTTGTTGTTGTTGTTGTATACCTTCTAGTTGTATCTGACTTACGATGACCCTGCCATAGGGTTTTCTTGGCACAATTTGTTCAGAGGACGTTTGCCATTGCTTTGCCCTGGGTGTGAGAGCATATGACTTCAGAGTCATAGTCCAACACTCAAACCACTATCCCACACTGGTTCTACAACTAAATCATCCAAATCCTGGGTAGATCAAGGGGGAAGGCAATAAGTTCCTTAGCAAAAGTGAGGTTTAGGGTATACCACACACTGGTAGAGTCCTTATATATATGCCTTTGTTTTCTTCTAAATCTGTTCAGTTCCAGGGTTGGGGTAAGGTGGGAGGAAGATGAAAGAATTCTTGTAGAAAGCCATGCCTGCTCCCAAACTATAATAATAATAATAATAATAATAATAATAATAATAAATTTTTATTTATAGCCCGTCCCTCTGCATGGCAATCGGGGCGGGTTACAGCATTTAAAACAGACAAAGTTAAAACATTCCCTCATCCCACAATCCAACCCTCCCATCCCCTTAAAACAGAATTAAACTTAACAAAGATTAAAATACGACAATGCTATAAAAGCAATAAAACAATAAAAGAGAATGAGCAGCAATAGGGACAAAATAAAAACTCATGTCCCTAGAGCAGAAGTTATTCCGGGAAGGCCTGCCAGAAGAGCTCCGTCTTTACTGCTTTTTTAAAAGCAGCAAGAGTAGTAATAAGACGGATCTCGTCTGGCAGGCCATTCCATAGCCTGGGAGCGGTTGCAGAGAAGGCCCTCTGGGAGGTCTGAGTCAACCTGGTTTTTATTGGCTGTAACAGATTCCTCCCAGAGGACCGAAGGGCATGGGGGGGATCATACGGGGAGAGGCGGTCCCTAAGATAAGATGGACCCAAGCCATGTAGGGCTTTAAAGGTCAAAACCAACACCTTGTACTGTGCCCGGAAACTAATTGGCAGCCAGTGGAGGGATTTAAGCACAGGTCTTATGTGCTCCCTCCTAGATGTTCCGGTGATTAACCTGGCTGCCATGTTTTGCACCAGTTGTAGTGTCCGGGTTAGGCACAAGGGTAGCCCCATGTAGAGTGTGTTACAGTAATCCAGACGCGAGGTTACCAGAGCATGTACCACAGCTTCCAGATCCCTCATGTCCAGATAAGGGTGCAGTTGGCGTATTAGCCGAAGCTGATAACAGGCACTCCTGACTGCCGCATTCACCTGACTAGTCATGTGAAGAGACGAGTCAAGGAGCACCCCCAGACTGCGAACACAGTCCTTGGAGGAGAGTGTGACTCCATCTACGACTGGAGACTGTATTCCCAGATCTGGTTTCGGGCCTGTGACTGTGAGTACCTCTGTTTTGTCTGGATTCAACTTCAATCTGTTTTTCCTCATCCAATCCATTACTGCTCTAAGACAGTCATTAAGAGGAGAGACGCCATCTGAAGTCTGAGATGATGATCTAGTCATGGAGAGATATATCTGGGTGTCGTCAGCATACTGAAGACACCGTGCTCCAAACTATCCAGATTTGGCAGGAACAGCCCCAGCCAATCCTTGATTGGCCCACTTTTTCAGCTGCTTTAAAAATGTCCCAGTTTCTCTCTGCTCTTCCCATTTCTCTTTGTCCTCAGCATATTTTCATCGTTACAAACTGAAGTAAAAGTGCAAAAATAATGTAGATTTGATTAAGTTAGCAGAGAAGGAGGGGGTGTAGTGGATCTTGCCCTTCCCAGTAGGCTCAAGGAAATGCAGACTGCTGTAGCCTCTCCTAGCTTGTGTATTCTTCTTCATTAATAATTTTTGACATCTTGACCACACTGATGTTACTAGACCACATGTGTCTTAGGGCCTCAGCAGACGGAGGCCCCGGAGACGCCGCGGGTCGGAGCGCCGCCGGAGTTCAGCCTCCGGACCGCGGCGCTCCTGCGGCGCATCTAAAAGGAGCACCAAATTGGTGCTCCTTTTAGATGTAAGGGAAAGTGTGCCCTAAAAGCGGCGGGCGCACTTTCCCTGGCTCAAACGGGGCAGCGCATGTGGACGCTGCGCCGTGAGGTCATCCCCGGTGCGCCGGCCGTGCGGACGGCCGGCGCTTCTGGGGGCGACCTCGGGGAGAGGAAGGGGCGCCGCTCGTGCGGCTGCCCCTCCTCTTCCCTGCCCGGAAGACGACTCTTTTAGTCGTCTGCCGAGGCCCCTAGTTTTCATTTGTGAAATATTAGAGGGTATGGGAAGCACATTTGCAGCAATGGTATTGGTAAGTAAGGGGGGAAGCAGACGGGAGCTTCCCGTGCGCCGTGGGACGGAGCGCCGCTGGACCACGGCAGCCGCACCGCGGCGCACCGTCGGCGACTCTAAAAGGAGCACCAAATTGGTGCTCCTTTTACATTTCAGGGAAAGTGCGCCCTAAAAGCGGCGGGCGCACTTTCCCTGACTCAAATGCTGCGGCGCGTGCGGTCGCTGTGGCGTGAGGTCATCCTCGGAGCACTGGCCGTGCGGAGGGCCGGCGACTCTGAGGGCGACCTCAGGAAGAGGAAGGGGTGCCGCTCGTGCGGCTGCCTCTCCTCTTCCCTGCCCGGAAGACGACTCTATTAGTCGTCTGCCGAGGCCCAAAGTCACTTGGAATGAGGCTGAAGCAAAGCACCTCTATGTGGACAACATTTGGACACATCCTACAAATACTCTTTCTGTATCTGCTTGACATTTTCTAAATCTGCTTTCACACATATCTCACTCATCACTATGACAGGCAAAATATGAATGTATATGAGAGTCTGCTTGCACCTCTGGAGACCAGGATTCAACTCCCAGCTTGGCCATGAAACCCACTCATGACCTTGGGCAAGTCACTTTCTCTCAGCCTCAAGGGAAGGCAATGGCAAACCTCTTCTGAACAAATCTTGCAAAAAACAAACAAACCCCAAAACAAACCATAATAGGTTTTCCTTGGGGTCACCATAAGTTGGAAATGACTTGAAGGCACACAACAACAACAACAAACATAAACATCTCATAGTTATTTTCATCAAAGTTATGAACAGATTTTGAGAATGTGGTTCTCATCCATAGGAGGCAGCCATGACAGTTATAATGCTATCATTACACAGTGTGAAAGCGACTCAAGCAGTGTTTTGGACTTACATGAACTATTCTTTTTTTCATCAATGCATTTCCCAGGGTAAATGAGGGACTCTTTTTTTGCAGCATAGTTTAGAAATTACTGGCCAGCACCGTACACAAGTACATGAACACCCTTATCAATGTTGTGGCTGACATGCAGATAAGAAGACAAGGTAAGGGAAAGAACAGCCTTCATTTTCCCTTCGAGATTTTCTTTATCTTTCTGCTTCTAGCAGGGTTTTCCTCCATGACCCTCATCCCACCCTTTATTTCAAGTACATAACATTGAACCCTTGACTGACGATTATATTTTCCTGACTCAGAACTAATTTCTGTTTATTCCCTCTGTTTGACAATATATTTCATAATATTATGTGGCATATGTCTGGACTACACCTCCCAGAATCCACCTATGATGATCCCAATTTGGCAGAGAAAGTCCCAATTGAGCCTCTGTCATCCCACCTTTTTCAACTTATTTTAAAATATTCCACTTTCTCTCTCTTCTTCCCACTTTCCTCTTTTGACCCCAAATTCAGTTCAATGTGCAAGCATAGTTCGGACTCAGTTAATGCAGCATGGGGAGAGAAAAGGAGAGGAGATTTTACCCTTCCCAGTAGGCTCAAGGAAAAGCAAACTGCTTCAGCCTTTCTCAGCTTGTCTGTTCCTCCTTATTAATAACTTTTGCCATCTTGATCATGATTTGATGTTGCTTAACCACACTCCTGGTTTTGATTTTTGAAATGTTGGAGGGTAGGCAGCATGGCTACTGTTTCTGGTTTGGTGGCAAATGGACAACTTCTTTACCGTCAGACATAGAATTCACTCTGCTTGGGTGGGCAATGCAATGTTTTAGAATACCATCAGCCCTCCACATTTGAAGCTTTCACTTTTGCGGATTTGATTATTCATGGATTTGAGTCATATGTTCTCTCTAGGAATCTCTAAGTCCTCCAGCACGACTCTGCCAGAAATTGATCACAGAGTTGCACTAGAGGACCTAGATATTCCTAGATAGGTGTTCTCTCAGATAAAAAAGAGTGGCTTTTTTATTTGTGGTTTTTCCCACTTCATGGGGGTCTTGTGCCCCTAACCCCAGCGAATGTGGAGGGCCGACTGTATTCTAGTCAAAATTTCAGCCCAAGAAACAAAGTCCCATTTGTGTTTCAAAAAGGGCATGGCTGTTATTTTCTTTTTAGTCAAGAAAAGTCCATTTCTCTGGCAGTGAGACTTGCCTTGTAATGATTATTGGATGTGCAGAACTTTGCAAAATAAGGCAAATGATAAATAATAAATAATGAGATGGATTGCAGATCAGTAGCTTATCTTGACTGCTCACCTTGAAGGCAAGAGTTAAGAAAACATTAAACTGGAAAACTTGAATTGTAAAATGTTACAAATGGTGCAAACAGCAAAACAACTTCTATAACAAAACAATCTGGACTTGGGAATAATTTTGGCTTGATCAGAAGAAAGTATATAGAGAAGTTGCAACCCAGATAAAGATAAATTAGGTTACATAGGGCATGTCTACATGGGCTAAATAAACTGGCCCCTCCCTGTCCTCACCACGACTGGTCTACATGATGCAGGACCAAACCCCTGATTTGAGCGTGGACTGTCTTCACGACATGAGGCTACTTCTGCACTGAATTGGCCCTATCCCTGCCTAAAACAGTTTTTAAAAACTCACCTTTTGCTCTAGATTTTGCAGGAAAATCTGGAGCATTCTGGAGATATGCTGGGCACATAGTATTATTCAGGCAGGTTTTTGGAATATAAATTGATCTCCTGTTGACCTTATCTTTTATTGTTTTGCTTTCATAATTACATATGCTCCAAGCAATCCAGTTTGGCAGGAACGGTCCTAATTAATCCTGTCAACCCAATTTTTCATCTGCTCTTTAAAAGTCATAGAATCATAGAATTGGAAGAGACCACAATGGCCATCCAGTCCAACCCCTGCCATGCAGGAACTCAAAATCAAAGTCTCTCCAACAGATGGCCATCTAGCCTCTGTTTAAAGACCTCCAAAGAAGGAGACTCCACCACTCTCCAAGGGATTGCGTTCCACTGAGCAGCTCTCACTGTCAGGAAGTGCCTCCTAATGTTGAGGTGGAATCTCTTTTCCTGTAGCTTGCATCTGTTGTTCTAAGTCCGATTCTCTGGAGCAGCAGAAAACAAGCTAGCACCCTCCTCAATATGTTATCCCTTCAAATATTTAAAGAGGGCTATCATATCCCCTCTTAACCATCTCCTCTCCGGCTAAACATACCCAGTTCCCTAAGTCGCTCCTCGTAGGGTGTGGTTTCCAGACCCTTCACCATTTTGGTTGCCCTCCTCTGGACAGGCTCCAGTTTTTCAACATCCTTTTTGAATTGTGGTGCCTGACCAACACTGAATACAGTGGTAGTATTACTTCCCTTGATCTAAATACTATACTTCTATTAATGCAACCTAAAATTGCATTGGCCTTTTTAGCTGCAGCATCACACTGTTGACTCA
The DNA here is from genome assembly GCA_026167975.1 of Phrynosoma blainvillii. Classification (NCBI taxonomy): domain Eukaryota; kingdom Metazoa; phylum Chordata; class Lepidosauria; order Squamata; family Phrynosomatidae; genus Phrynosoma; species Phrynosoma blainvillii. The sequence continues at coordinate 24,988,987 of JANUYF010000001.1, read as the reverse complement.
TGTTCAACTTGTGGTCTACTAGGACTCCTAGATCCTTTTCACACATAGTCTCATTAAGCCAGGTGTCCCCCATCTTATATCTATGCATTTCATTTCTTTGCCCTAAGTGCAGTACCTTACATTTCTCTGTGTTGACATTCATTTTGTTAGCTTTGGCCCAGATTTCTAATCTATTAAGATCATTTTGAATTTTCATCCTGTCCCCTGGAGTATTAGCTATTCCTCCTAATTTGGTGTCATCTGCAAATTTGAGAAACATGCCCCCTATTCTTTCATCCAAGTCATTGATAAAGATGTTGAATAGCACTGGGCCCAGGACAGAACCCTGTGGCACCCCACTGGTCATTTCTCTCCAGGATGAAGAGGAGCCATTGCTGAACAACCTTTGGGTTCAGTCATTCAGCCAGTTACTAATCCACCTAACAGTTGTAACAGTCTTGGTTTCTCTCTCCTTCTCCTCTTTGTCCTCAGCTTACTGCAAACTGAGTCCAAAATGCAAAAGCAGTTTGCACTCAGTTAACTCAGTAGGAGGGACGGGAGAGAGGATTAGGCAGAATCTTGCCCTTCCCAGTGGACTCAGGCAAAAGCAAACTGCTGCAGCCTTTTCTACTGTGTGTGTTCTTTCTTATTAATAAGCTTTGTAATCTTGACCACACTGTGATGTTGCTTGGCCACATGCGTCCCAGTTTTCATCTGTGAAATGTTGGAGTGTATGTAATTGAATTGTGCTTGTGTCATGTTTTAAGCAAGATTTTATTTTACTCTTGTGTATTTTAGAAATTCACATGCTCTCAGCTTCAGGGAAAGGCAATGTCAAACCTCCTCTGAACAAATCTGCCAAGAAAACCCCATGATAGGCTTGCCTTAGACAGTTTGCAGACTGCCAGAAATAGTGCAAATTGAATCCACTTTTAGGGTTAGGGTTAGGGAATCATGGGAACTGTATTTTATTGTGGCACCAGAGCTCTCTGACAGAGAAGGCTATATGTCTCAGAAAAAACAAACAAACAAGCAAAAAAACAATTCCCATGATTCCCCAGCACTAACCCTAACCCTAAAAGTGAACTCAATTTGCACTATTTTTGGAAGTCTGCAACCCCCTTAGAGCCTCCATAAGTTGGAAATGACTTGAAGGCACACAACCGCAACAACAATTTTAGTGATTTTAGCTGCCCTGAGTTACTTTTGGGCAGAACAGAAGGGTCCAAGTGAACACCAAACACACAAATAATAATAAACTTAGTATCAAACTAACATAAGTTTCTAAAATTGATAATAATCTGAAAATTTTTGTAGATCTCTTCTACCCATGCAAACAACAGCACACAGGCAATTGATAAATTCTCTGAGACTACTTGCTTAGCAAGACCCTAACCTGTAGACCAGGGGATCGGCAACCTATGGCCCGGGGGGCCGGGTGCGCCCCCCCCGAGGCCGCTGGACCGGCCCCTGCCCCCTCCGCCGCTCCATGTGCTGCCGGCATGCGCGTCATGGCCACCATTTTGTTTTCCAAAATGGCGGCCGTGACTCATTTGCGCATGCACAGTACTCCCCCCCCCAGCCCAGTGGAACACCCCAGGACAAGTGGACCAGCCCCAGGTGTGTAAATCTTGCTGACCCCTGCTGTAGACATTTTTCCAATTAGAAGGTCTTCAGTGACTTTCTGTAAATTGTAAAGCATGCCTGCCAGCGTTATCATGCTTTGGTGATATCTCCTGTAATTAACACCTTCCTAAGGATGCAAAGAAAATGCTCAATTTTTTTCCCCTCAGAAAAATAGAATTTCAACACACTGAGACACCCTTTTGCGAAGATGGTTAACCATTACAAATTTGAGAATTTGTAAAACCATTTTCACAGTTTGTAAAAAAAAAAAAAAAATGGTGACACAAAAAAGTGCTCTTTTATTCATTCTTGCATGCCAGAATGAAATGCAGGTTGAATCTCCATTATCCAGAATTCTGAAATCCAAAATATTCCAAAATCCAATATTGTCCATATGGATGACTAAGATAGTGACACTTTTGCTTTTTGATGGGTTCAATATCTACAAACTTTGATTTGTGCACAAAATTATTAAAAACATTATGCATAAAATCACCCTCAGGCTTTATGTATAAGGTACATTTGTTGTTGTGTGCCTCCAACTCATTTTTGACTTATGGTGACCCTAAGGCAAACCCATTGTAAGGTTTGCTTGGTATGTTTGTTCAGAGGGCATTTGCCATTGACATCCTCTAAGGCTGAGAAAATGTGAAGGTACATATGAAACACAAATGGATTTCATGGTTAAACTTAGGTACCATCTTCAAGATAGCTCATTACGTATATGCAAATATTCCAACATCCAAAAAAACTCCGAAATCCAAAACACTTAAAGCATTTCTGCTAAAGGAGGCCTTCAAGTTGTAAATGGAGATTTACTTCCCTTCTCCTTCTCCTGATAAACCAGCTGCATACTTTTGGGATTGACTCTGGAGGAGAGTGGGGTTTGTTTCATGATTTGTCTCTATAAAGCATCTGATCATGAAAGCCACGACACTTTCATAAATGTGAGATTTTAAGGTTTGCTGGTTGAAAAACTAACCAGACTAACACCTTAATCTTAATGGCCCACCATCGTCTGCTGAATCTTCAGACTGCTGAACCATCATAGCAATGTCCTTCCAACATTTTCTGGCCATTACCCACCCTTTGGCATATGGCACTCGAGGCAGCTTTCTCACTCTGCTAATTCTCACATTGGCACTGGTCCTAAGCATGTGTAGGCACAATGCCTGGTGAGTTCAGTAAAATGATTCAAATAAACAATGGTGGAGGAGCAGCCGTTTTTATAAAATTGCTCCTCCTTGACAATACCTAAATTGTTTTGCTTGGATTACTGTATCTCTCCAGCCTCTGCTCTTTGTTCAAGGTTTTGAGAGTTGTCTTAGCTCCACATCTTCCTATCTTCCATCCTCCAGTGACTTGCGGCCAAATCACAGCCTTGGCTTTGGGGAGAGATTTGGCTGCTTGATGTCCTCCGGGCTGAAGGAATGCAGGGACATCTTATCAGTGGAAAGAAGTAACGAGGCCAGGGGATGGCTGCACCACCTGCAAGGGGTTTTTCCTGAGAGCCTTGCTATTTTCCCAACAGAGAACCCAGATTGCCCTTCCTTTTTGGTGGAAACTCTCCTTAGTAGGTCTATCTAAGGCTGCATCTGCGTTGATGAAATAGTGCAGTTCAACAATGCTTTAACTGTCATGGCTCCATCTTATGGAATCCTGGGATTTGTCGTTTGTTGTCTGGCAGAGAAGATTATCTCACAAAACTACAAATCCCAGAATTCCATAGCACTGAGCCACAACACTTAAAGCAATATCAAACTGCATGATTTCTGCTGTACAGATGCAGCCTAACTCATTACACTTATGAAACTGTCTTGTACTGATTCAGACCATTTATCTTGCTAGACTAATATTGTCTCCTTTAGGTATAGTGTGGTATTGTAAGCCTCTTGAGTCCCCTCCTGCTTCAGCCTGAGTAGGTTGGGATCCCATGAGGGCATGTAGATGAACTACCACCCAGTGATTCTACCCTTGTAATTCAGTGGGAAATTACTGAGGGGACTCTCATGGTTCCCACCTGACTCTGCAGGCAGGCAAACACATACATCAAGCAAATGGATGTGATAGAGTGTGAGAGGAAAGGGAATTTTCAAAGGAAGCTTTGTTCTAAACAGGAATCTACATTGCAAAGGAGTATCTCCCATGTGAAGGGCACCCTCTCCCCATTCAGGAACATTTAGAAGAAGTTACAAATTACAAAATAGTCTAGATCATGTTCAGCCAAGATCACAAAAGACAAGTAAGGGCTGGTGTGGCTAAACTAAACATCCCTAGTTATTCTCAACTACAGATGAGACTTACTAGGGTAGTCCTGTGTCCTTCAGTGGCATAATTTCCATCACTTCACAGATGAAAATCAAGACATCTGTGACCAAGCAACATTAGAGCGTGGTCAAGATAACAGAAGTTGACAACAGAGATGAAAACAATATTGATTTTTTTTAAATGGTCAAAAATGATGTTTTTTGAGTGTTGAGAAACTGTGATGAGAAGACTTCTGAACTGATGAAAATCTTTGCAGTTTGGGACTTGTTCTGTGAAAAAACTGCACATGGTCATTTTTGCACAGAAATCAATCATTTCTGTGTAGGAAACAGACTTTTCTGAATGGAAAGTAATATTTCAACAGAGACATATTAATTCCTGCACAGAAAATGCTGTTTCCTATGCAAAAATGCTGTTTTCCATGCAAATCAACAATGTGTAAAGTTTATGCAGAACAAATCCCTACTTACAACATTTTCTGTGTAGAAGTTAATATGCCTGTGTTGCTATATTTTTTACTATGCAGAAAAAGCTGTTTCCTACACAGAAAGTGCTGATTGCTGTGCAAAACTAATCCAAAAATGTGTATTTTTTGGGGTGGGGGTGGGGCAGAAGTCCCAAATAGCAAAAACTGATTTTTCAAAGACATTCTCACAATGGGAAGGAAATTGCTGAAATCACTCATTGGTACCTTCAAGAAGAAGCCTAGTGAAGAATTATATCTAAAAGAATTCATCCTAGACACAGGAAAATTGAGGTAGTCAAAGAGCTCCCATACCTTGGATCAAACAGAGACTGCAGACAAGGAATTAAAAGAGGCTATGATGGGGAGGGGCAGCTATGAAAGAACAGAGCAAGATCCTAAAGTGTAAAGGTATAACTCTGAACACTAATGTGAGGATTGTCCAGGCCATCACCATGTATGGATGTGAGAGCTGGACAAGGAAGAAAGCAGACAGAAAGAAAATCAACTAATTTGAGGTGTGGTGATGGAGAAGAGTGCTGAGGATACCATGGACTAACAAAAAGACAAACAAATGGGTTCTAGAACAGTTCAAGCCCACACGTTGCCTGGAAGCCAAGATGCCTAAATTGAGGCTGTTGTAATTTGACCACATCATAAGAAGGCACGAGTCTTTAGAAAGGACAATAATGCTAAAAAAGGTAGAGGGCAGTAAAAAGAGAGGAAGACCACATGACAGATGGATGGACTCCATCAGAGTGGTCATAGGCCTGAGCCTGCAGGATCTGAGCAGAGCAGTGGAGGATAGGAGGTCTTGGAGAGATCTCATCTAGGGGTTCGCCATGAGTTAAGGTCGACGCAAGGGCAGTTAACAAGAAGGATCACCATAAAAGTTGGAAATGACTTGAAAGCACACAACAACAACAACAACAACAACCTTGATGTAGGATCTTGGCCCTATAATGAAGGAACTGTGCATCTTCTGTGTTCCAGAATTGTTCAAATTCTTTCACGCAAAAATCCACCCCTAAGTACCCTAAGCTTTCAGTGATATGATTTAGCATCTCTGGGTATGTATATAATATAATAATAATAAAATAATAAATTTTTATTTGTAGCCCGCCCCTCTGCAAGGCAATCGGGGCGGGGGACAGCAACGTTTAAAACAGAACAACGTTAAAACATTCTCTCTCCCCATAATACTGTTGCTGCTGTTTTAAAGCAATGCCAGTCTACTGCAGACCACCTAGAGAGTCGCCTAACCTTTGCCTGCCCTGGTTTACTCTAATTGGCAGGATCTCTCCAGGGTTACCTACTACCTGCTGCCTGACCAATTTAACTAGAGGGACCTGGGATTGAACTTTGCTCCAAAATGGTGAAGAGACAAATCACTCTTTCTTTTGAAAGAAACAGAATCTATATACATCTCCAGTTAATATTTAAGACCAGTTTAAATGCAGAAGGATAATAAAACTGGGAAGTCTACCAGTTGCAAATACCAAGAATTCACAAACTTTGCAAAGGAAAAACAAAAACACCTCCAAAAGCCTAGTTTATTGCAAATGTGACAACCTCCTACACATTACCTATAATTCCAAGGTTCTTTCTCCCTTCCTCCAGCTACCTCCCAAGAGATGCTACATTATCTGCCTGGCACCACTTCAGAGCCCTAAACTATTTTAATGAAAGTTGATCAAAGCAAAATATCTTTTGGGCCCCAATCCCAGCATCCATGTATGCAGAAACTGATTTTTGCACGAGTTGTTGTTATTTGCTGTCAAGTCAGATTTGCCATATGGTAATCTTATGAACAAAGACCTGTCTAGTCTAGCAGGTCTTGGGAAAGAAAGTTTAATATTATTTTAATCTTGCCATTTTTTTATTTTTTAAAAACTATATGGACGTTATCACACATGGGCCAGAAAGCAATAATAAAGTGGAAATGAGGCATTCCGAAAATAAACGGAAAATAAACCTTGATTCTGCAAATGGCTTTCACACGTAATTACCTTAATTACGAAATTAAAGTAAGCACATTTAACGTTCACACACAAGTGAGAAAAGCCCGTAAATGTACTAGAAATGATCTTCTTGCATATGCGCAGATAGAGGAATGCTCGCCGTGGAATCATGGGAAAAGCAGAGAAATGCTCCCAAATGCGCATTTGCTTTTCACATTACGATAAATGCGAAATTAAGGTAATTTCCTCCAAACAAACGAATTTCAAAAGATCTCAGATAACACCAGTTTCTGTCCACTTTATGTCCAGTTTCTGTGCGACGTCGTGTGAAAATGCGAGGCACAAATCCAGGTTTTTTTTGGGATTTGTGTGGATTAACCAGCAGATTTGCCCCGTGTGATAACGTCCTATGTTGCTTAGTAATTTCAGTGTTGGACTATGACTCTGGAAAACAGGGCCCAAATTCCTGCTCAGCCATAAAACCCACTGGGTGACCTTGGGCAAGTCACATTCTCTCAGTCTCAGAGATGGGGTTGACAAACCTCCTCTGAACAAATCTTGCCAAGAAAACCCCATGATAGGTTCACTTTAGGGTCTTCACAAGTTGGAAACAACTTGAAGGCACACAACAACAGCATGTGGTTTTACTTACATTCCTCTTTATGTTGTAAATAACCTCTGTTCTGGGTTCTTCAAGGCAAAGACAAGTGAACACAACACTTTTTAGTATCATGTCCTACATCCTCAAAACGATTATTGTAAAAATGTTGTTGATGTTAGTTTTATTACAGCTCAGGTCCAAGCTATCTGGAAGAAATATCTCCTGGTATGTGCCAGTCTGGGCTCTAGGATCATCAGGAGAGGCACTTCGGTCACTCACCACCATCACAATCATCATTGGTAGGAACGCAAAGACAGGGCCTTCTCAGTGGCTGCTCCCAGAATTTATTTATTTATTTATTTATTTATTTAAAAATAAATAAATACATAGACAAAAAGACTGTGGTTCTCTCATCCCTCTTCACTGTTCTTCTGTTAGCAGGCAAAGACCTTTCTATTCTGACAGCCTTTTAAAACAAAAACTTTTTAAAAAAGGAATGGGATGAGGGTTTTCAGCTGAACTCTTTTAATTGCATTTCATCTTTTAATTGCAGTTCATCTCTTTGTAGTTTTGAACCATTTTAATATTGTGAACAGTTTAATTCTATGTTGTGTTAAACAGTCCTCAAAAAGTGTTGTGTTTCATGGAATCATAAAATGATTATGATAGAGTTGGAAGAGAGTACAAGGGTCATCCAGTACAACCATCTGTCATGCAGGAAGACACAATCAAATGTTTAATTCCAAGTGTTCATTTTTTTGGGTATATTTTAGCTGTTATGTTCTTTTTTAATTTGTTATCTGCTTTCAGTCCCAATTTTGGGAGAAAGGTGGAATGATAATGATAATGGTAATGATAGAAGAAGTATTAAAGCTGTCCCCTTCCCACTATAACCTGGAACCAGTCTCCACACCTTTACAGTTCAGACAGCTGCATTCAGGACTGGGTTATGACATACTGAGGCTCTGTACAAAATTTTGAATAGTTACTTATGGGGCTACAACACCCAGAATTCCCTACTTAGAGTGGCTACTGCTCATGTGCCCTGGGATTTTTTTAAAAAAACACAACACTTTCCGAAGTGCTGCTTAAAATTCAAAGCTTTGTAAAATTTAAGAGGGCCTGTAGCATTATATAAAATTGAGTAATCTGCTGTATTTTTCATACTTTATTATTCAGAGGCTCTTCATAATTTATTTGATTTGATTTATATCCTACCTTTCTCCCCAAAGTAGGATTCAAGATAACTCAGAAGAAGATTTAAGAACAGATGAAGATTAAAACATGAAAGGTTATAGTGTTTCTCTGGTGTTAGCCTCAGCTAGAGCAGAGCCACTGAATCAATTGCTGAATAGTGAGTCAACACATAGGGAAATCCCATTCATTCAAGGGGTCTACTCCAGTTAGGTCTAAGCAGGATTCAAGCTATCATATTCTGATTTCTATTAAGAATTTAGATTCAAAGTAAAGTTACAATTTCAATTAAAGAAACCGTGTTATTTAAAAGTTTAAAATAGTACAGCACTCACTCATTTGGCTGCATCTACACTGCAGAATTAATGCAGTTTGACACTGCTTTGATTGCCATGGCTCTATCCTATGGAATCCTGAGATTTGTAGTATGTTGTGGCCCCAGACCTCTCTGACAGAGAAGGTGAAATATCCACAAAACTACACATCCCAGATTTCCATAGCATGGAGCCATGACAGTTAAAGCAGTGTCAAACTGCATTAATTCTGCAGTGAGGATGCAACCCTTGTCTCAGCAGCCAGGCATGTGTCCCAAACCTGCCTAAATAAAAAGTCCCTGCATGCTGGCAGAATGGCAGCAAGGAGAAGTCCAGTCTAATATGCCTTACCAGGGAATTCCAGTTCCACCAGTATAAGTCATGGGGCTGACACATAGGGGGGTTGCAGACTGCCAGAAATAGTGTGAATTCAGTCCACTTTTAGGGTTAGGGTTAGAGTTAGGGAACCATGGGAACTGTATTTTATTGTGGCATCAGAGTTGTCTGACAGAGAAGGCTCAATGTCTCAGAAAAATAACAGTTCCCATGATTCCCTAGCACTAACCCTAACCCTAAAAGTGGACTGAATTCACACTATTTCTGGCAGTCTGCAACCCCCCATATTTTCCTTACGTATAACTTTGACATTAGCCACATGTGGTATTGACTTCAGGGTCACACATACATGTGCACATAGAGGTAGGGATCCCAGATGTGAGGCCTTGGTTCCTCTTCCCTCATATATGTAACAAGGGGGGAATCTAAGGGTGAGAACACTATAGTGAAAAAAATGTATATATTGCTTGTTTGTTAGACTTGGTGTTTCTTATGTGAGTGCAATACTTTGTGCAATTCTGGTTGATGCTTAATGTCTCATGCTTTATGTCATGACCAGGGTCTGTCCCCATCATGTTGCAGTTGGTTGCCCCGAGATCTCAAACTCCATTCCTGAAATAGGGTCTGGGATAGTCCTGATCTGGCAACTTGAACAAACACACACATCTATATTCTAACAATTTTGGGTTCTCTCTTGTACGGAATGGAATCCCTTCTGTTAAAAAGTTACAACTACAAACACCCTAATAATGATAAGTGACCACTTTATTAGTGATCAGCTGAGAGTGAACCCTCTGACATCTCACAGATGAAAACTGGGACACATGTAGCCAAACATCATCAGAGTGTGGTCAAGATGGCAAACGTTATTTATGAGGAGGAACAGACAAGCTGCAAGATACTGCAGCAGTTTGCTTTTGTCTGAGTCTACTGGGAATGTGTCCTCTCCCCCTCACTGAGTTAGATGAGCGCAAACTACTTTTCCCCCTTGAGCTCAATTTGCAGCAATTGAAGGCTGCTGCCACACTCCTGAATTAATGCAGTTTTTACACTGCTTGAACTGTCATGGCTTCATCCTATGGAATCCTGGGACTTGTAGTTTGTTGGGAGGGGAGGCACCAGAGCCCTCTGACAGAGGAGGCTAAAGATATCACAAAAGTACAAATCCCAGGATTTTATAGCATTGAGCATTGCGTTAAAGCGGTGTCAAACTGCATTAATTCCGCAGTGTAGATGCAGCCACAGTAAGGTGAGAACGAAGAGAAAAAATGGGATGAGGAGAGAGAAAATGGGGCATTTTAAAAGCAGCTGAAAAAGTGAGGCAACAAACAATTAATAAGTAGTATCCCTGCCAAACTGGGACAATCGAAGGCTATATAAGAGCATCAACGGTAGCAGTAGGGAAAGCACAATCTGTATGTAAGTGTGGCAGCTATTTGTGGTGAATAGGATGGCCTGAAGTAATGCATAAGTGTGTGTGGAGGCGGCAAGACATACCTGGGTGCTTTACCTAAGCCCCAGGTGAAGGCACAGGTTGTCTATTCTTGCTCTGGAAATAAATTTGTACGCAGCATCTCCCTGCAAGAGACCTAGGGAACGAGTAGGAAATTCAGCACAGAAGCTTTCCCTTTTTCGAGGTTTCAAATTAGTATGCCAGTGTAGCCTCCAGGGATTATAACTGATCTAACATTTATCTGTAATTGAAATGCAAAAATGTAAAAGAAGGAAGGGGTGAGGGGAAGACCTGCCTTAGCTGTCTTTAAATTTACTGACTGTAACATGACTGTGAAATACTTTTGTTTTCATCTGCATGGTGGAAGAAAGACATATGGAGATGGAGAATGGAAAATGAGAGGTGTCAGATGCTTTAGATGAAGGGCAGAAAGGGTAGAAAATCAAAGCTAGAAAGAGAAATAGTACTGGTTATATAAGGAGTTATAGGATCATAGTATTGGAAAGGACATTAAAGGCTATCTTGTCCAGCACTCGCTCAGAGTCCACAGCTAAAGCATCACTGCGAGATAGACATTCAACATCTGTGTAAAACATTCAATGAAGGACAGCCTACCACCTCCTGTGGTAGTCTGTAACACTGTAAAAAAAAATCTGTTATTATCAGGAGTTCTTCCCAAAATTTAGTCAACATCTTTCCTCTAATTTGAATTTATTGAGTTGGGTCCTATCATCTGAAGCAGCAGAAAAACAAGGTCAGCCCATCTGTCACATGTCAGCCCTTCAGATTTTCCACATGATAGCTATCATCTTATTTCTATTATATTACCCCTATGAACAAATCTTGCCAATAAAATCCCTTGATAGGGTCACCTTAGGGTTGCCATAAGTCAGAAATGATTTGAAGGCACACAATAACAACAAAACATACTCAGCTCTTCCAGATACATTAACCATTCCTCATAGTGCATTGTCTCCAGGCCCTTTACCATCTTGTTCATCTTTCTCTGGACATGTTCCAGCATGTCAATATCATTCTTGAACTGTCCAGAAAACACAATGTTCTAGTAGTGTCTTAATCAACTGGACAATATCCCCTTGATCTGGACATTATATTCCTGTTGATGAAACCTAGAATTGCATTGATTATTTTTTTTTGCCACTACATCAGACTGCTGGCTCATGTTGACCTTGTGTTCTAACACTCCCTAGATCTTTTCATATATCAAGTCATGTGCCACCTACTGTGCTTTTTACTTCTCTTGCCTAAAATTAACTACACACTGGATCTGTACTTGGAAGGGAGACTGCCAAGGAATACCATACACTGTAGGCTGTATTCAGAGGAAAGCAATGACAAACCAGCTTTGTGAACTCCTTGCCCAAGAAAACCCTATAAAATTCATGAGGTTGCCATAAATCAGCAGGTAATTTGTGTGTACATACTTTTTAAAGGGGGAAAATAAATAAATAAATAAATAATTACATATTGCCCTTCACCCGTGAGATAAAGGCAGCACATTTGCTTTGCAAAGACATTTGTTGTTTGTGCTTTCTGTTTTTTTTTCTTCTTTTCTTCATTTGTCTTGACTCTTGAGCATATGTTTCAAGGAGCTCGCAGAAGTACACCAAGTCCTTATTTCCTAATCTGGTGGAGTCACGAACTCAAGAAATTCTGTGAGATTTCTATTGTGCCTTAAGTCTTCTGGAGTTGAATGGTGTTATTTCCAGGTCAGCCACGATGCATCCATACTGCTTGGGTGGGAGATTATATTTTTAGAACTGGTTGCCAATAGACTCACGGGTTCAGGACAAATAAAAGCACAAACCTCTTCCCACAACAGATACTTAATGTCTAGAGCTGACTGTCACAAGATGTGGCAATGTCTGCTAACACAGAGGGCTTCCTTAGAGCTGGAAGCAAAAAGATGTTCAAAATGTTCTGCCCTCTCTTAGGGTAGGTGGGGGAAAATTGCTCTGGGCCATATTGTTTACCATTCATAGTAGCACTAGCACAGTATCTTTCTCTTCCTCCCCCCAGAGTTTGCTTTTTGCAAGTGGTAGCAAGAGCAATTGCTTTGGCAACCAGGTCACCATTTTCAACCATCTAAAATAACCTGGAAAATTCTGCAAAATGTGCTCCCCCCAGGATGAGGTGGATAACAAAAAGGGGAAAAATCAGAAATTCTCTCTGGGAAAAAATTATGTGAAATTTTCACTCAGCTGAATAGATTTAGGTTAGACTGATAGCTTCATCTGTGGCCCCAAGGCTGCTCTTGTGGCCCGCAGGCCCTGATGATGGAAGACTCTATGAACATGCCAAGCATTTGTTGATTTTGCCATTTTTCCTATGAATGTTTGTAATATTTTAACAAGGCCTTGCTCAGTAAGAAACTATGTGTTTGTGAATCAGACCAGGGCAGAATTTGATTAAACAAAACTTTGCTCTTCCTATCTTTAATGTTTCAAAGAGGACAAGGCAGACATGACTGAACAAAACTGCTTGTAAAAATGTCTAGATGATAAATTTAGTTCTTTCAGGGTATAACTCACTTTAAAGGATGTGCTGTCAAGGAGACAGTGAATTTTTAAGAATTGTTTCTTGGAGGTAAAATGGGGTAAGACAGTCAACACTGGAGGTCATCTATTGAGATTTTATTGTTTAGGCTTCTCAGCATCTCTGTCTAGACTCAATAGTTACCATGCTGGAGATGCTGACTATTTATCTCTTGCAACCTTGATTATTTGTGACGCTCATAAGAAAATTTCAAATTAACAAGGGTAAGGAATTCCTCTAACCACTATCAGTATCTTTTTCAAACTCTAGGATGCCAGAAAAACTGAGTCCTGAGTCCATTCTGCCTACTGAAAAATCTGAACACATGACAGAGGGTCAATATTTGTTTCTGTCTCAGCTGCCAATCAAAACCAAAGAATGGAATAGAGGTTATAGGCAGCAGCCATAACAGATGGGTGTATGTTAGGGTTGCTGGATTTCAGGGTAGTGGCTGGAGTGCCCAGTTTTTGTGAATTGTTCCCAAGCAGCATGTGAGGGGTTTAAATTTTCCAGTTTTCATGGAGTCAGTTCCAGCCAAGAGACAAGGCTGCATGCAAATCTCTGCTCAGGCAGAGAGCCTTCTAGCTGACTGTGCAGCTTGCTCCACTTTGGAAAGGTTAATTGTTTTAAGTCCAGTGTTTCGATTTGCAAAGACACTTAATTTCCAACCAGGAAAATAGGCTCTGACTCACTCTGTGTGTTTGCATGACAAGCTGTGAGCCATGGTGGCTCCTGCTTGATATATAATGTGTGATGATATCATTGTGCTCTATCCCTTGACATGGGCCATTCCTAGGTCTCAAGTTTTGACCCAGAAATCTCAGAGCCTGAGATGAATGGGTGAGCATCTTGCTTATTGGCTCAAGAATACTCATATAGTTTTGATTGTCCAATGGAGGCTAGAGGTTGCTTCACATTAGGGTTAGGTAACATCAACCTATGGGCAGCATCCAGTCCCACACCCAGTTTTATGTCCCCAAATCCCCTTGAAATCCCCCAGCTGTTTCTTCATTTTTTTAAAAAGAGGAAAATTTCACTCTTAGGAGCCTCAAAGAAGTTTGATTCTCCTGTAAAATCTTAACCTACACTTAGTTTGGACACTCTCCCCTGCTCAGTGTTTATAGGAAAACTGAAGTGGGTTTCCAGACATCTCTGGTTTTGGAAGGAAATGGGGTCCATGGAGAAACAGGGCCATCAAATAGGCCCTGTACACTCTTAGTCAAATTCCCTACATGGAGACCACTTCTGTGAATCATGCAGGAGATTCAGCCTAGACAAAAATAGGGTCATTCTTAACATGGTGCATAGTTAAACTATGAGATTTTCTTCCACAAAATGTAGCCCTGGCCACCATCAAAGATAGCTGTAAGACAGGGATTGGGAAAATGTGGACCACATACCCCTAAAAATGCCAAAAACGCCCAATTGTGCCCCCTCTGGGGGGCACAAGTTGCCAATTTGGGGGGGGGGGGCTGGCCTTGGATGTTTCCCTCTCCCTCTTTAAAAAGAGGATAGATAAACCCTTGGGGGATAAAGCTTTCAAAGTTATCATTCTGGTTGAATATTGCCTCCAGTATGAGAAGCCATATGTCTCTCAATACCATTTGCTAGGAAATATGAATGAATGGGCATTGTTGTGCTCATGTCCTGATTGGTTTCTGATTGGTCACTCTGGGAATGGAATGCTTGACTATGTGGCCTGTTGGGTGTCTTATATCTTTATTTCTTATCTATGTAGAAAATTATATCTCACCCCCTGCATGTAATAACAGGCTATTAATTTTTTAGCACTTGCAATACCCTTCCTCTTAAGAGTGTAGGGTATGGTTGCTGGGAGAAATAAAGGATAGTCCTGTTCCTTTAATGGTTGGATGGAACAATGATCAGACATTATTTGTATGATAAGCAGCACCTGCTGAAATTTCCTCTTCAATATAACCATTAAACGCATAGGAGCCCTGTGCTTTATCTCACCTGGTAACTTAGCTCATGGTGTCATATTTCTATTATACTTATAGAATATCCTCTTCTGGTCCAAGTTCATTATCAGTTTTGAGTAGAGTAGAGCCACTGAATCTATTAGTTTTACCTCAACATTGACTCACCATTCAACAAATGATTCAATGGAGCTCCATTTTGTCCTAGCGACAGTGTGAGGTTGGTTAGGCTGAGAGATAGCAACTGCTTTATGGCTGATACAAGTTTTGAGTACAGATTTTCTGATAATTTTGTTTAGTATACTACACATTGTATAATGCACATTCTCTCTCTCTCTCTCTCTTTCTTCCACATCCCACTCCATATATTTGTAGATACATTAACATCAGGTGTATTCAGTTTCCTACAAACATGTGATGTGCTCACAGACAACAAAGCTTTCATAAAGTCACTTTAACTTCCCAATGCAAGTCACAAAACTGTTCTTATTCCATGAACAGCTTGTGTCCACGAGACTGGAGTGTACTATTCAATGAACAGCACACACTTAATTCACCAGCTGAAATCCAACAAGATTTTTAAAAGGTATAAGATCCAGATAGTAGCTATGGGGAATGGCAAAATGAGAGCATTGTCCCCTGTAAAAAATCTGCCCCCAACAAAATTTTCCTTCAGTCCCCAAATTTCTAGCATGGCAGTAACTTAAAATGCTTTCAGTTGAGCCTTCAGAAATACAGTGTAGGGATCCAAAGAAAATGGGAAGGCAGTATAATCAAGATAATATATACCCATCAAATGTAAGAGTTCTAGGTGTGAATGATTTTCAGGTCTCACTGAAAGTTGGAGAATGAAGAAAAAAATTCATGGGGGTATAATTCTTATGGGGGAGCACAATGTATTCATCCCCCCATATCTAAACCCCTGAATAGGATTACATGTATCACCCACCCACCCAAGATAACTCCAACAGATTTAATGGCACTATCAAAGCTTAATAGGTGATCCTAGGAACCCATTTCTTCTTCCCATCCTTTACAGGACACTGGATTTTTATTGCATTGTATCAGTATCCATGGTACAAATCCATGAATGGGTGAACCTGTTCAAAGATATGATCACGGAAAGAACAAGACAGTATCAAGAATGATCACAACCTCTAAAATAATTTTCCCGAATTGTAAAAGTCTATTTCCTCCTCTCAGGCTCATTCTATGGTTGTTTGAAACCTAATCCTTCTTTTCATAGTCTTTGGTCAAAGTCATTGCACTGAACCAGTTCATTTATTTATGCTGTTTGTTTCACATACATTCTGACTTCCATTATGACTGTCAATCCAATGTAGAAGGTAATGCTCGATTCTTGAAACCTTATTTAATAACAAAAGTGATATATGAAGAGCAGGAGAGTTTTCTGCTTGAGGTTTGCATTGCTTTTTCTAATGCAGTGGATGGGCAACTGTGGCTGTATCTGCACTGCAGAAATAATGCAGTTTGACACCGCTTTAACTACCATGGCTTCATCCTATGAAATCCTGGCATTTGTAGCTTTTTGTGGCACCAGAGGTGTCTGACAAAGAAGGCTTAATAGCTCACAAAACTACAAAGCCCAGAATTCCATAGCATTGAGCCATACAGTGGTGTCAAACTGCATTATTTCTGCAGTACAGATGCACCCTCTGTCAGATCCAGAAGCTATGTTGTTGTTATTTTGCCTCTGGAACCCTCCAGGGGCCAGACAGACTTCCAAAAATGTCCCCAAAGAAAAACTAAAACCCAGAAATGGCCAGAAGTCCACTTCTTGGTTTGAATTTTTTAAAAAAAGTTAAACAATGCATCCCTACAATCTACGGTATTTAAAAGGTGAATTGTCACTCCTTGAGGCTCCAGGAAAGGCAATTCACCCCCTTTGGGGGATAGAAAAAGAGTACTTTAGGGAGGTTGGGGGATCAAGGGCCCCAAAGGGAGACTTGAGGGCAGCTTCATTTGCTCACCCCTGCTCTATACTTGATATGAGCAGCACAGTCTTACATGTTTACTCAGAAGGAAGACTTCAGTGGGACAAATAAGTACACCCATGATTAAAGTCACAGGGCAGCACTGAGTGGTGTCCAGCCACCAGATGAATGGACACTGCTGACAGTATGTATTCCTTTCCGTTCCAGCAACCTTCCGTGCACCACCCAGAGATGCTATGGGGGATTTGATAGAGGGAAATCCTGTTGCAACAGTGGACATTCATTCACATGGCCATGGATGTAGGCCATAAGTATTCGAGCCTAGTCTGTCCAGATGTGGTGCCTTCTAGTTGCATTGCTTAATACCTGCCATAATCCTCTTTCATCACAGAGGATGAGAATGGTCAGGTGGTGGTGATGGTGATAGTGGTGGTTATTACTGTTATTAATAGTATTATTTCATTTATATCCCACCTTTTCTCCAGATCCTGGACTCAAGGAAGCTTATATACACTCCAATTGCCCCATTTGGCAATTGATTAATCCCACTTTTTCAGCTGCTTTTTAAATGTCCCAATTTCTCTCTGCTTCTCCCACTTTTCCTCTTAGTCCTCAGCTTACTTTTAATTGCTGCAAATGGAGCTTATAGTGCAATGTAGTTTGTACTCAGTTAACTCAACAGGATGAAGAGGAGGAGTGGAATCTTGCCTTTCCAACAAAAACAAACTGCTGTAGCCACTCATAGTCTGTTTTTCCTCATAAATAATTTTTATTCTCTTGACCACACTCAGCTATTGCTTGGACACACCTGTCCTGGTTTTAATCTGAGAAACCTTGGTGGGTATGACCTTACAAGAATTAAAACAAAGAGAAAAGTGTGTACAAGGAAATAAGTAAAAACACTGAAAAAATATCCTCTTAAAATTTTTACCATATTATCCACAGAATTAAAACCATTAATTAAAATACATTCCCAGAGAAAGATATAATTCTATCCTAATTATAAGTGGAAGCATTATTTTAGATTTAAGTGCGTATATACTTAATTCAGTCCTAACTACCCTAAAGACATCAGATCTAATCTTGCAAGATATGCAGGATCAGCCTGATTAGTACTTGGATGGGAAACGGTCAACAAATACCAGGTGCCACAGGATATATTTCAGAGGAAATATATATATATATATATATATATATATATATATATATATATATATTCCATCTCTGAGTCTTCTTTGCCTAAGAAAACCCTATGAAATCAATGGGGTCATCATAGGTTGGCAGGTGACCTGAAGGCACAAATATATACACACTTACTGAATTCATGACACCCAGAATGGTGTGGTGGTTTTAGTGCTGGAAAAGGGCTCTGGGAGACCAGGGTTGAAATCCCTGCTCAGCCATGGAAACCCATTGGGTGACCTTGGGCAAGCTCCACTTTCTCAGCCTCAGAAATGGCAAATCTCCTATGTATGAAGAAAACGCAGTGATAGGCTTGCCACAAGTTGGAGATGACTTGAAGGTACTGTGTAAAGAAGGCAGGTTAGAGCCAGCCCCGGTGACAGCCAATCAGGACTGAGCTGGCGACAGCCAATAGAACGTTTGGCTGTAAGAGGAAAATTCCATTAGAAACAGTTGGAAGTCAGTTAGGGTTTGGATTCCAGACAGTGAGGGTCTGGTGGAGAAGGTTCCAGAGTGGAACAGGGTTAAGATCCAGGAGAGAGGGGCCTAATCCCCGTATGAAACTCCAAGTGAGGGAGTTAATAAAGAGAATATCCTGAGGGGTACTGATAGCCTTGAGGGTGGTTAAGAAATTGTGGTAAAGGTACCCAAAGAAGGGCCAAGAGTGCCCTGTGAGGGTAATTGAAAGGGCTCCAAGGAAAGGAGTGTTTTAGAGTATTATTATATTATAACTGTAACCAATTATAATAAGTGCAGCAAGACCAAGTGAAATACTTGTATTGTAAATAAAGTTTTGGTGTTACTTTATGAAGCACTTGTCTACAGTGTGAATAAATATCCATGCTACTAAACCTTATACGAGATAGGTTATACCAAAGAGTTTTAGCAGAGAAGGTTGATGAAGGAGTGGCTCTTTGCATAAGGGGATGGCAGCGGTGGGTCAAAAAGGGTCCATGGTGTGGCCACAAGTGAAAGAAAAGAAAAAGTGCACTTTATTGTTAAAAAGATAATACACATATACACATAACAACCCCCCCATCTACCACAAACCAAAGACTAGAGAATTATAGAAAGAACAATTATAAAACAACCTCTATTCTAAAAAAAACCCCCACACACAAAGCCTTCCTGAGCTCTAACTAGGTATATTACCTATTCCTCCTTTCTACATTTCTGGTGCTTATAAAGTAAAACAAAGCTAAATATTCTTACTCTTCAACTTCTTTCTCTTGTCTTGTAGAGTGAAAAATAAATTATCACAATTTTTCTATACATAATTATAGATCTACATGTCTCTTAACAACCCCCCTCCCTTTTTAAAAAAAAAAAAAATAATGGGGACAACATTTGTCTTTCTCCAGTTTGCTAGGACTTCTATTCTGTCCCATTTTCCATGAATTCTCAAAGATTATTGACATTGGTTCTGAGATTGCTTCTTTTAAAACTCTTGGGTGAAGTGGTGGCAGCTGTGGGCTGAAAAGGTCCATGGTGTGGCCACAAATGAAAGAAAAGGAAAAGTGTGCGTGACAGGTACATAACAACAAATACTTAATTTATAGGTGTTATGTGCTTGCTAGAGGAAGAGCTTTAACTAGGGCTGTAATTCTTTGCCAATTTCCTTCTTCGTGGAAGTAACAAGTAATTTTTAACAATTTTCCTCTCGCTGTAAGAAAGTCTTCAAAAACTGCACTTTTCAAAGACTGGGTGCAGTTTAAGATTTATTCTGACCCATCAAAAATCATATATGGTTGTTTTGTGTATGTGAAGAAATAGGCAGTGTACAATGTTTAGAATAGAATGTGAAGAAAATATGCTGTTTTCTATGAAAAACAACCATAATGCAAATGTTGTGTAGAATCAATCTCAAACTGTGAAGATTCTTGTTAGTCTAGGATGCTTCTTCCTACTCTCTTTCAACACTCAAGAAACACATTTTCAACCAACCCCCCAATATTCATAAATTTAATATGTCCCCCAGGTATTTTGAGTATTGTGAAGATATCATGACTTTTCAAAATTCTGTCAGCCCAGTGTTGGCTGCATCACACTGCAGAAATAATCCAGTTGGACAACACTTTAACTGCCATGGCTCAATGCTACATTTAGCCTTCTCTGTCAGAGAGCTCTGGTGCCACAACAAACTACAATTCCCAGAATCCTGTAGCATTCAGCCATGGCAGTTAAAGTGGGATGAAACTGGATTATTTCTGTAGTGCAGATGCAGCCATTGTGCTGGCATTTATAAATACTTTGCAAGTGTTCTTTGCTAAATTTTATGGTGCACCGGCTCTCTGCCTATTAGGGGGCTGATTAATGGCCATTTTCTATCTTTCATTGCTCCCATCTGCCTTTCTTCCAATTTTGGATTGTTGAATGATTAGTTTCACAGAGGACCAGATGAGAGAAACAGATGAGAAGACCTAATGCTCCTTTTTAAAAATGGAAGAAAGAGATTTATAATAATAATAATAATTAAAAAAATGGAAAAAAGAGAAAAGAGCTCCTTCTACAATTTAGCTCAAAATTAGATCTGAAGCAGATTTTGGGGTTCCTCCTTAGATGAAACACTTTAACTATCATGGCTCCATCCTATGGAATTTTGGGATTTGTAGTTTGTTGTGGCACTAGAGCTGTCTGTCAGAGAAGGCTAGATATCTCACAAAACTATAATTCCCTGAATTCCATAGCATTGAGCCATGTCAGTTAAAGCCATGCCAACTTTATTAATTCTGCAGTGAAGATGCAGCCAGAGAGAATAGGGAGAGAACCCAAAATCTATGCAAGTTTACAGTTAGTAACAGTGATATTTAAAGTATAAGAAAAATGTATGAATAGAAACATAATGTGCAAAATAAACATAAAAATAAAAAATAAACAAAAAACACTGCAGCATAAAGTGCGCCTGTTCAAAACCCCAACCAACCAGACAGCCATGCCTTCTCCAGGAATACTCCATTCCATTCCATTCATTCCATTCCATCCCTCCTTCTCCCTTTATTTCCTTCTTATCTTCTTATTTGATCATCCAAATGTCAGGCAGGCAATGTATGGCCACTTGAGTGTGCTCAGTCCTCACTGGGCTTTCCTGCTTTAGGATTCCTCTTTCTAGTACTTTTGCAAACCTGTGGATTCCCTGTGGACTTAGGATACCTCCCTCTTATGTATGGATAGTACTGTTCAGGCTACATGTGGATCCATGCTCAAAGACTAAAACTGCTATTGGCTAAAGGTCTATTTTTATATTTTCATACATTCTAATTATAAATCCATAAAGAAAGAAGTAAAAATATAGACATTTTAAAGAAAGAAAAATAGCAGCCTACTTGTGGTGTAATTAGCTTTTTCATTATTTTTTTATGACAGTGTTCTGCTCCAAAATACCCTTTAAGGTGGATTGCATGGTGCCTGCCATGACATTTTGCACCCTCCCATTAAAGGGGCCATAATAACTGCTTCATATCTTGACTCAATCTCTTTGGAAGGTAGACTGAAAAGCTGTTATAGTTTTGGTTAAAGTTTCTATAATCCCCCCCCCCCCCATGATGACCTCGACAAATATAAGCACTGGAGGTAAATCTTTGTGTTAGAGAATTGCAGCAACATCTGATAAAGAACATTGGCTGTGTCAGTCTGTGGGAAAATAAATAGGAACGTTAAGAAACTGTCTTGCAGTTGAGGAATCCAGCACAGGGAGCTGTCTCCATTTATTCTCATTAGTTGTTCTAGTACTGTTCACTCCATAAGGACCATTTGCTCTTTTGCTTGGACTTTATCTAAGATTCCCTTTTGGAAACATCACAAAGTTCACAAAGTACTTTTTCTAAATCAGAAAGCACACCACTCACTCCTCACTAAGAGAAATGCGGGGAAAATTGTTTCTCTGTATAGAATTTGGTAACTAACTACTGCTATGAAAATGCCATGTTCTGAAAACAACACAGCGAATGTTCTTTATCAGATGGAATATGGGGAAAAAACCCCTCACAATTAAACCAGCTACACTTTAGCACAAGAACTCTGCTCAGTTTCAGCTGCATCAAAGTAACAGCATTTTGGGAAGCAATGCTGGGCACTTTCATCTAAATTACCTGGGGAACACTCATTGCCACCAAGAGAAAATAAAACTTTGGCAGAGCTAATCTTGGCTGGGTGCTTGCAAAATGCCTTCGGGGAAGGGAAGAACAGATCAAGGGTTGCTATGGTCCTGGAGGAGCTGAGCATCCCCCCTAGAAGACCTTTATCATTGGCCAGATGTTTTAGAAAAGAAGCTTCTTCCCCCTGCAAACAAGAGCAAAGTCTGCAATGTCTTTTGGCAGTGTTTCTTTGCTTGCTTTTTCCCTTCCTTACTCACAGTTCCGTGGAATTCCTGGGGATGTCTTGTGGCACGGAGGTCACCTTGTTCTCCTGGCAGATAAAGGCCATCCTCTCTGAGCATTGGCAGAGGGGATGTTGGCACCCTGAGCGAGTCCCCGAGGGGAGCAGCAGCAGCAACAGGCTGAGGTAAAACAGAGCCATCCTTGCCTTTACATTGCCCTCTCCTCAGTCCACTGAATGACAGGCTCCTCCTTGCTTCACACTCACATTCTCTCACTTCTCTGAAACCACGCCTCAAAGGCCTGTGGAGAGTCATATGGCACCCAAGGAATGGCTTCTTTGTCTCAGTGCTTCTTGGATAATCTGATATGGGGGCCAGTGACCCAGGGACCAGTAGTATATTTATGCCTCTTGGGCACTTAAGGTTGCTGGGGGTCAACAGCCAATGGCTCAGGGACTAGCACCAGTCCATTTGGAGTAGCCCAGCTCTATATGGCCTACACTCTATCAGGGTCTCTCAGAGAACATGGAAACAAACAAACAAACAAACAAAGGGGGGGGGGCAAAATGAGAGCATTGCCCCTCCAAATAAAAATTCTGACCCACCCCAGTGAAATTTTCCTTTAGTCCCAAAATTTCTAGCATTGCAACCACTGAGATGTTGAAAATCATGCACACCTAGAACTCTTACTTGTGCTGTGTTTGAATTCCCTCACTAATATTGTCTGCCCTTTTCTTTGAATGCATAAACTGTTTTTCTAATTGCTCGAGTTATTTTTGCAACTTTTGCAAATTATGGCAATGTTGGAAATTTGAAGAGTGAAGGGAGCTTTCACTGAGGGAGGAGACATAATTCTTCTTTGGGGAATAATGTCCTCATTTTGCCTCGTCCCTCAATAGCTACACCCCTGCAGTGGAGTGATGATGCATTTACTAATAAAAACATTCATGTGTAGCTTTTTTTTTTAAATAATGCTGTGAAAACTTCTTAAACTTGTTTAGAGCTATATTCTCTTGTGTCTGTTTTGCAGACAGACTTCCTGAAGATGTCCTATGCTGCTAAGAGAACTCAGCACTTGGGATGTATTCAGAGTTGTTGTCCTTGCCATTCTCAGATGGATTTGGATTTCTGCTTGCTCCCTGTAACAAGATGATGATTTGGTTGCTTCATGGTAGGAGCAAGGGAATGTTTTGCTCTAGTTGCTGTTGGACCACAGCTCCCATGATCTATAGCCAGTATAATGAACATTTAGGGATAATGGGAGGTGCACTCTGGGAACATTTGGAGAGCCAGAGGTTCCCCATGCCTGCTTTATCGAATTAAGTGTCACTTTTATAGGATCACTGAGTCTTCACTATGGGTCACAGAAATTAGAGTGGGCTCTACTGTTAAACCTATAAGTGACCTGCAGTACAGTTTCGGATTCACATTTCTTTAAAAATAGCAACATGGTGACTTATTCTAATTAAATAAGACTGCTGAAATGAAGAAAGCCTGAAATAACCATAGGATTGGATTTTCATGGGAAAAGACTGTTATTACAGTTTAGTCCTGAAAACAAAATCTGAGGCTCAGCATGTGATTATTGGGCATGTTGTTCTTTAATTCTAAATGCATGGATTTTTCAACTGGTTCTGGTTGGATCTTGGGATTCTAATAACAATAACAGCAAACACATAATGTAGACTCATCTAACCTAGGATCTTCCCACTCTTGATCTAGGCCTCACTCTTGTCCTGTACTGGGTTCATTTAGTCCTGTGAATTGGCACTGGTCCATATTTTCACATACTTAGAACTAACAAGTGAACAAGAATCAGGATGCAAGAGAGAATGCAGCCCACACCAGGAGGCACCTCAGAGTGACATGTACTGCTGCACTTCTCCATGGGTAGATTGGGACTCCTGGAAAAGGAAGGTCCTAGAAAGCACCTGGTCCACTTGACCGGAGGTGGCAAGGAGGCCAGACGGGATGCTGTCAGCATGCCACTGTGAACTCCTTGAGGCCTCTCCTACCACCAAATGGTGTCTGGACCCCTTTGGAACTTGCAAACAAAGCAGGTAGACCAAAACAACCCAGGACACGGACACTGATGGCTGTTATGGAAGAGAAGGCTCTGGTTTACTTGACACTGATGGCTGGTGGACTGGGTCAGTTGAAGGGATGGACAGTCCACCAGCCATTAGTGTCAAGTTAACCAGAGCCTTTCTCTTCCATAGCAGCCTGATTTTCTCCTGAGGCACCATTAGCCTGGCAGCTCTGAGCCTGGAGGTGACACCAATCCTAGTGATAGAATCGAGCTAGAGAAAAGGGCTGTGGAGTATATAGAGATGATGCATTTAAGGGGTTGAGGCAAGAAAAAGAAGATGGTGGGTAGCGAAACCGGTGACTTGCATGCCAGTGGGACTGACCACATCCTAAAAATAAATTCAGTACCTTGGATAGCTCTTTGAAAGTTCATACAAAACGACTGAATAGTTTCAACCCCTGCTGACATGGAGCCCACCAGCTACTGCAGGAGCCTTTTGGGAAGTATGTTGGCCAGTGTTGACTGTTTTTAGTTTGAACATATGAACCTGTCTGCCTGACTTTGCATGAAGGCTTTCTCTCAATCTCACCACCTTTGCAGGCATGAGGCTGCTCTCAAGTTGTGGAACCCCCTTCCATGAGAGGTTCAGTTGGATCCCTCACTGTTATCTTTCCACCCAAAGACCTATTTATTTATTTATTTATTTATTCAGTTTTCTAAAAACTCATTACAGCAAATGGAGCCTTTAATGGAGTGTGTTGTGTCTGCATTTTATTGTTTTAATATTTTTTTACATGTGTTTTTTAAAATAGTTGTGGTTGAATTGCCTTTTAACTATTGTATTCATAGTTTTAGATGTACTTTGTCTTAAATGATTGTAATCTACCTTGAGCAATGAGAAAGGTGGACTATGAATAAAATAAATAAATAAATAAATAAATAAATAAATAAGGAATGTGATAAAATGCTCCTCCAAACAAGCAACACATCCATAGATTAAAATGTTGTTGTATTTATTTACATCTTACCTTTTTTCTAGTTTGGGATTCCAGCTTACAGTAGTTAAAACAAACTACTTAAAAGTTCAAATGGACAAAAGTAAATTTGTCCCTATTTGGAAGAACAGAGGTAATTAAAATGATGGTGCTCCCCAAGATGAATTTTTTTTGTTCCAAAACATACCAATAATTATGAATGAAAAACCATTTCTAATCTGGCAGAAGGATTTGACAAAGTTTATTTGGTCAGGAAGGAAACTTAGAATCAAATTGAAGACTTTAATAAATAAGGAAAAAAACAATAACAAACAACAGTGGATGTGACCTCCCGGACTTGAAAATAAATTACCAGGCGAATACATTAACATGGATAATGGAATTGATAAATTTGGACAAGGAAAGAACTTTAGCCTTAGAAGGTTTCAATTTAAGATATGAATGGCATGCCTATGTGTGGTATAGGAAAGCAAACATACACAAAGATTTTGAAAATCACTGTGTTAGAAGGTCACTACTGAGAATTTGGATACAGCAAAAAGAAAATTTCTATAGGAGATTACCACTGTTCATGTCCATACAGGAAGCTTTCTTTGGAAGATGGCAAGAGGTGAGGAATGGTTAAGACCAAGGTATTTTGAATAAGTGAAGTAGAGGACATTAGAGGATTTGAGAGAACTAGACCTAAAAATCCATTAGTTGTCATACAAACAATTGACAGATAGGTTTAAAACAGGAGGATTTGAAGAAAATGAAAATGAGTTGGATAAATGATAAGAAGTAATGGCACACAATTGATATCAAAATTTTAAAAATTAAAATGTTAAAAAGAGAACTAGAACAGAACATTGTGAAAGAGACAGTGATCAAGAGAGAGATAGACATTAGGAAAGATATCGACCTGGAAAGTTGGGAATTAGCCAGGAGAAGACTCAACAATTTACCATGTGCCAAGACTTAAAGAAAATTACTTCAAAATGGAACATCATTTGTACCTAACCCCGTAAAGTTAGCAGAAATTATAAAGGGATGTGGTAACAAGTGCTGGAGATGTAATCATGTTTTTGGAGGGTTGGATCACATGTAGT
Source organism: Phrynosoma blainvillii (assembly GCA_026167975.1). Classification (NCBI taxonomy): domain Eukaryota; kingdom Metazoa; phylum Chordata; class Lepidosauria; order Squamata; family Phrynosomatidae; genus Phrynosoma; species Phrynosoma blainvillii. The sequence continues at coordinate 24,962,735 of JANUYF010000001.1, read as the reverse complement.
GGAATTGTATCTTGGTTAAGACCTATTGAAGAAATATTCATACGGCAATATGTGAGATTTTTAAAATAAATTTTAATTTGTTACCAGACATATACTTATTAAATATGATTAATAAGGCACCAAAAGAGATAGAAAAGAATTATGGCAGACTGCTGTTATATATGATTACAGCCGTGAGACTGACATTAGCAAAAAATTGGAAAACCACAGAGGTACCCTCGGTGAAAGAATGCCTTTGGAAATTATTAGATATGATGAGTATGGACATATTGACTGCTAGATTAAAAAGACAAAATATTAAAAAAGTAGAAGAGAACTGGGCCTCAATAGTGCTGTATTGTAAGAAGAAAAATGTAAACTTTAGAGACACTAAACCAGGGGTAGGCAACCTTTTTGAGCTGGGGGCTGGGTTTCTGTCCCTCAGACAATTGGGGGGCCGAAGCACCAAAAATAAATAAATAAATAAATAAATAAATAAATAAATAAATAAATAAATGTTTTTAAAAATTAAAAAATTAAAAAAATATGCATGCACACTCTCTCAGCCCCAGAAAAGCCATGGCAAAACCCCTGTGAAGATTTTGCCAAGAAAAGCCCAAGAACAAGTAATAACAACAATAATCATCATCATCATGGCAGGCGATGGGGGGCGGCGGCGGCGGCGGCGGCGGTGGCAGGATCGGTCCAGGGCCGGTCCAAAAGCCTTGGGGGGCCACATCCGGCCCCCGGGCCTTAGGTTGCCTACCCCTGCACTAAACTGTAAGAATTAAGATAGAGTGATCAAAATAAATTAAGCGTGATGTTTTAACACACAGAGGAACTGAAAAAATATTACAGTTGTATTGAAGACAATAAGATTTAAGTGATAAAAGTTTATACAAACTGGATTAACTGTGGGAAGTCAAACTGTAAATATGTATATTTAAAATTATGTTTTATGATTATTTTGTATGATGCTATTTTGTGTATTGTAACATAAGGTAAAAATTAAAATTAAAAAAGAAAAAAGTTCACAGCATACAATAGATTAAAAAATGACTAAACCATCCTAAAATTTGAAACCAGTTAAAACAAACTGAAACAATCACAACAACAAATAAAAATTCAGCACATTATACAAGGCTTGTTTCCCCTGAAACATCAATTCTCAGAGGCCTACCAGAATGAAAAGGGTTTTACCTGTTTGTATTCATCTGAATGAGAGAGCTAGGGTGAACTCTTCTCCTTGTCATCTTGATTTAATTTTGCAGTGAATGTGTACATGTTGTTTGGAGGCACATTTATGTATGTGAGATCATCACCTAATGTATGTTTTTATTACACTGCATTTTTATCCCAATTTTCAAAAAAGCAAAAAAACAAAAACAAAACAAAACAAAAAAAAAACACTTGAGGCAGTTGAGGATAGTCCTAACATCAGTGAAAACAAATTTAGCTATAAAACCATTAAAACCAGGTCAGTTGGAAGAGACGTGCCTTTGCAACTTTCCAGAGTGAGAACTACTTGCAATGTGGAAGAGAGCACATTTCGCAGTCTGCAATTGTGAGAAATCTTTTGTTGCTCATTGAGCATTTCCAGATCAGATATGCTGAAAGGTCTCCATAAATAACCTTTGTGGGACTGCTGCTTGCCGTTCATTTCAGAGCTTGCCAAGCCATTCAATAGTGTGTATAAACAAACAACTACGCAGCGGACTGCCAGCCTCTATCCCTCTGACCTGAAAGTAGTCTAATTGCCCCCAGACAAAGAAAGATCACTCCAGGTTTTGGGTGTTGCTTAGAAGCTAAGAATGGCTTTGTAGTTGAGACTTGATCTGGAACAAAGTTTGAAAGAAACCTCTGGATGAGTCAACAGAATAGGGAAACTCCAAAGAGTTTGTGATGCAATGGACTTTAAATCAATACAGGTTGAGTCTCCCTTATCTGAAATACTTGATACCAGAAGTGTTTTGGATTTCAGAATTTGGGGAGCATTTCAGAATTTGCATATATGTACATAATGAGATATCTTGGAGATGGGACCCAAGTCTAGACACAAGATTCATTTATGTTTCATATTACAGAACCCATAACTTGAAGGGAATTTTATACAATATTTTTAATAATTTTGTGTTGTTTAAAATTTTTGCACACTAAACCATCAGAAAGCAAAGGTGTCACAATCTTAACCACTCAGGAAAAAGCTTTGATTTTTGAATATTTCATTTTTCAGAAATCTGGATAAGGGTGATCAACCTGTATGTAATAATTCACCAAGATTGTAATGGAGTTGCTGGGCCATGGTTCTTAGAAGGTTATTTTATCTTGATAATAATCTTCTCCCTGTTTTTTTTTAGCCCAGCAAGGGACTGGCTGAGATCTTGTGGATTTTTTTTTTTTTGGTAAATCATGTTAAGATTGAAAATATTTATCTTCAGTGTTGCTTGAAAATACACAATGACATATCCAAACATATGTACAATTGAACACACACACACACTTTCATTAGTGCTGCTAATGTGTGGTGGCAAGTGGCTTCCATGGATTAATTAAATAAATGGCTCCCATGAGTCCAAAATGCCCAGTCATAGAGAAGACTACTTACTTTAGCCTTGAGAAGAGATGGTTAAGAAGTGATATGATAGCCCTGTTTAAGTATTTAAAGGGGTTTCATATTAAGGATGGAGCAAGCTTGTTTTCTGCTGCTCCAGAGAATAGGACATGGAGCAATGGATACAAACTAGAGGAAAAGAGATTTCACTTCAACCTTAGGAAGAACCTCCAGACAATAAGAGCTATTTGACAGTGGAACACACTCCCTTAGAGAGTGGTGGAGTCTCCTTCTTTAGAGGCCTGTAAACAGAGGCTGGGTGGACATCTATTGGGGTGCTTTGATTGTGAGTTCTACATGGCAGAAGGTTGGACTGGATGGCCCTTGTGGCCTCTTCTAGCTCTATGATACTATGATTCTACTGTATATCTCCATCATATCTTGCTCTGACCTTGCCTCCCATTGAGACACAGAGCTGGCTTTGCATTAGTCAGAGTGAAGCAGCCACCTCAGGCATTTTATTTTATTTTATTTTATTTAAATTTAATTTTATCATATTGTATTCTATTTTATAGAATTTTTTCTGATGTTCTGATTTTATTATTTTATTGTTTGTACTTTGTACTCTGTGTACACTCTACTGTGTAATCCCGCCTCGATCTGTAGGGAGAGGCAGGAAATATAAATAAAGATGATGATGATGATGATGATGATGATGATGATGATGATGATGATGATTGGGCTGCAATCTGTTAGCTACAATTGCATTTTTACTGTCAGGGAAGGAGAGAGATGCTCAACAGAGTTTTAGAACTGGATGCCAAGATAACAAGTACCATTTGCTAAGTGAGGGTCAGGTGATAATGAAAATTGGTTGCTCTGTCTCAGCAACCAAAAAGCAGAGGCAACTTCTAAGTCATTCTGGAGTTGAATCAACTCTGGCTTAACTTTGAGTTGAACTTTAAATAACTTATCCCCCTCTATCTATCTATCTATCTATCTAAAAATACCGGTACTCCACCCCATCATGGCTTGATTTAGTTGCTTCCACTGAACTCTTACTGCATGTTTTATACTTTAAGATTATTTCAGAATTGACTCTGAGCACATTCCCACTTATGAGTTATGTTATTTGAGGGGATTTCCAATGGTGGGGATCTCCTGGAACTCAAAGTCCCATTAAATATAATGGCATAGTGAAATGGTGTATCTTATATAAAATGGCAAAATCAAGGTTTGCTTTTCAGAATTTATATATTTTTTTATTCTTTTTAAACTGTGGAAGCTTGAATCCATGGATACAGAGAGCCCATTATACTTTGATGTAAATAAGGTTGGATTTGTATTAGTAGAGAAAGGGGAATTTTATGGGTCGTGCTTATGACAAGCGTTGTAATTCTTCACTAAGTTTCTTCTTGAAGGAAGCAACAAGCAATTTTAGCAATTTTCTTCATACTGCAAGAGCGTTTATGAAAACCATGCAGTTTTTGAAGCCTATTTTCAGTGTGGGACTTATGCTGCATGAAATTCACATAAAACATTTTGTAAGCAGAAACAAAAATTATTTTTAACAGAGAAAATGCTGTTTTCTGCACAGAAAATGCTGTTTTCTATGCAAATCACCCATATGCGAATTTTATGCAGGATAAGTCTCCAATTACAGCATTTTCTGTGCAGGAAATAAAATGCTGTTTTCAACACAAAGCAATCATGTCTGCATTTTGCGTGGAATAACTCCTGATTTGCAAAGATTCTTGTAGGTCCAGGATTTTTCTCATCATGGTTTCCTAACACTAAAAAAACTCCATGTTTCTAAGTATTTTTGGGGAATAATTTCAATTACTCTCACTGTCTCTAACCATGACCATCCCAGTATGCAAAGGGATCTTATAGCACCTTTGAGATTGAGGGGCAAAACAGACTGCCTTGAAGGGGTGACGCTGGATTAGGGCCATGGCAAGCATACACTGTGGCCCTGATCCAAACAGAATCTGGCCCAAAGAGGAGCAGAAAATATCCGTTTCTATTTGGGAACAGATTGAAGCCACCCTGTCACAGCTGCAGCCAGCTTCTGAGTGACTTCCAGGTATGTGGCATCTAAATGCTATGCCCCTAAGTTTCCCAGAAGTCTCATGACATGTAATCACCAGCATGACTTCCGGGTGACTTAGGAGCATGCTGTGTCTAACCTGCCTTTGTCCCTCAACAACCATAGTTAAAACTGAACTTGTCAATTTGTCACCATAACCCACAACATTTTGATGGTTACTTATAAAGGACCTTCCTGAGCAACACTTCACTCCATGCATTTGAGGAAGTAGACCAAGTTATGAAAGCTTATGCTACCACTTCTTTCACACAATTATTCTCCAAGGTGCTACAAGATCTATTTGCATACTGATATCCCAGACCAGGGGTAGGCAACCTTTCCCCTTTAAGGGCCGAGGGACTTCAGCTCTCAGAATATCAGGAGCTATTGGCCAACATGGGACTATTGGCCAACATGGCTGAGGCTTCTGGGAGCTGAAGTCCCTCAGCCCTTAAAGAGGAAAGGTTGCCTACCCCTGCCCCAGACAAATAATTCCCAACTTTGGTTGGCCATTTGGTTTGGACTTCAAATCCCAGAAGCCCCAGACAACATGGCCAACAGTCAGGCATTATGGCAGCTGAAGTCTAAAACATCTGGAGGACCACTGTTCCAGACATGACTATATATTTGAATTCTATAACCACTCAAGAGCTTGGAAGTGTTCCTTTTGGGAGTGCAACTCCAGCCACCAATGCTGTAACCTTGATTCTGTTCTAGATTCTGACTCCGTGAATCTAGAACTTTCCCTCATATTGGATTTCTGCACAACCTCATTGTGAATCTCTCCTCCCCTGGTTTACATCATAATTTTCAAAAGTACCCTGCAGTGTGCAATCCTCCCCCACATCTCTTCATTTATTGACCCCCTAACCCTTCACAGCTGGTGGGGGGGGGGACCAGCACTGCATGAAAGAAAGGAAAAGCTCAGCAATGATGAAGACATGAAAGGCAAAGAAGAGCCTTCCGGGAACTCTGTTTTATCCTGACACTTAATGAAATAAATAGAGAGGTAAAAATGACAAATTAACATTTGTTAAATTGTCTACACACCCCCACACACCCAAAGATGCAAATTAGGAACTACTCCCTGTAGTGGACTGATGAAAAAGAAGAAAAATATAAAAGCATTGTGCAATTACTGAAGATTATTACTAGTGATAGAAGACTGTAAAAACGGACTAATTACTTGGCAAGTATTGAAAGATGCTGGTGATGAGCAGAATGTAGTCTTAATAGAGAAAATGAAAGCCCAAGCTCAGAGGCACAGTACGCTGTTCCCTAACACCCCCACTGTGAGAGGTTAGCTGGGGTAAGGGATATGAAAATCTTTGTTTCATTATGTTTTTTCCAAATCTCACCTGCCTTTTCCTTTGGTCCTTGTTTTGTATGGAGTTGTGACACTTAAGTTGAGATCCTCTAATGTACAATGTATTGTAAATTTTCTGCAGCAAAACTATGCTTCATTTGTCCTTTCAACCCTCACCAGACTCACTGTTTAGCTGATACCACCTCTCCATGGTTGAGAGTGGGGAGGGGGAGTTAGAGAAACCTGTAGCCAGATGCAGACCAATTACATGATCAGCTGAGATCTGCCAGATTCCTTCAGATGTTTCATCGGGTGATATACTAATTCAGTGTCTGACTATGGGGTAATAGCCAGGCACTTCTCTGATCCTCCCCACTTTCCACCAGACAATGAATGGCCATGGAGGAAGGGAGAACTATTGCAGTGAAACAGTGAAGGGCCCTTCCTCCAAAGGGAGGAAGAGAATGCCAATCTCTGCAACAACAAGAAAAAAAGACATATATGGGTGCATTTTTGAACTTATTCTTGTGTGCTTCACCAATTTGGTGCAGTGGTTTGAGTGTTGTACTAAGCCTTTGGGGACCAGGATTTGATTTCATGAAACCCACTGGCAGACTTTGGGCAAGACACATATTCTAAGCTTTAAGGGAAAGCAATGGCATACTTTCGCTGAACAAATCTCACCAAGAAAACCCCATGATAGAGTCATCTTAGGGTTGCCATAAATTGGAAACAACCTGAAGGCATAACTAAGTAGCATCTCCTGAACCTGAACTGCCCTAAACCTACACCAAGAGATGGAGGTCCATTCTGCTTGGGGCATAGATGGATAACATTTCCAGCCCCCTCTCACTAGTGAGCAAGGCTGTAAAACAGAAGTTCAACAAGAGTCCTGCTTTTGATTGTCACAGACTTGCTCACTGGCAGGAGGAGGGTGGAAGCATCATCTACCTGTGCTCTGACTGGCAATTGAATGGATCTCTTGCTCACCTTCCAGATACTGCTTGGTAAAGTGTTGTCATTGTCATTGTCATCGTCATTGTCATCATTTATATCCCACCATTCTCGCAATAGTGGGACTCAAGTAGACTAACAACATATTTAAAACCTTGTTGCTGTTGTTGTTTTTGTTGTATGCCTTCATTGACTTGCATAGGGGACAAGTCATAACTCTGAGGGCACTGCAGGCCAATGGCCAAGAGGTCAACTAGGAATCCCCAGCACCACCCTCTGAGAGCACACCTACAGGAAAGAACAGAGCCACTGTACAACAGTACCTCTAAGAGATGACTCTGAAGAATACCATGGCTGGTGGTATTCAAATTGCTGAGAGGTCCAGCAGAACCAACAGGGACACACTCCCCCTGCCCAGTTCTCAGCATACCTCATCCACCAAGATGACAAAAATGGATCTAGATAATCTGCCTTATCCAGAAACCCCTGGAATTGAGAAGCCACCACAGTTGGTCCCCAAGGAGGCTAGTTACAATTATGGCAGTAGTGCCACAATTGTGAATACATAAGGATTGTGAATATGAATCAGTTATAGGTGCATAGCTGCAAGTTATGAGCTATTAAGACACACTTTCTTGTACAGGGTGCATACACTGGTGAGTATTATTTACATTATTTACTTATCTATTTGCTCTGAAGAGGGAGAGCTACCCCCACATGCCCCTTATCTTATTCCTCTGTTGCCATTATTGAGAAGCCCCCTGCTCACGGCATCTGATGGGGAAATGGGACACCTGACCATATGGTTGCAGCCAGGTGCCAGGTGCAGTCAGATGTGGCAATGGGAGGCATCTCACTAGTGGCAATGGAGGAATAAGGTAAGGGGTGTGTGGGACTGTCTGTTCTGCTGGGGCTTTGCTGTGGAGTTTCCATGAAACTCTGCAGCAAATGGTGGATCATTTAGACCAGGGGTCCCCAAACTACAGCCCGTGTGCCGGCCCCGGTCCGTTGAGGCCTTCCTACCGGTCCGCAGCTGGTCCTGCCGCTGCCACTCGCACACACTGCCGGGTGCCATTTTGTCTTCCAAAATGGCATCTGGAGTCATGCGCAAGCACCCGGCATCGCGCGCACATGCGTATGACTCCGGGCGCCATTTTGGAAGACAAAACGGCACCCAGAGTCATGCGCATGCGTGCATGATTCCGGGCGCCATTTTGTTTTCCAAAATGGCGCCCGGAATCATGTGCATGTGCTTGGCATTGCGCGTGCATGCGCACGACTCCAGGTGCCATTTTGGAAAACAAAATGGCACCCCCGCATCACACACGCATGCGCATGACTCAGGCGCCATTTTGTTTCCCAAAATGGTGTCTGGGTCATGCGCATGTGTGAGCGATGCTGGGCGCATGCGCAAGACTCCGGGTGCCATTTTCAAAAACAAAATGGCGCCCGAATCATGTGTATGCACGCACGTGCTTCCGGACCCCCGGAGATCTGGGGGCCAGCGAACCGGCCCCCAGATAAAAAAGTTTGGGGACCCCTGATTTAAACCCACATTAAGGCCACTTCCTCTGGATCTGCCTCTGATATGCTAGATCTGGGCCCAATCCTGGCATGGGCCTAATGGCCTGTATTGTTCAGATAGGACAACATGAGGCCTGGAGGTGGGGACACAGGCCTTTTGGCCAGTGTAGACAGCCTCTGAGTTTTATATTCTGAATTGTAAAGGAGTTATCAAAGGTAGCATTTAGCAATAGCATTTACATTTCTATACTGCTTAGTGGTGAACTCAGCACTCTCTAAGCGGTTTACAATCTGTAAGCCAATTGCTCCCAACAAGCTGGGTAGTCATTTTACCGATCTATGAAAAGATGGAAGGCTGAGTTGATCTTGGAGCCCTGGGATCAAACTCACAACATTGCGGCTACAGTATTGGCATTTAACATTGTGCTGTCAAGTACGATTTGGGGAGCCAGCAAGGTGCAGTGGTTCTATGATTGGGTAACAACTCCAAGAGACCACTGTTTAAATATCTTCTCAGCCATGGAAGCCCACTTGGTGACCTTGGGCATGTCACACTCTATCAGTCTCAATAGCAAACCTCTTAAGAAATCTTGCTAAGAAATCCCTAGGATAGGATCACTGTAAGTCAATGTGAAGGCACATAACATTCAGCTCAAGGGGATAGAGCTCAGTGCCTTGCAATGCTCATTTAAATTTCTGATTAAAATCTGGAGTGGATACACTGCTTCACTGACACAGAAGCCATCACCACCACCACAATTTTTCCATAAGTTTTTTCAAGCAGAAGTATTTGCTGTTTCCTGGCTGCTATGTGAACCCCTTCACACTGAAGATGCCAGGGACTGAACTAAGGAACTTTTGCATGCAGAGCATGTGCTTGACTCCTGAACTATGATCTCTACCCCAATTTGTATGATCAACCCTTTGACAGTTGCCTTTGGTTTAATCTTGATGACTTTCCCTCCCTTAGCAAAACACTTCAGGGTGGAGAAGGGGGGGGGATCTCTCAAGCCCAGAAAGATCCAATTACAACTGTTTTTTTTTTAAAAATAACAATGAATACATTAAGTAAGAATCAAGCCAATTTTTTTCCAACCTCCATTGAATAATCCTAGGATGGAAATCCCAGACATGCTGACCTCTGATTAAAACCTACTAAATTTCGGCTGGGTCCAGGGGAAAATAGGAAAAATGGTAGAGTAGAAAAGTGTTTCTAACAATCTGAAGAATAACACATGTTTGCTCTTAATACCGGTAGTTTATTATTTGCTAAGGATGCATGCTGTACATTTCCTCCTCCCAACACTTGCTTGCCTGTAAAATCTAAAAATAAAATGCATCTCCTTTTTACTTGACCTCGTACTGCTTAAGACAAACCAGATCTGCATGTGAAAAAGAAAAGCTCCAAATGAACAGAGACATAAAATATTCAGAGAATCCTTCTGGGAAATGCAGCCTAGCTGGAAGGTTCATTAAAACAGAGTGCATAAGGGGGTGGGTGGATGGGTGGGAAAGAAATGTAACATCTACAGAAATCTCCAAATGCCATGCAAAGTTCCGGTGATGTTCTAAAGAGAGTCACAAAGATATTAAGATGAATCAGGTCACTGTTATAAATAAAGAATTGTGAGAAAACCAAGTAAGTGGTGCAGGGAAAATGTGGTCCAGTCCAATCCAACCTTTTTTTTTTTAATGGTTATTTTGTTTCTAAATTAATGTTATGAACCCCTCTCCACCATATTCTAAGTAGACAAATGTGCAACCACACTAGCAAGGACCAAATACATCTAGTAGGAAGTAAAGATAGAGTTGTTGTAGTTGTGTGTCTTCAAGTCATTTCTGACTTATGATGACCCTAAGGTATGGGGTTTTCTTGGCAAGTTTCTAAAGAGGGGGTTTGCTATTGTCATCTTCTAAAGATGAGAGAGTTGATTTTCCCAAGGTCACCCAGTGGGTTTACATGGCTGAGCCAGGATTTGAACCCTGGTCTCCAGAGTTGTAGTCTAATGCTCAAACCGTTGTGCCATGCTGGCTCTCAAGACACCCTCTAGTTTCATCTGATATGTCACACTCTATCAGTCTCAGAGGAAGGCAATATGGAATTATATTAGCATGGCAGGACCATGTGTGGACCATGATCCTGGCACTTCCACTTGCTCCACTTAGGGCCAGTACAAACCAGCCAAAAGGGCCAGCCTGGGGGCAGAATGGGTGTGTGGCAACCTCACGGCAGCCACCCCGACTCTGCCCCCAGGCTGGCGTCACGCCATCCAAGCAACCGCATAGCAGGCGGCAAAAGGGCATGTCTTTGGTGCACCACACATGCTGTGCTAAAGAAGTGGAGAAAAGCTGCTGCCACTGCAGGTAGGGTGCCCTTTCTGTGCTGCAAAAAGGAGCTGCTTTTCGCACCTTCTTTTTGCGCTGTGGAAAGCCCAGATTGGGGCCGTGGTGTATGGTTGCTGCGACCCTGATGTGGCAAGAAAAGGGAAGGTGTCCTGCCACCCCTTAGGGGCCATCTGTACAGCCCTATATTTAAGTAGTCTTTGTTCTAGTCATACAGCCAGAAGAGCTCAACCCCCACCCCATCTATCAGCCTCACAAATAATTTTGCTGAAATACTGTGAGGGTTCCTAACACATGCAGTTGTATATTTTTGGACATGCTGGAACAGATCTTCATGATAGATCCATTGAATTTACCAATGTAAGCCATCTTGCTTGTTTTCCCAGGAGAAAGAAGGGGTATAAATTCAATAATAAATAAATAAATAAACTGTTGATTCACCATTTAATAACTGATTGAATAGTTTGGACTAAGGACTTTATCATACAAGGATAAAAAGTGGAATTTTAACAGAATAAATGTGTTTGGGCTGGTACTTATCATACAATCTCATATCTGTCTTGCTGCTGCCTTGCATTCAGTTTGTTACTGTTGTGCACCTTTTCATTTGCAAATCCAACTCTCAGTCAAGCCTCTGTGAATCTTGATATCAATTATATATCAAAAAGGGATGTTTTAGACAAGTAGCCCAAAAGGGGGCTTCTCAGTGCAGGAAACCAGCTATACCACATTGATCTGGATGGCTCAGCATGGGAGAAGTCCAAGGCACTTAGCCATGATGGGATCTCTTAAGATTGAGATCAGTATAATCCCTAGACTATGGAAAGGTGGCAGTGAGCTGGACTGGGAGATTATTTGCATATGGCAGACAAAAGGAGTTTCCTCCTGGGAATGAAACTCTTTTTGTCTGGGAACAGGAGCCTTGGTGGAAGAGTGGATAAATGCCTGTACTGTAGCCACTCACTCACAAACCACAAGGTTGTGACTTCAATACCAGCCAGAGGCTCAGGGTCAACCCAGCATGGCATCCTTCCAAAGTCGCTAAAATGAGTACCCAGCTTGTTGGGGGCAATTAACTTACACATTGTGAACCACTTAGGGAGTGCTTAAGTGCACTATAAGTGGTATAGAAATGTACTTGCTATTGCTATTGCTTATTAACATTCATGACAATTGTCTGGTCATTATGGCATATCACACCCCATTCTTCTCCCCTGGGAAAGTCACTTACACCTATCAACTCTTGAAATACTGCCCCTAGGACCCATTTCTGGGCATAAATACATATGCCTGAACAATAGCAATTTGGTCCAGTTTACAACAAGGCAGAAACTTTGTCAGATTACCCCCTCCCCCCAGTACTGCTGTCTGTGCTACACAACAAGTAGACTGAGTCACATTCAACTCCCAGCTTTTTCCCAGATGGAAGCCTGGCTTCTGGACTGGTAAGGTATTGCCTTCTCTCAACCTTGCTACAAGCTACTACCTTTAATTTTATTAGTTCTTGTGTGTGCGCACACAAATGCTATTGTGTGAATGGTGATTTCCCCCTTTGCTGTTAATCAATAAAACTAAATTGTATTTTGCACTCTGAGAGTTCTAGTTCTTGGACCTGTTAAACATAGGTAAGATCCTGACTCTTTGAAGTTACCTGGAGCCCTCTCGCTGCTATTAATTTGAGTAGAGTTTTGATTTTGCCACTATTCTATGGCTGCATTGTTGTGGTAGGTGTCTTCTGCAGTAATCCCACTTCCCAGGCAGTCACATTGTGTGAGCAGGCATGATTCTGTGAGCAGGCATGATTCTGCTCTTCTCCTCCTCTCCTCACCCTTGCAGTGATTGCAGCTGCCAGTACTTTCCTGAAGTTGGCTGTTGTATGAATAAGCTTAGAACAGGGAGCAAAAGCTTTGGGAGGTAGTTGGCTGCCACAACCATTTGTCCCATTCCCTCCTGAAGCATATTCACAGAGCAACCAGACTCAGGAAGATGTTAGCAGCTGGGATGGCTTGTCCTCTCAGTTCCCCCAAAGCATGGAGCTACTGTGTGAATGTGCTTTGTGAGGGGACACAAGCAGATGCAGCAGCCAACCTCCTCCAAAGTCAGCTGGGGCCACCCCTCCACCTCTCCCGAAGGACACTCATGAGCACAATATAGAATCTTTGCTTCTTACTAATTCCATGCAGTCTGCACAAAATCATCACAGCCAACTATCAACGCATAAATGCAGGTCTTTAGTCCATACGTAAGTTGATAAAACATCAATTGTTTTGATGTCATGCTTTTCTGTCTAGTATAAAGCGTTTTTTCATTAACTGCTATTAGGGAATCTTAGCATATTGGTAATTCTAGCTAGAACAAACCCATTGAGTCATTTGGATTTACATAAGTATTGAGTGCTGTTTGAAGTCTTGACAATTGGTTTAATGGGTGTACTCTAATTAGAACTATCAATAGGACATTGAATCCAAGTGTTACTAGGGACGTAAATCCTTGACTATTTCATCATTACATGCGAAGATGAATAATTGCTATAGGTTTCTCTCTGCTGTGGAAGAAAACCAACATTTCTCCATAGTATTCTCTCATATTTGAATGTCCAAAAGTGCTGCAGAGGAAGAGAACAACACACAGGGGTTTATTGTATAGAAAGCACTGCCTCCTGCCCAGTGTAGGAAATATTATTTTCTGTGCAAGAAACGTATAAGCTTATCGCATGGCACTTAAGGAACGGGAACAGAATGGAAGGGAAGGGAACAGAACGGGGCAAAAATGAATTTTACTACACGGGAGAACACCACTGATGCTGCCGGGAGTCCCCAAGGCATTCCCCAGCCATTCCTGGAAGCTGATTTTGAAAAATGATTTTGAACCATCCTTCAAAAATTGGCTGCCAGGAACGACTGGAGAACACCTTGGGGACTCCCGGCGGCATCAGTGGCATTCTCCTGTGCAGTAAAATGTGTTTTTGCCCCGTTCCATTCCGTTCCGTTCCCATTCTTGTAAGTGCCATGCGATAAGCTTATTAGTTTGGGACATTTGAATACAGGGAGAAAACTGCAAAAATCTTGATGCACTGTCATTCTTGGCAAAGTTTCCTGACAGACAGTAAACCATATTCTCCAACTCTCCCAATTTGGCAGGAATGGTCCTTATTAATCCTCTATCATTCTACTTTATCCCATTTTCCCCTTTTGTCTACAGCTTAGATTCATTGCTGCAAACTGAGTTCAAAGTACAAAAGCATCTGAGGAAGTAGACTCAAGTCCATGAAAGCACATGCTACCAGCTTCTTTCTTTCAGCCAGTCTCAAAGATGCTATAAGATCCCTTTACATACCAGTTAATATTAGGGATATTCTTGATTTCCAGTTTAGTATTACAATGTTGGCATGGTCCAGCTTACATTTTGTCCAACATAAATTTCCTACCTATAGGAAACTGGGAGAACCTGGAGGCTGAGAGAGTGTGACTTGCCCAAGGTCCGTCAGTGGGTTTCATGGCCAAGCTGGGAATCGAGCTAGTCTAACTCAAACCACTGTGCCATGCTGGTTTTCTAGGCAAGATTTATTAATAGCTAGTTTGCCACTACCATCCTCCAAGACTGAGAGAGATTGATTTGCCTAAAGTCAGCTGGTGAGTTTCTATGGCTGAGTGGAGAGTCAAACCCTAGTCTCCCAAACTCCTGCTAACACTATGAGGACACTTTAATTTGTTTGGCTCCATCCTATGAGATCTTGGGATTTAAGGAGGGGTATTTAGAATTCTCACCAGAGAGCTCTGGTGCCCCACCAAACTACAAACCTCAGGATTCCATAGGAAGCAGCCATGGCAGGTATAGTAGAATTACAGCACTTTAACTGTGTCGTGTGAAAGAGATCCAGGTCTAACACTCAGACTACAATTCTGTGCTGACTCTCCCCAATGAGTGTACATCCCAGAATATCCCCTAGAACAGTGGTGGCAAACCCAAAGCATGCGTGCCAGAGGGGGCACTCACAGCTTTCTCTGTGAGCATGCGAGTGATCGCCACAAAGGGAGTGGGAGAACTCTTTATGTCCTTTCTGACTGGCCAAGATTTCTATTCCTTCTTGTGGCTCGGCTTCCTATCGGCCAGAGGAGGCATGTGGATGAAACTTTTGTAAAGAGCCAAGGTGTTCCATTGGCCAGAAAGGGGCATGGTGGTGAGCCTTAAAAGCCCAGTGGATGGGAAGGGCTGTTTCCAGCCATTCTTTTGGCTCCAGCTGCTCTCAGCTTCCAGGGTCCTGGAGAAGTTTCACTAGCCTCAGACACTGCCACTGCTGCCTCTGCTGCTGCTGAAAAGGAGGCTTGCAACTTGGGCATGAATTCAGAGAACCAGCCATTTTTGCCATTGCCATAATTTGAGGCTGAGACTGTGTGACATGCCCAAGGTCACCCAGAGGATTTCATGGCCAAGCTGGGAATCAAGCCCTGGTCTCCAAAGTCGCACGCTCAAAGCATTACACCATGCTGGCTCTCTATATTACATGTTTGTTGTTGTTATTGTAGTGTGCCTTCTGTGCTTTATTAGATTTGTTTTTGATTTGCCCAAGGTCACTAAAATGAGTACTCAGCTTATTGGGGGTAATTAGCTTAGAGACTGCATAGTGTGGTATGAAGCGGTATATAAATGAAGCTGCTATTGCTATTGGTGCTATTTTTGTTGCCTGCCTCCAAGTCGTTTCCAACTTATGGCGACCTTAAGGCGAACCTATCCTGGGGTTTTCTTGGCAAGATTTGTTCAGAGGAGATTTTTGTGATTGCCTTCCCCTAAGGCTGAGAGAGTGTGACTCATCCAAGACCACCAGTGGGTTTCATGGCTGAGCTGGGAATCAAACCCAGGTCTCCAGAGTCATAATCCAACACTCAAACCATTAGACCATGCTGCTTCTCACTTTACTGAGCTGTATTTTTCTGATGAATGTGTTGTTTTTGTTTTGAGCTTTTATTTTGTCAGGTCCTCCATTTTTCTCTTTACGTGTTCCCCACCAAAAGTGCTGCCCCCCCCCCCCCAGCACTGGGTGATACCCAGTGTGGGAATGCCACTGAGTTTGGGCACTCGGTCTCTAAAAGGTTTGCCATCAGTGCCCTAGAACAAGAAGCCAGAGGACTCCTATAAAGGGATACTTTTCTCTGATCTGTCTGGCATTGAGTTATTTTTGCATGACGGTGCAGTACATCAGAGGATGTGATAGGAAGTGCATCTCTGCTGTAGAAATAATGCAGTTTGACACCACTTTAAGTGCTGTATTGTTACCCAAAGGAAAGTGGGGGGGACTGGGGGGTCTTTCTTTTAAAAAATCGGGTAATTTAGCTAGGAGAGGCTGGGTAATTTGTGGATCATTCCCACCTGTGTATACCAGAATTAGCTGAAGACAACTCCATGTTTTGGGGCATAAAGTAAGTTTTTATTCAGAAATATGCAAAAGTGCAACCAAATACACGATAGTAATTTAGACAAATAAGCAGAGATAACCAAAATGGAGGGATGGAAATGGGATAGCGGAGTTTGAGTGGAGTAAAGACGGTAATATTTATCTGTCTGAAGAGTAGATCATGGAAAGTGGGAAGTGGCTCAGACTGCAGTCTGAGGCTGATACAGTTCATAGAAAGAGCTCAGAGTGGGAGCCAACTGTGTGTACTGTGTGCACAAGGAGGCTATGTTTTGGGACCAATATTTATATCTGAGATCCTAGCCTCAGGGGGTATGCTATCTTGCAAGGCAACAAAGATTTGATATCTTTCCAGGAATCGATAATGGAATTCTGGACTAGTTGATGGCTTTAACTTGAGGGTAATAAAAACAGAGATTGGATTAGGACAACAAAAACAGTGATTGGATAGGGAATTTAGCTAGGAATATGGCAGAGGGTAGGTAGGAAACTCTGGTTTACCGCTTCAGTGCCATGAGACCTCCTTTGTCTCTCAGTGCAAGAGGACCTGGGGGAGCAAGGTGTAATCAGCACACCCATTTAGCTTTGATTGCAGTATTAACTGGGTCTTACACGTGTCCTCTGGTCTGTGCTCCCTTCTCATGGGAAATTCTCCTGGTGTCCCAAAGGTCATTGTGACCTCTTAAAAACATGCTGGCTCCAGATATGAAAACATAGAGACCCCAAATACAGCACAAGGTATGCAGGATGTACTAACAATATCCCCATCCTATGGACTCCTGGGATTTGTAGTTTTTCAAGGTCTTTAACCTTCTCTGGCAAAGAGGGCTGGTGGCTCACAAAACTACAGATCCCAGGATTCTCTAGGATGAAGCCATGGCAGTTAAAGTGGTGTCAAACTGCATTAAATCTACAGTGTAGATGCACCGAGAGATCTTGGGGTATGATGGCACTGTGGTCTGAACCAGAATTAACAATGTACGTAATTATGAAAGACATTTACAAAATCTGATGATGAAGACCAATAATTTCTGGGTGCTAATTAAGATTGCAGCTGTGGTACAAATGGAGTGCTGGATGCAATTGGCAGTGTCTATAGCAACACAGTTGGATCCAAAGTAGGTAGATATATCTTCACGCATGTATCCTCTATGGTCACAGATGGAGCTGTCAAATAGTTGCCCCCAACAATATACTATTAATATATTGAAGTGAGAAGCTGGGCAAACCTAGATAGAGCCAACCAATCCTTTGGAATGCTGGGAGCTATGGGGGAAAGGATCTAAATTAGAGGCTTGCTTGTTAAAAGAGTTAGATATGGGCAGACAGAAATAGAGTGAAGGCTGGTTTGGAGAAGGGGGTGGATGTGATCTAAAAAGGGTTTTGGGAGCTAAGAATGTGGAAAGAGTTAGGGAGTTCTTATTTAACTTAAGTATTATATAATAAATCTTCCCTGGTTTCATACAATTGTGTCTGACTTCATTTTACAGGTAGAGCCTCCCTTATCCAAAATTTCAGAATTCAAAATACTCCAAAATCCAAAATTGTCCACATGGGTGTCTGAGACAGTGAGACCTTTGCTTTCTGTTGTTGTTGTTGTTGTTGCTGTTGTGTGGTTTCGAGTCATTTCAGACTTATAGGGACCTAACATGCGCACAACTCCGGATGCCATTTTGGAAGACAAAATGGCATCTGGAGTTGTGCGCATGCACGCGTGCACATGCATGTGCACCTCAGCCCCCCCGGAAGATCTGGGGGCCAGTGAACCGGCCCCTGGATCAAAAAGTCCGGTGAGCCCTGCTCTACACTGTATAGGTATAGGAAGATTGAAATATAACAATATTCCTTTTAATTTTCTGTTGCTTCATCCTTTTATATTTGTTGTAAGAAATAATAACTTTATTCCTGATCAAAGCACATATTGCCAACTGCACCAAAACCTATTTCCTATGGCACAATTTTTTTCCTACTGCACAAAATGGGTTCAGTTGCATCTTAGAATAATGTCTGTCCTGGAATCCTTTGCAACCTGTGGCTGTTTTGTGGCTGAAAAATGAGAGGTTTCTCAGCAGGAAGATGAATGTTTCCTGGCAGAGGAAACACTGAAAGATGCTCTCCCCTGTTATCATGTTGATTTCTAACATTTAGTTCAAGTAGGTACGTGGGGCAAAGTTAGATGTGCAAGAAATGGAACACACTGAACTCTACTTTCTCTTAGGGGAGTGAAAAGAACAGTCAGATTTATTGAGATATGGTATTCATGTACTCACTGAATCTTTCTGCCCCAGGCAGTCTTTTTAACCCCTCTAGTCAGTGGCTTCTAACCATAGTTGTGCTTTTGTTTAGAAAAGCACTTGCTTGCCTTTTTACTTCTCATTTCAATACTTGGATAATTCTGCATCTCTTATTTGCTAATGCACTCCATTCATTGTCTATGGAGCAATCAAGGCTATCTGCTAATGCACTGTTAGACCTTCTATTCCCACAGGTAAAACAGTAAAAGAATTGCAGGGGAACATATTGTTGAGACTCCAAGATGGCTTTTGTTTTCAGACTGCATTTTTTTTTTTGACCAAAAGTTATTGTTCTTGAATAATAAGTGTGTGTGTATGTGTGTAGAGGGGGATAATTTAAAATAGAGAATCAATGTGCACTTGCAAAGGTAAAAACATTTCAATTTTTATCCCTTCTAGGTATTTTCCAGTAAGAATTTTAAAAGCACATTCCTAGTATGTTTTATATGTGTGTGTTTTCAAAGTTTTTTTGCAAAGTTTTCTGAGCAGAAATATTTGCTATACAGAATACCTTGTCTTGGTGATCTGGAAACAGTTTTCACCAGCTGTGGAGTTACCTGGTTATTGCTGGGTTAAGACCTCTTTAATCATGATGTGTGTGAAAATCTTCACTGCAATTGGGATAATGATAGTTTAAAACCCTGCTTTTCCCCTGATTTCACCCATGTGATAAACTCCCTAGAAAAGATTTCCTAAAGGGGTTAAGGTAGTCATCCCTTTTGTTCATCAGATTATTGACTATTATTGATTATTGGCTGTGGCAGGCGAAATTGAATCTCCATATTCAATGGCAATCCGCCTCTGAGCATCAGTCCATGCAGGTTCCAAAAGCAGGCTGCAGTTCTCTTCCTACTAAACCTGCTGAATGCGATGAAATTTACTTCTGAGTAGAAGTATATAGCATTGTGCTGTCTCTGAGGTGTGAACCCACTGTAAGAGGCTTTGCACTAAGCAAATGGTCATGCCTTGACTGAATCCCCCAGCATCTGCATTCTGGGCATAACAACATTGAACCACTGTCTAAGGGTATTTTAAAGGCCACTGAAACAATTACATGAAACACTGCCATTAATATATCTAAAGGTTTATTCACACTGCATAGTTATACCAATTTGACACCATTTTAATTTCTGGGACACTATCCATAGTTTTGCAGTTTGGTGAGATACTTAAAGAGTTCTTTGCTAGAGAGCTGTAGTTGTAGAGGAGTGTGGACTAGCACTCTCCAGCAGAGGATTTTAAGTACCTCTCCAAACTACAAATCCTAGGCTTGCAAAACAAGGAGCCATGGCAATAGAGCCAACTGTTGTAATTGTTCATTGTGGATTCACCATTAGTCTTGTTGAAGTACCTTCTGACATTTCTAACCATTGGCTTTGCCAGGTAAGGGTTCTGGGAGCTGCAATCAAACAATACTTGGAGAACTGCACAATCCCTATCTCTGGTCTAAAATAAGATAGTACAGTTTTGATGCTTAATGTCTCATACTTAACTGTCATCACCAAGGGCTGTGTCCTGTGAGGGTTCATCTGTAGGTCTTAGGTTTCCATCCTAAAATCTCAGGGCCTGGGATAGTCCTGACATAGCAACCCCTGTCCTATCTTATTTATCACTACCAAATTTCTCCCTGTTAAGATATCTTTTTCTTGTTCTTTTAATTGCACAAGAGCAGTAACTGAAGCTATCATTTGTTGTTGTTGCTGCTGCTGCTGCTGCTGCTGCTGTTGTGTCTTCAAGTCATTTCTGACATGGCAACCCTATCATAGGGTTTTCTTGGCAAGTTTCTTCAGAGGGGGTTTGCCAATGCCATCTACTGAGGCTGAGAGAGTGTGCCTTGCCCAAGGCCACCCAGTGGGTTTCATGGATTAGCAGGGATTTGAACCCTGTTCTCCAGAGTCGTAGTCCAACTCTCAAAGCACTACACCAATAATGGCTGAGATTCTACATCATGGTCATAGATATGTTGGAGGAATGAAACAAAACCTGGCTAGTGAATTGTGAAGATGCATATCTGGACACCAGTAAGATAGTTCTGATGTGCATCAAGTGCTCCTGATGAACACCAGGTGCTTCTGATACACACTGGGCACTTCTATTGTACTCTGGCACTTCCTAACTGGTGGCCTGATGCTCATTGTTGCCCACTGCACATTGGGGCCATGACACATCAGTCACTCCACTGGCTACCATTGTGAAAGGGATGCCTATATTTTGCAACATCTCTGCAGCTGCTAAGTGAATATGGATTCTGCAAAACAGTATGCATGTTCTTTCCAGTTGCCTGCCAACTAACTCATGGCGACTCCATGAATTTCAAAGGGTTTTCTTAGGCAAGGAATACTTAGAGGTGGTTTGCCAATTCTTTCCTCTGCAATATAGCCTGCAGTCTCCTGTCAAAGTACAAACCAGGGCTGAACCTGCTTAGCTTCCAAGATCAGAGGGGATCTAGAACAAAATCTACTCCACTCTATTTCACACACATGTAATTCCACTTCTGAAGACACAAGTCCTATCCTGAATTACAGACAGTGTCTTTTGAGGACAGGTAATCAAACATGATGGGGGAGGATTCTCCTTTTTATAAAATCACCATCAGATTTTTGCAGTGTTGCTCTTTATATTTTGGAGAACACATGATGAGGTTTTCAAACAAACATTAACCAGAATACATCAAGCCCCAACAGAATAATTTTTAAGGAAAGAAACACCATGCTTTGCAAAACATCTTCTGACTATTCTTTCCCTGTGCTTCTGTGGCTGCAAGAGTTATCCTACTTTAGCTGCATTTATCCAAGAGGCTTTTTGTTTTGGCACAGCAAACCCCTGTGGAATCTCTTTTTTTATGTCTAAAACTTCTGATCTTAAAGGGCATGAATTATTCACCATAAATTCCATACCTCTTTTTAAAAAAGTTTTTTAGTCAAATAAAACTGCATATTTAAAGTTGTTTCCTTCCCTCCTTTTCTCTGTGATTAACTGAAAACGATGATTAGAATAAAGAAATAAAACCAGAGATGAGTGTGGACTACCACCACCACTGCAGAGCTCACATTACATTAAAATTAATCCATTGCATTATGTATTAAATAAAAATATCAACATAATTTATCACAAATAATTCCCTTTTAAAATAGGGATGCAATTCTTCACTAATTTTCTTCTTGAAAGAAACAATGAGCAATTTTAACATTTTTAAAATACTAATTTCCTATATATACCTGTGTGAGAACTGAATTCTGCAGGAGGGGCCCTCTTCTGTTTCCCACCAGTGGACTAAATATGAAGTGGGAGGACATGCAGGAGGGCATTCTTTGCTGTGCCCCCTCACAATTGTGAAATGCTTTCCAATTGGAGATATGACTGGGGCCAACATTGATTTATTTCTGGAGCATAGCTAAAACATGCCTTTTTATTAATATCTTCAGGAACTAATGCATTTCAAGTCTACTTGTACAAGGTTTTCAATTGTTGTAGATTTTACAGTGGTTTTAACTAATGCTATATTTGATATGTTTTCACCTTGTTTTTTTTAATCTGGAAATGTTTCAGATGGTTAATAATAATAATAATAATAATAATAATTTATATCCCGCTTATTGGCAAACAATCCAAGCGGCTTACAATAAAAACCATATAACATATTTCAAAAAAAAGAAACTGACCCACCCCCTTAAAACAGTATTAAATGATTCATAGTTAAAATAGCAATAGCAATTACAATATCCTCATCAACCTCTACTGCGTTCCTCATCCATCAGCTATCGATGGGGCCACGAGAGGAACGCAGGAGTCGAGGAACCCAAGGCCGGGGTGTTTAATCTGGAAAGGCCTGCCGGAAGAGATCCGTCTTGACAGCTTTTTTAAAGCTGTGTAATGATGTCAACTGACGGATCTTGTCTGGCAGGTCGTTCCAGAGTTTAGGGGTGACAACAGAAAAGGCCCTCTGGGAGGTTGCCGCAAGCCTAGATTTTTGAGGCTGCAGCAAACTCCTCCCAGAGGATCGGAGAGTACGGGGAGGATTGTATGGAAGGAGGCATTCCCTGAGATAGCTTGGACCCAAGCCATTTAGGGCTTTAAAGGTAATAACCAACACCTTGTACTGGGCCCGGAAGCTAATAGGCAGCCAGTGGAGGGACCTCAAAACCGGAGTGATGTGGTCCCTCCTAGATGTTCCAGAAATAAGCCTGGCTGCCATATTTTGAACTAACTGAAGCTTCTGAACCAAGCACATGGGTAGCCCCATGTAGAGTACATTACAGAAGTCAAAGCGTGAGGTTACCAGTGCGTGCACAATGGTCTCAAGATCCCTTACTTCCAGAAAAGGGCGCAGCTGGCGTATCAGCCGAAGCTGATAACAAGCGCTCCTGACCGTCGCATTTACCTGATTTGTCATCAGGAGCGACGAGTCAAGGAGCACCCCCAGACTGCGAACACAGTTACTGGAGGAGAGTGTGACCCCATCCAGGACTGGAGGTTGCAACCCAATTCTTGGTTTCAGGGCCACTACCGTGAGCACCTCCGTCTTGTCAGGATTCAGTTTCAATCTGTTTTTCCTCATCCTGCCCATTACCACTCGAAGACATTCATTGAGAGAAGAGGTGCCATTGGAATTCGAGGCCGATGAATGAGACACAGAGAAATAGATTTGGGTGTCATCAGCGTACTGATAACACCCAGCACCATAACTCCGTATTATCTCACCCAGCGGCTTCATATAGACGTTAAATAACATCGGGGACAAAATAGCCCCCTGAGGGACCCCACAAGTGAATTCTCTCTTGCTGGAGCTACTGTCCCTGAGCAGCACCCTCTGGGACCTTCCCGAGAGGAAGGACCGGAACCACTGCAAAGCAGTGCCCCTGATACCTAACCCCTTCAGGCGGTCCAAGAGGATGCCATGATCTATTGTGTCGAAAGCCGCTGAAAGGTCTAGGAGCACCAACAGGGTCACACTACCCCTGTCGATGCCCAGACGCAGATCGTCGGTCAAGGCAACCATGGCAGTCTCAACCCCAAAGCCTGTCCTGAAGCTGGTTTGAAATGGGTCTAGATAATTGGTTTCATCCAAGACAGCTTGGAGCTGAAGAGCAACTGCCCTCTCAATCACCTTGCTCAAAAATGGCAGCAATGACACAGGCCTATAATTTCTCATATCCAGGGGGTCAAGGGAAGGTTTTTTCAGAAGCGGCCTAACAGCCGCTTCCTTTAAACAAGATGGAACATATCCTTCCCTGAAGGAAGCATTGATGATATCCATGAGGAATCTCACCAATACATCCCCCCCTGGACGGCCAGCCATGATGGGCAAGGGTCAAGAGGGCAGGTTGTCTTCCTCACCTTACCAAGCAGCTTGTCCACGTCCTCGGTACTCACAGATTGGACCTGATCCAGTATAACTACATCGACGGAGTCACTGGACGCCTTGCCTATAGACTCTGTTTCAACAGTGGCATCTAAGTCGGCTCTTATCTGATAGATTTTATCTGCAAAGTAGTTGTTAAACGCGTCACAGCAGGCTGTTGTCAGGTTAAGTAAGGGATTTGGCACAGGGGGCACCTGCGTCATCTCCCTCACCACCCTAAACAGCTCTGCTGGACGAGACTCTGCAGACGCAATACGTGCAATGGAGAAAACTCTCTTCGCTGCACGTATTGCCTCCCGATAGGAACAAAGAAAATTCCTATGGCGAGTTCTGTCAGATAAGAGTCGAGTCTTCCGCCACCTGCACTCTAGCCATTGTCCAACCCGCTTCATCCTCCTAAGCTCCGGTGTATACCAGAAAACAGCATTTTCTGTGCAGAAATAAACGACATATTCTGCACTACACAGAAAAGTGTTGTTTGTTGCACACAAAATAATATTCCTGTATAGAAATACAGTAATGACACTATGTAGAAATACTGTTTTCTGTACAAAATAACCACATGTGAATTTTGTGTAAAATAAGTTAATTTTGCATAGAATAGGTTTGGCCGTAATGTCCCATAGGGTTATTTCCAACTCTATGATTCTAATTCTGAAATGGTAAAGAGTCTCCTTGTCCAGGATTCTTCATGCCAGGGTTTCTTGACACATGAGAAACAGTTTTTCAACCGTTTTTTGAATATTTTTGAATATTCTCTCCATCTCTTAAAAAAAGGCGAGCCATTGATTTTTTTGTTGTAATAATCCTCAGAATGCATCTGAGGAACTAGACTGAAGCCTATGAAAGCTCATGCTGCCAATTTCTTTCTTTCAGTTAGTCTCAAAGGTGCAACAAGATCTCTCTATGTACTGATTCTACAGACTAACATGGCTATATCTTGTTATATTCTTGTTACTGTATTTCTTAGAACTTACTTTAAATGTGCAAGAAAGGGAAGTCTCTCTTTGGCCTTAATTCAGAAGAGTACTATCTGGGTTGTGTTAAATCTCCCTAAATATTCACATGCTTCTTTCTCCTGTAGATCCCTTCATTGGCTACCAGTTTAGGCCAGAGCCTGTTTCAAACTTTTGATTCTTATATTTAAGGCTCTGCATTTTATTTTTCCCCAGTACCTGGCAGCTCAGCTAGCATGGTATGCACCAGGTAGAAATCTAAGACCTACAGGCAAAGGATTATTGTCTGTTCCCCCAATGTGCACAGCTCTGTCAAGGCTTCCATGACCTGGCTCCATATCTATGGAACAGATTTGAACACTATTTCATAGTTTGATACCCTGACCACTGTGCTATAGTAATTCTCACTGAAGCTTACAAGGTAGTCTTGATCCAGCCACTCTGTCTCAGCTGAGTCTACTATAGGTGTGAAAGACAAGGTCTTCTAATTCATCTTTATAAGGCCCTTGCAACAGATGTATGCTTTGCCCCATGTACACTGGCATTTCTTCTTTGCAGACACCAGCTGCCCTTGTTTGATATCAATGTTTATATCTCCAGGACAGCTTCACACAGCAATTTGTAGATTTGTTGGGATGTACTTACTTTCCAGTTGTTTCTCGCTTCTCACCTCTTTCAGGCAAGTCACTTTGTGATGGTATAGACCAAAAAAGCAACTTAAAAATTCTTGAAATAAATAGCTTCCCAGATCCCTTATGAACTGAATTAAGCCCTTTATTACCTTGAAGTCAGACTCCACTTTTTCTCCAGATCTAGGCAGCTGGAAATCTCACTTTCCATTTTCATTTCCACCTTTCATTCAGGGATAAATCAAACCATGCTTGTCTTCATCCATTTAATAGTGGAGCAAGCATTTTAGAAATGTTACTATGACAGTTTTTGGTGATGTTTCTAAAAACAAAGTACAAAGTTTGTTTGCTCAGCTTTGGAGCAAAGGTTGTAGCAGACTCTCCATAAATACAATAAAAAGTAGCTTTAGTCCTCTCTAATCATAACAATCTGTCATTATGTTATGTGGCATTTTAGCCAATAAAAATATATTAAATTTAATAGGTAGACAGAGCAGAGGTTGCAAGGGCAGCCATCTAAATAGAGTGGTCTTGTGTGTTCAGGTGCATACAAGCACTTAGCTGATGCAAAAAAAGAAAAAAGAAAAAAGGACTGTAATAAACAAGCCTTTCATAATAATAGTAATAAACAATAATAAACAGAAGCATTGTTATGACTGGCAAGTAAGGACAGAACATTTTCTCTAGTTTATTTTCTTCAAGTACTGTGGAAACATACCCAACTAAAGGTGGTGGCAAATATGGGTGTGCAACGCCAGTACCCTGGTGAGATCAAACTCTTTTACCCAAAAAGGCTCCAATGCTGAAAGTAAAGTCCAAAAGGGGGAAATTTATTTTGAAGAACAAAACAAAAGGGTTTCTCCTCTCCAGCTCTAACAGGCTTAAAATAAAAGGTACTTTACAGTTTAGGTTTCAGCAATCTTCAGGGTTGTCATCTCTCTGGGTTTGATCTGGGTTTGAACTCATACTCAATGAAGCTGGTGCAGGGTCTTTCAGCTTCTGGTGCTCTTGACTTCTTCGTTGTTGATGTTCAATTTAATTAACTGCTTTTGGTAACTAATCTAGCTAAATGGTAACTAAATTGGCTAATGGTAAGTAAATTGGCTAAATGGTAAATAAATTGACTAAATGGTGTAAGAAATGCCCTTTCCCTCTGTCTGTGCCTGTTTGCCACCAAACAGATAAAAGCCAAGCCTGCCTAAGAAAAACTAAAAAATTCCAAGCTGAAGCAAAGCTTGCTGGGAAGGGCAAACCAAAAACTAGAAAAATGCAGGGGATTCCTACAGCTCCTCCCACAAACTAATACAGTGGAACATTCCTATGCTCAGACATACTAAGGACTGACTAAAAATGAAGGAAAATGCAGGGGAGAATTTAAATAGTCCAGGCTGGACATCACAAGTACTAGGTTTTTTTCTTCAGTAAGCTAGGCCATGCTTCTTTAAATGTACTACATTGAGGTTGGAGTATCTGGCTGTGGAGACACATGTCTTAGCTAGATCTTTTTTAGACTGGTGGAATGTGCTCTTGACAGGGTTGGCTTTGAAAAGTGTCCAGAAACCTTAACTGCAGCCCAACTGTTGACTGGGGCTAGTTATAGGCATCCGACAACTCCTTTGTCATATCACCACTGGCTACCAGTCTGTTTCTGGGCACAATTCAAAGTGCTGGTTATCATGTATACCAGGGGTCGGCAACCTACAGCCCGTGAGCTGCATCCGGCCGACGGACTCCCGCTTACCGGCCCCCACCGCTGCCCGCCACTGCGTGTTCTGGCTGCCGCATGGCTGTGCGTGTCGCAGCTGCCATTTTGTTTGCCAAAATGGCAGCCGCAACTCGTTTGCACATGTGCCATCCCCCCCCCCCGGCCCACCGCAAGGGACCATCGCAAGGGACCGGCCCCAGGTAAGCGAAGGTTGCCGACCCCTGATCTATACAGCTGAGGTTCAGGTTTTTGAAGGTCCATATTCTCCCATATGGAACTTTCCAGGTGTTGAGATTTTCACGGGGGGGGGGGGGGGGACATCCTCCCCATCTCACCATCATCACAGTAAGATATGGTGGTATCACAGAAAGAGCTGTTAGCAAATATGATTTTAATAAAATTTGGGACACATAGAATTCCCTCTATGACCCTGAACTGACCTCTGTCGGATGTCAGCCATAAGCCTCTAATTGGCAAGTCAGGTAGGCATAGGGAGGGCCTGTCCCAAACAACTAGAAAACCTACCAGACAGGTTTGGGAGTTACTACAGGGGAAAGACCATCATCCCTGAAAGTCAACATAATAGTGCTTGTTTGTCCTGAGTCTTACTCCTGATGGGGCAGTGATCAGATTTAAGCTTGAGTAAGCCAGCTTCAGTAAGATGCCTCTCTGTTTCCCTACAATGATAAGAGATGGCACAGAACACACGGACTCTTTGGATATTGTTATGGATGACACCTGAGACCCTTGTCGATATTTACCAAGCTCATTTCACTACCATCTGGCAACATAATATAGAGGCTACATGTCATTGGGCCACCCCATACCCCGGAATGATGACAGTACTAGATGCAATGAGCACAGCACGGACGTGGTATGATAAGGGACTCTCCATTTTACTCAAACCAGAATATATGTGATCAAGAGCAACACCATAGCTTCAACAGTAATAATGTTTGGCCCCCGAGAACTCACATGGTTAGAGGCAGATGCAGGCAGCATCCTCATCTCCTCTGAGATCTGGACTAGACATCGCTTCGATCCCCCTCTCAGCAAGCTCCCCACTTCCTTCTATACCACCCTCACCCTAGACTAGGGCTTGGAAAACAAGGCTTTTTACATGTCACAATTTTATTTGCACCCCTACTAACTGTAGTATAAATTGTTGTCATAAGACCTGCCCAGATATCCCCATAAATATCTCTGCAATGATACAGGAACCATCCATGTTTGTTGGAAACTTAGCAATTAGGAAAGACATAGCCCTATACGCATATTCCAAGACCCAACCTATAGTCACCACTCTAGCTCTAAATTTAACCGCAGTTAGTGTGGCAACAGAAATGGCAATCAGTGACACACCCACTTTTCAGAAGCAAGCGAGTTACTTTGGACACAGTTTTAGGAGGTTTAGGAACAGGAGTAGGAATTCTGAATGCTATAGACATGGAGGTTATAGCTAACAAATTAGGATTGGTTGGATCTCGCACTAAAGAAATAGGTATATCTATTGCCCCAGGTTTAACTAACGTGGCCCAAGGCATAGACATAATTGGACATATCTTGCCACAATGGGTAGGCATAGAAAAATAAATCATTATAGACATTGGAAATTCCCTCAAATCCAGCATCTACAATTTATCCATTGACAACTAGAGCACCCAGATACAAAATAACCTCATGGCATTTGCATCTCAACAAATACAAGCCTCCCTTATGAAACTCATCCACCCTGAAGTTATGGGTCTGTTTAAGGGATGATACCCAGACCGTATCCTACACCCCAATGATTTGATCAAGATAACAGGAGCACAGTGGAAGGATATGGTGCTCAAGATAGGCATTTATCACAAGAAGGTATGGGATCCACAAATCATTCACCCTGCTTCCCACATAGGTCTTCCCCTAGCAGAAAGCAATACCACTATGCTACCTGAGAAAACTCTATATTGTACCAATGGCACCCACTTATACAACAGGTGCAGGACCATGTTATAGTCCCAGTCCAAGCCTCCATTCTGGTACCACTAAATCATGACTGTTTTTGCCTCCGCACCCCATGTGACCATGTTCTCCTCATGCCCTTTGAGTGCACCTTAGACCAGGGGTAGGCAACCTAAGGCCCGGGGGCCGGATGCGGCCCTCCAAGGCCTTTGGACCGGCCCCAGGCCAGTCCTGCCGCCGCCGCCGCCACCTGCAATGATGATATTGATTATTGTTGTTATTACTTGTTCTTGGTGTTTTCTTGGCAAAATCTCCACAGGGGTTTTGCCATGGCTTTTCTGGGGCTGAGAGAGTGTGCATGCATATTTTTTAATTTAAAAAAAAATAAAAATTTATTTTTATTTTTATTTTTTATTTTTTTATTTATGGTGCTTCGCCCCCCCCAATTGTCTGAGGGACAGCAACCCGGCCCCTGGCTCAAAAAGGTTGCCTACCCCTGCCTTAGACATTGACAGGTCCTTGGGAAACCCATGTTTTTGCCAAGTACACATAAGAGGCTGTTTTGGCAAGGAATTTTATTTACATGAGACTGTCAAGGAATATACGAGTGAAGCCCCATACCAGGTAAACCCACAATTGTTACAAGGATTCCATTTAGAGGATGAACTACAGATCTCAAAATGGCTGCGGCTACTCACTAACTTAAGCAAGGCTGCCCAACAAATTGAGCAGACTGAGGCTCAGATTAAATTGAAGGTAAACTTACAGGCCAAGTAGATAATTCAAGTCACTCAGGAAATTAAAGACACAATGAAAAATACCCTGGTTTGGAAACTGGAATTAGCCTGCTACAGGACAGGCACTCTTAAAATTGGTCACCAACCCCATTGCAATAATCCTGATAATACCGGTCATCACTGTTGTGGGTTCTGCTAGTCTAATGTTTTGGGTTTGAAAGCAAGTGGCCGAATTTCATGCCATTAGATGTAGACTGGACCTCCCACAACTGTCAACCACTAGGCATTACACCCCTTTCCATCCTCCAAGCTCTTTCCCACACCGCCTTCGCCCTTCTGGGAATGGGGGGGGGGGGGAAGGAGAGCCCAGGGAAGGAGTATGGTTTTGTTGGTCTACCTTTTCACTCAATGGGAGATGGGGGACTAGCCCCCACCTTTTTGTTTAGTGCTGGGAAAAAAGACCATCTTTGGGTGGTGCAGCCGTGACACAGTCCATTGCCTGCTTGGAGTGCTTGCAGACGACCCCAAATGCAGAGGGCTGTTCTCATGAGAATGTTCTTTGCATTTGTCTGGGCCGCTCATGGTGGCACCACCAAAGATAGTCCTCTTCCCCAGCCAGTAGCAGGGCTCCTTCACAGAAGCCCCACCTAGGAAGCTCAACCCCAGGAAACAATGCCACCCTAATCCTGAACATCACCTTCCAGGTTATCATGACAACTGCGCAGAGCCTAGGACTCAAGTCCCCGCTCCAACTACAACCAACCATACCTTTCACATAGTCAGAAATGCACTTGTTCAACCAATTTAGGCCAGTTTCATTCCAAACTGAGACCTAGTTTGCATATTTTTCCCAGCAGTCCTGCCCCCCACTCCAATGTGGCAACCCCAGCTTTGCCCAAACCAGATGCCCACAGTTCAGATAGCCTATGAGGACCTATCCTTGCACCCCCATGCTATAGCTTGCTCAGGTGCAAGTCCTAAGTCTACAGATAGTTTTGTGCAAATCCCCAGGCTTTGAGACAGCCCCCTCTAGCAATCTGTGATAAGGAATTGTTATAGGGCTTTTGCTCTTGATTGCTATGCTATCAGATTCTGTAAAAAAAGAAAAAGAAAAAACATGTTTCAGGAGAAGTGTGAGGACTGAAACATAGGAAATATATCATATGGCTGTTTTGTAGGCAAGTTAATTTGGAACACAGGAATGGAGAAACAGGAAGAATGAACAAACTAAAGAGACACACAATGAGAACTTTCAGAGCCAGGACATAGCAGTAGTTACATCAAAGAACAGAAGAGAAGAATAAAAGGAAGACTTGGAATTGGATGGCAAAGGACATGATTTGTTTGGAGCAGGAGAGTTTTGAGGAGATGTGGACCACACTGGGTGACACCTCAGACGGGTCTGTCTACCTTCTGGTGTGGAGTGTACTGCCGTGCCTCTCTATGGGTAGACCAGGACCCCCACAGACTTTAGGTCCTGGAAAGGACCTGGTCAACCCACCTGGAGGTGACAAGGACAGTCTTGGCATGCCATAGCAAACTCCTGGAAGCCTCTCCCATCATCAAATAGCACCTGGGCCCATTTAGGAGTTGCAAACAAGATAGGTAGACTGGGACACCCCAGGACACAGAAAGTCCCTTCAGCTGCCCAGTCCACCAGCTGTTAGTGTCAAGTAGACCAGAGACTTTCTCTTCCACAGCAGCCTGATCTACTCCAGGGGATCATTGACCTGGCAGCTCCAACCCCAAGTACTGGGGTGACACAACACTAGTGATGTTGCTGGTTTGAATATCCTCAAGCAGACAGAGATCTTCCAGAATGTTGGGCCTATTAAGCCCTTTAGGCCAGAAAGGCAGATGTATTTTCCTCCCCATACCATGGGTCTATATGGAAGTAAAGTGTTAGGAATTTTTAGTGGGAGTGGATGTGCATTGTGAGTACAATCTAGTATATCATTATGTTAATAATAGTGGAGTGGCAAGGAATCCCTTTGCAGTCTTCAGCGTGTTGCTTACACAGAGCTAGGCTCCTGGAAAATAAGTGAAGATTTCCTAAGTGCCTCCCTGTTTTCTTATCTCTTGACCTCTTTGTCCTTCTCTCCCTCCCCAACCCCTACAATTCTGATTTTCCTCCACTCCTTCTTTTACTCACCCACCTCCCCTCCCCATGGGAATGAGGAGGCACAAAAGATGCAAGAATTCATTTGTGCAGGGAAAAAAAATTCTTATGCATGGGCTCAGAGGTGCTCAAAACCTTTCAGATCAAGGATTCTTCGCTCCTGATTCACTGATCTTTGTAGTTATCACATTGCTGCACTTGTGGTGGATCACTGTTATCTAACAGAATATGCCACTCCTTGTTAATCTTTAGCAAAAAAAAAAAAGCATTTGGCAAGTGAGTGGAGTCTATATTTCATGGGATGTGTGTGGAAGGGAAAGAATGATGCAGATGAGTGCCAAACTGAATGGATGAAGTTATAAAGTGAGATGGCATGTTTCATTAACCTAACAGTTATCAGATTTATTGAACTCACACTATTCCTAAGCAATGGTCCTATTATGGGTTTTGTAGTCCATGCAGGGGAAAAAATCTGGATTGAGAAAGGCAATTTTAAAAGGATTGTTTTGAAAGAGCCAATAATATGTGCCCCTAATATCAGGAAGGACAACCTCCAGACCACTCTCTGTAAATCCCATGGTGAAACCCAGAATCAATGTTTTATAATAAGTTAACTAGTGATAACATAATCATTTTGTCTATTGTCAGTGTGGATATTAATACATGAATTTTCCAGTTTCTAACACTTAATATTATTGAATTAATTTTTAAATCTCATATTCCTAAATCTAATGTGAGAAATCTAATGGGCTCTGATACCTCCTTAAGGAAACATGTAAAAAGAACAACTGCTGGTGCAATCTGGAGTTATACCAATATAATGTACCAACTGGATTCTGGGCTTAATTTTCTACTCTGGCCTCAAGTCTCCACCTCTCTCTCTCTCTCTCTTTTTCCATGTGACCTGATTATGTCTAAGTCTGCCTGTGAAACCTTCTGCAGCTTGGGGACTGGCATCGGTGCTAAACAAGACTTAGCTGACAATTGCTCATGTTCCTTGTTAGATAGGATTGATTTACTGAATTATTGTTCACAGAAAGGCTAGCTTTCTAAGATCTTGTAAAGTACAACAGTCAGAAATATCTTAACTGTGTTATGATAACCCTTTCCCTGGAGATGAGGAGAGCTCCTGATTTGAACAAAGTCTGGAGCCTCAGTCTACAAATAATCAGACACAAAAAAGCCTTGTGCGTGACTAGTAGCACAAGAATACACCCCTCTGCACAGTGGCTCAAAATATTATATTAAGATATGCATGTTTATCTGTATCATTGAATGGATAGGGGGTGCATATCGTCTTCCCTGTCCAAGGTCAGTAAGGATCACATAGGAAAGAAGACATTGATGTCCCATTTCTGCCAGCCTTGCCATGGAGTTCAAAGTCCTGGTCAAGGATAAGAATGTTCAGGTTAGAAGTGAGCTATTTCAGAAGACAGGTATTGTCAGTGCAGTGGTCACGTTCCAAATTATAGCTTTATAATGATGTAGGTACAGGAACCCTCCTTTTCTCAGCCTGATTTAAGAGCCCTGATCCAGAGCATGCTTCTTTCTGACTATTAGAGCTCAGACATAGGAGATTATCATACAGGTGAGAAAAAGCTAGGAGTAAAAGGCATACTCCTGGCAAAGTAGTGTGGTCATGCTGAACATTTTCAGATGATGAACCAGCAATGCTTCAGCAACAAACCATTCATGGAGAAGTCCCATGAATGGTTTGTTACTGGAACATTGCTGGTTCTTCATGGGTTATGTTCTGGATAAGTGTGACATTGTCTGAAAAATCTTCAGCACAATCACATTACTTTGCCTGGCGTATGCGTTCCCCCCCGATCTCCCCCCCCCCCATCTGATAATCTCCATAGTCAGCCAATCTGAGAGCCTTTCTAGAGAAGAGTGAGACCCTGGCTGCATCTACACTGCAGAATTCTGCAGCAGAAGAAGTAGATGTAGGTTGCATCTACACTGCAGAAATAATGCAGTTGGATACTGCTTTAACTGCCTTGGCTCCAAGCTATGGAATCGTGATAAGTAGTTTGGCAAGATATTTAGCCTCCTGTCAGAGAGCTCTGGTGCCACAAGAAACTACAAATCCCAGGATTTCATAGGATGGAGCCATGGCTGTTAAAATGATGTCAAACTGGATTAATCTATTGTTACGAATCATAGGGCTGTTACAGACTGCCAGAAATAATGCAGCTTGAGGCCACTTTAACTGCCCTGGCTCAGTGCTAGGGAATCATGGGAATTGTATTTTTTTCTGGGACATTGAGCCTTCTCTGTCAGAGAGCTCTGGTGCCACAATAAACTACAGTTCCCACGATTTCTTAGCACTGAGCCAGGACAGTTAAAGTGGCCTCAAGCTGCATTATTTCTGGCAGTCTGTAAAGGCCCATAGTTGGGCAAAGTGTGGTCAGTTGATTGCATGTAACCTGCCAGTTCTCCCACCTAGGTTCACTTTCAGAGACCCTGGACTCTCCCAACACCCATCACACTGAAAAACATAACATGTTAAATTATTGGGGAAACAGCCAATCACAGCCTAGGAAGAGCACATTTGGCCATTTAAAGGTGATTATACCCCTGTAGGCAAGTTTAAGATCCCAAATAGCCTTTAAAAAATGAACAGGAAATAACCTTAATTCAGATCTAAAACCCACCTGCTCCCTGAAATAGTTGTTAAATGGTCATTATGTGCCCCTGAGAGCTTGCTGGTGCTTGCATGCAATTTGCCTTTTTGATATTTTTATTTTGTCAATGCCATTTTGACAAATGTCATAGGGTGTTGGATTATTAAAAATGGGAGGGGGTGGCTGACTGAGATCTCAGGGAGGTACTGAAACCATCCAACACCCTCCAATTATCCTGATTTCTCCCAATTAATCTGCCATCCCATTGTCCCCAGCTGCTTTTAAAATGTTCCAGTTTCTCTCTTGTCACTTTCCCAATTTGTTTTCAGCTTACTTCAAATGTTCAAACTGGAAAAGTAGTTAGAATCTTAGAATCCAAGAACTGGAATCGATCCCAAGAGCCATCCAGTCCAACCCCCTGCTATACAGGATACACAATCAAAACACTCCTGGTAGATGGCTATCCAGCGTCTGTTTAAAACCCTTCAAAGAAGCAGACTCCACTACACCCTGAGGGAGAGTGTCCCACTGATGAACAGCTCTTACTGTTAGGAAGTTCTTCCAAATGTTTAGGTGGAATCTCTTTTCATGTACCTTGAATCCATTCCTCCAAGTCCTATTCTCTGGAGCAGCAGCAAACTAGCTAGCTCCATCCTTAATATGATGTCCCTTCAGATATTTAAATATGGCTATCATGTATATCTGTTTTCATTTTCATTCCCTCTCAAGATTGCAATTGACTTTGTGTTACTTCTTGTTGACATTTTGGACGTTTTCACACTTGGGGTCTAAAGCCGCATGGAAGCAATAAAACAATCATACTGGAATGGATCCTGCAGCTTCAGATCGGTGACAGCAGCATCATTCTGGTATGATTCTGGCCGCGGCAGATGCAATTCCTTTTAAAAAGAGGAATTGCAAAGAACGGGGCTGATGTCGGGGATGGGACAGGATGGGGCGGGCTGGGGCGGGGCTTGCTGCGACGTCGTTTGAACACGCAGAGAAAGGACCCGGAATGATGCTGGGGATGGCACTGCGACGTCATTTGAACACACTGGCAAAGGAGCCGGCATGGGGCCGGAGTGAGGTAGGATTGCTTCTGCCTTAAGCCCAGTGTGAAAACGTCCTTTGAGAAGGAATACCAAGAAAAACAAAGGTATTTGGCCTTGCTCTGGAGTGGTGTGTGGTCTGCTGGGGGGGTCTTGAGGAAAATTGGCCATGGACCCATAACAGTTGCCCACTCCTGATGTAACAGATGAAGTAGATTTGTTCTCTGGAGGATAAAATGGATTTGTTCTTTAATACACCATTGGATAGGGATAGAACAGAAGGATAGAAGTGGAAAGGGGGATTTTGAAAATAACAGTTTGAGTTTCTTACAACAGGTACAGAGATAGCTGTGTTAGCTTGTTTCAGCATAAGAAGAAAAGGGAGTAAGGAGGCATCTAGGGTACCTTTGAGACTAATTTATATATGTCTGCACAAGCTTTTGTGAACTCCATTCCACATCTTCAGATACATGAATTATCTGATACGTGTATTTGAAAAAGTGGGCTGGAGTTCATGAAAGCTTATGCTGAAATATATCTGTCTCAAAGGTACTGCTAAATCTTCCTCTAAACCTCCCCTCCCCTCCTCTTTCTCCCCTCCTCTTTCTTTCTTTCTTTCTTTCTTTCTTTCTTTCTTTCTTTTTGTAAGAGCTGTTTGATAGGGGAATAGATGAGCTTGGGAAATAGCAATCTTTGCTGTTTGAAGGAATTTAAAAGAGATACTAGAAAGACTCTTTTAGATAAAATGAAGTTGTAGATTCCTGCCTTGGCCTGGAGGTGAGTCTCCTTTATATACTCATATATACGTCTAAAAATTTTAGTTAAAAAAAATCAACCCCCCAAAACTGGGTCTGAAGGACTATGTTTTTACCTTTTGCCACTCTACTCAGAGAGGGAGATGGTTCTTTTTTATTGATAAGAGTTAATACTGCACCTTAACTCTTGCCTTTGCATCCTTTTTGACATGTGTGCATTACCTTAGCCCTGTTCACACCTGATTGTCTCCCACACACATTGCACAGATGCCATTTACTGATTTTCCCTCCTTATCCACCAAGCCTTTGGGGTGAGTTATGCCTGCTGGAATTTTGTAGGTCATCCTTTACATTCTTTGGGGGGATGCAGACTGCCAGAAATAGTGCAAATTGAGTCTACTTTAAGGGTTAGGGTTAGGGTTAGGGAATCGTGGGAACTGTATTTTATTGTGGCACCAAAGCTCTCTGACAGAGAAGGCTCAATGTCTCAGAAAAAAACAATTCCCATGATTCCCTAGCACTAACCCTAACCCTAAAAGTGGACTCAATTTGCACTATTTCTGGCAGTCTGCAACCCCCCTTTGTTATATGTCCCTAACTTTTACCCGTGACTTATCCAGAAATCATGTCGAAATCCATAATTTTGGCCCCAAAACTTGCCCTTGACTTGTATATGAGGTTGTCTTATACATGAATATATACAGTAGTTCACCTCCAATGCACCTGCCATCTATAAAAAATCCTCAGATTCTCTGATCTGAAGTCAAGACCTGGACAGAAACCAGTGCAGAGAAATCAGGAAAGCTGGAAGTTCTGTCCCATTTGATCTTATTGTCTCTATAGATAACATTTCCCCTTTAGCTTCTGAGATTTGCTTCATCACAAGAATGTACAGCGAACTGAGACAAGTGAAGCACATACACAATGGCTGCATTGTCACCAGCTCCATTAAAGTCAATTCTCTTTTGTCAACTGGCTATTCATGTGTAGCTAGGAAGGACAGAGCAAACATAGAATTGCCGAGAGCTGCATCTGACCTCACCTGCTTGAAAAAATGACACCATATCTTATGAAAGGTGTCTGGCAATAAAGATACAGGAGAAGTGTGTTTATATGTGTGAGCACAAACCTGCAGAACTTAGAAAAGTTTCTTTTTTGGACTACACCATTCCTAATTTCCCAGCCAGGATAGTCCATGACTGAGGGATTCTCAGGAGATGTAATACCACAAAGTAACATTTCCTGGTTCTGTGTGTCTGAAAAAATATATTATCAATCACTAATAGAATCACAGAATCAAAGAGTTGGAAGGGGCCTCATGGGCCATCGAAGAGACCCCACCACCTTTCTAGGAAATTGATTTCATTGTTGAACTTCTCTTACACTCAAGAAGTTCCTTTTAATATTCAATTGAAATCTACTTTCTTGTGACATGAAACCATTAGATCTAGAATAGGTTTGCCTCCTTCCTCTCTCTGACAGCCCTTGAGGTATTTAAAGAGTGCAATTCTGTAACCCTTCAGTTGGGCTTGGGTCCATGTTATCTCAGGGACCGCCTCTCCCTGTATGATCCCCCCTGTGCCCTGCGGTCCTCTGGGAGGAATCTGTTACAGCCAATAAAAACTAGGCTGTCTCAGACCTCCCAGAGGGCCTTTTCCGCAACCGCTCCCAGGCTTTGGAGTGGCCTGCCGGACGAGATCCGTCTTATCACTACTCTTGCTGCTTTTAAGAAAGCAGTAAAGACGGATCTCTTTCGGCAGGCCTTCCTGGAATAACCCGCAATTGAGAGATGAGTTTTTAATTTTGTTGCCTCTGACTCCTGTATAATTGTTAGTGTATGTTTTTAACTAATTTTAATTTAATTAATGTGGCACTTTTTAACTTGATTGTGGTTTAATTTTATTTTAGGGGGATGGGAGGGTGGGATTATGGGGTGAGGGAATGACTTTTAACTTTGTTTTGTTTTTAAACTGTTGTACCCCGCTCTGATTGCCATGCAGAGGGGCGGGTTATAAATTATTATTATTATTATTATTATTATTATTATTATTATTATTATTATTATTATTATTGATAAAAATGTTGAAGAGTAATGGCCCTAAAATGAAAGCCAGAGGCATGGCACTTGAGACCTCTTTCCAGTTTGAAGTGCAGCCATTGATGATGAGTCTTTGAACATAGTTTTCCAACCAGTTATGTATCATCTTATGGTAGTTCCATCTATTCTATATTTAGCCAGTATTCTTATCAAAATATCCTGGGAGACCTTATCAAATGCTTTGCTGAAATACAGATAAATCCTATACCTATGCATTTCATTTTTCCGCCACAACATTTCCACCATCTACAAAACTAGTGGCCCAATCAAAAATAGATATAAAGTTAGTTTGGTGGGATTTATTATTGAAAAACTCGTGCTGTCACTGCATTATTATGAAAATACTTGGAGACAGACTCCTGTATAATCCATTCACATATATTTTCCTGGTATTGAGGTGGGGCTGACTGGCTTCTAGTCCTCTGGATCTTGTTTTTTGCCCTTCTTGATGAGAGAGACAATATTTGCTTGTTTCCAATCATTTAGTGTTTCCATCGATTCCATATTCCACCTCACTTATTCATCAAGATTTCTAGAAAAAAATGATGACAAATGGTTCAGAGAATACATAAGCCTATTCATTCAGTGTGCTGGGATGCAGTTATTCTGGCCCTGCAGATTTGAACTGATTTAGGTTAGCTAGGTGATTTCTGGCTATCAGTCAATAAATTCCTGACTTCTCTGATCAATCTTGATTTGCAATCCAGATCACTTGGCAATATCTGTGCTGTTGCATGGAAACACACAGCTCTCTTCTGGGGAGAAAACTGAAGCAAAATAGGTACTGAGTAGTTCTTCTTTTTCATTGTGATTTTTAAAAGCATTTTACCATCCTTATTGATCAGATGACCCACTGACTCCTTAGTCATTCTCTTGCCTTGAATGTATCTGAAAAACAATCAAACTTCTTTTGTCGCTTCTTGCTTGCCTAGCCAGTCTCAGCTCATTCTGAGTTCCTTATACTTTTCCTGCGAACTTGGGCTACACATCTGTACTCTTTCTTGATGACTCATCCTCCCTTCCAGTCTACATCTGCTACTTAATATTCTAAATCTTCTACCTAGTTAAATATGTAAGTCATGCCTCTTGGTCTCCCAGCCCACTTTAACACAGAAGCAGGGACACCAAGTAAAGGAGCTGCTGATCGAGATGCAAGAAGGATAATGTTTTGAGCCCTCTCTTACTAGTGAACAAGACTTCAGCAAGGAATGTGATGGTGGTTTGTGTTTTTTTATTTTTGCTTCTGATTGTCATAGCATCACTTACTGGTGGAAGAGGGCTGGCGATGGCAACCTCCTTGCCCCCGATCAGTAGCACCTCATCACTGATGCAGTTGCTGGCTGTTAAGGTGGGCTGGAGGGGCATTTATGATCATGACAACATAGTCTTACTGAATATGGCAGAAAATTTAAAGACATACCCATGCTAGTCTGGAAAATCAGTATGCAAAGGGATCTTGCAGCACCTTTGAGACTAATTGAAAGATAGATGTTGGTACCATGAGCGTTCGTAGACTTGAACCTACTTCCTCAGATACATGGAGCACATATAGAATATGGAGCAGTTACAGATAACTCTTGATTACAAATCCATAACTGCAATACAGGATGCCAGCCTATTTCTTTTGTGAGAAATGTGCTCAGTGTCCTTCCACTGTATCAACCAGGATTACACTCTCCCTTCCATTTTGTCAGCTCAGCATGTTGTATTTGAATCCTTCCATCCCTTCTTCTTCCTCCCTGAGAAGAAAGTTTTATTAAAAACATTTTATCTATGACTTCCTGCAAATACAAATTTACATGTCATCAATAAAATACCCCCTTCCTCTTCCTGACCCCCTCTTTTGGCTTTGTTGGAAACCGTATCCTCAATTTATTTTACTATTACGGGGTTATCTTTTTAGTAATAATCTCAGTCTGCAAACAAATAATTCTTGACTTGTTTTCTTCTTTCAGCCCAGAGGTTTAATGTGGGCTGAGAAGTTTTTCATAACATGTATGGCTTCCCTACATCTTTTCAGAGGAGAAACTGTTTGGTTTACAGAAAAATAATTACCAGCAAGATTTAGTAACATTTTAGATGGCTTTTTACAAATCTGCTACATAAGCAGTGGGAAAGCCATTCTCATCTATCCTAGACTGGAAATGATTAACTTGTGAAAAAAATTCTCCTATTCAGTTAATTCATTACTTCCTTCCAAAGAGCTGTGATTATTTTCTATGTATTGCTGTAGGCAAACAGAATAACATAAAATAACAAAATCTAATTCCTATCACAAATGGCATTACAAGATAGACATTGGGGCTAGAGGAATGAGTGCAGTAATTCCTGATGCTTTCCACCTCATCAGCTCTGAGTTTCAGCCCAACTTGTAAAAGACCTGTCCAAAGTGCTGAACCTTACTGATCTTTAATGATCAGGTTAAAACTCAGAGTGATTCGATGCCCCATTAATATGGAGGCCACCAGCAACCAATAGTAGAAGATACAATTTTAAAAGAAAAGGGGAGGTAACAGAAAAAGAATAGATTCAGTTGCAGCTGGGGATAAATCCTGGAAATAAAATAAAATAAGGGTTAGGTAATTACAAATAATTCTGGAAGCAAGTCCCAGTATTTTTGCTCGAAGCTATCAGAGTAGCCCAGATGACCACTGAAAATGTTGGACAATCACTTTAAAAGATTATAGGAATTCTGTGTAAATGATAGAAGTGTAGAATGGATCCTTAGGACTTTATCACACATGGGTTTTAAACCACAATATTAGCAACAGAATAGCATCTTTGGCAATACTTATCACATGATGTCTCCTCTCACTTATTGCTTCTGGATCTCTGAAGCATTGGTAGGGTGCATCATTTCATTGATGGGGAAAACTCTTCAATAAATGAGAATTTTCTTTCAATTATTCCCATCCCACTACTTTATAAAGCATTTCTCTCTGCTGCTACAGGAAGCCAGACACTGCCAAAGGGTGAGTCTTAATGGTGTTGAAGGATGAGGTGAAGGGGACTCTTCATAGCTGGCTGTAATGACTACCACAAATGAGTGGTGCTGCAGAGACTAATGGACAACCCAAAGTACAGCAGCAACCTAGATATTTGGGCTAATGGCTTCCATGTTAGTGGGACAACAAGTTTGTAGTCTGGTTGTAGTATAAAATTTAAAGGAATTATCTATGGTGCTTGACCTGATTGGAGGACAGGAGCAAGCACCTTGCATAGTTCCTTTGAAATTCAGTTCAAACCCCAGAGTTGATTCACCATCTCACTCACATGGAAGCCAGTGACTGCAGTCAACAACAGCTGGATCTACACTGAAGAAATAATGCAGCTTGACACTGTTTTAACTGTTATGGCTCCATCTTATGGAATCCTGGGATTTGTAGTTTGTTGTGGACCAGAGCACTCTGAGAGACGACGCTAAATATCTCACAGAATTACCAGTCCTAGAATTCCATAGCATTGAACTATGGCAGTTAAAGCAGTGTCAAATTGCATTATTTTGCAGTGCAGATTGTGCCAACAACACTCTTCACCAGGCACTTTGAGGCTTCTCATCCCAGACAACCATAACCTTGTCTGTACTATAAACTTTGTATTCAGCTCTAAATAACACCCCAGTGCAATTAATGTACCGTATTTTATTCCTCCCTTTAGCCGCGGCCGGTTGTTCAATGGGCTGGTGCTGGGATCGGAGAACTTCTCCGATCCCAGCACCAGCCCATTGAACTGAGGTCGCGGGGGGAAGGAGGGCTCCTTCCCCCCACGACCTCAGTCTTTGAATGAGCTGGTGCTGGGATCGAAGCGATCCCAGCGCCAGCCCATTGAAAGACTGAGGCCGCGGGGAGAAGGAGCCCTCCTTCCCCCCGCGGCCTCAGTCTTTGAATCGGCTGGTGCTGGGATCGAAGCGATCCCAGCGCCAGCCCATTGAAAGACTGAGGCCGCGGGGAGAAGGAGCCCTCCTTCCCCCCGCGGCCTCAGTCTTTGAATCGGCTGGTGCTGGGATCGAAGCGATCCCAGCGCCAGCCCATTGAAAGACTGAGGCCGCGGGGAGGAGGAGCCCTCCTTCTCCCCGCGGCCTCAGTCTTTGAATCGGCTGGTGCTGGGATCGAAACGATCCTAGCGCCAGCCCATTGAAAGACTGAGGCCGCGGGGAGAAGGAGCCCTCCTTCCCCCCGCGACCTCAGTCTTTGAATGGGCTGGTGCTGGGATCGAAGCGATCCCAGCGCCAGCCCATTGAAAGACTGAGGCCGCAGGGAGAAGGAGCCCTCCTTCCCCGAGCGGCCTCAGTCTTTGAATGGGCTGGCGCTGGGATCGAAGCGACCCCAGCACCAGCCGATTCAAAGACTGAGGTCGCGGGGGGAAGGAGGGCTCCTTCCCCCCGCGGCCTCAGTCTTTGAATCGGCTGGTGCTGGGATCGAAGCGATCCCAGCGCCAGCCCATTGAAAGACTGAGGCCGCGGGGAGGAGGAGCCCTCCTTCTCCCCGCGGCCTCAGTCTTTGAATCGGCTGGTGCTGGGATCGAAGCGATCCCAGCGCCAGCCCATTGAAAGACTGAGGCCGCTCGGGGAAGGAGGGCTCCTTCTCCCCGCGGCCTCAGTCTTTCAATGGGCTGGCGCTGGGATCGCTTCGATCCCAGCACCAGCCCATTCAAAGACTGAGGTCGCGGGGGGAAGGAGGGCTCCTCCTCCCCGCGGCCTCAGTCTTTCAATGGGCTGGCGCTGGGATCGCTTCGATCCCAGCACCAGCCCATTCAAAGACTGAGGTCGTGGGGGGAAGGAGCCCTCCTTCTCCCCGCGGCCTCGGCCCTTCGCCTTATAAGGCGCACTGACTTCCCCACGCACGTTTTGGGGAAGAAAAAGTGCGTGTTATAGGGCGAAAAATACGGTAAATTGTATTGTGGAGAAAAAGATCTCATTCCAAAATGTCCCAATTTTCTCTGCAATGTTGTTTCTTTTGGCCACTGGAGTGGAGTTTGCAATGTGATGCACAGCAGAATTTTAAAAGATGTAAAAAAAAAATGATTGGAGAGATATCTTCCAAAAGCTTTTGCAGTAAGGCTGATTCTGATCTCAAAAAATTTCAGTCTATAGCAACATTCATCTGAAGACTGAATTCCACCCTGTGTGAGTTACCTGTATGTCAAAACAGAGTAAGGGAACATCAGACTCTGAGTCTATAAATACTGGATTTGTGTAAATAGATTCAGATGGGCAACCAGATACAAGGAAATACTGACAAGTTAACAGGTATTAGGAAAGAGATAGCCCAGAATGCTGACACATGAATAACAGAACTTTCATAGTGCAGAATTGTAGAAAGGCTTTAAAAAAAAGTAAAGAAAAATATTTATTTAAAAAGTGACTTAAAGTAAGACTTCAGAATTTTCTTAGGGTGGAGCAGATTGTAAGAATTGTTTTCCTGTTGATCTTAAGAGCTGGGGACGTTCAAGTGCCTTTATCCATGAGGTTTGGGGCTGGCAACAAGAGACAGGGTGAGGTTTACCATGTGAGGATAATCCCAAGCCTTTGTATTTCAGGGTCCTAATCTTGAGACTTATGGATGATTCTTTGTGATGTCATAAGGAGTGGGCCCTGGATGATATTAACAAGGTGATGTTACAAGGTAGAGCCCACTGAGTACGAAACATTAACCATCAGTGAGAGCTGCATAGAGTTTCCCATTCAAAAAACAAAACAAGTCTGGAAACAAAGCCTTATGAAGAACATCTTAGAATCAGAATCATAGAGTTGGAAGAAACCACAAGGGCCACCTAGTCCAACCCCCTGCCATGCAGGAATACACAATCAAATCATTCCTGACAGATGGCCCTCAAGTCTCTATTTAAAAATCTCCAAA
This sequence comes from Phrynosoma blainvillii, assembly GCA_026167975.1. Classification (NCBI taxonomy): domain Eukaryota; kingdom Metazoa; phylum Chordata; class Lepidosauria; order Squamata; family Phrynosomatidae; genus Phrynosoma; species Phrynosoma blainvillii. The sequence continues at coordinate 24,918,446 of JANUYF010000001.1, read as the reverse complement.
GAAGGAGACTCCACCGTACTCTGAAGCAGCATATTCCACTGTCAAACAACTCTTATTGTCTGGAACTTCTTCCTAATGGTGAGGTGGAATCTCTTTTCCTGTAGTTTGAATCTATTGCTCCATATCCTAGTCACTGGAACAGCAGAAAACAAGCTTGCTCTTTCTTCCATATGACATCCTTTCAAATATTTAAATATGACTATCATGTTACACCTTAACTGTAGCCAAATCTCTTTAGGGGAATTTTAATTAGCTCAGTTGATTAGGCTGCACTACAAAACAGCCCTGGGATACGTCCCGCAGCTTACGGAGATGCTGGGATATATTAGGAAAGACAGAGACAGAATTCTCACAATGAACTGAATGTTTATTGAGGGGACCACACATCAAAATATGCACTCACTCTCAAACTCACTCAAGGGGCTCAGGAATAAAGGAATTCCTGAGCCCCTTGAGTGAGTGTGAGAGTCAGTGCATATTTTGATGTGTGGTCCCCTCAATATACATTCAGTTCATTGTGAGAATTCTGTCTCTGTCTTTCCTAATATATCCCATTGGAATAGACCCACAGGCTGAAGTAATGGTGATACTTACACAAGCTTGGTTTGACTTCAAAGGGTCCAATTGGATGGTAGGTGCTAGACTGTGTTCCTTGAGAGCACTGAATTGAATGACAGTCAGTCAGACACTAGGCAGAATTCAAAGTGATGTGGATTCACCATGAATTCTATGTAGCTCAAGGAAACAAAGGATTTTGGTGACTTAATATAGGATGAAACTAGTCCAGGCAAAGATACTTCAAAGATGGCCAAATCTACATAGAAGAGAGATCACATGAGATAGCTATTTCAAGGTGGGAGTATGTTGTAAATTAGGGTTCTGGCTTGGTGGCAGAACATCCTGGTTGTAAATCACCTTAGCTTTCCTGTCTTCTGGAAGTGTGAATTCCTTTTCTAAATGCGACTCCTAAATCTCCCCTTTGATCTCTATCTGCTTGCCATGCATATGTGGTCTCAGGTTTTTGGGCTCATGGTGGTTCAGAGCTTCAAGGTCTGCTGAGGTCCATGGAAGGCATACTCACACACCAAAATTTGGGAAGATGTTCAGTGTGGCTAACATAACCTTCTCTTCTCCAGGCTAAACATACTCAGCTTCCTAAGCCACTTCTCATAGGGCATGATTTCCAGAACTTTCACCATTTTGGTTGCTATCCTTTGGACATGCTTCTCTTGAGTTGTGGTGCGCAGAATTGGAGACAATATTTCAGATGAGGTCTGATCAAAGCCAAAGCAGAACAGAGTACTATTACTTCCCCCAATCTAGATACTATATTCCTATTGATGTATCCCAGAATTGCATTGGCTTTCTTAGCTGCCGCATCACGTTGCTGACTCATGTTCTGCTTGTGGCCTACTAAGACTCCTAGATCTCTTTCACATGTACTGCCCTCAAGCCAGATGTCCCCCATCTATATCTGTGCATTTAATTATTACTGCCCAAGTGTAGTATCCTACATTTCTCCCTGTTGAAATTAATTTTGTTAGTTTTGAGCTAGCTTCCTAATCTGTTAAGGCCATTTTGAATTCTGATCCTGTCCTCTGAGGTATTAGCTACTCCTACTAATTTAGTGTCATCTGCAAATTTGATAACCATGCCCAATTTCAGCTAGGAGAATAGAAGATTGGGAGATGATGTGATAGCCATCTTTGAATATCTGAAGGGGTGAGCTTGTTTTCTGCTGCTCCAGAGAATGAGAACCAACTGATTCCAATTACAAGAAGACAATTCTCCGCTAAACATTAGGAAGAACTTCACTGTGAGAGCTGTTCAATGTGGAAAAGAATACTCTTGGAGCCTTCTGGATTCTCTCTCTATGGAGGTCTTTAAACAGAAGTTGGATGGACAACACTGGGGAATATTTTAGGTGCATATTTCTGTAGGACTAAATGGCCCTTGTTGCTCCTTCCAACTCTAAAATTCTATGACTCCATGGAATAGAAAATGTGCATGTACACACACACAACCCCCTTTCAAAGTAGCGCTCTTTCTTTGAAATTATTTCTCCTTACATGGTGGGTTGGAGACTCAGACTCAGGCCCTAAGATCTAGGAACGATATGCAGGACTCTTGAAGTTGTAGTTCCTAGTTATGGAATGCTCTCCTTGGAAGCTCACCTGACACCCATATGGCTGGGGTTTTTTTTTTGGATCTAGATTGTATTCTTTCAGGCATTGTAAATGTTCAAGTATATTAAGTATATCATGGACTGTAGGATTTGGGGCAATTCAGGGTTTACTATTTAAGTCTTCAAAGGTTTTTCTTCAATAAAGCTGGGATGCCCTAGGATGGTTTTAGAATTTGTAATTTGTATTTGTGATGATACACTGGTGTGTGTTCAATTGAGTGCTATTCTGCATTGGATTTTGATTCATTTATTATGATACTGAAAACATTTTTATCTGTCCAGGAATGCCTTTACTTCAATCTGAAATTTGTGGAGACAGGCCATGGTTATGCAGTAGTAAGAGAAAGAAAATTAGACTCAGCATGGTGTAGTGGGTTAAGGGTTGGATTATGACTCTGCAGACCAGGGTTTGAATCACCATGTGGCCATGGAAACCCACTGGGTGGCCTTGGGCAAGCACACTTTGGCCAAATCTTGCCAAGAAAACCCTGTGATTCAGAAATGTCTCCTTTTTTAGTCACCCCTCCCAATACTTTTAACTTTCTTGATATTCTCTTGTTCTTATCCTAATCCACTATTTGTTCTTCATGTTATGTCTAATATATTACAAGATGCTCCCAAAGAGGAGTTTTTTGTTACTTTATGTTTGTGTGTGTGTTGTGTGCCTTAAAGTCATTTCTGACTAATGGCAACCCTAAGGCGAAAGCAATAGCAAATCTCCTGCTTTGGTCTGATGGGTAGGACTAAATGATCTCTGCAGTCCCTCACAACTCTAAAATCTTATTATTTTTAGTTTAATTAGGAGTGGGAGTAACAAGCTCATTGGGACCTGGAATAAATAACTCAGGGTAGGGAGAGGGTAGGGAAAGGGAATTACAAAGCCAGAAATCTATTTCTGTTTCTGTGTGTGTGTGTGTGTGTGTGTGAGAGAGAGAGAGAGAGAGAGAGAGAGAGAGAGAGAGAATGGGCATAGAAATAAGCAGTGGCATCACTGGTGGGAGAGTGATGGGGAGAGTGGGCCGCACTGGGTGACACCTCAGAAAGATACCCCCAGAAGGGAGAGTGACACCCGGTCGGCCCCCTACCCCCTGCAGGTGCTCCTTGGGCCTGCACAGGTGACTCTTGAGGTTGTGCAGGTGCTACTCTGAGCCTTGGGGGGATTTCTGGGCTTCGAGGAGTCTCCTGTCTGGGCAGATGTCTGTTTCTTCTGACCGGTGTGGCTGTTTTTCTTGCTGGTGCAGCTGTTTTCTCAGCTGTGCAGCCTTCTCCTGGCATGGCATAGTGGTTTGAGCATTGGAATGTGACTCTGGAGACTTATGATGGCTTGGCCATGGAAATCCACTGGGTGACTTTGGACAAATCATATGCTCTCAGCCTCAGGGGAAAGCAATGACAAATCTCTTCTAAACAGATCTTGCCAAGAAAACTGTATGATAGGTCACCTTAGAGTCAGCATAAATTGGAAATGACTTGAAGGCACATAACAACAACAACAACAACTACAATTACAACTCAGCTCTAAGATATCTCATTATGTATATGCAAATATTTCAAAATCTGAAAAAATCTGAAAGCCAAAGTACTTCTGGTCCCAAGCATTTCAGATAAGGGAGACTCAACCATTATTAGCTATGCTGGCCAAGGCTGCAGAGAGCTGAAGCATTTGGAGGGTTCCATGATTCCCAATCCTGACCTAGAGGATAGAAAACAAACATAGAATTGAAATAGGTACAAATGCATGGAAATGCTATAAAATGTTGCAGTAAGGAATATAGCTGAGCAAAAAGTTCTATGACTGTTACTATGTTGGGCCTCCCTGTTCTGCAGCAGTGCAATGCTGCTTGAAAGAAGTGGGGCTCATCCCACCACCAGTTTGGGACTGAGGGGTAGGAATGGAAAGAATATTCATAATTATTCCTTCTTGTGTGAAAAAAATGGGTTCCCTGACTGTTTGGAAACTCCATTGAGAAAAAGCATGCACCAGTGAAACTTTTTTGTGCAGTTTCTCCCAGTAGTCAAAGGAATGTGTGGGTTTTTAATACAAAAATACCATGTGTTTTTCTTTGCAGAATATTTTCTCCATAACATTTTGGAATGTTTGAATATGGAAAGAGAAACATGGAGGAATATTTGCATTCAAGGAGGAAATAGTTAAGGATGTTCATCCCTGCTAGGGATGAAGAGGTGCCATTGGGCTGCCAAGAGAAAGAAAGAGACCTATTGCTCTCTGGACTTCTGGTATTACAGTGTATGCATTACACTGATGGTCTGAAAGTGTGACAAAGGCCCCCTTTTCCTGGCTTCCTGAATACCACCTCATCCTCCCAGTCAATAACTGGTTGTGTAGATATACTCCAGCACCATCAAATTATAGCTGGAGCAGGGAGAGGGGTTGTATTGCACAAAGAGGTATTGGATACCTCCTTTTGTAATGTCCATTAAAGCACATAAGTCACCATAACTGAGGGCTAGACAGGCATTACATCACCAACAAGATCATGGCTTTAGACCCCAAACAAGGAACATAGTTACAGCTGCTCTGTTCTATTCTTTCTCTCTTTCTTATTTCACCACCACAATCAGTAAGCTTTTTGTGGTTCTTGGGCATGCTCACTCTTCACTATGCTGTTTTGGGTATCCTCCTCCTTACTTTTTGTTTTACTTCTCTTCTCTTCTTTCTTTCTTGGTAATTTTGTGCACTTCAGGATTCTCTCCAACCTACTGATATCTCCCTCTCATGTGGAATCAACTGCTGTTTTCACTCCATAAGTAACAACTCGTTCATAGCCTGGACTCTGGAAATAGAGGGAATAATGACAACAACAACAACAACAACAACAACAACAATAACACTTAGTAAATATGTAACACTTCTGACTTTGATTAAGAGAATTCAAATGAACTTACAAGCAGCAAACAGAACATGATGCTAAGATATAATGTCATCATATACTAATTTGTCAATTTACAAATCCCTATCAGTGTGTGTACACATATTATTTTCTTTACACTAGACAGCATGTTCTATTATTTTGCCTAGGTGAGATACCTAGAATACCACACACAGTTCTCCTGGAACCACAGTTCAGGAAGGTTACTGACAAACTGGAACATGTTCAGAGGCAATTGATCAAGATGATAAATTGTCTGGAAACCAAGCCCTATGAGGAGAGACTTAGGGAGCTGTATATGTTTAGCCTAGAAAAGAGAAGGCTGATAGATGATATGACAGCCATCTTTAAATATATGTAGGGAGATGGAAAATCTTCATGTAGAGGAGATGGAACAATCTTTGTTTTCAACTACTTCAGAAAGAGGGGGCTTGTTTACACTGGCCAGAATACTTCAGACTACTCCTTGAGTATTCTGGCCCTGGAGCTGCTCCAGATTCCTCCAGTTACCTTTACACTCTGTAGCTGTGTCAGATGGCTGTCTACATATGCATCCCATTTTATTGCCTGGCACCACCACCACTGGTGCAAGTTGCTCCCTTTGAGGTCAGAAACAAGAGGCCCAGCATCGAACACATGTCTGGGCACTTCATTGTGACCTCAAAGGGAAATACATGCATCAGTGGTAGCACCACGAGATGACATGCCAGGATGCATGTGTAGACAGCTGCCCATCATCACTATGGAGTGTTCTGGATTTTCCTGCAAAATCCAGAATAAAAGGTGAGCTATTTTAAATTGATCTGAGAATTGTATGATGAAGATTCAGTGTGGAACTGGCCTTACATCATAAAGACATTGAAGATACTTGAATGAGGGATTTGGCCCTGTGTCATATAGACAGATCGCCATGAGGTTGCAGGACGGGGGAACTGCTTCATATGACCTATGTAGATGAGGCAATGGGTTTGAATTGCAAGAAAAGATATAATAACCTAAGCCTGTTGATGGTGACAGCTGTTTGACTGTATAATGGATTGCCTCAGTGGGTGGTGGACTTTCCATTATTGAATATCTTTAACCAGAGGTTAAATGGACATCTCTCAGGAGTGCTTTAGTGTGTATTCCTGTATAGCAGGGGGTTAATACTAGATGGCCCTTGGTGTACCTTCCAACTGTGTGATACTATGACAACATAGATATTGACATAGAGCAGAATTTATTGTATAATTTAGTCTATTGTCATAGAATCCAGTTCTTAGTCCCAACTCAAGGATGCTCACTAAATCTATGGGAAAATGGTAAGTCAACACTTATTCATCACTTAAATAAGTTCTATTGATTTATTTGTTGTATTTTAGCTGGTGTCCAACAACTGGATTTAGGCCATTTACTTTAATTCTGTGTAATGCCTATATTGTATGACATATTTAATGTATGTTTTATTATTGTTGTATACCATTTTGAAAACCTTGATTCTAAGGAGTTATAAACAACCATAAATAAAAATATTCCCCAGCAGCTGTTTGAAATCATTCACCCAAGAAGCAGTTATACTAGTTTGTACGGACTAAGTTTGGTGATAAGGCTGAAAGACATTGGGCTTTTTAAAAAAACAAAACAAAAACTTTTTGAGCATTGCATAGCATGTGTCTCCTCTCATTCTTCCACTATGTACATCTTCAGCCTGACACGGTAGGAGTCAAACTGGCTTTTTTAAAATCATGTGATGGACTGTTTGCACAGGTTACCTGTAAGAATGTCTAAATGTAAAACAAAGAAAGGTCACATTCCATGTTTGGAAAGGGATGTACAAGTGGTGGTGTCTATGAGTTTTTGGTTTTTCCTTATTGGTTATGAGTTCTATTGGCCAGAGTTCTGGTGCCACAACAGACTACAATTCCCAGAATTCCACAGCATTGAGCCATGACACTTTACGTAGTGTCAGACTGGATTATTTTGGCTGAGTGAGGAGACTCTAAGGAAGGGGCTGTACCTCTGACTGAGTTCAGACAAAGAGGAAGAGCAGAAGCTGAAGAGGAGTGGCAACTGCCAGGGATAAAGAAAAGGCCTTCTTCACCTTGTATTTGGTAGTGGTATTTTTAATTGTGTGTTTAGGAGGGAACAAAAGGATACATTATTTGTAGCATAATTTCTATATTGCATTTGCTTCTATATTGTATTTTTTTTTCTTAAAAAATAGGTCTTCAGGATTTCCATCCAACTGTTGCAATACAACCAAACAGCACAGGTAGAAGAGTTCTAAAATCATGTCCTGCACTGGCACTTCATTGGATGCTTTGCACTTTTGGAACAGTGCATATGTGACAAATTTAATATATAATATATATTTGGAACTTAAATTGTTTTAAAATATTTTTATTAACTTTGAATGGTACATAGTACATAATATATGATCCATATTTCATAAAATACATGTTTTGCTCCCTTTCCCCCTCTCACAAACAGCCATACAAAGGAGTAACATCCCATTTAAATTAAATATCATGCTTTGAATATATCATTAATTATTTTACATCTTCATGCACTATTTTTTTCTTCTACTTTCTCAATCTCAATTTCCTATTTATCTCTCCATGTTTATTTATTGCTTTGCCCAATATCCTTAAGCCTTCTTTCCCTAAGGAAATCAAATTACATACAGTCTTAACTTAAATTGTGATTGTGTTTGCAATATTCATTTAGAGTTGGTACCTCAGAACCCAGAAAGAGGTACAATGACATTCCTCATGAGAGCTTGGAAAGGTTACTTTCCTGGAATATATGAATCCCTCAATTAGCATGGATACTTGAGGACTGGAGGATTATGGGAGTTCTAGTCAGAAAAAGTAACATTTCCAAGAGGCAACACTTGGGAAGAGCTTGGAAAGTTTACTTTTCTTGACTACAATATATGAATCCCTTAGTTAGCATGACTACTTGAGGGCTGGAAGATTATGGGAGCTCTAGTCAGAATAACATTTCCAAGAGGCGACACTTGAAAAGAGCTTGAAAAGGTTACTTTTTTGGACTACAGTATCAGAATCCCTCAGTTATCATAACCACTTGCTGACTGGACGATTATGAGAGTTCTAATCAGAAAGTCACCTTTCTAAGTGTTGCCTCTTACTCTGCAGGGGAGGATTGTAGTTAGCATGCTGTCTCCTAGACTGATTTGCAGGTCTGATAAACCTTAGCTTGAAAAGTATTTGCCAATGGCTGTCAACAATTGAATGAATTATAGATGATGTTGGTAAACAAAACACCACCTTGATGAATGATGGGCTGTTCCTCTATGACACAATGGCTCAGCCATTCAAAGTGCTGATTAAACCCATTACAGTAAAATAATCACCATCCATTACCTCTTAGTGTTGGGACCTGACAACATAGTTAAGGCAGCGGAGGGTGTCAGTAAAATGATTTCTGGGCTCCCTGTCCAGTGACCATAAATCACATCACTAAATCAATCCATAGTAGAAATAAAACAATACATGTTCATTTTTCATGACAGTGAATTACCAATTGTGTGTATTGAATTATTCTTAAACATTGACACCATTAAGGATCGGTATGGGAGCCATCCACAACTAATTTCATTATAATAATAATTATCTTTTTAGTAGTTTAGGCAAAATGTTTTCTATTCTCCTTCTCTACAACTACCACCACTGCTGTTTGTGGTTGTAACTGCCCTTTCCCCCAGCGTTTATCTATTTCAGTATTAACAATAAGACATGCTTCTTGGGGGTAATTTTGACAGAGGCCATTGAACCAATTCACAAATACAAACTATCAACATCCATTCATTCCTTTAGTGCATTTTATTCTTGTTTCCTCAGCTGAGATGACTCCCAGAGTGGCTTACACAGGATCAGTAATGAACAGGACAGCTTCTGCTGTAGGCTTAGAATATAAAAGACCCAACAGAAAAGTACAAAAGAGTGAGGAATGGAAATAAAAACAGTGCTGTTGTGTGCTTTCAATTTGTTTGAGACTTATAGCGACCCTATGGCAAACCTATCACAGGGGTTTCTTGGCAAAATTTGGTCAGATGGGACTTGCCTATGCCTCCCTCTGAGGCTGAGAGTGTGAGGGGGGATGCAGATGGGCGGCCATGGGCCGCCCTGGGAAGTGGAGGATTGGGGCCGAGGCTGCCCCATCCTCCCTTCTGCCGGCCCTGAAAGGAGTGCTAAAATGCTGGTCCTTCCAGAGCTGGCAGAAGGGACGCATCAAGAGCTGCCACACAACTCTTCTGTGCCTCTTCTGCCACAGTGCATGATGACGCTGAGCCAGGAGGACGTATTCAGGGTGTGCACCATGTATAATGATGTGCGCCCTGATGACATCCTCAGGGAGGGGTTTAGGCGGCCGCTGTGCGGCTGCTCCTCCTCTTCTGTGCCTCCAAGACAGTGCTTTGTGCTGTCTGCAGAGGCCCTGACTTGCCCAAGATCACCAGTGGGTGGCTATGGCTGAACAGGGATTTGAAACATGGTCTCCAGAGTCATAGTCCAATGCTCAAAGCACTATACCATGCTGGCTTGATGAAAGCAGGCAAAGCACCAAAGTGCGGCAGCAGTTTTTATAATGACCAGCTGGAATGGAAGCAGTTTGGGGGAGAAGACGACTCAACTAGAGCTAATCTGTAGTCTGAAGAGCTTATGCAATGGTCTGTTTTTCTCTCATGGCAGCCTGATGGGATGGATGCTATCAGGTGATTGTGGAGAAAGGAGAAGCCCAATGCAGCTGGTCCATTAGCAGAATTGATGGATGGTTCAGCTAGCCATCAACTCCTCTGATGTAAAGCCCAACTGAATGAAGAAGGGAGTTTCTGATCCTATGAGAAGCAGACAAAACTTAGTGGAGAAAGCAGGGGGCATAGCCAGCACACTATAAGTAAGGGGTTGCTGACAAATTGGTTGACCCCTACATTGGCAAGGGCTGCTCAGATCAACTTTATACATCTGAATATTACTGTGGTGAGGACAACACAACGAGGTCGACATTAGTGTCATGCCCTGTTGGTGAGCTTTCCAGGTGCATTTTTCTCTTGGGCCTCAAACACCTGGGCAAAAGGATGTGGCTTCAGGTTGCCTTGGAGGCATACTGTTTACATGACACATGCCCTGAACATAGCCTGAAGCCATGCAGAGGCCACATCATTTGTAAAGAACCAGGCCAAGAAGGAGCAGATAGAATTCACTCCTTCCGGTGGCCTAGTTCAGAACTGCGGGGTTGGTTGGATTGGGACTCCATTTGGGGCCTTGTATTATTATTATTATTATTATTATTATTGGGAGTATTATTATTTTTATTAATATCCCTCCTTTCTCCCAATAATGGGACTCAAGGAGCTAACAACATATTTAAAAACATATTTAAACTATATAAAATCATTAATAAAATGTAAATATAAGAGTTATTTAAAAACTGATTAAACAATTTATAAAGTTAAAACTTTTAAACAGTAAAATCTATTAAAAGATGATATATAAACCTTGTAAAATAGCACCACACAAGATTAAAATCCCCACCACAGTCAGTTTTTTAAAAGCTTAGTGGTATAAAAAATGTTTTGACTTGCTGATGGAAGGAGAGCAAGGACAGAGCCATCCTGGCTTCTCTGAGGGAGGGGCGGGGGTCCAAACTCTGGGAGCAGCCACCAAGAAGACCATCTCCCTTGTGCCCACTGAATAAGTCTGGGAAGGTGGTCAGACACAGAGGAGGGCTTCTCCAGATAGTCTTAGAACTCTAAGGGGCTCAGAACTAGATGGCTGCTTTTAGAACCAGAACTTGGGACAACATTCTTATGACTTCAGGCATAAGAATCTCTCAGGAAGTCCTTGCACTGTTTCATCTTGAAAATCACTATATTTGCAGTATATGTAAAACTTGCCAATTGTAGTCCAAATGAAGGAGTTTTACTTCTGTTGGAGGAAAAAACTTCCAAGAATTACGTAAGTCCCCATCCATTGTTCCTTCTTATTAGACCTTCCCCAATTGCAGCCAAATTCAGTGTCTTCAAACCCAGGAAACATATTTAGGGATACTTCTTGAGAAATGCAAGGTTCTCTGCCTAAGAAAGGGACAATTACAGGATGGGGCAACCTGGATCTGTAGGGAAGTTACTTTTCTGTTGCTAAAGGAATTGAACTTTTATTACCAGACTTTTATTGACCTTTGTGCCTGCTCCTCACATGGCCAAGAAGAAGAATGAATTTTGAATGCACTGAGATCCCCCCAGAACAACTGAACTACAACAGAAACAACATTTGATACAAACTGTAGGCCTATGACTCTACCATCATCACTTTTCTTCTCCTGCATGCTTTTAAAAAACATATTTTGCCTGATGAAGAAACCAGTGCAGCTTTGAAAGATTGCATGATTTGTTTTCTGCATTTTGGTTGACCAACAAAGGTATCACTCCTTTGTGGATTTTCTTATATTTTGCTGCATGCCCAACATGGCTACCCCTAAATATGCTTCTTGTCCCTGTTCTGGAGTTTCATCTCATGAGATTGTTAACTCTAACACTAGTGGACCACAGGCTGAACAAGAGTCAGCAATGTGATGTGGCAGCTAAGAAAGCCAATGCAATTCTAGGCTGCATCAATAGAAGTACAGTGTCAAGATCAAGGGAAGTAATAGAATCATAGAATCATACAGTTGGAAGAGACCACAAAGGCCATCCAGTCCAACCCCCTGCCATGCAGGAACTCCCAATCAAAGCATCCCCGACAGATGGCCATCCAGCCTCTGCTTAAAGACCTCCAAGGAAGGAGACTCCACTACTCTCCAAGGGAGTGTGTTCCACTGTCAAACCTCCCTTACTGTCAGGAAGTTCCCCCTAATGTTGAGGTGGAATCTCTTTTCTTGGAGCTTACATCCATTGTTTCGGGTCCTAGTTTCTGGAGCAGCAGAAAACAAGCTTGTTCCCTCCTCAATATGACATCCCTTCTAATATTTAAACGGCTATCATATCACCTCTCAGCCTTCTCTTCTCCAGGCTAAACATCCCCAGCTCCCTAAGTCGTTCCTCATAGGGCTTGGTTTCCAGACCCTTCACTATTTTAGTTGCCCTCCTTTGGACACGCTCCAGTTTCTCCACATCCTTTTTGAATTGTGGTGCCCAGAACTGGACACAGTATTCCAGGTGAGGCCTGACCAAAGCAGAATAGAGTGGCACTATTATTTCTCTTGATCTAGACACTATACTTCTACTGATGCAGCCTAAAATTGCATTGGTCTTTTTAGCTGCTGCATCGCACTGTTAACTCATGTTCAACTTGTGGTCCACCTGGATTCCTAGATCCCTTTCACACGCAGTCTCATTCAGCCAGGTGTCCCCCATTGTATATCTGTGCTTTTCGTTTTTCCGCCCTAAGTGCAGTACCTTACATTTCTCTGTGTTGAATTTCATTTTGTTAGCTTTGGCCCAGCTTTTTAGTCTGTTCAAGTCATTTTGAATTTTGATCCTGTCCTCTGGGGTATTAGCTACTCCTCCTAATTTGGTGTCAGCTGCAAATTTGATAACTATGCCCCCAATACCATCCTCCAAGTCATTAATAAAGATATTGAATAGGGCCCAGGACAGAGCCCTGTGGCACCCCACTGGTCACTTCTTTCCAGGTTGAAAAGGAGCCATTGCTGAGCACCCTTTGCGTTCGACCAGTCAACCAATTACAAATCCATGTAACAGTTACTTTGTCTAGCCCACATTTTACCAGCTTGTTTGCAAGAATGTCATGGGGAACCTTGTCAAAGACCTTACTGAAATCAAGATATACTATATCCACAGCATTCCCTTCATCTACCAAGCTGGTAATTTTATCAAAAAAAGAGATCAGATTTGTCTGGCATGACCTGTTTCTCTGAAACCCATGTTGACTTTTTGTGATTATGAAATTACCTTCCAGATATTCACAGACTCTCTGTTTAATGATCTGCTCCAGAATCTTTCCTGGTATTGATGTCAGACTAACTGGACGATAATTGTTGGGATCCTCTTTTTTCCCCTTTTTGTAGATGGGGACAACATTTGCCCTCCTCTAGTATGCTGGGACTTCTCCTGTTTTCCAGGAGTTCTCAAAGATTATTGCCAATGGTTCCGATATTATGTTTGCCAGTTCTTTTAATACCTTTGGATGTAATTCATCTGGTCCTGGAGACTTATATTCATTTAGATTAACCAGGTATTCCTGTACTATCTCTTTACTTATTATGTGCTGAAATTCTCCTATTCTGTCCTCTGCTCCATTATCCTCAGGTTGAGCACCCTTTGCCTTTTCTGAGAAGACTGAAGCAAAGAAGGTGTTGAGTAATTATGCCTTTTCTCTGTCCCCTGTTAACTTTTTGCCATCTTCCCCACACAGTGGCTCTTTGGTGATTTCCCCATTTTTCCATTTCTTATACATGTTCCGTTTAAAACTTAGTTCAGTTGCAAGTTCCTTAGTCATTCATCCTGGTTTCTTGAGACACCTCCCATTTTTTCTCCTTGTTGGCACGGTTTGAAATTGTGCCTTCAGTATCTCCCTTTTGAGAAACTCCCATCCGTCTTGAACTCCCTTCTCTTTTAGTATTCCTGTCCATGGGATCACCCCCAGTATTTCTCTAAGTTTAGTAAAATCAGCTTTCCTAAAGTCTAGAATGCATGTCTGACTGTGCCTGGCTTCTCCTTTCCACTGTATAATAAACTCCAGGAGGACATGATCACTCCCGCCTAGGGATCCCACCACTTGCACCCCATTAACTAGGTCTTCCCTGTTAGTTAGGATCAGATCCAAAATAGCTGACTCCCTTGTTGCCTCTTCCACCTTTTGGACAATGAAATTGTCTTTGAGGCAAGTGAGGAATTTGCTAGACCTTGAGGATTTTGTTGAGTTTGACTTCCAGCAAATATCAGGATAGTTGAAGTCACCCATCACTACTATATTTCTCCTTTCTGAGTGTGTGGTCATCTGTTCTAGAAAGGCATCATCCAATTCTTCTGCCTGAGTTGGGGGTCTGTAGTAGACTCCCACACTAACATCCCTGTTGTTTCCCTCCCCTTTAATTTTATCCAGATGCTCTCCACCTGGTTTCCAGGATTGATGTCCTGGATTTCTTATTTTCTGCATAGTAGTACCATTCTATTCTGCTTTGGTCAGATGTCACCCGTAATATTGTTTAGGTCACTACATTTCAAGAGTAATGTGGACAAGCTGGAGTGTGTCTAGAGAAGGACAACCAAAATGGTGAATGGTCTGGAAACTATGCTGTATGAGGAATTACTTAGGGAGCTGGGTGTGTTTAGCCTAGAGAAGAGATGTTTAAGGGGTGACATGATAGCCATGTTTAAATGTTTGATGGGGTGTCATATTGAGGCTGGAGCAAGCTTGTTTTCTGATGCTCCAGAGACCAGTACACAGAGCAATGGATTTAAGCTATATCTCTTTTCTAACTCAACGTTAGGAAGAACTTCCTGACAGTAAAGAGATTTTCACACAGGCAAAAGTGACAGGATCATAGTGGGATGCTACCATCAATATTGAGCAATTGTGCAAAGATGATCAGATGCCGCCACGATAATCATGTCATTATCATGTGAATGAAGAGGAATTCTCCTGTTACTTTTTATTCATGGGACTTTCCCATGAAGAAAAATTGGCACTAGAATCAGATGTTGTCTGATAATTTTCATACAATTGTGACAGGAGCATCCCGCTATGCTCCCATCACTTTTGCCCATGTGAAAATCTCAATTAAAAGCTGTTTGAATGTACTCCCTTGGAATGTGGTGAAGTCTCCTTCTTTGGAGGTTTTTCAGCAGAGCCTGGATGGCCTCCTGTCTAGAGTGCCTTGATTGTATATTCCTATGTGTTAGCTATTCTGTATGCTTTTTTGGCTGAAGGGTGGGGTATAAATGCTCTAAATGAATGAATAAATAAACATTCTACACAGTATAACATTTTGCAGAAAAACATTAGATTGTAGATCATGAGCTTTTTTTGCAATGCCTACTTCCTACCTGGTAGGTTGGGATGTTTTTCTATGGGGTGTTTCAGCGTGTCAAGACATTCTTTCCTATTATGGATGAGAAAGTGTATGAATATTCTTACATAATGCAGGCATCAATACACACATGGGCCAGCATCGTGTTAGTGTCATATATATGCCCATGTTCCCTTACACCTGCAGTTGTCCTTTTCTGTCCATTGTGCAGTGGGTGGTTGTGTAAGTAGAGTTGTACAACTGTAACAATTTCACATGCGCCTAAAACGTACTGTCAGACTCAGCTAGAGTAGAGGCATCCAATTAATTGGATCCATGTTTCAACAATTGATTGAATGGCTTTACTCTAGCTAGGACTAAGGAACAGGGTTTGAGCCATGTAGTTGTACCTTCTTGGATGGTGCAGAACTGGTTGCCAGTTGTGCCTTCAAGACACAACTTTAATCATTAGGAAATGGGCCCAGTGCATTATCCATTGCACAGTGGGATAATAAGCAGCTACATGGCAGATATGCAATTCGTTCCACAATGCTGGTATTCAGCAGAAGGATGATGTAGTGCAGTCATCACATAACTGTGTGAGTGTAACTTTGTACAACACAAGCATGATATAGGATCTTGGTTAACATCTATATACTGGTGATACATCTGTAGAGATCATCCATGAGGTGGCACCTCATTGTATCCACATGACAGTGTCTGTGCTTGTAGAGCAGATCTTCTTCTTTAGCTTTGGTTCTCAATATTTGGTTCTCCAGCCAGCTTTGCCAGTGGTCAGGGACTGTGGGAGCTGAAGTCTAAAACATCTGGGATCAGAGTTTGAATACCACTGTTCTAGATATATTCCCCACAATCCATGGATCAAGACCAACAGGGATTTAGGAATGGGGCCATTGGGTGCAACTCCATCCTCCCCTTTACATAATTGTTAATAGCATGATGGCAAATGGCTGATCATACCTATTGTGAGTTTGCATTATTCTTTTAATAGGGAAAGATCATAATTAAGGAACATATATAACAATAACTACTACTAATACTGCTACTTATTCCATGTTTATCAGTTCTTATAAATGTACTCCACAAATGAAAAAACTAATACAAGTAAACTGTTTTGCAATCTGATGCAGATGAAATCTGAACTAGGTGCAGCCAGAATACCCAAAGCTCAAAATTAATTAATGGAAATTAGTTCCTGGGCCTAAAGGCATGAATCCTTGTTTTTATTTTTATTCCATTTATAATGAGCACCCAGTACAGGGCAAGCGCTTTTATAAATATTAAATGTCAATCCATTATTTTAGTTGATCCATTCATTATATTAACCCCTTTTTTAGTACTGTAGGAGGGTAAGATTTAAACTGGAGGATAGTTAGAAATAACATTGCTGGCCTCTAATGGCCTTCCAACACTTATCATTCTATGGCCAAGATCCTAGATTAAGCAGGCAGAGCGTAATGTTCTGCTGACACAGTTCCATACTCTCCTCACAACATGGGAGTTGTCAAGATGTGGGGGGGCTGGGGTAGGAGAGGAGGTGGCAATCTAGACAATGAAGCAGTGGTCTTGGCCATATGTGGAAAGAAACAAATGTATTATCCCAAATGGAGCATGCTCCCATTTTTCTTCCCCTTCCTGCCTAACCTAGCCCAGTGGCCTTTTAATCAACTATGGAGATTATCGCATTAGGATATAAACTGGTTTACCTGAAATGGCTTAAAATTAGAAGCGGGTGGCATCCTGATATTATCAGGTGCATTTAGCTGCCGAAATCACTGCCTGGGAGCAGCCTGCTCAGGTAAGCTGGTTTATATTCCAGGTGTGGAATATCCTCCATTGGGCCTAGCCTTAAAAATATTGTATTTAGTCTTTTAAAGGGGGGGTATTGTATTACTGTTATTGTTGTAATGTATGTTTTATAATGCGATAAGGCATTATGTTGCTTCCCTCCACCTCCTGGCAAACAATAGCAGTGGTGTCCACAAAGAGCTTGTCAGTTGCAAGGGAGAGGCTGGAGAGAGCACAAGGGGCTAGTGAATACCCCATTGCACCAAATTCAAAAGGTGCAATGTGGTATTCACTACCCTTTGTGCTCTCTCCAGATTCAAATTCAAAAGGAAACACACCCTCATGTAGCACACACTCCTGTAACTAGCAAATTTCAAATTATGTAGATGGTATTGTTTGCTAATTGGATACATGCAAAATGGAGCGGTAGCTTCACAGCATCATCATTAGAACACTGCAGCAGAGAATTCTAAGTACCTCACCAAACACAGGATTCTATAGTTTGGAAACATGGTCATTAAAATGGTATGAAGCTACTATAACTGTGTAGTGAGATCCAGTTGAATGCTGACACAGCATGAAGAACTGCCAGCAGCATTATGCAGAATGTCAGACATAATGACACAGAGGCGTTCTGAGGGAGGATGATGGGCACAGTGGTGCTCTCCCAGTTCTACCTTAATGACTATCAATGGGCATTTGGATCAGGGGCAGAAATGCACCTGGTTCCATCCAACTGTCATGGACTAGCCTAGAGGAAAACTGCTTCACAAGGAAGTTGTGGAAACCATCTTTGTCAATATTTGAAAAAAAAATTACACTAACTCAAAATCAGTATCTTTAGTACAAGTTTGATAGATGATTCCTTTTTTTTTTTTTTTTTTTATAAATTATTTATTAAATCTTGAATAAAAAACACAAAACACATCTTAACAAATAATTACACCTAAAACAAAGACAAAAAACTATAACAACAAAGACATATACAACAAATTATCACTAATAACAAAAAAACATATTACAAAAGAACATAAAGCACAATAAAACACAGCTTATCGTAAATACATGAATCCTTAATTATGTCTCACACACAAGAAAAAAAAAATACTTCCTGAGTTTTGACTCAGTAGCTATTTCCCCTTAACTACACACTTATCTCCGAAGCAAACCTGTCCTGGAGCTATTGCTTTTAACCACCCTAAACATTCTCAAATACATAAAAAAAGAACAAAAAAGAGCTCACTAGCCAATTGTTAACAACAAGATATCCCCATCACAGCTTATTTACACGAAGTATATATGCTTAGGTCATAATATAAATTTAAACTCTCTCATACATTATCTTTGCCCCAGTCCTTATCTTTTTCAAAATTATTTTTAACTCAAAATTACTAACCAGCTTATAATTTCATACCGAAAAAATCAGCTTATCTCTAAATTCGCTGGACTCCAAATATTCCTTAACTGGCTCCCAGACTTTTTTACAAATGGACCATGATTCTCCTCTTAAACATGATGTTAGCTTATCTACCCCTATCAAGTCAATCAGCTTAACTAACCATTCTTCTGTTGTCGGTATCCTTTCAGATTTCCATTTGGCAGCATAAACTAACCTAGCAGATGTTGTTATATAAAATATCAATTTACCAAACTCCCTTTCTAACTTAGCGTCATCCACCATTCCTAGCAAATAAAATTTGGGATCCATTCTTCCTCTTATTGGAATGATCTGTGTCACTGCTTTATGTATGTTCTTCCAAAATTTTTTGGCTATTTTACAATTCCACCATGCGTGAATAAAGGTCCCTTTCTCTTCCTTACACTTCCAACAAAGGCCACTAACACCCTTCTGCATCTTAGCTAGTTTTTCCGGTGTTAAATACCATCTGAACTGCATCTTGTGGAAGTTCTCTCTTAGGTCATAACAAAGTGAGTATTTAATTCTGTGGGACCAGGATTTTTCCCACTGCTCTAGTGGTATTACTTGCTTTATATCCTTTGCCCATTTAATCATATTGTCTTTTACAATCTCGTCCTCCAATTCAAATTTTAATAACACCTCATAGAACTGTGATATTTTAACATTCTTACGGCCGTCTAGGATTGCTTCAAAATCTTTATCTCCTTTTCCGATCCCTGTTGTGGTTAAGTCAGTTTTAAACCTCATTTTAAATTGGTGGTACAAAAACCAACTACAATTAAGGCCTCTTTCCCTTAATTCTTCTCTCGACAGCAACTCCATCTGAGCAGCACCTTTCTGTACTTTTATCAGATCTTGGTAGGTGGCCCATTTATTCTCATATAACCTTTCTCTGGGGAAGAGCGCTTCATTTACAGAGGCCCATAATGGGATTTTTTTACATAACCTATCTTTATATTTATTCCATACATTTATAAGTGCTCTACGCACAAAATGGTTTAAAAAATCTCTGTTCACTTTAGTCTTATTATAAAAGAGGTAAGCATGCCAACCATATCTTAGGTCTACACCTTCTAAAGCCAATACCTCCTTGTTTTTTAAAAAAAACCAATCTGAGAGCCACCAAAAACAACAAGCCTCATAATAGATCTTAAGATTTGGAACGGCTAAGCCTCCCCGCTCAACTTTGTCATAGAGAATTTTCATTTTTACTCTTGGTTTTTTCCCACCCCATAAAAATTTTGACAAATCCCGATGCCATTCTTTGAAAGGAGCCTGCTTATGGATAATTGGAAGGTTCTGGAAAAGAAATAAAATCTTAGGTAATACACACATCTTAATCACCGAGATCTTACCTAATAAAGATAAGTTTAAGTTGTTCCATCTTTTTAAATCTTTCCTAATATCTTGCCATTTTTTTTGATAATTTTTCCTATACAGATCTACATTCTTAGGTGTCAGGATAACGCCTAGATACTTTACCTCACTTTTTATAGTAAATCCAGTTGTGTTCACAATGGCCTTCTTCTCATGATCAGAAAGATTAATGGTCAAAATTCCAGTCTTGTTCTTATTTACTCTCAACCCTGAGGCCTTAGCAAAAGCCCCCAACTCTTCACATACCTCCTCGATTCTCTCAGGGTTCGTTATGGTTAAGACCAAGTCATCAGCGTAAGCCTTAAGTTTCATCTCCATGCTTTTTATTTTAACGCCCTTAATTCTAACATTCTCCCTGATCTTGAAATTCAATATTTCTAAAACCATCAAAAACAGCAAAGGGGATAAAGGACAGCCTTGTCTGGTGCCCTTTTGAACCTCCAGTGGTCTAGATCTTTCTGTGTTCACAACTATTCTAGCCATCTGTGTCTCGTATATTATCTCTACCCATTTAAGAAATCTATGTCCCACATTTATTTTTTCCAGGCATTTTTTTAAGAAAAACCAGTCCACATTATCGAAGGCTTTTTCAAAATCGATAAAAATCAAAGCTAGTTTCCGATTGATGTCTTTTTGGTGATATTCAATTATGTTTAAAATGTGCCTAATATTGTCTTTTATGCTTCTTCCCGGGAGGAAACCATTTTGGTCTTTGGAAATCCAATCTGGGAGTATTCTTTTCAGTCTTTCCGCTAAAATTGCTGCAAAGATTTTATAGTCAGCATTAAGTAAAGATATTGGGCGGTAGTTTCTGATATTTGTTTTGTCTGTGCCTTCTTTATATATTAAACAAATATTTGCATCAGCCCATGTAGTAGGACTACCACTTTGCTCTAACTCCCTGAAAACCTTTAACATAATTGGGGCCACGTTATCCATAAAGATCTTGTAATATTCTGCGGGGAACCCATCGGGCCCAGCCGTTTTCCCTGTTTTACTTTTTTTAATAGCATCATACACTTCCTGCAGTGTAATTTCAGCATTGAGAACATCCCTGTGCTCATCCTTCATTTCATGAATATTACAGTTATATAAATAACTCTCCACTTCTCCCTCAATTATATGCCGCATTTTATATAGCTGACTATAAAATTTCCAAATTGCATTCTTTAAATCTGCTTGCTTAACTATCTCCCTTCCGTCCTCCTTCAATTTATTTATTACCATTCTGGCCTTGCCCTGCCGTACTCTAGCTGCTAAAAGTTTCCCTGGCTTATTCGCGTTTTCAAAAACTCTCTGTTTCACATACCTCATTTTTTTCGCAATGTCCTCTGACAGCCAGAGGGCCATTCTCTGCTCCAGTCTCTTTATCTCTTTCAATAGATTATCACTTTGGGGTTTCTGTTTAAGTTCTAGCTCTTTAACCCTTAGTGAATTCTGGATTTCGTTTAACTCTTTATGCCTTTTCTTCTTATATTCAGAGCCCTTTTTTATAAATATGCCTCTAATCACTGCTTTAGAAGCGTCCCAAATCACCTTGGAGGGGGTATGTTGATCCTCATTTTCCAGAAAGTAATATTTTAATTGGGTTTTTACCTCCTGCAAAACCTCATCATTTCTCAATAGTACATCATTAAGTCTCCAATTGTATTCTTGAGGTGCTTCCTTAAGTCCCATGACCAGGGGGGTATGGTCAGATCTAAATCTTGGCAACAACTCTATCTTGGAGGTCCATGGGCACAAGTTTTTAGACAACAAAAACATATCAATGCGCGACCAAGACCTGTGCCTATCTGAAAAATAAGTAAAATCATTAATAGTGCCATTTAAAACCCTCCATGCGTCTGTCAAATCAAATTGTTCCATCATGCCAAAAAAATCTGTAGGGAGTTTCCCTTGGTTAGATGTTACCCTTTTATAAGTTAGCCTATCCTGAACAGGGTCAATGACCCCGTTAAAATCCCCCATCATTATAACATTTTCAACATTTAGCTCAATCAACTTTTGCAAAAGATACTTATAAAATTTACCTTTATTTTTGTTTGGGGCATAAATACCGACAATCGTCACATTAAGACTTGACCACATAATATCTACTATCACGCAACGACCTCTAGAATCAATCCACACTTTCCTGGGTTTGAGTACATCCTTGACATAAATTACAACCCCACGTTTCCTATTCTCAGCGGCTGCTATAAATTCAATACCTAGTCTAGTGTTTTTAAGTAAATGTGTATCATCAGCTTTTATCTTTGTCTCCTGTAAGCAGACTAAGTCACAGTTCACCTTATATAAAAAATGAAACATCTGTTTACGCTTAATGGGTCCATTCAGGCCCTTAACATTCCAGGAAATGAATCTTCTTTGTTTAATCTGCTGCATCCTCGCTAATAGATCCCTCATCCTCGCCAACTTCGTCTATATCACTTTCGGATTCAATATTCATATCAATATTTCCCGGGGCCATATCCCCGGCAAAGCCTCCTTCCCTCTTAGAGCCATTTATATCGTCTTCCTTCACCCCATCCTGTTCCTGAGCCTGTTCCTCGTCAACGCCACTTTCCAACAACTTCTCAAGCAATCCCTTCTCTAGCAATGTCTTTTTTTCTCTTCTGCTACTTTTCTTTCTTTTAATCACTCTATTTTCCTCCCTTTCTCTATCCGGCTTCTCTTCTATTGGTTTCTCCTTTTTGTCTTTGTTTCTAGAATCTTTCTTAGAAGTATCTTCCCTATCCTCATTAGGCTTCCTCTTGCTTTCAAATCTTTCATCCACCTTAAATTCCCCCCTATACTTTCTCCAAAATTCTTTAGCTTCGTAGAGGGATCTTAGCTCAACTTTAGTCATTTTAAACCAAAATGTAAGTCCCTCTGGAATCAGCCATCTGTAAATAATATGAAATTTTTGGAGTTGACTAGTTAAGAAAGTATATTCTTTCCTTCTTCTCATTACGTTGGGAGCAACATCTTTAAAAATCTTAAGTTCCACTCCGTTAACAATAAACGGAGTCTGTGCTTGGGTAGTCAAAATTTGATCCCGTATCTGCCTTCTTACAAAATTCACTACTATGTCTCTAGGAACATTCCTTTGGGAAGCTACCTTCGAGTTTAAACGAAAGATTTTATCTATTTCAAGCTCACAAAGATGTTCTGGTCTGCTCAAGAAGTTAGCTAAAGGAGGTAACAAAATTTCCATTAACTTTTCCCCTTCCTGCTCTGGTAGGCCTCTCAATTTTACAGATCTTTCTCTATGTCTTGCATCAATTTTAATCCTCTCTTCGTCCATATACCTAGGAAGATCAGTTAACCCTTCAATTTTCTCTTCAAATTTCCCTTGTTTCTCTTCCAAATTTCCCATTCTAGTTTTCATTTTGCTAAATTCAAGGGACATTTTGTCTATTGCTCGTCTCACATCCTTCATTTCTGACCTCAATTCCTCCTTCATTTCAGTTTTGAGGTCATTCATATCTTGACGAAGGTCATGAATTTCACGACTTAAATCACTTCTCATCGCTTTTATCTCCTCAAGTAACTTTGCATATATATCTCCTCCACTAGCCTGCTCTAGGGAGGGCCTTCTCTGTTGTGAGGATTGTGAGGGTTGAGGCCTCGTAGTCTGGCTTCTAAGATTCATAGACATTCTGATATTAAAAAATTTAATGAATAATTCCAAATCGAAGAGAGGATAGAGAGACCTAGTATTCTAAATATTACACCTATCTCCACTATATTATCCTTAAATATGCAAGCCCTCAAGCATTAAATACTTGCTCTCCTATATAGTTCCCAATTAATATAGAATTAATCTCCCTATTGCACACTTGGTTTGATAGATGATTCCAGGTACGTTCTTTAGCTAAATCCTATTGTTACGCCTGAATCAGTTGGATGTACCTATGTGTTGACTCCCCATCCAACAATTATTTCAATAGGTCTACTCTAGTCGGGTTAATTGAACAGGGTTCTGGCCTTTAGGGCTGCTGCCATGCTGGAAAATTGATGCCTTTTGACACCAGTTAAACTGCCATGGCTCTATGCTACGGAATCCTGGGATTTGTAGTTTGCTCTGGCACCAGAGCTCTCTGATAGTTCTAAATAGCCCACAAAACTGCAAATTCCAGAATTCCACACAATTGAGCCATAACAGTTAAAGTAGTGTCAAACTGCACTAATTTTGCAAGGTAGATGCAGCCTACCTCTGAGAAATTTTGAAGGCGGTTGAAAGGGCTGACTAGACTAATGCATGCATGTACTCTACATTGGGGGCAGGGAGAGCAGACATATGTCTAAGTAGCAGTTTACAGTTCAAATGAACATTTGAGAAGGATATGGAAGGTCATAAGGGACTGTGAAAGGAAGAACTTTTATTTTAAAAAATCCTAATAATTTTCTCAGCAGGCACCATAAGATAGCTATGCCGTATCAACAAAGAAAACAAAGAGATGCAGTGATGTATTTCTAGAAGTGATTCATTCATCTCCTATGTTTACAATGCAAAATTGCCCCCCAAAGTATCTCATAGCAAATAAAATTAAGAGTGGATCTGCATTGTTTTCACGGTGCTCATTTCTAAGGCCATTCCATTCCATTCTATTCTCACATCTCATTGTCTTTTTAAAAAATACATCATGTAAATTTGTTTTTAAATACTTATTCCTGAATATTTTCTCACAAAATATACTTCTGAATATATTAACTCAAAACACTCAATTTCTAAATATATTTAATGCTAAAACAGCATATATAACAATGTTTTGCATTTTTCCTTTTTTTAAAATACTCTTTATTGCAATTTTATAAAATTAACATAAACATACACAATACAAGACAAAATATAATAAACATATAATAACATGTAAACATATACTAACATATAATTCTAAAAATAAGACTTCCTTATGCCTAATTCCAAGTATTAGTTTATTCTTGTTATCAAAATTTACACACTTCACATTCACATTCATGTGAACGTTTTCCTAAGCCTTTGTTGATTTTGTTAAACTACTATAATAATGAGATATATAAGTCTCTTTATTTAAATCTGTGTTTCTCTATATATGTGTCTTATACCTCCTATTTATATTTATAATATGTTTATAATTTTATTTTGACTTTTAGAGGTTCTATTCCGTCTTTTCTGACTCTGAGATTTTTAGTTATCCATTAAGAGTTAGTTATCTTATATATATTAGTTTGAATCCTATCTATTAATATTCCCCATTTTTTACTGAATTTGCTCTTCCATTTCAGTTTTCTCTGAAGATGCTAGCCACAGATGCTGGCGAAACGTCAGAAAGAAACTCTTCTAGAACATGGCCACACAGCCCGAAAAACCCACAAAAACTATTTGACTGAATTGTCCATTAGCTCTATTTCTCAACATATAGGTTAATTCGTCCATTTCAATATATTCTAATAATTTCCAGTACCATTGTAGAATCGTCGGTATCTTATCTTGTTTCCATGTTGTGGCATAGGTTACTCTAGCAGCTATTAACATAAAAAATATTTCCTTCCCATATTTCTTTTCAAATTGATCATCTGTTATTCCCAATAAGTATAACTTTGGATCTTTGTCAAATTTCGTTTGAAGGATTTCCTGGATTTCTCTATGAATCTCATCCCAATATTTTTTGGCTAATGGGCAAAACCACCACATGTGGTAGAAGGTACCTTTATATTTCTGGCACTTCCAGCATTTATCTTTGTTATCTTTTTTTAATTTCGCTAACTTTACAGGAGTAAGGTACCATCTATATTGAAGTTTATAGAAACTCTCTTTCATGTTATAATTTAAAGTATGTCTTATTTTGGATTTCCATAATTTTTCCCATACCTCCATGTTGATTGGGCCCAGATCTTGTGCCCATCTAATCATGCATTCCTTTACTTGTTCATCCTCCGTCTCCCATTGAAGTAGGACTTTATATAATTTCGATATTAAATGGTCAGTTTCTTTTAATAATATTTTTTCTATATCACTATCTGCTGGTATTATTTCATATAGCTTATAATCAGTTATAAACCTTACACATTTCATTTCTGGGCAGAATTTCTGTAATAAAGATGTTTCTGTTTCAGATGATACCCATAATTATAAATGACATACTGTTCAGAAATTGGCAAAGTGAAATAACAAATTTCATATGGGCTGGAAGGAAACCTAGGATTAAAGCTAAAATCTTACAAGATACACCCCAAACAGGGGGACTCGGACTTCCAAATTTAAAGTTATACTATCACGCCTGTGTATTAGAATGGGTAAAAGATTGGATCAGACTTAAAGACAGAAGGTTATTATATCCAGAAGGGATAGATAATGTTTTTGGTTTCTATGCTTATTTGTATTATGAGGAGAGAAAACGGAGGGATCCCAGGAAGAGAAAGGGTTGCAAAAGAGGAAAGAAAATGGAGCAATGAAGGCAAGAGAAGGGGTTGCAAAAGAGGAGAGAAAACGGAGGGATCCCAGGAAGAGAAGGGGTTGCAAAAGAAGAAAGAAAATGGAGCAATGAAGGCAAGAGAAAGGGTTGCAAAACGAGAGAGAAAACGGAGCAATGAAGGCAAGAGAAGGGGTTGCAAAAGAGGAAAGAAAATGGAGGGATCCCAGGAAGAGAAGGGGTTGCAAAAGAGGGAAGAAAATGGAGCAATGAAGGCAAGAGAAGGGGTTGCATAAGAGGAGAAAACGGAGCAATGAAAGCAAGAGAAAGGGTTGCAAAAGAGGAGAGAAAACAAAGGAATCCAACAAGAAAAGGGGATGAGAAAGAGGAGAGAAAATGGAGGAATCCAGGCAAGAGGAGAAAGAGGAGGGGGGGGAGAAAAGAAAGAAGCCACTTCTAAGATTGTTGTTGTTGTTGTTGTTGAATGCCTTTGAGTCATTTCCGACTTATGGCAACCCTAAGGCGGCCTTATCATGGTGTTTGCTTGGCAAGGTTTCTTCAGAGGGGAGTTTGCTGTTGCCTTCTCCTGAGGCTGAGAGAGTGTGACTTTCCCAAGGTCACCCAGTGGGTTTCATGGCCAAGTGGGGACTCAAACCCTGGCCTCCAGAGTCATACTCCGATACTCAGACAGGGTGACCAAATGTCTTAAATGCAAAGGAGGATGACTCACTACAAAAAATGTAGGACACACAAGAAAAAAATGTAGAGAAAGCTAAAAACATAAATGTAAATCCATGCTTCTTGCTCTGTGCTCAAAATGGAGGATGTTTTGGAATTCCTCCTGGAGAGAGGGTTGACATGGATGGCATGTCCTGGAAAAGAGGAGGCTAAGTAGCTCATCGAACTACAAATCCAAGAGCTCTCATAATATGGAGCCATGGCAGTTAAAGCTGTGTCAAACTGCATCAGTTCTGCAGTATGGATGCAGCCTGAGTCTGCACTGCAGAAATAATGCAGTTTGATACTGCTTTAACTGCCATGGCTCCATCCTATGGACTCCTAGGATCTGCAGTTTGCTTTGTTTTACCATCCGATGTCATCTGGGGGAGAGAGACTAAGCCCAGCACCACCCGGCCTAGAATAAGAAGAACCCTTACTTCTTAAAGGACAGATGGGATTCGGGATTTTATGTTCTGTTTAATCTATGGAAATTGTAATGTTGTAAGCTGCCCCGATTGCTCTGCAGAGGGGCGGGATATAAATAAAATTTATTATTATTATTATTATTATTATTATTAATTATTATTGTGGTACCAGAGCTCTCTGACAGAAAAGGCTAAATATCTCACAAAACTGCAAATCCCAGAATTCCATAGCCTTGAGCCAGGGCAGTTAAAGCGGTGTCAAACTGCTTTAATAAATTTCTGCAATGCATTTGAATTAAAATTACCATACTGAAATTAAATCTGATGTTTTGTTTTTTAATTTTTATTTGGTGTGTGTTGGAAGGGGGGGTCGTCTTATATGGCGAGTATATCCCAAACTCTATATTTTGACTGGAAAAGTTGGGGGTCGTCTTATATGCCCAGTCATCTTATGCGCTGGAAAATACGGTGTATTAGTGTTTAATCAGAGCCTCCTTCTCATAAGTCCAGTGGATCTGGCCCTACTTCTGGAGCTCCATCTTCAATTTGATATCCCTAGTATAGTTCCTAGATATAGGGTCTGGCACTCCATCTGAGAGCCTAGTCCCCTTGCTAGGCCCACCCTCTGTCATGTCACAGGGAGTTGTCAGTAGGTCTCTGTTTCTGGCTCTAAAATTCCAGGGCCTGGGTTAGTCCCCTAGGACCAGCAAATTGAATACTGGAGAGGGCTCCTGTACCTTTAATGGAGGGAATTTCAACACATGTTGCTTGTCACACAACCAGGTAACAAAGAACACTTGCTGAAATTCCCTTGCATACACAACCATTAAAGGTACAGAAGCCCTCTCCAATTTTCAGTTTGGCAACCCTAATTCTGGCCTGAAAACCCTATTCCCTGCAGATATTTAATGATGGCTGTCACATCATTTTCATATTATAAGAGAAAACATGAGCCACATACCATTTCTGGGCATACAAGCCGGACTCACACAGTGGAATGAAAATGGAGAGGAGAGGTAGAAAAGAGAAGGATATTCTGACCATGCTAGAACACAGAAGTGAGCAATTAACAAGTTGTTACAGCTAGGCTCATGTCTCCAAATTGTTGGAATGGAGGTGGTGCACCCAGTGGTGTCATTAGGGGAGTGCATAGGGTGTAGAAAGCACCCGGTGACACCCTTATAAGCAGCTGGGCAAGTGAGAAAGGCATTGTATCCTTTCTTGCTCGCCCAGCAGCTGCGCAAGACCCAAAATGGCCATCCAGAGCCACAGCACTGTCCAGCACTCCTGCTTCCAGGATCAAATCCCAAATGGCCCAAATCCCAAATGGCGATTGGAGGCCAGCACTGACCCCTCTTACCAAACAGCACCTTCTGCTTAGAGGGTAGTGCTTTTCATTGGTGTTCTGGGAGCAGCCACACCAGATCCCAAATGGCCATTGCCCCCCCCCCCCCCCATGAGCAGCAACCAGCAGCATTTGCATTGGGTGACACCAAGCACGGGGATGTCACTGGGTAGCACCCTGCCGGCAACCTTTGTTTGCTTATTCTAATCCAAGGACAAGAGGGAAGGATAGCTATGTTGTCTTTCTGTGTGCTGTGAAGATCAGAAATCTTAGGTCAGAAGCTAGAAGAGCTGACTCCATTTTACATTTTATATTTTAAAAATAGGGTTTCAACATTAATAATAATAATAATAATAATAATAATAATAATAATAATAATAATAATAATAATAATAATAATAATTTTATTTCTACCCCGCCCCTCTACTGAATCAATCGGGGTCGCTTACATCAATAACACATCACAATATACCCTCCTAAACCCATCCTCCTCTTAAAATAGTATTAAACATGACAAAATTAAAAACAATGAAAACAAATTGACACTTTACAGAATTAATAACATTAGGACAATTAATAATAATAATAATAATAATAATAAAATTTATTTTTACCCCGCCCCATGGCAAACCAATCTGGGTGGCTTACAATTTAAAACAAGCATACATTATACATAGTATACAGTAACCCCCCCTCCCCCCCTTAAAATAGTATTAAATGAAGATAATTTAAAACAATAAATCAATAACATTAAGATTAAATTAAACTAAAACTACAAAATTATTAAAATTAGCCCTCCTTGCCCAATTCAAAAGAAAGCTTGGTCAACGAACCTCCCATCTATTTGATGGGGCCACGTGAGGAACGTCTCTGGGGCGGGAGCCAATCCGGTGTAATTAGTCTGGGAAGGCCTGCCGGAAGAGATCCGTCTTGACAGCTTTTTTAAAACTGTCTAATGATGTTAATAGACGGATCTCATCCGGCAGGTCGTTCCAGAGCTTAGGGGCGACAACAGAAAATGCCCCCCGGGAGGTAGCCACAAGCCTCGATTTCTGAGGCTGTAGCAATTTCCTCCCGGAGGACCGAAGAGCGCGGGGAGGATTATACGGGAGTAGGCGGTCCCTAAGATAGCTTGGACCCAAGCCATTTAGGGCTTTGAAGGTGATAACCAACACCTTGTATCTAGCCCAGAAGCTGATAGGCAGCCAGTGGAGGGACCTCAGAACTGGAGTAATGTGGTTCCTCCGAGATGTTCCTGAAACAAGCCTGGCTGCCATGTTCTGAACCAGCTGTAATTTCCGGACTAGGCACAAGGGTAGCCCCATGTAGAGTGCATTACAGAAGTCAAGGTGTGAGGTTACCAACGCGTGCACAACAGTCTCAAGATCCCTTACTTCCAGAAAAGGGCGCAGCTGGCGTATCAGCTGAAGCTGATAACAGGCGCTCCTGACCGTCACATTCACCTGATTTGTCATCAGGAGCGACGAGTCAAGGAGCACCCCCAGACTGCGAACACAGTCACTGGAGGAGAGTGTGACTCCATCCAGGACTGGAGGTTGCAACCCAATTCTTGGTTTCGGGGCCGAGACCGTGAGCACCTCCGTCTTGTCTGGATTCAACTTCAATCTGTTTTTCCTCATCCAGCCCATTACCGCCCCAAGACATTCATTGAGAGAAGAGATGCCATTGGAATTCAAGGCCGACAAACGAGATATGGAGAAATAGATTTGGGTGTCATCAGCGTACTGATAACACCCAGCACCATAACTCCGTATTATCTCACCCAGCGGCTTCATATAGATGTTAAATAATGTCGGGGACAAGATAGCTCCCTGAGGGACCCCACAAGTGAGTTCCCTCTTACTGGAACTACAGTCCCCGAGCAGCACCCTCTGAGCAGACTGCTAGCAATAATAAGTATGGCTGAATGTGGCAAAATATGGCAGCGGATGGAGGAGGGAGAGTAATTCACTCCTTAGCCGGGAAATTAATCAGGGAAGGCCTGATAACATATCCTATTCCCTACTCCCTGGGTCCAATACTGGGGAGACCTCATTACCCCCAAATACCATTCATTAAATCACAGGGAGTGCCAGGTGAAGAGGGGCTCTGAGATTCCCCATGTCCCCTCCCTTCTCCCTAATAAGAGAAATGCAAACGTGTCATATTGCAGAGCTGCTTTGTGGAATTACCTTCCTTGTGTCAAAATTGGATTTTCATTTCATATTTTTGTAATGATTTCACAATGTAGCAGCTTGTAGCTACATCACCTAGGCTTATGTGCCATGTTCACAGTAGCACCATTCCTTATTCCTTCTGGATGCCCTGTCATTTTAATATCATCTTCCTGCAATTCTAGAAAATTAAAATAAAGTATCATAATTTAATATTTATAAAAAACACCTGAACTACACTGGTTGCTCATTATACACTGAGGTGAGGGATATAAACAGGATTTTGCCTGCAGGTTCATAACCTAGTAAGTAGGGAAAGTGCTGATTCAGCCAGGACTGGATGAAAACATATGCTAACTACACTGCTATACAGGAGGCACAGGTTCTGAATATCTGCAAATATCTGTATACCTATTTAGAAATATATGTACATTAAGCAAACTGGGGAAAGGTTATTAAGTTTACTGAAGAATTCAAGAATAGATTCAACAGTAAGGAAAATGCAATATGGTGTGAGATACCTGTAGTGTGCTTTGCTGTTGCTGTTTTGTCCCTTGAAGTCGTTTCCAGCTTATGGTGACCCTAAAGTGAACTTATTGCTGGATTTTCTTGGCAAGATTTGTTCAGAGGAGGTTTGCCATTGCCTTACATTGAGGCTGAGAGCATGTGACTTGCCCAAGGTCTGTTTATTACCCATTTAAAACTGATATGGCCAACTGGAAAGAGGAAAAAATCTGGATGTGGGAGATCTGGAGATCTGAGCAGCAACTGAAGCTCAGCTCCCTACATGAAGATGTTCTCTTGCTGGTTACATTTTTTTTTTGTATGAAGTATTGTGTAGTTGTGTTTCCTAGGGCTGTTGCAAAGATAAATGAGATGTTATTTATTTATTTATTTGTATGTTGCCTTTCTCCCAGAGTTGGATCCAAGGTGGCTTGCAGAGATGCAGATTGTAAGAGGTACAATTTTAGATATACAATTAAAAAAAAATTAAAATATAAACAATGTTAATGTTAAACTGTAATAAATAAAATGCCAGGGCCAGCCCTAACCTTCGCAAAAATGAGGCAACTGCTTCAGCAGAAGATCCTCTGGGCAGCAGTCATACCCAACCAAACAATGCTTCTGAACTCCCTGGTCATTTCTTGCTGTTACACAACAGAGCAATTGGTCCCACAAAGCCTGTCTTGTATTAGCCTTCTGCTCTCAAGTAATGTAGAAGACATTGTTCCCATTGCTAATGTTGAAGTAAGATTCAACAGCCACTCCATTTTTCTGCTATATGTTTTTTTTGTCTCAGGCAGCAAAATATTCTGGGATGGCCCTGAGGTTTTTAGAGATGGGATGTGGTATGGATGCCCTTTCCAGGTTGACCCCACAGTTCCAACTTTGGGGCTCCTGTTAGTTATCTTGCCCTGTTACTCTCAAGATCCTTTGCTAGAGTGGGTACTTCAGCCTCAAAGTGACCATTATATTAGATAAGTGGCTGTGATGATCAGTGGGTTCAATGTGGCAAATTATGACTACTCTCTTCCGATTCTTAAATGAAAACAGACACAACTGTAGAAGATAAAACTAGTAAAGATGCATTGTATAACAATTAATTTAAACATAAACACCAAGCTCTCTTTGCACATGGTCAGCCCCCAGAAGCCCTATCAGATCTTCTCAGTTCCTCTCTTCCTAGCTGGTCATCATCCTATTTATGGCTGCTCTAACCGGGACCACCTCGACACTGCAGAAATATAGCAATTTGACACTACTTTACCTTTCATGGAGCTATGCTATGGAATTCTGGGATTTGTAATTGGGTTGGGCACCAGAGCTCTCTGACAAAGAAGGCTAAATATCTCACAAAACTACAAATCCCAGAATTCCATAACATTATTGTTCATTATTTTTGTTTCTTAATGTTCAACAGTAAGCCTGCCTTTTCACTTTCCTTTTTGTCTTTCTCCAGCAATAGTTAGTAGTCTTTGTTGCCTTCTGCTAACATAATGCTGTCATCTGCATATCTAAGATTGTTGATATTCCTTCCTTCAATCTTCACTCCTCCTTCCTCTGATTCTAATCCTGCTTTACATATGATATGTTAAGCATACAAGTGCAACAGATAGGGTGATAAAATGCAGCCTTGCCTGACTCCCTTGCCAATTGGACACCATTCTGTTTCTCTGTATTCTGTTCTAACTGTAGCCTCAGCACAGGTTAAATCTCAAGATAATCAAATGCAATGATACAACCACTACTTTAAGAGCAGTCCACAGTTTTTCATGAGCTATGCAGTCAAGCTTTACTATAGTCTATAACAGGGGTAGGCAACCTTTTTGAGTCGGGGGCCGAGTTGCTGTCCCTCAGACAATTGGGGGGACGAAGCACCAACAATAAATAAATAAATAAATAAAAATAAAAATAAATAAAAAAATAAAAAATATGCATGCACACTCTCTCAGCCCCCAAAAAGCCATGGCAAAACCCCTGTGGAGATTTTGCCAAGAAAACCCCAATAACAAGTAATAACAATAATCAATATCATCATGGTGTGTGGCAGCGGCAGGGGGTGGCAGCAGCGGAGGCAGGACCGGCCTGGGGCCAGTCCAAAGGCCTTGGGGGGCTGCATCTGGCCCCCGGGCCTTAGGTTGCCTACCCCTGGTCTATAAAGAACATGCTGACCTTCTTCTGGAGTTCCCTGGTGTGCTCCATTATCCAGCATGTGTTTGCAATGGCATCCCTAGTGCCTCTCCCTTTCCTGAACCCAGCTTGCACCTTGAACTTTCTTGCTCCATATATGGTAGGAGTCTTTGCTGCAGAATTTTGATAATGACTTTGCTTGCATGGGAAATTAATTCAATGGTTTTATAGTTACTGCAGTCTTTTGTGTCTCTTTTTTTGGGAATAGGAATGTATACTGATCTTTTCCAGTCTGTGGGCTATTGTTTTTTGTTTGTTTGTTTGTTTGTTTTTTTGAAAGTGGGATATGCATGTAAGTAGATGGTAGACAGACAGATAGATAGAATTTTCACTCTCTCACTGTGGCATTTTTAGAAGCATTCATAAAATTAGCTAAACTTGGTGAGGGAAGGAGATAAAAGACTGAAATGTCCCATATTGAACTGCATTTATTAATCACCTAATTTAGACATGAACCAACCTTTAACTAGGAAGTTAGTTCATTTGTGACTTTTTCATAACAGTCCTTAGTGTTCAGAGGTGAAAGATTTTGGAGGGACATTCTAGGACACAGAATAAAGGGTCCATCAAAAATATCCATCACTTTCCCCCTCAACTTAACAGACTTTTCTTCTGTCTTCTGTTGATTTTGTTCATCTTCAAGATGGAAATTCATAAGCCGATTAGAATGATTTCGGAGCTTTTGTTGCCATGGCAACACTGTGCTGCAGTTATATGTCTTTCCTTCAAATCTTGATTCAGAGGTGACTGGTTATATTTATTCTTGTCCTTTGCAGAATCTCACAGTGTGATGGAGGAAAAGGGGGGAAAAAAAGAAAAAAAAAACTTCATGAAGGTACAGCAAAATGTTAGGTTAGAGCATCTTGGCAAGAAAGTTATGGTGGCCTGAACCAGTTTCTATGTGTGAGGGGTTAAGTGTGTTTCAGGGTTAAATACATTATCCTATTATAAAAATTTCTGAGTTCAAAGTTGTATGAATTGGTAGTTTTATAATGAGTCCAGCTGCTTTTTCATGGATATTTGCTCCTGCTCTGCCCTCCTATATGTGCTGCCACATGGTATATTCAAAGAAGGTGCACAGTTCAAGAAAACAGATCCTCTAATTTGTATCATTTCCCATGGTTGCCAAAGTAAGACTCTCTTATATAATACAAGGAGGTATTGAAAAGTTCTTGGTTTGACTCGCTTCTCAAAATCTAAGGGTAATTTTGTCACCGTAGTTTGAAAGAGTGTTATTTTGTATTATAACTGCAGCTTTAATTTCTGGTATTTTCAAATCACTAATAGAACTATGGTGGGGTGCAGACGGGCAGCTCTGGGCCACCCCGGGAAGCAGCAGATTGGGGCCATGGCTACCCCATGCCGCGGCCCTGATCCTCCTTTTTGCCACCCTGAAAAGAGCGGCAAAATGCTCGTGCACAGCTCTTTTTTGCCCTTTCCAGTGCAGCGTATCAGAACACTGCACCGGGAGGGCGTCTTGACACCATGCCCTGTGCGTAACAGCACATGGCATCAGGACAGTGTCAGTGTGGGGTTGGGGCAGCCGGTGTGCAGCTGCTCCACCCCATCTCTGCCTCCAGGCCTGCCCTTTGGGCCAGTCTGCAGAGGTCCTATGTCAATGAAAAGTGTGGAATTTTCAGGTACTGAACTCCACAAAGTTCTTGTTCCTGCAGAAGAAAATTCCAGAGGAAATCCATGAGTGTATGATGCAAACATTGATGACGTGCCCATTATACTTAACCGTGAAGACATGGTGTGCCAACTTTCAGCATGGAGATTTTGGGACCAAAGATGTAGCAAGGTCTGGGAGGCCTTCAATAGTGTTAACTTCTGAAATTCGTGAGCATGTTCATGACCTAATTTTCGCAGATCTCAGCTAAAATTATTGCCTAGATACTAGAGATATCTCATTAATGCACTGGGTTTATAATTCATGTGCAGTTGGCTATGCAGAAGTTGCCAGCCAAATGGGTGCTGAAATGTTTGAATACTGACCAGAAGCAAAAACAATCATTTTGTTTCTGATTCTGGAATATTCTGAGTGATCTAGTATTAATTTTTTGGAATGACTCATCACTGTTGGTCGAACATGGCTACATTACTATGATCCAGAGACCAAACAACAATCCTTGCAATGTCAGCACTCAGGTTCTCTACAGCCAAAGAAATTCAAGACTCAAAGGTCAGCAGGAGAGGTCATGGCCACAGTTTTTTGGGATAAGGAAGGTATTTTGATAATCAACTATCTTCAGAAGGGCTGAACAGTTAATGCAAAATACTTCTCTAACTTGCTATACAGATTAAATGAGGCACTGAAGGAAAAATGATGAGGGAAGTTGAAGAAAGGTGTTCTCTTTTTGCACGGCAATGCACCTGCTTAAAGGGCTGGAAAAATGGTAGATGCCTTGAAGAATTTGGGTTTTGAGTGCATAGACCATTCACTCTACTCACCAGATCTTGCTTCATTTGATTATTTCCTGTTTTCAGAATATGTGTTGATTAATCACCAAGCATAGATTGAATGGGTCTAATTGGGACTAACCAACAGGATTCTAGCTACAGTTTTCTATGGCTAAGATTTCCATCATTTTGTACAGGTTTTAAGTTTGGCTTGCGGGATTGTTTGGGATGGGGGTATGTCCTTTTTATTCTATCATCTGTTTGTTCATCTGACTGGTGATACCTAGGTTCCCTCCATGTCTAAGAACTTTCCAAAACTGGATTTATTTTGCATTAACCAGATCTCATATAGATCTCTCTCTCTCTCATACACACACACACACATTCAGACTCTGAATTCTTTCAAATAGTGATTAATATAATACAATAGTGATGAATACGCAAGCCTCTGCTGCATTTTCTAGTTTCTGACACTCAGCAATGATGTCATGACATATATCTCTTCTGCTTTCAATAGGCAAGACAAAGTGTTTGTGGCATTCTTAAGGCATCACATGGTCTCAAGATTGTAACTCTTTGTGCCTGATGGTAACATGATTGCAAGGAATAAAGGTAGGCTTCCAAGACCAGCCCCACCATTAAGCAGAGTGAGGCAGTCATCTCAGGTGCCACTTGCTGGGAGACATGTTGGGAGTTCAGAAGGATCTCAGCTGTTCTCCCTGAGTTCCTAGACCCTTCCCTTGTTTCACACAGTTCCCAAACTACCTTGTTGATCCAATCCCATTGCAAGGCCAAAAGTAAGATTCTGCTGCCAGTCCAATTGGCTTTTTGTATATGGGAGGGATGGGTGGACTACTTCATCCTTTGACCAAAAGTTGTGGACTGGCATTGTGCACCTGTTCAGACTGAAATGAACTCTGAAAGATTGGGAGTCAGCTCTGACCTAAAATGAATCCCAGAACAATCAGACAAAATTCAACATCTTGTTTAATAATTCATGGATTATTGATTTCCACCAAGCAGTGTTATACCTCAGCCACTGCTCTACAAAAAATAAAAACAACTGAAGGACAAATGGAGGTGAAGTGACCAATCAAGCACACTTTTCTATTGAGTGGCTAAGGATACAGGATAAACATGAAAAGACTAATAGGGATGCAATAAGTATCCATGGTTTTCATTTCCAAGGAAAGAAAGAAGCCTATTCACAACTGTAGATAACAGCTCCAATTATACCACTAAGATGCTAATTAGTTTTCATGACTCTGTGAAAGAGAGGAAAAACTGCTCACTTGTTGCACAAGATGATGTTGTAGAGCAGTGGCTGAGGTATAACACTGCTGGAAGTCCATTCTCTATAGTATTTATGCTGTCTATGCTGTAAGGAAGTCTTTGTTCACATTTCCACTGTTGTAGCGAGCCAAGCATCACAGCTTTTTGATTAGCAAGAAGGGTGACATCATCTACTACTCAGCTCTGGCTCCCTCTGAGCTTAGCTGCAGTCCTCACAGAAACTGGGAAGAAATGAATTTTTGTAGCAATAATATACTGTTATGAGTCCTCCTTCATGCAATCCAAAGTCTTGTAGGGTAGTAAGGCTCTTGGGTGGGTAAAACCCTTTAATTTTATAAATGACCAGCTCTTGGTGGAAATCAATAATCCATGAACTGCTTTCTTGGTATAAATCAACACAGCTTCTTGTGGTTTTGGACTCTCCTTGAGAGCTTGGCTCTAGGGACTAATTGAATTAATCAATTAATTAAATATGTTTATCCTACCTTTTATCATGGGATGTCAGGGTGATGTTCAGATAAAACAATAAACTTTTTCAAGCAGTTCCAGATTAAAATAATAAAATAGGTGAAACATACTAAAAACATATTAAACAAGAGACTTTTTAAAAATAAAATTATGTAGATGTACATTTGAAGCAAGTTAAGCTCCAAAGTTTTTTTTTTAAATGCCATGTCAACTTGGTACTGGTAGTGCGATGCAGCAGCTAAAAAGGCCAATGCAATTTTAGGCTGCATCAGTAGAAGTATAGTGTCTAGATCAGGGGTAGGCAACCTTTCCCCTTTAAGGGCCGAGAGACTTCAGCTCCCAGAATTCCAGGAGCTATTGGCCAACATGGGACTATTGGCCAACATGGCTGAGGCTTCTGGGAGCTGAAGTCCCTCGGCCCTTAAAGGGGAAAGGTTGCCTACCCCTGATCTAGATCAAGGGAAGTAATAGTGCCACTGTATTCTGCCCTGGTCAGGCCCCACCTGGAATACTGTGTCCAGTTCTGGGCACCACAATTCAAAAAGGATGTGGAGAAACTAGAGCGTGTCCAGAGGAGGGCAACTAAAATTGTGAAGGGTCTGGAAACCAAGCCCTATGAGGAACAAGTTAGGGAGCTGGGGATGTTTAGCCTGGAGAAGAGAAGGCTGAGCTGTGATATGATAGCCGTGTTTAAATATTTGAAGGGATGTCATATTGAAGAGGGAACAAGCTTGTGATTGGCCCAGAACATATGAGCCGAAAGAATCAGCTTCTGGCTGCTTTGGAAGCATGATGTTTAAACTACGCATGCCTCCATCATGGCCAAAAGTCATCCCAAAGCCACACTACAGTTCTTTAGAATGGAGCAAAAGGGAGCCAGAATAATCCAACTCCTGGAAGCACAGGTTGGGGCCAGATTTCAGAGTGGGTTGTGTGGTCAGTATGGACCTGATCCACTTGCAGCCAGAGTGGTTTTGGGCCACTCTTTCTTGCCCATTTGCTCTGACCCATAATGAATGCCTGCACTTGAAAATATATTGCTACACCAATGTATTCAGTTTATTCTTTTCACAAACAGTGAACTGTTTAAGGGTTTCACAGACAGCATCCATAGTTTTTGAGGTTTTTTTAAACTATGTGGCCATGTTCTGGAAGAGTTAATTGTTGACATTTTGCAAGCATCTGTGGCTGGCATCTTCTGAAGATGCCAGCCACAGATGCTGGTGAAATGTCAGAAATAAACTCTCCCAGAACATGCTCACATGACCTGAAAAACCCACAAAAAACAATGAACTGTTTTGTTAGGAATTTTAACTACAAGCTATAATAGGGTTCGTGCAGCTGGAGAAGCAATGGGAGTGGGGAGTAGTGTATAAGGATGTAATTCATCATTATGTTTCTTCTCAAAGGTAGCAATGTGTAATTTCAGCAATTTTCTACCTGCTGTGAGAAAGTCTTTGAAACAGACACAGCTTTCAAAGGCTATTCACAATTCAGGACATATTTTGAGAAAAATCTCAGGTGGTTGTTCTGAGCAGAAGTCAGCATTTATTTATTTATTTTTTTGCATAGGGCACAGCCTTTTCCATTTTGAAAATAATATTTCAATGCAGAAATATTAATTCCTGCACAGAAAACGCTGTTTTTCTGCACAAACATTATTTTTCTGTAATTGGGGATCTATTTTGCATAAAATTTGCATGTGGTTGATTTGCATAGAAAGCAGCATTTTCTGTGAAGGAATTAATATTTCTGCATTGCAATATTATTTTCCACACAGAAAAGGCTGTTCTCTATGCAGAAAATGATGATTTCTGCACATGAAAACCACTTGAAAATTTTGCACAGATTACGTCTTGAACTGCAAAGATTCTTCTCAGTTTTCTAATATTCTTTCCATCCTTAGCTGTGCAGCCAAACAGAGCATTAGACTGGTAGGTAGGCAGAAGGCAGAGTTGTGTCAATGACACTGAGTGTCAAACATTTTATAGTATCCACTGCTACCTTATCTATCCCTTCCTTCTTCCTTCTAATTAAGGCACCAAAGTACAATATCGAAAGGTGTTACCAGATATACACTCTTCCTGCTGGTATGTGACCTTTACCATCTTGTTCCTGAGACTTAATTTTGGGAGGGTGATTTTTAAGGGTCTGTAGTAGTATATCTCTGATCATATAGGTGCTTTGGACTCCCTGATTCTACAAATGCTGGAGGATGCAGCTCCTCAGTGTTGTTCTTGTGTGCTTTCAATAAATTTCCCACTTATGGTGACAATCAGGCAAACCTATCATAGGGCTTTCTTGTGAAGATTTGTTAAAAGAGGTTTTGCAATTGCCTTCTTTTAAGGTTAAAATGGTGTAACTTGTCCAACGTCACCTAGTGAGTTTCTGTTGCCAAGTAGGGATATGTAACCTGGCCTCCCACAGTCCTAGTCCAACACTCAAACCACTACAAAACACTGGCTCCAATTATCTCAATTAGTAGTTGTTTATCAGCAAGAATGCATGTGCTTCTCTTGGTCCTGGGGCAGAATGGGGCTCACAGTAAGGTTGTTTGCCTCCAAGAAGTTTCTGTCCAGTCTTACCGTGCTTTTGAAACAAGGCTATTTTATAAATTTCCTCTACTACAAAAGAACAGTCACAGAGGTTGAGAGGTCCTATGCTGGCCCAAATGTGACCAATTAAGCTGGTCCATACAAAGTTCCAGGAACCAGTTTATCTTTCAAGGGAGGAAGGACTTATGGTCCCATTAATTTGCACTGTAGCAATCTCTAGTGTTGGAAAGAGGATCTTGGCACTGGTGTCATTATATCTTTAAAAAGCTTTCTGCACAAGTTGAGATGAATCTTCTATTTACAGAGACAGCATAGTCCTGGTTACTATGCACTCTGTACAAATATAATGGTCCCTCCACATTTGCTGAGGTTAGGAGTGAAGGACTCCCATGAATGTGGAAAAACCCACAAATACAAAACACTATTCTTTTTACCTAAGAGAACACCTCTCTAGGAATCTCCAGGTCCTCCAGTGCAATTCTATGGTCACCATTTGCCAGAGGCTGATTATATAACCATGCTGGATGATCTACAAATACCTAGAAAAGTGTTTTCTCTAGGAACTTCTAGGTTCTCCAGCACAACTCTACAGTCAACTTCTGGCAGAGTTGCACTGGAAACCTAGAGATTCCTTGAGAGGACATATTAATCAAAACCACAAATAATCAAATCCACAAAAGTCAAAGCCACAAATGTGGAAGGCCAACTGTAATAGAGGAAAGCTCTTTGATTCTCTGATGATGGACATCCCAAGGGCATCTGGCCAGAATATGATGGAATTCAAATGCTAGGTGACCCCTAGGTTTCATGCAGGGATGCACTCATGCCTGTGATCACCATCTAGTATAAAGAATAGATGGGTACCATGGGAGGGAGGATGGTAAGACAAAGGTTGAATCCTATTGATCAGTCCTAACTAGACCCATTGAATCAATGGAAGAATGATAGGCCAACAAACAGGTGCATTCCCTTAATTCAATATGTCTACTCTAGTTGGGATTAACAGTAGAATTCAGACTATGATCACCTCCATGATGAAGAATTGAGAATGAGGATGTTCCATTTCCATAGTCACTTGCTCCACCCATATCTGTGTCCTCTCAGACAACAATTGAAATGGGAGTGGAAAATTCTAGTTATACCTAGAAGACAAGATTTGACTCTTGAACCTGCAGTGGATGATCCCTTCCTTATGCTTTTAAGAAAACAGTCCATCTGCCAAGCTTTTTTCTCATTTAGCTTGTTAGCTCTCTGATTAATCTATTTGTTGGGCAATCTACTGATTAACTCATTAGTGCTTCCAACCAAATCAAACCCAAATGTAGGCATCAAAATATCATTAAGTGGCTTTTGGGGGGCAGGGAGGGGGTAGATGGCTTTTTAACTTGCATATCTGTTTAGTAGTTACAATTAAAATGAAGTTTGTCTGATTCCAACTGATTTCTGTTCTCCAGTATTTTTGTTAGGAACAGAGCAATGATTATTTTGCATGTACGTATTCCTCTGAGTACCAGAATGGGTGCACACCAAAAGCTACAAGAGATAGGGTGGGGGAGGGAGAGAATGGGAGAATGTTAATTACATTTTAATTATGAAAAATGATCTTACATTGACTATAATTTCCTGCACCAGCCACATGGTGGCAATCATGTTCTTTGCTACCAAATTAATGATGGATAGATCACAAGGTCACTTTGTGAATGGATAAATATTTGCACCTATCCTGCAACCGGGATGATTCCTCCTCCTCCTCCTCCTCCTCTCCTTTTTTTTTTTTTAAATCTATTTCTCTTATTTAGCAGTGATGAATCACAAAATTTATCATAACATCCCTCTGTGCCTGATTTCTGCTACTGTTAATCTGATTCCATCCCTTTTATTCCATTAGCTAGCCTTGTGGCAATCTTTCTTTGTCTCCTTTTGGTGAAAAAGAACCCTGATGAAAGTTATCCTATGATGTCATGTTAGCATTCATTTCAGCTGAGTGCTTCATTTAAGATTTGTCAGGATACTTTTCATGGAATACAGGTATGTGATTGAATGGCAATTGATAAACACTAATGCCTGCATATTAAGTAGCAAAACTCACCCCTGTGGTTTCATTGCAGCATTGCCAGGCTTGCTCTTGAGGGGCTGGAGGCAGCTATTTAATATTTAACTATCTCTTTGATCATTTCCTTAAAATTTATTTACCCAGGAAAGAAGCATCTGGCTTGAGGGAACAAATCAAGGATTTTCCTATTCTGCCTCCTAATGTGTTCATAGAGGGAGATGGATGGAGGCATAAAAAGGTCAGATGGTAGAGTCAACTTTCAAACTTCTTCTAACAAGAGCTCAGAACGGTGCTGAAGTCTGCCCCTAGCAATAAACCCTTCCCCCATGCAAACCATTGCTTGTAAGACCTAATAATTTAAACAATTTTCTCCCCCACTTTGGGCAGTACTGAAAAATTACACAGTAAGGTGGTGGTTGTTGCTATCATCTTTATTTATATTCCACCTTTTCCCAAGACTGTGACTCAATTCAGTTTGCACATTAAAAAGATTACAATTGAAAACATATGGAAAGTCATATTGAAACTGAATGGGACTTAAGCTTTACAATTCCCAAACCTGGAGGAGGGGGAGCATCCAGCAACATAGATGTGTATGTGTGTGTGTGTAGAAAACAGGATTCTCTGAACAGGAAAGTTTGGGGGGAGGTGTTGCAGATGTTTTTTTTCCTATGCATGGAACGTATTTCCTGAGATGAGATCCCCATTTTCTGTAGAAAACCAAATTTCTTGTGCAAAGAACACTGTTTTTCATGCAAATTCTCCCCAAGTTTGACCACAGATTAATTTTGTATAGAAAAAGTCCAAAAGAATAAATAATTTCTCCATATTAAATTTCCTCAAAATGGAAGCCCTGACAGTCAGGACCATCCCCGCAAATAACTTCCTTTTAATTAATTAATTATTCCGGAGGGTCAAGGATTGGAAAACAGGTGAATTTTCTTTATATCCCTAGCCATCTATTTGGTCAAAACAACAACAGAAGTGCTTATTTTTAGTTACAATTGCTCTCCCTTCAACTTAAAATTTGCACCTCTTTTATTTCACATATATACTGCTGTTAATGAAGCAGATATGTTCTGGGGCATTATCTCTTTAACAGAAAATTTGGTATAAGAGGCAGAAATAACATGGAAAGAATAGGG
This sequence comes from Phrynosoma blainvillii, assembly GCA_026167975.1. Taxonomy (NCBI): domain Eukaryota; kingdom Metazoa; phylum Chordata; class Lepidosauria; order Squamata; family Phrynosomatidae; genus Phrynosoma; species Phrynosoma blainvillii. The sequence continues at coordinate 24,875,146 of JANUYF010000001.1, read as the reverse complement.
ATAGCTTCCTGCACCACAAAAAAGAAGAGCAGTTCAGCATATTTCAGCACACTTTTATCAAAAACTAACAATAGTTTTTGATAATCTGTGCACATGATTGGGTATTGGATTTTATTATATGGATTGTGGGTTTTTATTATTGTTATGATTTTATATATTGTATTTTATATATTGTATTTTTCTGTATTTATCTGTAAACAAATAAAATAATAATAATAATAATAATAATAAGTATGTGAAATGAAACAACCAGGTCAGGTAAGCCTTGAATAAATAAAAATGTATGAATGTTCCAGAGATCACTTAAGACTTCTTCCCAAATGCATCCAGGGATAACTTCTTTCACTAGCCTTCACTTTTCTTATGATTTCCATTTTGGTTGCCACATTTACAGATCTATGCTTTTTTTTTTACCAGCCAAAGTACTCCTGAAGGTGGCTGTTCTATCCCTGCTTAAAGACTTCTAATGAAAGAGAGTTCATTCCTCTAAGGTAGTCCATTCCATAATAGGAGAGCTCCTACTGTGAGGAAGTTGTCCCTAGCATATAGACAAAATTTCATTTCTTGCTATTAGAATCTACTGTTTCATGTTCTTGTCTCTGGAGCAGCAGAAAACAAGGTTGAGATGTTTAAAGATGGCTATCATATAACCTCTCCACATTCTCTAATCCAAGCTAAACATATGCAGAACCATAAACCAATCCTTATAGGAGTCGATTTTCAGACCTTTTACCATCTTGGTCAGTCTCCTCAGGATGGTGGCAATGCATTTCTCTATTGTGAAGTCGTAGGCTTTCATGGCCGGCATCCATAGTTTTTTTGTGGGTTTTTTCGGGCTGTGTGGCCATGTTCTGAAAGAGTTTCTTTCTGACGTTTCGCCAGCATCTGTGGCTAGCATCTTCAGAGAGATGCTCTCTGAAGATGCTAGCCACAGATGCTGGCGAAACGTCAGAAAGAAACTCTTTCAGAACATGGCCACACAGCCCGAAAAAACCCACAAAAAAACATTTCTCTATTAGTTCCTGCTATTGGTCAGGCAGGCTGGAGCTCTTAGGATCTGAAATTGGACACCAATAGGTGTTCCAGTTGCACTTTGCTTCTGCACCACACTAATTTATATTTATTTATTTATTTATTTAAATGATCAAAGTTTGGATTTTCTAAGTAGCCACATTCTAAGAGTGTCATGTGCAAAGATCAGAAACATTGAAATGCCAAATCTAATAAAAGGTCTAAGGGCCTTTGCAGACTGCCAGAAATAGTGCACATTAAATTGAGGCACTGCCCTGGCTCAGTGCTAGGGAATCATGGGAACTGTAATTTATTGTGGCACCAGAGCTCTCTGACAGAGAAGGCTCAATGTCCCAGAAAAAAATACAATTCCCATGACTCCCTAGCACTGAGCCAGGGCAGTGCCTCAATTTAATGGGCACTATTTCTGGCAGTCTGCAAAGGCCCTAAGTCCCAACTAGAGTAAACACATTGAATCACAAAAAAATCGATAACTGTTATAGCTATTGTGTGCATTCAAGTTATGTCCAACTTATGGCAACCCTAAGGTGAAGGATATTAATCTAGAACATGTATTAAAATTCTTTCCAACTTATGACATACCTAAGATGAACTTATAATTGCGTTTTCCTGAAAAGATTCTTCATAGAGCATTTGCCATTGTCATCCTCTGAGCTTGAGAGAGTGTGACTTGCCCAAGGTCACCCAGTGAGTTTACATGGTGGAACTGGGATTCAAACCCTGGTTCCCAGAGTCATAGTCCAACTCTCAGCCCATTGTACCATGCTGGTTCAACTTCTAAGGGGGGAAGCACACGAGTGCTTCCAGGACGCCGCCGGATGGAGCGCTGCGGGACTCCAGCCTCCGCACCGCGGCGCTCTTGCGGCATCCCTGAAAGGAGCGCAAAAATAGCGCTCCATTCATAAGTCAGGGAAAGTGCGCCCTAAACGCGTAGGGCACACTTTCCCTGACTTATCCGCCGCAGCGTGTCCGGACGCTGTGGCGGGAGGTTGCCCTCGGCGCGCCGGCCGTGCGGAGGGCCAGCAGCTCCGAGGGCAACCTCGGGAAGAGGAAGGAGCGCCGCGTGTGCGGCTGCTCCTCCTCTTCCTGGCCTCCAAGACGACTCTATTAGTCGTCTGCCGAGGCCCTAAGTTTTCCTTGATTCCATGGGTCTACTCCAGGGGTAGGCAACCTTTCCCCTTTAAGGGCCGAGGGACTTCAGATCCCAGAATCCCAGGAGCTATTGGCCAACATGGGACTATTGGCCAATATGGCTGAGACTTCTGTTAGCTGAAGTCCCTCGGCCCTTAAAGGGGAAAGGTTGCCTATCCCTGATCTACTCTATAAATTTGGTATAGGCCAGTTGAGCAACAGACTAACAGCAAAGTCTTGTGGATCAACAAAAGTTATTAAACATGAGCTTTCACTGACTGCAGTCTACTGCATCTGATGAACTGGGCTGAAATCCACCTAAGGTTATGAGTTGATAAGATTCCACAAGATTTTCTGTTGTTTTAGCTATAAATATGTATTGCATGTATGGGTTTGGATTGGGGTACTATTCTGTAATAGCAGATATATGTCAGAGTGAACAGGAGGTGTTACCTTTTATAGAATAGTGACCCATTCTATATCTTTATTAAATTCATGTAGATATTTGGGAGCCATTTGTGGCAAAAATATGAAATTTGGGAGGGGGGCCTGAGGGGAAGGTTCTGAGAGGATTAATAGGCTGCGCATGGCCCACAGTCTGCTCTTTACTCACCCCTCATTTATCCCAAATCACTCACATTTACACTCATTTTACAAAAAGTATTTGTGTAGCTCAGTAGTAGAGCATATGTTTTGCACATGGAGGGAACTAGGTTCAATCTCTGGCTTCTTCAGTTAAGACTAAGAAAAAACACTATCTGAAAAGCCAGAAAGCTGCTGCCGGTTAGTGCTGACAGTACTAAACTAGATAGATGGATGGTCTGACTCAGTCTAAGACAATTGGCTGTTCCCTATGTTCACAATTCTACCACCATTACAAAGTGGTAATACCCCCAGGAGGATGCTACTATTCCCTTCTTCTGACCACATAAACTGTCTCTTGGAGCAAATGGCATTGATCTCCTTGCACAAAACTTGCAAAACTCTGGAAAATGTACTTTTTGGGGATTTGAAAAAAGATTCTGAGCATGGGGAAACTGTCCAGATGTCACAATATGGATAGAGCTTCTTCATTCCAAGAGTTCCACCCTCCCACCCCTTGAGGAGGGGTAGTGAAGCAATAAAGATAATCTCCTGTTCCTTTGTTTTTCTGACAGCATGATTGCAGAGGCTACAAAGCTTCTCTTGTGGTAAAGTACTTAGCCACAGGCAAAAAGGGTCTCATTGCTTTTCACACAGCTTAGATGTGCCATGAGAGTGATAATAAGATTAGCTCCCAGAAATGAAAACATTTGACCCCTGTCTTTGCTACAAGACTTTATGCACCAGGGAAGTGTTAATAGTATGTCTAAATCCACCCGTCTTTAAAAGATTACGTGCCAGAGGAATCCGTATTTCCTTCTTGCAAGCCTGGGGCAACTGGGAAAGCAGACCATTTTGGCATAAAGTCCTCCAGTCACAGACTGACCTTTTGAAAGAGGCTTCCTATATAGCACCCACATGTGGAAACATTGGCTGGAATACTGTAGGTGCCATGTGTCAGTTTACTTACACTTGAAGTTATACTTTTTTGGCCACTGCACAATGGATACTTTCAGTTCATGGTAGCAGAAGTGAAATTCCAGAAGTGGAACCATTCCACATGCAGTTGCTCTGTTTTGGATGGTGGATCACTAGCCACCAGTGCTTGCAATATACCATTCAATTCAGTGAGGATTGTGAAAACCGTTACTGTGCATTCCACTTTGCCTAGGAACAAGAAACTAAGGATCACATTGGCAAATTTACAAACTGTTGTATAACATCAAGTTATTTTAGCAGAACTTCAAAAATTATTTTTGGACTACAGTTCCCAGAATCCCTCAGCTAGCATGGCATTTTATTCCTTTAAAGTCTAGCAAGTTAGCATGCCTGTTTTTCTCCTCTCCCTTGTGTATTTATTCAGAACCAGAGCACCGGAATAGGATTGCAGTAACATAACCAAGAGATCCAGTGTGATGTGGCAGTTTGAGCATTGGAATAAGATTCTGCAGAACAAGGTTTAATCCCATGGAAACCCACTGGGTAACACTGGGCAACTGACACTCCCTCAGCCTCAGAAGAGATGGCACAGTACAACAACTGTGTGATTGTAGAGCATGAGGTAGAATCTTGGCCATAATGTGACCAATCTGAGGTTTCAGGACTTCAGGTAGTTCCTTAGTTTGTTGTGTGACTTCAAGGGGCCATTCCCACTACGATTTACAGTGAATTGCGATTCGCTGTATATGTGCCTTGTTGTCACTATGAATGGTTTCAGAAGTGACCCCAATCGTTCGGAGGTGCTTTGAACCGCCACAAATCCAAAAAAACCTGCAATTTTGGTGCTCCCTTTTCAACAAATATGAATGATGGACCTGAATCACATTTTTACATTTTACATTTTACATTTTACTGGAGGGGCCACTCAGCTCCTCCTCCACCAGAGAGAAGAGCTCTGGGGGTCTTTATTGCCGGTGAGAGAGCGAGTGGGTGAGTGAGAGGGTGAGAGACTGGGTGAGCGAGCAAGAGTGCGAGCAGGGCTACCACTGGGTAGGAAAGCCCAGCTGCTCAGCCTCCATTGCCCCTGCCACCCAGAGGGCCTGGATTGGGTCCCTCCCACCCCAGAGCTGGTCCCCCCTGAGAAGCAGCGCAAATGGCACTAGTGGGAACTACTAGTGCCATTGCTGCAATTCAGTTCCATAGTGGGAATTGCACCTCAGCTTCAATTGCTTCAGCCACCCGGTGCCAACACGATTCGCGAACTGATTTAAATGTAAGTGGGAACGGACCCTAAGTCGTTTTCGACTTATGGTGACCCTAATATGACCCTATTATGGAGTTTTATTGGCAGAATTTGTTCAGAGGGGGTTGGCCATTGCCATCCTCTGAGGCTGGGAGAGTGTGAATTCTGTAGGATTCAAAGGTTGGTCTCCAGAATCAGGTGGAGAGCAGCAGGATAAAAATTAAAGGGGAGGGAAACAATGAGGATGTTACTGTAGGCGTCTACTACAGACCCCAAGCCAGATGAAGGAATTGAATGATGCCTTTTTAGGACATATGACCACACACTAAGAAAGGAGAGATGTAGTAGTGATGGGTGACTTCAACTATCCTGATATTTACTGGAAGTCAAACTCAGCCAAAACCTTAAGGTCTAGCAAATTCCTCACTTGACTCAAAGAGAATTTCATTGTGCAAAAGTTGGAAGAGGGAACAAGAGGATCTGCTATTTTAGATCTGATCCTAACCAACAGGGATGACCTGATTAATGGAGTGCAAGTGGTGAGATCCTTAGGTGGGAGTGATCATGTTCTCCTGGAGTTTCTTATACAGTGGAAAGGAGAAACCAGGCATAGTCAGACACACATTCTAAACTTTAGGAGAGCTGATTTCAGTAAACTTAAGGAAATACAGGGGGTGATCCTGTGGTCAGGAATACTAAAAGAGAAGGGAGTTCAGGATGGATGGGATTTCCAATGAGAAGGAAGAATGGGAGGTGTCTCAAGAAACCAGGATGGATGACCAAGGAAGTTACAACTGAGCTAAGTTTTAAACAGAACATGTATAAGAAATGGGGAAAAGGGGAAATCACCAAGGAGGAATTCAAACAAATAGCAAGCACATGTAGGGATAGTCAGAAAAGCTAAAGCACAGAATGAGCTCAGGCTTGCTAGAGAGGTTGAGAACAACAAAAAGGGCTTTTATGGGATATGTCCATAGCAAAAAAAAAAAAAAAAAAAAAAAAAAAAAAGGGGGGGGGGAACTGGTAGGGCCACCATGTAAAGAAGATGGCAAAATGCTAACAAGGGACAGAGAAAATGCAGAACTACTCAACTACTTCTTTGCCTCAGTCTTCTCACAAAAGGAAAAGGGTGCTCAACCTGAAGAAAATGGAGCAGAGGACACAATAGGGGAAATGCAGCACAGGATAAGTAAAGAGGTAGTACAAGAATACCTGGTTAATCTAAATGAATATAATTCTCCAGGACCAGATAAACTACATCCAAAGGTATTAAAAGCATTGACAAATGTAATATCAGAGCCATTGGCAATAATCTTTGAGAACTCCTGGAGAACAGGAGAAGTCCCAGCAGACTGGAGGAGGGGAAATGTTGTCCCCATCTTCAAAAAGGGAAAGAAAGGCGATCCCAACAATTATCATCCAATACTAGGAAAGATTCTAGAACAGATCATTAAACAGAGATTCTGTGAACATTTAGAAGGGAATCACAAAAATCACAAAAAGTCAACATGGGTTTCTGAGAAACAAGTCATTCTAATGTGATCTACTATTTTGATAAAATTAGCAGATTGGTAGACAAAGGGAATGCTGTAGATATAGAATATCTTGATTTCAGTAAGGCCTTTGTCAAGGTTCCCCATGACATTCTGGCTAACAAGCTAGTAAAATGTGTGCTAGATAAGGTAACTGTTATATGGATTTGTAATTGGTTAACTGACCAAACTCAGAGGGGCTCAACAATGGCTTCTTTTCATCCTGAAGAGGAGTGACCAGTGGGATGCCACAGGGTTCTGTCCTGGGCCTAGTGCTGTTCAACGTCTTTATCAATGACTTGGTTGAAAGAGGGGTATACTTATCAAATTTGCAGATGACACCAAATTAGAAGGAGTAGCCAATACCCCTGAGGACAGGTTCAAAATTCAAAATTACCTCAATAGATTAGAAAGCTGGGCCAAAGCTAACAACACGGAGAAATGTAAGGTATTGCATTTCAGGAAGAAAAATGAAATTCACAGATATAGGACACCTGGCTTAACGAGACTAAGTATGAAAGGTATCTATGAGTCCTAGTAGACCACAAGTTGCACATGAGTCAACAGTGTAAGGCAGCAGCTAAAAAGACCAATGCAATTATAGTGTCTAGATCAAGGGAAGTAATAGTGCCACTCTATTCTGCTTTGCTCAGACCCCACCTGAAATACTGTGTCCAATTCTGGGCATCACAATTCAAAAAGGATGTTGACAAACTGGAGTGTGTCCAAAGGAGGGCAACTAAAATGGTGAAGGGTCTGGAAAGCATGCCCTATAAGGAACGACATGGGGAACTGGGTATGTTTAGCCTGGAGAAGAGAAGGTTGAGAGGTGATATGATAGCCCTGTTAAAGTATTTGAAGGGATGTCAGATACTTGCAGTGGGTGTCAAATTGGGGAGGAAGCAAGCTTGTTTTCTGCTGCTCCAGAGAATAGGACCCGGAATAATGGATGCAAGCTACAGCAAAAGCGATTCCACCTCAACATTAGGAGGAACTTCTTGACAGTAAGGGCTGTTTGACAGTGGAACACACTCCCTTGGAAAGTGGTAGTGTCTCCTTCTTTGAAGGTCTTTAAACAGAGGCTGGATGGCCATCTGTTAGGCATGTTTTGCTTGGGAGTTCCTGCATGGCAGGGGTTGTAGGTGGTCCTCCTTGTGTAACCCTATCACATAGTAAACCCTATGATGAGACACCCCAAGTGAGACACAGACAGGATCAGAGCATTAACAGAAAGGGAAGGAGGGAGAGATAAAGGGATATCACATTTGCAAGATTAGCCAAGGGCATAAGAAATATGACAAGACAAATAGCAGACACCCTTAGAAAGACAAATAGCATTCAAAGCAGTATTACACATAAGATAGGGATGTGGAATGACCCAAGGGAAGCTAGACATAGTAAAAATGGAAATGCAAGGCATGAACATAGTAGTACTGGGGGTGAGTGAGTTAAAATGGACAGGAATGGGCCACTTTGAATCAGAGAACCATATAGTGTTCTATTCAGGGAATGAAAAGACAAGAAGAAATGGGGTGGCTTTCATACTAAGAAAGATGTGGCAAAAGCAGTCAGTGGATACAATGCAAAATCAGACTGAATCATTTCAGTAAGGCTCCATGGTAAACCTATGAATATCACATAATTCAAGCATATGCACCAACCACAGAGGCAGAACAGGAAGAAATTCTATGAAGGAGTACAGGAAGAAAGTGACAGCACACCAAAACAAGGTGTCAAGCTGATCATTGGAGAATGGAACGCAAAAGTTGGAAGCAGAGCAGAATAAAAAACAGTAGGCAGATTTGGGTTAGGGAAAAGAAATGAAGCAGGTGAGCAGCTGATAGATTTTTGTGAAGCCAATAACCTATTCATTGCAACACATTCTTCATACAACCAAAAAGAAGGCTATACACATGGACATCACCAGATGGTCAACACAAAAATTAAATAGACTATATAATTGGAAGCAAAAGATGGTGAAATGCTATACTGGTGGCCAAGACTAGACCAGGTGCCCGCTGTGGCACAGATCATGAACTACTCATATCAAAACTAAGAGTCAGACTCAAGAAGAAAGCAAAACTAGTGATTATACCAAAATATGATCTAAATAAATATCTCAACAGAATTTACTGACAACATAAGAAACAGATTTGCATTACTAAGCATAATAGACCAAGAACCAGAGGAACTGTGGTCTGAAGCCATGGACATAATAAAAGAAGAATGCAGACAGATACTTTCAATAAACAAAAAGAAATAGAAAAAAATGGATGACAGAAAAAACACTACAAGCAATAAAGAAAAGAAGAGAAGAAAAACAAAAGGGAGATAGGAACAAAATAAGAATTATGAATGCAACAGTACAACGGCTTGTATGGAAAGACAAAGAAAATTACTACAATAACCAATGCAGAGAAATAGAAGACAACCAAAAGGGACGAACAAGAGATATATTTCACAAGATCTGGGAAATCAAAGGAAAATTCAAACCAAGAATCAGGACGATCTATGACAATAAAAATAACATAATTCAAGACCAGGAAGGAATAAAAAGACGTTGGATGCAATACACAGAAGAATTATACAAAAGAGATGACAAAATGAAGGACACATGGAATGAAAAGACATATGAAGATGAATCCCAAATTCTAAAAAGTGAGGTGGAAACTGCAATAAGAGAAATTGTGAAAAAGAAATCACCAGGAACAGATAATCCAATTGAACTGCTGCAATCCACACTGATAGAGTCAACTCTAGTGCTAACCAACATATGCCAACAGATATGGAAAATAAAATTATGGCCAACAGATTGGAAGCGATCGATATATATCCCCATCCACAAAAAGGGAGACACAAGAGACTGCCGCAACTATAAAACCATAGTACTCCCATGCAAGCAAAATCATGCCCAAAATTCTGCAATGTAGACTCCAACTATACATGGTGAGGGAAATCCCAGAGGTCCAATTGGGGTTCAGGAAAGGGAGAGGTGTTAAGTGTGGTAACGCAGCGCATGGAGACCACGTAACGCGAAGCACCAGGATCCAGACTTTTCCGATGAAGCAGGCTGCTTGTCAGCTAGAGAAACTCCTCTCCCCTTCCAGATAGAGCACAGAGACTCTACAGCCAGACGTCTCACGAATGAGGCTTTAATCTTCGTTGCTCTATATACAGATATGTACAGCATACACCAACGCAACTCCAACGATCCAACAACAAACCACAATCCACAACCCACAATCCACAGTCCACATGTGTGTCCAGAGGCTTGTGCCTTATATAGCCTGTACTCCACATGGCTCTCTGGCCCTGCCTCTTCCTCCTGGACATCTGTCACTCACCTGAGTGACACTGCAGTTTTGCAGCAATTTCTGTGCTTTCCAGCACCAGGTGACTATCCCCATGATGTCATGTCCTGTGACATCAGCATGAGGCTGCATGACTCAGCTGTGGCCAAATGCTGTGTCATCATGGCTGCTGCACTATCCCACAATATACATTTTCCCTTGGGACCCAATCCTAACAAGAGACAGCATTGCAAACAGATGATGGCTAATGGAGCACACCAGGGAATTCCAATTATAGCAAATGGATAACAGATTATAGCAAAGCCTTTGACTACATAGATCAGGGGTAGGTAACCTAAGGGCCGGGGTCCGGAGGCAGCCCCCCCAAGGCCTTTGGACCGGCCCCAGGCCGGTCCTGCCACCGCCGCCGCCCACCATGATGATATTATTGTTGTTATTACTTGTTCTTGGGGTTTTCTTGGCAAAATCTCCACAGGGATTTTGCCATGGCTTTTCTGGAGCTGAGAGAGTGTGCATGCATATTTTTTTAATTTTTTTAAATTTTTTTAAAATATTTATTTATTTATTTATTTATTTATTTATTTTTGGTGCTTCGGCCCCCCAATTGTCTGAGGGACAGCAACCCAGCCCCCGGCTCAAAAAGATTGCCTACCCCTGACATAGATCATGAAGGTGTATGCAATTCCCTTAAAGATATGGGACTGCCAACACATCTGATAGTCCTGATGAGGAATCTGTACTCAGGACAAAAGGCTACTGTCAGAACAGAACATGGAGAAACAGAATGGTTCCCAATTGGCAAAGGAGTCATTCAAGGCTGCATCCTTTCATCTTATCTGTTCAACTTGTATGTTTTTCTTATATTATATATTATAAGAAAAACAGGCTTAGACACAGAAGAAGGAGGAGTGAAAACAGGAGGAAGGAATATCAACAATCTAAGATATGCAGATGACACCATAAAACCTTACAGACCTGGAACACCTACTAAGGAAGATCAAAGAGGAAAGTGCTAACCCAGGCTTAATGTTGAACATAAAGAAAACAAAAACAATGACCACCAAGAACCTTCAGAAGTTCAACCTAGACAATGAAGAAATAGAAATAGTAAATGAATTATCATAGAAATGGGGACTGCAGTCAGGAAATCAGAAGAAGATTAAGAATGGGGAGGGTGGCTATGAAAGAACTAGAAAAGATTCTAAAATGCACAAAAGTCAGAATCATATAAGCCATTGTATTTCCTATTTCCATGTATGGATGTGAGAGCTGGACAGTTAAGAAAAATGATAGGAGGAAAATCAATGCATTTGAGATGTGGTGCTGGAGAAAATTGCTGAGGATCCCATGGACAACCAAAAGGACAAACAAGTGGGTCCTAGAGCAGATCAAGTTGGAAACCTCCCTGGAAGCCAAGGTGACAAAATTGAGGGTATCGTACTTTGTACACATCACGAGAAGAGAGGACTCTTTGGAAAACAAACAAACAATAATGCTGGGAAAGGTGGGGGGAGGTAGGAAGAGAGGAAGGCCAAATGCTAGATGGATGGTCTCTATTAAGGAGGTCATGGGTATGGGGTTGGAGGAATTAAGCAGAGCAGTGGAGGACAGGGGTTCTTGGAGATGTCTCATCCATAAGGCCACCATGAGTCAAGATCGACTTGAGGGCAGTTAACAACAACAACAAGGGGGATGGCCCTTGTAGTCTCTTCCAAGGGGGGTTGCAGACTGCCAGAAATAGTGCAATTTGAGTCCACTTTTAGGGTTAGGGTTAGGGTTAGGGAATCATGGGAACTGTATTTTATTGTGGCACCAGAGCTCTCTGACAGAAAAGACTCAATGTCTTAGAAAAAAAACAAAAAACAATTCCCATGATTCCCTAGCACTAACCCTAACCCTAAAAGTGGACTCAATTTGCACTATTTCTGGCAGTCTGCAACCCCCCAACTCTATGATTCTATGATTCTATGAGTATAGAAAAAGTCTAGAAATGTTAGTTAAAAGTTGACCTCAAAAGACCTGAATCAACTTATCCATCCACTGTAACTCTTATAAAAAAGGCACCATTTCCTGGTGATAGGAAGAGGTGTAACCTGTTTTGGAAGAACTGAATCCATAATTTTGGGCCCCAAATGTGCCCTTGACTTGTACATGAGGTCAACTTATAGTAAAGTATACATGGTAATTAGTCTCAAATGTCTGGCTTTGATCCCACTGCTTAATAAACTTTATGATGCTGAGTTACAATCTTAAAAATCTAGTTTTCAATCCCACTGCTTAATGGAGTTTATGATGCTGAGTTAGATTTTCATCACTGCTGCCACTACTACTATTCTTCCTTTTCCTCTTCTCCTTCCTCCAGCTCCCCCTCCTAACATCTTTAAGAGCTATTTGACAAATCTATATAAGTTGATACTGTTCATATTGAGAGTACTTGATGGATCAGTAAGATTGGCCTGCATGTTTTCTCACCATTTAACATGTTGGGATTTACCAACAGGATTCTAGCTGGGATTAACCAACAGAATTTCATCCGTGCCATTGTGCATTCTTAGAGTGTCATTGGTGTCTTTGGTGTACAACTTTCATCACCGGGATTGCAGAAATAGCTGCTGTCCATTCCTATTGCACAGTGAAATGACAAGCAGGTACTTTGATAGATACACAGCCAGTGGCACAAGGTTCAGCAGAAGAGTGAAGTAACATAACTGCTGTGTAGATACATAAATGTAAATTTACACTATGGCAGCACAATGTAGGAGCTCAAACCTGAAAAGTACTTTTGTAGGCTGTAGCCTGAAAGAAAGATTTTTCCTTTTCCTCCTCCTTTCTTTCTGAGAGAAGAACTGTTTCTTCTTCATATCATCTTCATCATCTTCATCATCTCTTTTTTCTTTCTTCTTGTCAAAAACTGTTTCATATATTGAGAGCAGCAGCTGAGGGTGCAGAGAACATTTTTTACAAAAGCCAGCATTTCAGTGGGCACACCTTCTCATGTGGAGTGCTTTCTACTTTGGTTTAAAGTGGTATTTCTTATCTTTGCTGTTGATGTTACCATTGAAAGAAACCAGCATGGGGCCCTGAAAGCCTAATGTACATTGACTGGGAAAGAAAGCCCTTAAATGTATATTTGTTCACAGGTGCTATTATGACTTGAACATGGGCATGTGTTTTCTAATTTCACAGCTTTTGTATAGATGGCCTTCTCTACCCTGTTCCTTCCCCCAGCATTCTTCTCAAAGATGATAACAACAACAAAAAATTCCCTCAAGGAATGCTTTCAGTCAGCTTGAATATTGCAGGAGCATGGTAAAAATTTTCTCTTTCCCTACTCTATAAATCCTACACATACCAGCAAGAAAGACTCATTCCCTCCAAATTCATGTTATTAAAGGCCACAGCATGTGCTGAGAGAATGTAGTGACATGAGACAATGCCACATTTCCATAAATGCTACATATGAGAATGGCTGGCTTTGGATGTAGAGAAACCTGGAATCACATAGAGGTGTGTGTGTGTAATAAATCATTTGAGGTTTACGGCATGCTACATAGTTAAACACATTCCTTAGTGGGAAACCAGGGGCCTGATCCATTCAGTTCTGTGTATTTCCATTGTGTTGAGCTACATGATCTTCCTTGTCTCTCAGTGAAACTGATGGGACCTCAGACTGCTTAATTGCTTAATTTCAGCTGGATCACTCAGTTGATTTCATGTTTTCAGTCTCAGAGTGACAAGCTGAATGCTGTTTTTTTTTTTTAAATGAAAAGTGCTTGAGTTCCTATGTCATTGTTGTGTTGTGTAAATCTGCACATGCAGAATTGTGCATTCATTGTATTACAAAACCATTGTGCTGAATGGCAACAAGGGACAACTGAACTGACATAAAAAATTGCAACCAAATGCACAACTGACTACATGTGCACCTCCATGCAGAATGCTCATCAATGAACAATGTACAATATACATTCATAGAATCACAGGATCATAGACATAGAATCAGAGAGTTGGAATAAACCAAAAGGGACATCCAGTCCAACCCCCCTGCCATGCAGGAACACACAATCAAGGCATCCCTGACAGATGGCCATCCAGCCTCTGTTTAAAAACCTCCAAAGAAGGAGACTTCACCACACTCCGAGGGAGCATGTTCCACTGTTGAACAGCTCATATGTCAGGAAGTTCCTCCTAATGGAATCTCTTTTCCTGTAGCTTTCATCCATTGTTCTGTGTTCCAGTCTCTGGAGCAGCAGAAAACAATTTTGCTCCAATCTCAATATGACACCCCATCAAATATTTAAACATCTCACCCCTTAACCTTCTCTTTTCCAGGTTAAACATACCCAGCTCCCTATGTCATTCCTCATGCAGCATAGTTTCCAGACCTTTCACTATTTTGGTCACCCTTCTCTGGACACACTCCAGCTTGTCAATATCCTTCTTGAATTGTGGTGATCAGAGCTGAACACCATATTCCAGGTGAGGTCTGACAAGCAGATTAGAGTGGTATTATTACTTTCCTCAATGTAGCCATTATACTTGCACTGGCACAAAAGACACGAGATGTCTCTTTTGGGTTTAAACAGGCCACAACTTTTATTTAGCTGTACAGGGTTTATTTGCAAGGCAATAAACATTAACAAATTTGTTACAGGTGTAAGTGAAGGTGTAATCCCCCCTAAATGGGTGGTCCTTCACCGCACATGGCAAAACAAGTAAACAATAATATCAACAAATTTACAAACCCCTCCTCTCCAGAAGTGACATCATATTACGTCATATGACATCATACAAATTAATGACATCATGCATTTAACTGCATACGTCATTTCCTTTAAATTTGTCTTATGCCAATTTTACCCCAATTAATTTAAATAGCCAGATTAATTTTCCTGTGGGGTGGGAGTCATTACCCACCCCCCAAGTACAAGACAAGCAATTCTCAATTATAGACCCTACCCTTAAGTTGTGACAAAGCAATAACAAGAACAACATGAATTATTACACCATGACCCATTCCCCAATCAATTTTGATTAATAATCTCAGGGAGGTCGAAAAACCCAGGGAAGCACCCTGGGAAAAAATTCCCTCCCGGCCCCCAAAGGCGACCAGCCTAAGCCTGAGAGTAACCATTTATAGCTTCTTAATAAAGGGTGGGTGGGATGGGTCACTCAGTTCAAGCTCAAAAATGGCTGCCTCCACGTGGCAGCACAGAGCTATAAAGAACAAACTCTCGTCCCAAGTCTCGTGAGACCAGTAGCACCGTGAGACTTAGAGTAGCAACCAAACAACCCAATTAGACAAAACGCGCAGGTGCTCTCATTCCCCTGCGGGCTTTAACCAACCAGGCTTCTCATGTCCTTATTTGGCCAGCACATCGGGGGGTGTCTTTCTATTGATGCAGCCTAGAATTGCATTGACTTTCTTAGTTGCCACATTACATTGCTGCCTCACATTCAGCCTGTGGTCCACTAAGATGCTGAAATCCCTTTCACATGTATTGCCATCAAGCCAGGTGTCACCCATTCTGTATCTGTGCATTTCACTTTTATTGCCCAAGTGTAGTGTCCTATATTTCTCCCTGTTGAAATTCATTTTGTTCGTTTTGACCCAGCTTTCTATTCTGTTAAGGTCATTTTGAATTCTGATCCTGTCCTCTATTAGCTATCCCTCCTAATTTGGTATCATCTGCACATTTGATAAGCATGCCCTCTATTCCATCATCCAAGTCATTTTGCATGCACAATGAGCATCAGCCTACCGACACTGGACTCACTTGCCTCCATCATCCTCCATAATGGCCTAACACCTGATTTCCCATTCCAGGTTCCTTGAACAGCTGCCACTTACTGTAGGCCTACCTTTCTGTTTTTTTATTGTGTTACTTGGTATGAAAGTTTGTTGTAAAAGTTCCTGATTCAGAGGTGTACTTTCCCAAGGTTGGCATCCTTTCATAATCAAGGGATACAAGATTTTTGGCTTTTGAGGCAGACATATGCAGTCACCCAATCAGATTGGTGGCAGCATCCTGTTAGTGACCTATATCTATATATGTGTGGCTTATGTGCACAGATGGCTTTATTTGGATGGGGACTGATTCTATAACTCTTTGTCATTGTTAGCTACTTTCAAGTCAACTTTCACTTATGACTTAGAAGTCTTGAAGTCACCCTATCCACCACAGCTTGCTCAGGTCTTATAGACTCAGGGCTATGGATTTTCTGATTGAGATTATCCATCTAGTATACAGTCTTTCCCTACTTTCCTTGATCTTACTAAGCATTACTATCTTTTCTAGTGAGTCATGTTTTCTTATGATAGGGCCAAAGTGTGACAGTCTCAGTTTAGTCATCTTGGGTTCTTGGGACCAACTTTAATTGCTGCAGGACTCATTTATTTGTCTTTTTAGCAGTCCACAGTATCCATCGAACTCTTCTCCAACACCACATCTCAAATGAGTTTATTTTCTTCCTATCAGCTTCCTTCCTTGTCCAGTTTTTCCCTTCAGAAGTCCTACAGGGGTCTGCTGCTGCCACTGCATACTGGGAGCAGAATGAAGGAATAGAGAGAGAAGGCAATTTAGCTTATGAAAGTGGAGTTGGTCTGGGCTCTGTGGAGAAGGAAAAGGAGATTACATGCTATATATGAGTGCACCTTCCTTCCTCTCCTTCAGCTGAGATCAGCTGCTAATCACCCTTCCCTTCCCCACCAGTAAGCAGTAGCCATAGCTGATTTGGCCCAGAGGAGGACACAAAACGTCATGGTTAGAACATTATGCTCCACTTGTTAAATGTTGGATCTCAGCCATAGACTCCAATTAAAATAAACTGAATATAAGTGGAACAGAATATAATGGGTAAAGCAATACTCAGTTTACAACCTATCTTTCTGCTAGCTGGACTGAGGGATTTGAATACAAACTTAGAAGAGATGCATACTTTAAATTTCCTTTCCAATAGGAAAAATAAAAACAGGGATCTTTCAGTTAAAAACATAAAAATACAAGACAGAACTTTATTGATCAGACTAAAGGTTTATGCAGAGTGTGGAAAAGAGACTACAATTTCCAGAATCACCCAGGCAATAGGTGCAATCAAAACCAAAGTTACATTCTGAAGCTCTAGGTCCACCTTGTTCACCATACCCCTTTCCTTCTGACTGGATGTAGCAGATTAAAGACTATTTTTTTCACATAACTTTTAGAACATCCTTTTTGTTTATATAGCAGATGCACCCTAGTTTTATACTGTCATTTTGACTGGACAGGAAGTGCTGAAATGCTTGATTCCAAGTATTTGAAATGATGCCACATATACTTTCTTTCATTATGCATGCTCAAAATATCACACTCTGAATTTTCAAGGGGAGGAGTGGCTCCACAACCCAGATGCTACATTTCTGTATGGAAAAAAAATTGGTAAGAGGTTACCACTAGTTCATATTTTGGGCCAAACTAATCTTACTGTAATGTAGGGATGCAATTCTTTGCTTGTTAATTTTCCAAGGAAGCACTAAGTAGTTTTTCCAGTTTTTTCCCCCCTGTTGCAATGAAGTCTTCAAAAATAGTGCAGCCACATCCCTTACCTTTCCCTCCTTTCCTCCCTTATTCCATTTTTAATGTCTTGATCTTTTTATACCATAGTGCATTCTACACATATGCATCTTGTGGGCATGAATGTGTGGAAGAGAAATTTTAGCCCACACCTGCAAAATATAATTTGTCCACTATGCAAGAGATTGGAAAACTTATTTTTTGGACTACAGTTCTCAAACTCTTGTCTTGCCCTGGGGAAACTAAGGGTCTTTATACACTGCCAGAAATAATGCAGCTTGAGGTCACTTTATCTGTCCTGGCAAAGTGCTAGGGACTCACGGGAACTGTATTTTTTCTGGGACATTGAGCCTTCTCTGTCAGAGAGCCCTGGTGCCACAATGGACTACAGTTCCCATTATTCCTTAGCACTGAGCCAGGACAGTTAAAGTGGCTTCAAGCTGCATTGTTTCTGGCAGTCTGTAAAGGGCCTAAGATCAAAGAGTAATCTCAAAGAGTAATCTTTCCTAACTCTGACCATTCACTGAGCAGATGTGAAGAAACAATATAAGAGTACAGATCCAGTATAGTGTTTTAAGCATTGGACTAGAAATCTGGAGACCAGGATTTGATTCCCTGCTCAGTCATGGAAACCCTGAGGCCCAGAAAACCCGATACTCTTAGATTGCCAGACAGTCGGAAATGGCTTGAAGGCATACAACAGGGTAACTATAACAGAGTAATACTTTGTTATAGCAAATCAATTAGTCAATGTTTCATCTCTGAAACAAACAGTGGTGGCTGGCATCCTCCATATCTGTGGGGCACTAAATCTGCTCCAGGATTTAGCCTGCATTTTAAAGCAACTATCAAAAGTATGAATCCTACATTGCCAATAAATTCAGCACTTTGAATACCTTCTTAAGGGGGACTGCAGACGGGCGGCTCTGGGCCGCCCTGGCAAGTGGCAGATTGAGGTGGCAACCCCACACGGGAGTCCCAATCCTCACTTTTGCTGTCCCGAAAAGAGCGGCAAAATGCTGCTCTTTTTAGGGGCGGCAAAAGGCTGCCCTAAGAGCTAGCACGTGGCTCTTCAGCGCCCTTTTGGTGCAGCGTGTTTGAACGCTGTGTCAGAAGGGCAGCCTGATGCCACACACCATGTGTAATGGCCCGCGGTGTCAGGATGGTGTTGGCGTGGGGTTGGGGCCAGTCTGTAGAGGCCCAAAGTAATTAAACAAGGTATTGCTGCCTATTGCAAAACAAACAGTGATGATCCGAAAGCCAGGGAAAAAACTCCCTCTCCCTTTCTGTTGTAAATCTTTACCTCATTTCTTTCATTATGAGAAGGAAAGCCCAAATCCTGCATGCTTTCTTTCTTTCTTACTGTAACACAGCAGAGTCAAAACCACTAACTGGCTAGCTTTAAAAGAGGATTAGACAAATTCATGGAAAACAAGACTATAATTGGCTATTTCTTATCTCAGTTAGATATTATTTGCTGCAGCATTAGAGGCAATATGCCTCTGAACATAATTTGTTAAGGAACATGAGAAGGGGAAGGTGAACTTACTGTAGGCATCTGGTTGGCATTGCTAGGAGCTGAAAGCTAGTCTTGAGAGGACTCTGGTCTGATCCAGCAGAGGTCTTAGGATCTTACTTTCCCCAAGCCAAAACAAGATAATGTGCTCTCAACTCAGAGCTCCCTAACCACATTAAAACTATAATATATGGAGTTAAAATAGATCAATCAATGAAACTTGGGTTAATGCACGCATCACAGAAAATGAATGAAGTTCACAGCCCTTTGAGCAACCTTTAAGGTACCCTCCCGTAAAAGTAAAGACCCACCAGCTGGAGCCTGAACAATAGATTCATTTCATCCATATTCATTGGAAAAATGTTAATGAGTTGAAGAAAACAGAGCTATCTGTGGTGGTGTCATTCACCGATGTACAAAGAGAAACAGAGAGGAAAAGAAAGATCATCTCAGTTGCCACTGCTTCCCTGTCTACCCCAGGCTGGATGTCATAATGAATACCTTGGCTGCAATTCTCCAATGGACTATGTGTTGCATTAGGTTTCAGAAACTCATTATTTTAGTCTCATGATGCAAATACTGACTTTCATCCACACTCTCCATGGGCTAATCTCTTTTGCCATCCACCCTGCTCCCCCTAAAAATCCTTGTTCATATATCTAGCAAATATGAGTCATGCTTTCAAGGCAGAAAGGTATACAGAAATGTACGTTGAGTCAAAACAGGAAAGCTTTGCTGACAGTTGGAGTCTTGCTGCCTGAGGACACAAGCCTAATTCAAATTGACCACCTGCTTTTGAATAACTATAAAAAACAGACAGAAAGAAAAAAGAAACCTAGAGTGAGAGTTTGCTTTTATTCACGAGTGTCAAAGATTACCTTTTATGCCTTGGCAGAATCACTGCAATGACACATGTTGTGCAAAGCCCAACACATAGCATCTGTTGTGTTTACTGAGTTGTGGCATTGTGAAGAACCCTCAGCAGAGTGAAGGATAGGAAAGTATAAAGGTCAAAACTCTTGCTGATGACCTTGCTGTGAGGCAAAGTGACAGCAACTATAAGGATTGTAACATGAAAACTTCCTGTGAACAGAAATGTCTACACTGGTACTCCTATTCAGTGGCAGCTGATGGTTTCAATGTCAGTAGGGTGGTGAACCTGATCCAGGTTTTACTTTGAACTATAAAGTACTTACTCAAAGTGGTGAACACTATCCATTAAATAGGCTCAGCACCTTGGATAGCTCCTGCAACTTTCAAATTAAACCTATATCAGATTCACTTCCCCATTGACAGGAGAGAGCCACCACTCTTCCTTTCCCACAACACTACAATAGCATTCATGAAGAAGTCAATAGGTATTTCTAAGCACTTTATTTAGAAAGAGGTGAGGCATAGCTTTCTTTGGGCCTTTGCAGACTGCCAGAAATAGTGCAAATTGAGTCCACTTTAAGGGTTAGGGTCAGGGTTAGGGAATCATGGGAACTATATTTTGTTGTGGCACCAGAGCTCTCTGACAGAGAAGGCTCAATGTCTCAGAAAAAAAAACAATTCCCATGACTCTCTAGCACTAACCCTAACCCTTAAAGTAGATTCAATTTGCACTATTTCTGGCAGTCTGCAAAGGCCCTTTGTCCCTGATTCCTTGACCTCAGAAAAGTTACTACAACTCCCGGAATCCCCCATTCATCACAGACAGTGGTTGATTTTGGTAGTACAGGAAGTAACAGAACAATGGATGGAAACTACAGGAAAAGAGATTCTACCTAAACATTAGAAGGAACTTACTGATAGAAAGAGCTGTTTGACAGTGGAAGATGCTCCTTTGGAGTATGGTGCAGTCTCCTTCTTTGGAGGTTTTTAAACAGAGCTGGATGGCCATCTATCAGGGGTGCTTTGATTGTGAGTTCCTGCATGGCAAGGGGTTCAACTGGATGGGCCCTGTGGTCTCTTCCAATTCTATGATTTCTAAGCCCTGACTCCCCTGTCTTGAAAGGAACATCCAAACCCAGATGTTAATTTTCCTATTTTTCCATGAAGGCCAGTGACACAGTTCCTCAAATGCATATTCCACACTTCTGCTGCAGTTACAGAGGTGTGTTTCCCTTTTGCACAAAGTTCCAGTGGTGAAATGAAACAGCCTGCTTCCATGGTATTAAGATCCTTGACCCAGGGATGAACAAGTATGACATTTTTCTCCCCATTGTGAGATTAAATGAATATTTCTCCAAAGTATTCTTTGAGCATTTGAGCTCCCTGTATTGAACATTTGTTATGGAAGAATTATTCTGTGGAGAAAAACACTTTTTTGGTCCAAAAATCTGGCTTCTGCACAAAAAAATAGGTTTTGTGTGCAGGGAACAGTGTCTTCTGCACAGAAAACTCATTTTTTGTTCAGAAAACAGTTTCCTTCCTCCACAGATTTTTTCTACATGTTTTCTCTCACAGAATAATTCTACCACAGATTCAAATGCTGTTCAAATGCCAGGAGAAAAATTATCTAAAATTATCCAAAATTCTTATCAGTCTATTGTTGTTCCCTATGTTGTTCCCTAACTGTTGGGAAAACTGTGTTTTTTAAAAATCATAAACAAATTATTATGACTATTCTTTCTATGAATAATTTAGATTGCTTCCAAACTGCTTCCCAAATAATTCCAGTGATAAAGAA
This sequence comes from Phrynosoma blainvillii, assembly GCA_026167975.1. NCBI lineage: Eukaryota > Metazoa > Chordata > Lepidosauria > Squamata > Phrynosomatidae > Phrynosoma > Phrynosoma blainvillii. The sequence continues at coordinate 24,853,636 of JANUYF010000001.1, read as the reverse complement.
TCAGATCCAGTTTGGAGGGTAGTTTCCAGATATCTGATCCAATGGCTACACCTGCCCACAAATTTCCCATGTAAGAAAAAATACCAGGCAGAGGTAGAGTGACCAGATGAAAAATAATTGAGGATTTTTCAGCTCTTTTGCAAAAGACAAGAAAAGGTGTTTGTACCTTTGGCAGTTGTGTAATAAAGGAAATTTCAGTATGTATAGCTTCATGAACTAGGTGGTATAGTGGTTTGAGTATTAGGCTAGCACTCTGGGAAACTATGGTATGAATCCTCACTCAGTCAATGAAACCCACTGGGTGACTTTGGGCAAATCACACTCTGTCAGCCTCAGAGAGAAGCAGTGGCAAAACCCCTCTGAACAAATCTTGCCAAGAAAAGTCCATGGTAGGGTCACAGTAAGTCACGTATGGCTTAAAAGCACATGACAGTTACAGCATCACCCTGCTGAAGTTCTCACTTATGTAATGAGAGTGGAGGGAGAAAGAAAACAGTGAAGATATAATTTTATGACTGACCAATCTGTGATCTGGAGATACAAAAAGTATTTGCAAATGTTCTTGTCCTTGACAAGAAAAGATATCCTGCCTCATCAAGACATTCCAAAAAATTGTCAACCTCTGTGAGCAAGAGCAAAAAGACTAGCACTTTCCCCCATCATCAGCATCTATAGTAAAGAAAATATGTATTTTTGGACAAGGAATGTTGATGTTTATGGGGGGTTTGTATAAAAAGCAAACCTCCAGTAATCCCCGCCCCCACAAAACAGTCCTAAAGGGTGAGCATTTTTTTTAAACAAAAAGAGTAAACCCCTCGTAATTTCACATCATAAGCATAAAATGTTGAATTTCTTTTAAATTTAATATGAACCCTCAAAATGTAAAGGTATCTAGTCCTGAGTTCCTGCAAATTATTCTCTGGTCTTTGAGGCTTCAGGTCTGTAGAAGGAGCCACTACACTTGCCTTTCTGATGAACACTCAAACCACTAGACCAGGGGTAGGCAACCTTTCCCCTTTAAGGGCCGAGGGACTTTGGCTCCCAGAAGCCTCAGCCATGTTGGCCAATAGCTCCTGGGATTCTGGGAGATGAAGTCGCTCGGCCCTTAAAGTGGAAAGGTTGCCTACCCCTGCACTAGGCCATGATGGCTCTTTGTACATAGATAGGAGAAATTGCATATGACACCAACATGATACCAGCCAGCATAAAGAGTTTAGTGAACTGGTCTTTGGTTCAGTCCTCTGTTTTTCTAGTAACTTAAAAGACTGGGAAGCCCACAAGCAGACAGTAGGACAATCTTCCCCATGAGTGTTTATCTGTACGGCAGATGGTGGCTCCAATGTCAATGAGGAACTTTAAAGGAACCATCCATGGTGCTGAACCTAGTTCAAGTATGGATTTCAGCACATGGGATACCACCTTTAATATTTCAACTAAAATCTGAAATTGATTCCCCACCCACTGGCACTGGAGCAGTCAGCGGTTTCCTCCAACATCTAATCCTTAAAGTCATATTGCCCCTGACCCTGAAGATATTTAGCCAGTAATAACCTCACCCACCATGAATCATTCAAAATCCTCTTCTCATGTGGCCATTGCCACAACCTGTGGTATTAAATTCCTCATTTCACATTCAAATTTTCATTCATTCATTCATTCATTCATTCATTCATTCATTTTAGATTATTCCTGTACTGCTGATTAGCCAAAGTTCTCTGGGCAGTTCACAAGATTAGGAGAATCAAATATACAAATATTATAAAACTTGGTGCACAATGTACTGTGAGAGCAAGTGTGGCATCCTGGTTTGAGTGCTGGACTACAACTCTGGAGAACAGGGTTTGAATCCCCACTCAGCCATGGAAATCCACAGGGTGACCTTGGGCAAGTCACTTTCTGTTAGCCTCAGAGGAAGGCAAAGGCAAACAGACCTCTGACCAGGTCTTGCTAAGAAAGCCCTGTAACAGGTTTGCCTGAGGGTCACTATAAGCTGGAAACAGCTTGAAGACACACCACTACCACCACCAGCAGCAACAGCAGCAACATAGTGTATTGTCTAGTTGTTATTTTTTGGGGCAAAGTTTATTTTACTGGTAGTTTAACTACTTTTTAAACTTTGAATTGTACAAACAATTGTATTCCCTATAACCATGTATGGATGCAAGAGCTGGACAATTAAGAAAGCAGATCAGAAGAAAATGAATTCATTTGAGATGTGGTGCTGGTGAAAAATGCTGAGGATACTGTGGACAGCCCCGCCCCCCATCAAACAAATGGGTCCTAGAACAGATCAAGCCTGAATTCTCCCCGGAAGCCAAGATGATCAAACTGTGGTTGTCATACTTTGGCCACATCATGGGGAGGCACAACTCATTAGAAAATACAATACTGTTGGGAAAGGAGGAGGGGGGAAGAGAGGAAGACTGAATGCTAGATGGATAGACTCTATTAAGGAGATTATGGGTATGAATCTGCAGGAACTAAGCAGAGTAGGAGAGGACAGGGAGTCTTGGAGATGTCTCATCCACAGGATCACCATAAATTCAGATTAACTTTAAAGCAGTTAACAACAATAATTTTTTAAAAGCTATGTTTATTTTAGCTGCTGTAAACCCCTTTGATTCCCAAACTGGGATAAAAATGGGATGATGATGATGGTACATTTTCCAGCTCAACTGTGCTGAATGTTGATATCACTCCCCATTCCCTTTCTCTCCAATTAAAATCCTATAATGTCTATTATATATTCATTTTTCTTTTACAGATCTAGATCCTATTGATTGTTCAATTACTGTAGATGAATAACAGGTACTGCAGGCTATATTTTAGAGGAAGGAATCAGAGTCATCTCTGAGTATTCCTTGCCTAAGAAATCCCCTGAATTCATGGGATCTCTTCATGTCAGTAGGAGACTTGACACAGACAGACATATTAAATCAATTGTTCAACGGTGAATCAACATTTTTGTAAATTCCACTGATTCAGTCAGTCAATTTCAGTTAGGATTAATAGTAAGATTCAGACCTTAATCAGCTGCCTTTGCACACTGTTGCTATGCACAAAGGCAAAATATAAGTATATGTATATTTATCTAAATACTATTACAACTTCTACAGCTCTCTGAATTGCCAGCTGCAGGTTATAGTTAGCATTAATGCGGCCGTGATTGGATCTAGATAGCTACAAGGCAAGAGTGTAGTACTGCAAACACATCTCAAAATAAAGTAGAATCATGCTGTATTAAACCACTCCATGATGTAGTAGTACTGGGAAAATGGGAACATCATCTTGCAAATGAAAAAGTGTAACATATCAAATGTTTTCTCTTCCCTCCTTTAAGAAGTTCCAATAATTGCAATGTGCTCCCTCCTAATTCATTTTCTTCTCTCTGAAAATCAAGCCTATTCATTGACTGAGGAAATATTAAATACTATTGGCCCTCCTTATCCAGAGATTCTTTATCCATGGGTTCAACGATCCACAGTTTGAAAATATTCAAAAATATATAAATTCCAAAAAGCAAATCTTGATCTTGCAATTTTATATAAGAGACATCATTTTACTATGCAATTGCATTTAATGGGACTTGAGTATCCATGGATTTTGATATCCACGGGGAGTCTTGAAACCAAACCACAGTGGATACCAAGGGCCCATTCTGCTCACATCACTCTGCCACTGACCGTTGATCTTTGTAATAGACAAAGTGGCTTAAGAATACTAATCAAGATGGTAGCACTGTTTTCTACCCTCCTAAAGATATAGGAATCATAGAAAAAAGGAAACTCCTGCTCAGCCTTGACTTCAGCAACTGATAATGCCACCTGGTGACCAAACTATGCAGAATCATTTTGCTAAGTGGAAGTCCCATTGATTTCAGTAGGATTTTCCTACCTCACTAGGACTGTGCTTTTTGTATGACAAATATAAATTGACCACACAGAGAGAAGGTGCAAGTGATTTGGTATAAGCACAGAAATAAGGCTGAGTTTGGAAATGTTACTGGACTATACCTTCTTGAATCCAAGAGCCAGCAAATGACCATACTGGCTGGGTGATTCTGGGACTTATGGTCCAAAAAGGGAACTTTTCTAGCCTCTGGAATGAGAGATGGACTAATAGTCTATTTCTAGCCTGTGACAGTTGCACATGTATTCACTCATTAGGTGCATTCTCTCCCAATGCTACAGAAGCCTTTGGATTTGACTTTTTAGAAAAACTGCACAAAATTCCCATTCATTCATTTATTTATAAATATCTATAAACCACTTAGAGCTGGACAGATCAAAGTAGAGTACAATAGTTTTTAAACATAAACAAAACAAAAAAAATCATGAAAGCACAACATTTACACCAAAAACTGATGACAGGGCAGATGACTTAGGGAAAATGATACATTTTCAATATCCACAGAAAATTACAAGTTGTATTTTTTGAGGGAAAGCTATTCATGGTATCATCTTGCTAAACACTCTGCTTGAAACAACTACTGCGCAGGAGAGTCTCATGAGATTCTCATCTTTTCATATGTCCCCTAGCACAACAGGTATTATAATGGTGGTAATACTTTTATTAAGTTTCTGAAAACATAATCATCATACCAAATCCCATATAAAATGTATATACATAAATACATGATCAATTGCATGTTATTACATTTAAAAAACCCATTACTTATCCATTAAGAGCCAACACTGACATCACCATCAATTTTGGTTAAGTGTGGTATTATATGAGCATCATAGCTAGTTTAACTTTGTGCTTTGTGAAGATTATTTTTATCTTCCTGAATCTCTGCCCTTCAGCTTAACTGGATAACCCCAAGATCTAATGTTATGATAATAAGAAAACTTCTCCCTATCCACTATTTTCACACCATCCATAATATTTATACTCCAGTGTCATGTCCCTTTATTCCTTGTTCCTCCCTAAACTAACACTCCAAACCTTGTAGTATATCCTGATAAGGGAGTCACTCTAGCCCCCTTTTCTAATATATTAAGTCTCTACTCTTAACAGAACTTTTGGAAGATAGCAGAAAGGGCACAATTACCTGCAGATAGCAACACTGGAATTCTCTTGCATTTCCAAGTATCAAACATTCTCTTAAGTTTAAGCAAATCTTTCAGTCTGTTTAGAGTTAAGTCCAGATCTCATGCTGTTGTAACATAACACCTAGGGGCTCATTTGCAACAAACATAACAAAAGTCTGGGAAGTCAAAAGGAACAGGAAGCCAATTTTCTCCCCTTCCTGTCATCTGCTTACCAACTAGGACGATAAATTACCAGCATTTGAGTCCTTTTATAAAGCTACTGGTTACAGCACAGCGCTTGATGTTAACAAATGAATAGCTGATGCAAAGCAAAGTCACTGGCGTAAGACATTTCCAAAACCATTTGTAAAAGCCCTGAAAATCCTTGGATTTGTGTCTTCTTGTTAGAGCTACATTTAATTCCACTAGTTGAAACCCAAGTGTTGTTTTTCTTTTGCCTTTTACCTGAAAAAAAAAATCAATAACAAAAAACTCAACACCCGCTGCCAAAGAAGCAGGTGCAATTATTTCATGGTAGTTCATCAGTTTCAAGCTTAGAATGTAATTGTTGTTGTTGTTGTTGTTGTTGTTGCTGGGCTGGGTTGCTTCTGCATCCCCAAGGCATGTTCAAGGATGCAGCTGTTAGACTTGGAAGCTGATGGCTGTTAGTGGAATAATTTGTCATCAACTTAAATTTAGCAAACCTTTTATCAGCTCAGGAAGGAAGTGAAAAAATGGAGACTAAAAGATTGTTTGAATAGGCATTATGGGTGACCTTCTCTTTTAAACTTCTTTTGGGGAACAGAAGACCTCTTTCCATTTGGGAGCCTACTGAGATCCAGCAGAAACTTCTGGATGGAAGAAATGGGGAGAGATGTTGTTGCTTATTGCCATCAAGTCAGCTCTGATTTATGGTGACATTATGAATAAGAGATCTCCAAGTTACTCTGTTATCAACAGCTCTGGCTCAGTTCTTGCAGACTCAGGGTTGTGACTTCCTTGCTGGAGTCTCTTGCTAAGAAGGTGTCTTCAGGTCACCTCTTGACCCATGAAATCTTTGGTTTTCTTAGTCAAGGAATCCTCAGAGGTGGTTTTGTCAGTTCCTTCCTCTGAAATAGAGCATACAGCACCTGGTATTCTAGAACTCTTCTAGAACATGGCCACACAGCCCGAAAAACCCACAAAAAACTATGGATGCCAGCCATGAAAGCCTACGACAGCACCTGGTATTCTTGGGTGATCTCCCATCTAGGTACTAACCAGGGCTGACCCTGCTTAGCTTTCATCAGACAGGATCTAGTGGCTCTCCACATGCAATGCCTTCTCCCTCTTCTCTTACTGCCTTGTACTTTACCAATAATTATTGTCTTTTCTTCTTCTTATGATATGTACACAGTATGACATTCTCAGTTTAATCATCTTGAACTAGAAGGAGGATTCCATCAAAGGAGTATCAGGGATGTGGCTTGGTGGCTTCCATGTCATTGGAATGGTGAATCTATTCCAAAGCTTACTGAGATTTTTAAAAGAGCTATTCAAGGTGCTAAATGTATGTGGGGTTCAGAGCATTAGGAAGCTTCATCAGTGTTTGCACTACCTATGTGTGCCAGAGTAAGTGCTGAAGTCTCCTGTGGGGTACACCTCTCCCAGTATTCCACTAGGGAGATCAGTACACCGTGTTGGGATATGGGACAAAGCCTTCTCAGCTGAAATATCAGAATGATGGAAAGCCTCCCCTTGGAGGTCTGATTGGCACCAACACTGATTTCATTAAGTGAAAACTTGGTTGTTCATTGAGGCCTTTAGGACTCACTGATTGATTAATCTCAAATACAGACATACATAGTTTTAACATATTTAAACTTTTCTATCTGTTTTAGCTCATTATTATGTTTAAAATGTTATTAGTATTTTAACATGTTTTAATTTTACTTCTAAGCTGCGTTGAGATCTTTTTGATATAAGGCAGGATAGAGCCAGAATGGCATAGTGGCTTGAGTGCTGGACTATGATTCTGGAGACCAAGGTTCGATTTTCTGCTTGGCCATGAAACCCACTGGGTGACTATGGATAAGTCACACACTCTCAGCCTCAGGGGAAGGCAATGGCAAACCTCCTCTGAACAAAACTTGCAAAGAAAACCCTGTGATAGGGTTCCCTTAGGATCACCATATGTTGGAAACTACTTCAAACAGCAACAAAGAAATGTTTTAATAAATTATAAATCTCAGGGTAAATTTACTGGGCACATGGTTGTTCTGGTTCATAAATGTTGCTTTGGGACACTGCTAGGTGGAAGGATTTTTTTTGGGGGGGGCGTCTGGCACTTCAGTGGCAGGGCAGATTTTTGAAGTGGCCTTGAATTTCTCAGATGATGCTTAATTTGCCCACTCTTGTTACAATGGCTGCATCTGCACTGCAGAAATAATCCAGTTTGATACCAGTTTAACTGCCATGGCACAGTGCTATGAAATTCTGGGGACTGCAGTTTTGTGAGACATTTAGCCTTCTCTGTCAGGGAGCTCTGGTGCCACAACAAAGTACAATCCCAGAACTCCATAGCATTGAGCCATGGCAATTAAAATGATGCCAATCTGCATTATTTCTGCAGTGCAGATGCATCCCTTGTTGCTGGCCCATCTAATTATCTTAGCAGCTATATGCATTAGGCATTTTTGCCTGCAGGAATATAATAGGTTTCATATAGAAAAGAGAGCGAGAGCGAGAGAGAGAGATCATGTCTTTTAGAGTAGAATGAACAGATTTTAAATAGATGAATTTAGTGTGCTTCTTATAGCTTTACAAATTAAATATGGGAATACGTAAGAAGTTATTTCAGTTTATAGGAGTTAGTGCCAGTGGCTAGTTCTGCTATTTCCAAAGCTATGTGGGTGATGTTTCTGTGAGATTACACCTGCTTTACCCCTTCTCCCATGGAGATAGCTTTCACTCCCTTCCACCTACAGATTGTGAAAATTAAAATAAGGACATACTTAATCTTTCACCAGAGGATTGGGACTTTCAGGCAGAAACAGTGTAAAAGCTTAATCATAGAACAATCTTGCCATGAATATTGAGGGAAGCTACATTACCCCAGAAGCTTTTCTGGCTTTCTTACCAAATTTCAACAAACAACAAGGCCCCTTCCTTTTTCAGCAGGTATGCTGTAATTCCAGCAGGAAGTGAAATATCAAGGGCCATCTTGAGTAAGAGAAAATAATTTAAATACAGGTTGAGTCTCCCTAATCCGGAATTCCAAAAGCCATAATATTCCAAAATCCAAAATTGTCCATGAGTATCTGAGACCTTTCTGCTTTTCGATGGCTCAGTGTACGCAAACTTTGTTTCATGCACAATATTATTTAAAAATATGATTTATAAAATTACTTTCACTATATCTATAAGGTGTATATGAAACATAAATGAATTTCATGTTTAGACTTGGCTCCCATTCCTAAGATATCTCATTATGTATATGTGAATATTCCAAAATCCAAAAAGTCTGAAATCCAAAACACTTCTGGTCCCAAGCATTTCCCTAGATACTTCTATGCCCAATTCCTTGAGCACCTTGGTCAGAAACAGTTCAGTCCTCTGATCTGGCAAACCTAGTGAAGGAGGTAAGTTTTACTCTTTCCCTTCCTTTTTTGCTGTGACTCCCAAGTAAAAACAGTAACTTCCCAAGGACACATCACACTGGAATAGAGCAATTAAAGAGTCAGCTAGTAAACACTGAAGGAATAAAGAGATGCTCAGGGCACTGGAGGATGTGCATTTGAGATTTCAGTAAATGTAATCTCTAATAGGTTTCCAGATTTTCCCTCAAACAAATATGGGAGATAACATAAAGACAAGCCTACATCCAATTGTTAGACCACATTGGAGTAGACACATTGAAATAAAGGGATTTATCTACATGTAGATTCAGTGTCATTTCACATTATATAATTATAGCACTTTTGTTCCACTTTAATTGCCATGGATATATCCTGTGGAATCCTGGGATTTGTAGTCTGGGGAGGCATTTGAGCTGTCTGGCTGAATATGCTCAGTGCCTCCCCCTGCCAACTTCAAATCCCAATATCATATAGGTTGCAGCCATAACATTTAAAATGAAGTCAGGGTGATACAGGGGTTGGATCCAGACTATCTGAGGCTACATCTGCACTGTAGAAATAATCCAGTTTGACACCACTTTAATTGCCATGGCTCAATGCTATGGAATTCTGGGAATTGTAATTTGTTTCACACCAGAGCTCTCTGACAGAGAAGGCCAAATATCTCACAAAACTACAATTCCCAGCATTTCATAGCACTGAGCCATGGCAATTAAAGTGGTGTCAAACTGGATTATTTCTGTGGTGTGTATGCAGCCAAAGAGACCATATCTTGCTATAGGACCCAGCAAGAGTTTAAAGATATTTGAAGGAAAGCTTTCGCTTAGTCCTACCACCATCTCAGACCTGTCTAGTGAGGGTTTGCAAGAAACTCTTCTCAGTGGCTACTTCCAGTCTGTAGAACTCCCTTCCACAGGAGCTCTGACTAGTCTCCTTCTTGCTCTCTTACCACTGGCCGGCTAAGACCTTTTCATTTAGGCAGATCTTTGACTTTTAATCATATTGTAATGCAGTGTTTAAAAAATGGTATGCTCTTTCTTTCCCCTTTTATCTTTCAAATTATCTGAGGCTACATCTGCACTGCATTTAAAATGCATTTGAACCAATTCTAACCATGTGTTTTTAAAGAGAATTGTAACTGAATCATAAAAAAAAAAACTTTTGTAAAACAAGTTTTTAAACTAAACTTTTATCTTAAAATTTGGTTGGGTCCCAAGCAGGGAGAATAAATAAATAAAATAAACAACATAATTGTGTGGTGCAAAAGAGACATCAGCGTTCAGCAGTTTATAATTTGATTTTGGCTTCCGCTTTATTTTGAATGAGAATGGAAGTAGGTTGTTTGAGAATAGAGAAAAGATCCCTTTAGTGTATTCCATTACTAATCTGGGCTGGGTTCACGTTCTTGGCAAAACAGACAGGATGGTTGAATTTAAAGATATAGTTGTGTTAGTCTGTAGCATCAATATGTAGAGATCTTGTAGCACCTTTGAGACAAACTGAAATAAAGAAGTTGGCAGCATGGCTTTCGTATCTACTTCTTCAGAGGGGACGGTTGTTATCATTATAGATTTATCCCAACATACATGTTACACCCGCTGTTACAAGCTTCCTGGTACCTGAAGGACATAAAACATAAACATTTATCTTTGTGGTCAAAGGAAAACTGTGTAAATAGATGTCAGCATCAAGTTTTCTCAGTTTCTACATTTTTTTTTTTAAAAAAAGAAGGAGGTAGAAATGAAGACTGCTGTCAGTTTGAAATGAAGTTTCCAGAGAAGTGACCCACTTTCCATTCCCCCCTTCTGTTAAGGCTGTTAAGATGAAGGAAACATTAAAAAAAAGAGAGAGAATGGCTTCTCTCAAGAGAAACTGAATGTGTTTTCCCCCTATCTTTGAATCAGGCGGCTCTCTTTGGGAGCGAGATTTTGTACTTGGCAATTCTCAACCTTCATGTGCTCTCCATCCTGTGACTATGGAGGACATGGGATGGGGTGCTGAGATGCAGCTATATTTATGGGACTAAAGAGGTCACCTAGGGCTGACCCAAGGTGAAAGTTTCTTCCAGCCACCTTTTGGTACCTTCTAAGAGTCTTATGTTCTGTCTGATGTGTGAGAACAGTGCTGTGTAAAGGCCTCTTCTCAGAGCTTTTTATCTCTCTTTTAAAAGCGTGAGAAGATAAGAAGAACAATTGAGGGTGGTTTATTACCGTAGGTAAAAAGGAATAGAGTTCCCCATCCTTCTATCCTTATTCTTACGATTTCCTTTAGTATGCAATATTCCTTGCTAAATTATTGTTTGGCATACCTCTGAAAGCAAGAAAAAAATACTTAAATGTGTGTGTGTGTGTGTGTGGGGGGGGATATAACACAGGTTTGTCATGAGAGAAACCTGATAGACAAACTTGAGAGCCAGTGTGGTATAGTGGCATGAGTGTTGGAGTCAGACTTTGGGAGACCTGGCAGGTGGTTGGATTTGATGGCCTTTGAGGTGTCTTCCATCTCTATTATTCTATGAATCTATGAGAGCAGGATTCAGATCCCTGCTTAGCCCTGGAAACCAACTGCAGGATCTTGGGCAAGTCCCACTCTCTCAGTTCCAGAAGAAGGCTATGACAAACAAATGAACAAATTTTTGCTAAGAAAACCCTGGGATAGGTTTGCGTTAGGGTCATCATAACTTGGAAATGACTTGAAGGCACACAACAAGAGCAACAATTGTCAGAAGATAGCTGAGAGCATTAATGCAAGGGATAAAGGTGAGTATATACTTTTACACACACAATGCAGATAGAAAATGCAATGCACAGAACTCGGTTTCTGCATCACTGGTCCAAAACACACTGCAGAAATAACCCAGTTTGAGACCGCTTTAGCTGCCCTGGCTCAATGCTAGGGGATTTTGGGAACTGTAGTTTTGTGAGACATTTAGCCTTCTCTGTCAGACAGCTCAGGTGCCACAATGAACTACAATTCCCAGGCTTCCTTAGCACTGTGCTAGGGCAGTTAAAGCAATCTCAAATTAAATTATTTCTGCAGTGTGTTTTGGACCACTCTTTCCATAACAAGTTGGGTTTTCCCCCTACTAGCTTGCTTTGAATAATATTGGGGTAGGGAAGGAAAAATGATCCCAACAAGGAAAAGCGAAAGAGATAAAGGAACTGGAATGCAAAGAAAGAGCTTCACTCGCTCCGAGGTAGATTCATAGCTTCCCCAAATTCTAAATACAGGTTAGTCTCCCTCTCTTGGATTTCTAACTATCCAACTTCTTGTTTAGAATTCAAGGATGTTGAAACACAGTAACGGGGGGATTCATAAAAAGAGGGAAAGAAGAAAGTGAGGAAGGATGTGCAACAGAAATACAGAAGAAGAACCAGTAATGTTTGCCAAAAACACTCTGAGGCACAGGTGTGTAAGAATAGAAGAAGAAGTGCAAAAGTGGAGAGCTAAACCTGGGTGGTCCCCCTCCCCATGGCTGGTAATTACTCTTATGTATTTCAGGGTATATATAGAATCAATTAAAGTGGATCATCTCAGTCCAGTACATCTACACTCAGCATCAATGCACAGGTGCATCACAGTGTCCACTCAGGCTGAAGTGCCTGGATTGTTTTTTTTTTTAAATTATCACCTGGGACCAATACCTACATTATTGGGTTTCAGTTCCTTTTTGGCTTTTAGCTTAGCAGCAGGAAAATGGTGCTTGACACTTAGGTCTCCCAGTTCCTATTCCAAACCATCTGGCAATGCAATTGGTTTTAGGACCAGAGGCGTCGTAAGGGAGGTGCCGGGAATGTGGACTGCACCAGGTGACACCCCAGGGACTCAAATGGCTACAGGGCAAGTAAGAAAGGGACTTGTCTCTTTTTCTTGTTCACCTAGCAGCAATGCCAGACCTTGAAGAGGCCCTCTGGAAGCTACAGCACCGCTCCCCTCAGCAGCGGCCACTGCTGGGGACAGTGTCTTCCATTCAGAGTCTGGGTGGAAGATAGTCAGGTTTTAGGCAGGGAGGTGATAGATTGGAAAAGATAAATAGGGAACACATCAAGGACAGTAGTGGCATAGGGGTGGTAAATCCATAGTGATTTTTAGAGGACTGTTTGCTGGAAACTATCCAAGGTGCTGAACTGTATTCCAAAAATAGACTCATCACCATGGATAGCTCTTGCAAAATGCTCCAGTAAAATTTTGCATGGATCCACTGGTTAGAAACAACAGAGCTACTGACTGCTGTTGAAATTTAACTTATCTGTTTCTTGCTTTATGGTCTCCTGCAGGCATATAGCTCCTTGAGCAAGATAAGGTGCTCTTCTCCACTTCCAAAAGCATGTACCTAGAATGTCTGCACACTTTTATCTGGAGGGGTGGGAGGGTGGGGTGAATGCATTGTGGCCAGCAAACATGCTAACAGTGTGAGGTGGGACTGGTCCATGTGGAAGTCTCATTAATATATGTTTTCAATGTTTATTGTTGTTGTTAACTGCCCTTGAGTCAATCTCAACTCATGGCGACCCTATGGGTGAAACATCTTCAAGATCCTCTGTCCTCCACTGCTCTGCTTAATTCCTGCAACCCCATACCCATGACCTCCTTAATGGAGTCCATCCATCTAGCATGGGGCCTTCTTCTCTTCCTATTTCTCTCCACCTTTCCCAGCATTATTTTTTCCCCCAAAGATTCCTCTCTTCTCACGATGTGTCTGAGGTACAACAGTCTCAGTTTGGTCATCTTGGCTTCCAGGGAGGTTTCCAGTTTGATCTGCTCTAGGACCCACTTGTTTGTCCTTTTGTCTGTCCATGGGATCCTCAGCACTCTTTTCCAGCATCAAATCTCAAATGAATTGATTTTCTTCTTATCATCTTCCTTAACTTGTTTGTCCTATCGGGAGGCAATGCGTGCAGCGCAGAGATCTTTCTCCTCTGCACGTATTGCGTCTGCAGAGTCCCGTCCGGCAGAGCTGTTTAGGGTGGTAAGGGAGCTGACGCAGGTGCCCCCTGTGCCAAATCCCTTGCTCAACCCGATGACGGCCTGTTGTGACGCGTTTAACAACTTCTTTGCAGATAAAATCTTTCAGATAACAGCTGAAATCTTTCAGATAACTTAGACGCCAGTCTTACAACGGAAATTGTAGACGAGGTGTCCAGCAACTCTGTCGATGAAGTTATTCTGGATCAGCTGCAATCTGTGAGTACTGATGACGTGGACAAGCTCCTTGGTAGTGTGAGGAAAACAACTTGTCCTCTCGACCCTTGCCCATCATGGCTGGCCGTCCATGGGGGGGTGCATTGAGGAAGTTCCTTGTGGACATCATTAATGCGTCCTTCAGGGAGGGATATATTCTACTTTGTTTGAAGGAAGCGGCTGTTAGGCTGCTTCTGAAAAAACCTTCCCTGGACCCCCTGTATATGAAGAACTATAGGCCAGTCTCTTTGCTACCATTCTTGATCAAGGTTGCTCTTCAGCTCCTAGACCCATTTCAAACTGGCTTCAGGACAAGCTTTGGGGTTGAGACTGCCATCGTTGCCTTGACCGACGATCTGCTTCTGAGCATCGACAGGGGTAGTGTGACCCTGTGGGTGCTCCTAGATCTCTCAGCGGCTTTTGACATGATAGATCACGGCATCCTCTTAGACCACCTGAGGGGGTTGGGTATTGGAGGCACTGCTTTGCAGTGGTTCCGGTCCTTCCTCTCGGGCAGATCTCAGAGGGTGCTGCTTGGGGACAGTAGCTCCAGTAAAAGGGAGCTCACCTGTGGGGTCCCACAGGGTGCTATTCTGTTCCTGATGTTATTTAACATCTATATGAAGCCGCTGGGTGAGATTATTCAGAGTTATGGAGCTGGGTGCTATCAGTATGCTGATGACACTCAGATCTATTTCTCCCTGTCTCATTCATTGGCCTCGAATTCCGATGGCATCTCCTCTCTCAATGAATGTCTTCGGGCAGTAATGGGCTGGATGAGGAAAAACAGATTGAAGTGGAATCCGGACAAGACGGAGGTGCTCACGGTAGCGGCCCCGAAATCAAGAATTGGGCTGCAACCTCCACTCCTGGATGGGATCACACTCTCCTCCAGTGACTATGTTCTCAGTCTGGGGGTGCTCCTTGACTCGTCACTCCTGATGACAAATCAGGTAAATGCGATAGTCAGGAGCGCCTGTTATCAGCTCCGGCTGATACGCCAGCTGCGCCCTTTTCTGGAAGTAAGGGATCTTGAGACTGTTGTGCACGCACTGGTATCCTCACGTCTTGATTTCTGCAATGCACTCTACATGGAGCTACCCTTGTGCTTGATTCGGAAACTACAGCTAGTACAGAACATGGCGGCCAGATTAGTGTCTGGCACATCTAGGAGGGACCATATTACTCTGGTTTTAAGGTCCCTCCACTGGCTGCCCATAAGTTTCTGGGCCCAGTACAAGGTGTTGGTTATTACCTTTAAAGCCCTAAATGGCTTGGGTCCAAACTATCTCAGGGACCACCTTCTCCCTTATAATCCTCCCCACGCACTTCAGTCATCTGGGAGGAATCTACTGCAGCCACAAAAAGCTAGGTTTAGGGCTACCTCCCAGAGGGCTTTTTTGGTTGTCGCCCCCAGACTGTGGAATGGCCTGCTGGATGAGATCCGTCAATTGACATCATTAGGCAGCTTTAAAAAGGCTGTCAAGGTGGATCTCTTCTGGTAGGCCTTTCCAGAATAAACCACCCCGGCCTCAGGAACCCCTTATGAGAGTCCTCCAGACTCCTCCTTGCTTAAAGAATCACCGCTGTATTTCTAGTTTATTGTTGCAGACACACATGGCCATATCGGCATATATTGTATGTTTTAATCTGTTGGTTTTAATTCTTATGTGATTTAATATTGTTTTAAGGGGTGGGAGGGAATAGGGTTTGGATATACTGTATTTTAATATTGTGAGCCGCCCCGATTGGTTTCAGAGGGGCGGGATATAAATAAATTTTATTATTATTATTATTATTATTATTATTATTGTCCAGGTCTCACATCCATAGATAGCAAAAGAGAATACAATGGCTTGTATGATTCTAACTTTTGTTTTGAGTGGTATCTCTTTGCATTTTTGAATCTTTCCTAGGTCTTTCATAGGCACTCTTTCCATTCTTATCTTTTGATTTCCTGACTGCAGTTCCCATTTCTATTAATGTTTGATCCCAGGTATGGGAATTCTTTTACTATTTCAATTTCTTCATTGTCTAGGTTGAAGTTTTGAAGGTCCCCTTGGTGGTCATTATTTTTGTTTTCTTTATGTTCAGCATTAATCCTGCCTTTGCACTTTCTTCTTTGATCTTCCTTAGTAGATGTTCCAGGTCTGTGAGGTCTTCTGCTAGTACCATGGTGTCATCTGCATATCTTAGATTGTTGATATTCCTTCCTCCTGTTTTCACTCCTCCTTCTTCTGTGTCCAAGCCTGTTTTTCTTATAATATGTTCTGCATGCAAGTTGAACAGATAGGGTGAAAGGATGGAGCCTTGTCTGGCCCCTTTGCCAATTGGGAACCATTCTGTTTCTCTGTGTTCTGTTCTGACAGTAGCCTCTTGTCCTGAGTACAGATTCCTCATCAGGACTATCAGATGTGTTGGCACTCCCATGTTCCATAGCCTTTCATGATCTATGCAGTCAAAGGCTTTGCTATAGTCTATAAAGCACATGCTGATTTTCTTTTAGAATTCCCTGGTGTGCTCCATTAGCCATCGTATGTTTGCAGTGCCTCTTCCTTTCTTGAACCCTGCTTGGACCTCTGGGAACTCTCTCTCCATGTATGGTTGGAATCTATGTTGCAGAATTTTGAGCATAATTTTGCTTGCTATAGTTGCTGCAGTCTCTTGTGCTCCCTTTTTGTGGATGGGGATGTATATTGATCACTTCCAATGTGTTGGCCATCATTTTGTTTTCCATATCTGTTGACATATGTTGGTTAGCATTAAAGTTGACTGTCAATGTAGATTGCAGCAGTTCAATTGGAATATCATCTGTTCCTGGTGATTTGTTTTTCACTATTTCTCTTATTGCAGTTTCCACTCACTTTTTAGAATTTTCAGTTCATCTTCATATGGCTCTTCATTCAATGTGTCCTTCATTTTGTCATCTCTTTTGTATAATTCTTCTGTGTATTGCATCCAATGTCTTTTTATTCCTTTCTGGTCTTGAATTATGTTATTTTTATTATCATAAATCATCCTAGTTCTTGGTTTGAATTTTCCTTTGATTTCTGGATCTTGTGAAATAAATCTCTTGTTCTTCCCTTTTTGTTGTTATCTTCTATTTCTCTGCATTGGTCATTGAAGTAATTTTCTTTGTCTTTCTGCACAAGTTGTTTTACTGTCACATTCATAATTCTTAGTTTGTTCCTATCTCCCTTTTGTTTTTCTTCTCTTCTTTTTAGTTTGTAGCATTTTTATGTCATCCTTTTTTTTTCTCTTTCTTTTTGTTTATTGATAGTGTCTGTCTGCATTCTTCTTTTATTATGTCCCTGGCTTCAGACTATAGTTCCTCTGGTTCTCGGTCTATTATGCTTAGTAGTGTGAATCTGTTTCTTATGTTATCAGTAAATTCTATTGAGATATTATTTAGATCATATTTTGGTATAATCACTGTTTTTGTTTTCTTCTTGAGTCTTACTCTTATTTTTCTTATGAGTAATTCATGATCTGTGCCACAGTCAGCACCTGGTCTAGTCTTGGTCACCAGTATAGAGTTCCACAGATGTTCAAAACTTGTTTCAGAAATTTAGGAGAGAAACTGGGATGGCAATCATTATAAAAGCTCTCTTTGAACACTGGTAAACAGCAGGTCCCACACAATGGGAGTGCTTGTTGAAGCAACATCATCCAGGTGATTCCAAACTTGTCATGTTCCTTGCATGATTTATTACACTCAGAAAAGCTCCAAATCCAACATCTGTATGCATTATCTTCCCCACCACCTGGGCTGATACTTCTATTTTCAGTTAGGATTTCCTGTGTTCACCAACAAATCTAGGGGAAACAATGCCAGGACATTTTACAGAAAAATAGAATAGGCATAACATAATCCATAATATATAACAAAAAATGTGACAAAAAAAATCCTCCCAGCTCTGCTTTGTGCAGGTCACTGAGCTATTAAAAAGCAAAACCCTTCAAAGTAACAGCTTACATTCAATTTTTGCCAACTGTTTGGTACAATAAGAAGCTGTCAGATCTGTTTATCACCATTTACTAACAGGTGTGAACTAATGTTTGTTAATGTGTATTTTCTCTCTCTATGGTATCTCACACTCACTTGTTTCATTAAGGCTGCTAAGCAAGCCAGACTTGCCATGCTATGGTGATGGGGGGAGAGCTGCATTACTTTGTCCATTTATTTATTTATTTATTACATAGTACTTTTGAGTAAAGCTTAACACTGATTGATTCCATCATGAAAATTGACCAAGGAGGAGGAATAGGTTTTTTCCTCCCCATTTTAAGGACATTTAGGAAAATGAAATATCATGATAACTAGAGCTTGGGAAACTTATTTTTTGGGCTACACTCCCAAAATCCTCAAGCCAGCATTATCAATGAGCACACTGTCTGGGGGATTCTGGGAGCTGTATTCTAAGCTTAAGTGTTCTAATTCTAATTATACCTTTATTTCAGCCAACAGGCCATTAGGCAACAGCTTAAGTGTTCTATGCGCTCATTGTTGTTGTTGTTGTTGTTGTTGTTGTTGTTGTTGTTGTTATGTACCTTCAAGTCATTTCTGACTTATGGTGACTCTAAGGTTGACCTATCATGGGGTTTTCTTGGTAAGTTTCTCCAGAAGGGGGTTGTCATTGCCATCCTCTGAGGCTGAGAGCCCACCCAGTGAGTTTCCATGGCCAAGCAGGGATTCAAACTCTGCTCTTCAGAGTCATAGGGCCTTTGAAGACTGCCAGAAATAGTACAAATTGAGTCCACTTTAAGGGTTAGGGTTAGGGAATCATGGGGACTGTATTTTATTGTGGCACCAGAGCTCTCTGACAGAGAAGGCTCAATGTCTCAGAAAAAAACTAATTCCCATTACTCCCTAGCACTAACCCTAACCCTTAAAGTGGATTCAATTTGCACTATTTCTGGCAGTCTGCAAAGGCCCATATTCCAACATTCAAATCACTACACCATTCTGGCTCTCAGCTCTATGCTCTCACTGCTTTATAATTTGTGATTACTGAAATGGTGATGTTGGCTCATTTTGTATGGTTCTGTTTTAACAATTCACCAGAAATATCTGGAAGACACATGGGCTGAATTAAAGGCATGATGTGACTGTGTGTTATTGTCACTCCTCCATGGATGTTCATGGGTTTATCTTGAACAATAATTGTGCCAGTGGCTCTGTGCCTATAATTCTGATGGCTTGGATGGAATTGAAGAAGAACAACAAATAGAATAGATGTGTGTTGGCAAATGCATTGCACGTGTGCCCAGTTTGGCACACAAAGCCATCTGAGTGGGCACATGGCCATGGAGGCACAGGTCAAGGAGCTGGAGGGGTGGGGAGGCACATGCAGCCAGCCCAGCTCCTTGCCATGGCTCAGATGGGCAGTGTGCGGCCCTTTCACCCAGAAGCCCTGAACTTTTGCAGGGAACCCCTCCCTCCCTCCATGCCTGCCCAGAGAGACAGAAGCTTTCCTCCCCTACTTCTGCAATGGTAATGTTTACTCTCTCCTCCATCCTTAAGTTCCTGTCCTCCTCCCCCTCCAGCTCTTCCTCGGTGGCAGGGTGACTACTGTTGTTGTTGTTGTGCACCTTCAAGCTGTTTCTAACTTAGGACAACCCTGGGGAAACCTGGGACAAGGTTTTCATGGCAGGTTTCTTCAAAGGGGGCTTGCCAAGTGTCTCCCTCTTGAGGCTGAGAGAGTGTGACTTGCCTAAGATCACTCAGTGGGTCTCTGTGGTCATGCAGGGATTCAAACCCTCCACCTTCCTCCCCCTCCAGCTCTCCCTCAGCAGCAGGGTGACTGCTATTGTTGTTGTGGTGCACTTTCAAGCTATTTCTAACTTAAGATAATCCTAGGGAAGCTTGGCACAAGTTTTTTTTGGCAAGTTTCTTCAAAGGGGGCTTGCAAATGTCTCCCTCTGAGGCTGTTTTCTTGGCAAGGTTTGTTCAGAGGAGGTTTGCCATTTTTCCCCTCTGAGGTTGAGAGAGTGTGACTTGCCCAAGATCTCCCAGTGGGTTTCATGGGGTTTTCTTGGCAAGGTTTGTTCAGAGGAGGTTTGCCATTGTCTTCCTCTGAGGTTGAGAGTGTGTGACTTGCCTAAGGTCTCCCAGTGGGTTTCATGGGGTTTTCTTGGCAAGGTTTGTTCAGAGGAGGTTTTCTATTGCCTTCCTCTGAAGCTGAGAGAGTGTGACTTGCCCAAGTTCTTCCAGTGTGTTTCATGGTATTTGTTCAGAGGGGATTTTTGCTATTGCCTTCCTCTGAGGCTGAGAGAGTACAATTTGACAAGGTCTCCCAGTAGGTTGCATGGCCAAGCTAGGGTTCAAGCCTTGGTCTCCAGAGTTGCACACTCAAACAGCTGCCTCTCTTTGTTCTTGTTCTTGTGCTGTGCCTTCTGTGCTTTATTATTCATGTTGTTGTTGTTGTTGTTGTTGTCTGCCTCCAAGTTATTTCCAACTTATGGTGACCCTAAGGTGAAACTATCATGAAGTTTTCTTAGTGAGTTTCATCAGAGGGGGGGTTGCTATTGCTAATCTGAAGCTGAGAGAGTATGCCTAGGGTTTTCCCCCCAGAAGTCCCACCTTGGAAAGTGGAAGTCCTGCCCCCAGACGTCCCACCCCTGAAAGGTGTAAGTCCCACTCCAAGAAGTTCCAACTCCTGGAAGTCCCATCCCGGTACCTGGTGACACCCCATGTGGGAATGCCACTGAGTTTGGGTACACGGTTCGCCATCACTGGAATGGATGGATGGATGGATGGATGGATAGATAGAGATAGATAGATAGATAGATAGATAGATAGATAGAGGTAAAAGATTCCCCTTCAACAAGGTTGTGTCCAACTGTAAGGGGCAGAGCTCATCTCCATTACTGAGCTGAAAGGCTAGTATTGTCAAAGATGACTCTGTCATTATTTGGCCAGCATGACTGCACAGAATACTGGTACCTTCCCATTGAAGTGAAGTATTGGCAATAATATTCGAGAACTCCTGGAAAACAGGAGAAGTCCCAGCGGACTGGAGGAGGGCAAATGTTGTCCCCATCTCCAAAAAGGGGGAAAAAGAGGATCCCAACAATTATCGTCCAGTTAGTCTGACATCAATACCCGGAAAGATTCTGGAGCAGATCATTAAACAGAGAGTTTGTGAACATCTGGAAGATAATTTCATAATCACAAAAAATCAACATGTGTTTCAGAGAAACAGGTCATGCCAGACAAATCTGATCTCTTTTTTTGATAAAATTACCAGCTTGGTAGATGAAGGGAATGCTGTGGATATAGTATATCTTGATTTCAGTAAGGCCTTTGACAAGGTTTCCCATGACATTCTTGCAAACAAGCTGGTAAAATGTGGGCTAGACAAAGTAACTGTTACATGGATTTGTAATTGGTTGACTGGACGAACCCAAAGGGTGCTCAACTATGGCTCCTTTTCAACCTGGAAAGAAGTGACCAGTGGGGTGCCACAGGGCTCTGTCCTGGGCCCAGTGCTATTCAATATCTTTATTAATGACTTGTATGATGGTATTGAGTGCATAGTTATCAAATTTGCAGATGACACCAAATTAGGAGGAGTAGCTAATACCCCAGAGGACAGGATCAAAATTCAAAATGACTTGAACAGACTAGAAAGCTGGGCCAAAGCTAACAAAATGAAATTCAACACGGAGAAATGTAAGGTACTGCACTTAGGGCAGAAAAACGAAAAGTACAGATATACGATGGGGGACACCGGGCTGAATGAGACTACGTGTGAAAGGGATCTAGGAATCCAGGTGGACCATAAGTTGAACATGAGTCAACAGTGCGATGCAGCAGCTAAAAAGGCCAATGCAATTTTAGGCTGCATCAGTAGAAGTATAGTGTCTAGATCAAGAGAAGTAATAGTGCCACTCTATTCTGCTTTGGTCAGGCCTCACCTGGAATACTGTGTCCAGTTCTGGGCACCACAATTCAAAAAGGATGCGGAGAAACTGGAGCGTGTCCAAAGGAGGGCAACTAAAATGGTGAAGGGTCTGGAAACCAAGCCCTATGAGGAACGACTTAGGGAGCTAGGGATGTTTAGCTTGGAGAAGAGAAGGCTGAGAGGTGATATGATAGCTGTGTTTAAATATTTGAAGGGATGTCATATCGAGGAGGGAACAAGCTTGTTTTCTGCTGCTCCAGAGACTAGGACCCGGAACAATGGATGCAAGCTGCAAGAAAAGAGATTCCACCTCAACATTAGGAGGAACTTCCTGACAGTAAGGGCGGTTCGAGAGTGGAACACACTCCCTCGGAGAGTAGTGGAGTCTCCTTCCTTGGAGGTCTTTATGCAGAGGCTGGATGGCCATCTGTCAGGGATGCTTTGATTGGGAGTTCCTGCATGGCAGGGGGTTGGACTGGATGGCCCTTGTGGTCTCTTCCAACTCTATGCTTATATGATTCTATGATAAGTGGTACCTATTTATCTACTTGCACTTTCACATGCTTTTGAACTGCTAGGTTGGCAGAAGCTGGGACTAGTGATGGGAGCTCGCTCCATCACATGGTGCTTGGGCCTTCACCTGCCAACATGCTGATCTTGCAATCATCAGAGTCAGCATCTTAACCTCTGAGCCACTGCATCCCCAGATAGATAGTGTCACCCAAATTGCAAGGGGTCATGAAAGGGCATCCATTTATTGAATTCAATGGAGAAATTAATTTAGCTTAATAAGAAGCAGTGAGAGGGCTTCGGTAACTTAAACCCAGGATGTTTAGCCTATGTATATCAGTTCCAAACTACCAAAACTTCAGTGCATTGTCCAAATGTAGTTTCATTTGTTTAGTAAAAGGGAAATTGACTTTCACACAAGAACACACACTCACATGCATGCACACACACACACACACACACACACACACAAGAACTAAGACATAAAAGGTGGTAGCAAATATCAATTTGGAGGGTAGAACAATACAATTGCAGACGTGATGCTCCAATCTGGGGAAGGCTATGTGTTGAATGTGGCTCAGTACTTGGGTTTGGCTGCAGTACTGAGGAATCAATTCTGAGGTGGACAGAGTTTCTGTCAGATTCCAAACTGGACCAAAGTGGGAGTGCCCAGGTGGGCATATTCTTTGGACAAACTGTATCTTGAGTGGATTTTCCAGGGATCCCAGAAACAATGGGATTCACAGCTGGTTGATATTTTTAACTTCAGAGTTACAAAAGGAATATTTTTCATTGATGCTGGTGACAGTGGTTTATCAAAGAGTGATAAAATCAGGACCACCCCAGGGAGTTTGGGGCAGGATGAGGTGTTGGGATATACCAGGGGTAGGCAACCTTTCCCCTTTAAGGGCTGAGGGACTTCAGCTCCCAGAATCTCAGGAGCTATTGGCTAACATGAGACTATTGGCCAACATGGCTGAGGCTTCTGGGAGCTGAAGTCCATCGGCCCTTAAAGGGGAAAGGTTGCCTACCCCTGGGATATACAATGAAGGCTAGCGGGGAGGTTGGCGTACTGCTTTAGGATGACAGACCTCTTTGTCTTTGACCTTCAAGAGGAAATGGGGTTGGGAAGAAGCAATATTTACACTCATTAAGTAACATGGGTCCTTTCCACATGCCCCCAGGTCTTATGTGACTACTGCTAAGTTCAGTTAAAGGTCATCATGACCTTTCCAAGATGATGATGATGATAATAATAATAATAATAATAATAATAATAATAATAATAATAAATTTTATTTCTAACCCACCCCTCTGCAAAGTAACCGGGGCGGCGTACAAGAGGAAGAGCCAGA
This sequence comes from Phrynosoma blainvillii, assembly GCA_026167975.1. NCBI lineage: Eukaryota > Metazoa > Chordata > Lepidosauria > Squamata > Phrynosomatidae > Phrynosoma > Phrynosoma blainvillii. The sequence goes on along the minus strand of JANUYF010000001.1, from coordinate 24,830,033 downwards.
AAATCATGCTGTTGGCTTCTATGTAACTGCTATTATAACAAATATAACAAAATATTGGTAAACACCCCCCCCCCCCAAATGTGGGGTATGCAGGATATGCTAACAAGAGATAATTCTCAAACTTGTCTGGATTTTTTCCATGGGGGAGAGTGTTCTAAAGAAACTCATCAGGTCTTCAGGAGCAGTAATTGACCTTTGGAAGCCCCTTTAATGTGGAAAATATTGGGATGAGGCAAGGTATTTGGGGGTGGCTTAGAGTCTACAAAAATTGGGTTGGATGCTACCATTGGTCTATAGGCTGTACTTTCCCTGCCTCTAAGCTAGGACGTGCTGGGAATGGGCCTTTAAAACCTTCTATGTGGCTTCTGTTATTTCTACAGAACTGTCATTGCCAAACAGATGAGGCTACCCAAGTGTTATGAGGAGCAGATTGTGATTGGGAGATTTATTCCTAGTTGTTTCTCAAGGATCTGTGACTCCTGGAGCACAACACTTGCATTTCTTTACCACAGCAACTTGTGCACAGCCAATAAACTGGTCCTTTGCCCTGTTTTGATGTGACACCAGATTAATATGAATTAAAATACAATTCTCATTTGCAGCTTGCATGCCAAAGATGAATTCTGCTCACAGGGACAACGTGGTGTCACAACAATATGAATCAAACATAGCTTTGGGGGTGAGAATAACTAAGTGGATTTGTTTACATACATTAAGATTCTCCTTTGGCAGATTTTGTTTTACCCTATGGCAGATGAGGAATCAAGCTAAGTATGCCACATTTTCCAGTTCTAATATGCCATAATTATGCTGGGAGGGACATGGGGGTGTGGTGGGGGGAGACCGTCTGCCAGCCTGACGTTCTATTTGCAAGCAAAAGAACAAATGTTTGCAAATTTAAAGTCAGGGTTATGTTACAGTTTTTAGAGCTTTCCCTGTTCAGCAACAGGTTCTCTGTAATTGATGTTAACTCTGTAGTGCTTTTCCATAGTGCTTCATAGTATTCAGATTACATTATATGCATTTTTCCTCTAAAAAAGACCAGTGCCACTGTAGTATTGTTGTTGTGTGCCTTCAAGTCATTTCTGGCTTATTGTTAGTGAACCTCCTCCATTTTTCATATATATTTTAGCCATGTGGAGTTCCCTATGACCCCAGCCTGACCCTTGGGAGATGGCAGCCATAATCCTCTAGATGTGAGGTCAGGTAAGCAAGCTAAAATTGCTTAAGACCACTAGAAATTTCCTGGACAGGCAAGTTTTGGGAGTTGCCCTCGGGAATATCCCATTATGTTGGAAAAGATACCTAATGGTGTTTGTTTGTTTTAGTCTCACACTTAATGGGACAGTGATCAGATTTGATTGCACCCCTTTCTCTAGCTTCCTTTCCTTGATAGCTTTGAAACCAAATGCATTGTTTAGACCAGGGGTAGGCAACCTTTCCCCTTTAAGGGCCGAGGGACTTCAGCTCCCAGAAGCCTCAGCCATGTTGGCCAATAGTCCCATGTTGGCCAATAGCTCCTGGGATTCTGGGAGCTGAAGTCCCTCGGCCCTTAAAGGGGAAAGGTTGTCTACCCCTGGTTTAGACTATGCCCAGACTTAAGTAAACAATAGTAAACCCATCAAGCCTTTGTCCACCTATTGTTTAACTCAGGGGTAGGCAACCTTTCCCCTTTAAGGGCCGAGGGACTTCAGCTCCCAGAATCCCAGGAGCTATTGGCCAACACGGGACTATTGGCCAACATGGCTGAGGCTTCTGGGAGCTGAAGTCCCTCGGCCCTTAAAGGGGAAAGGTTGCTTACCCCTGGTTTAACTCATGGCCAGGAGGCAGAATTTCCCTATAAGAACCCCTGGATTTTAGCAGACCTCATGCTACCTTTGAAGTGCATGCTGAATCTCTGTCGGTCTGTGCTCTGAGATAGTTCCCGCGACCCCCTCTCTGGCCGGTTGTGCCCCTTCCATGAAACTCATCCTCATTCACCGCCAGAAGCCCAGAGGAGTCTCTCGGGTGTGAGTATATCTCCCTCTATCCTGGTTTCCCTCTTGCCTTCCTCGCTCTTGCTCTTCCCCACTCATTCTTCTAGTGTGTGTGTGTGTGTGTGTGTGTGTGTGCTGCATTTGGATGCTTGCTTATTTTGTCAAATAAATATTTTAGACTTTAATAGGAGTTTGGTCCATTTCAGTGTCTTTCCTAGCCAGAATTCTTACGTCTCCCATAGACAATTGGACAAGATCTCAGAAGCGAAGTTGGGCAATTCCCTCTCACATTTGAGCTAATTATAAATTCCCCAAAATTAGGTCTTGGTTTCCCAACATTATGGGGACTCTAAGGTAACCCTACCACATGCTTTTCTTGACCAGATTTGTTCAGAGCAGGTTTGCTTTTGTCTTCCTGTGAGGCTAAGGGTGTATGACTTGCTCAAGTCACTCAGTGGGTTTCCATGGCCAAGTGGGGATTCAAAGCTTGGACTCCAGAGTTGTAGTCTAACACTCAAACCACTACATCTCACTGGCTCTTACAGCACATTATGCACCATGTTTTATAATATTTGTGTTTTTTGTTCTCCTAATCTTATCTTGTGAACTGCCTAGAGAATGTTGGCTCTTCAGCTGAAAATGCCATCCATGCAGAGCCCTATTTCATCGAATCATAAAATCATAGAGTTGGAGGAAACTACAAGGGCCATCCAGTTCAACCTCCTGCCATGAAAGAACTCAAAATCAAAGCATCCCTGACAAATGGCCATCCAGCCTCTGTTTAAAGAGCTCCAAAGAAGGAGACTCCACCACATTCCAAGGGAGTGTGTTCCACTCTCATACAACTCTCACTGTCAGCTCTCTGACTGTTTAACACTGTATTTGAGGATCACAAAAGAGGGTGGTAGGGGTATTTTGGTGATGGGAGGGGGTTGAAGAAATTAGAAGCCCCTAATTTCTTTTTTGGAAAAGGCAGAGACAACAGCTTCTTAACAACTTGCTTAAATGAAATTGCCCAAGGAAGGCTTTCCTGTCAGTAGCTAGGGCAACTGCCAGGAATCCTGACAATACTTCACCTAAGGCCCTTTCACATGGCAGATTTATAGCATTATGATTCCAGTTTAATTGCTACAGTAACATTTTATGGAATGCTAGGGTTTTTGATTTGGTGAGGCATTCAAGCTGTCTAAATACTCCTCCCTAAACTGCAAATCCAGGGATTTCATAGGGTGGAACCAGGACAATTAAAGTGGAATCTGCTGTACCAGCATATTTCACAGATCTACTGCTGCTAAATAGATAGGATCCCACCTGACCCCCCCCCCCGCCCCCGATTCAATCCACATGCAGCAGCCTTGTTTGTGCGCACACACCCCAACAACTTACTTTATTGCCTTACTGGTTTTATGGGAAATAAACCTTCTAGTGGTTCCCAATACCTGGATTTCAATAAATTTGACAAAGAGATCTGTTGTTTCCTTAATACTGACATTTAAAAGCTCTATAGGGCCCCTCTCATTAGTGCTGAAAGCAGCAAGACTTTGCTTGGCACAGTTGTTTGTGCCTCCATCAAAGATTAAATGTAAATCTTAGAATAAGCACAGCTATCTATTTTGATAATTTTGAAATCACCATGAACAACAACTATTCTATAAGAATGTCTGCCTCTTATATTTGCTGCTTCATTCAGAATCAGTGAAAAGGGAAGGGGGGGGGTTGCTAGGAGGGATGAAGTTGATTTGCAGTTTGCTTTGTAACACCTTTATGTTTTTTCCACTAAGTTCCACTACCCACCATTTTGAAACATCTGTAATGCCACAGAATAATGCAATCATAGGGCCTCTGCAGATGGGCCCTTTGCAGTGTGTTGGAGGCAGGGAAAGGCAGCCGCACGCCGCACGCTGCATGCCGCACGCCGCATGCTCCAAACCCTCCCCGAAGACGTCCTGATGCCACACACAAGTTTTGCATGGTGCGTGGCATCAGGACATCCTCCTGGTGCAGCATCTTCATACGCTGAGCCGGAAGAGACAGAGAAGAGCTGCACGCCGGCTCTTGATGTGTCCCTTCTACCGGCTCTGAAAGGACTGGCATTTTAGCGCTCCTTTCTGGGCCGGCAGAAGGGAGGATTGGGGCTGAGGTGTGGGGCAGCCTCGGTCCCAATCCTCCGCTTCCCAGGGCGGCCCATGGCTGTCCGTCTGCATCTCCCCATAAATCGCAGTGTGAAGGGGCTGGAGAGAATTCCTGACTTTTTAAAACAATATATTTAAATCCTTTTAGATTCACATGACAATCATACAACAGATACAGGGAATAAATTTTCCACCAAAAATAATAACATCATTACTGTCTTGTGTCTGGAAAGTATTTTAAAAAAGACAAACAGTGACCTGGCAAAAAAGACAAGAATTTGCCCTTTATTCTCAAATTTCTATTCCTTTATTTTATTTTATTTTATTTTATTTTATTTTATTTATATCACACCTTTCTCCCAACACTGGATTGAAGGCAAGATATAAATAAATTTACCCCATCACTTCAACATGTAAAAGAGAGGAGACAGTTTACCAAGGTAGGAAGTAACTAACATGCCAATCAGTTTCTCTAGCAATCTCTGGCATTACTGCAAAGAGAATTTTTTAAAAACTTATAATGGGCAAGCCTGTAATTCACTACTTTCCAGTGGAATGGAAATAGGTTTCTTTCTGTTACTTATTCATGGGTGTGTGTGCTAACTCAGTCTCAGCAATGGGAGAGGGAAGAATGATCACATGGGTGGCTGTAATATTCTGTATCTGGGAAGGGTTGCTTTGTAATATTGTGAGCAGTTTTCTCAGAATTATTGGGATGCAATAACCAAACTGGCCACTTGGGGAAACAGGGAGCATATATAAAGTCCCTCGGCCCTTAAAGGGGAAAGGTTGCCTACCCCTGGTCTGTAGAATCAATATGTAGAGATCTCCTGTAGAACAGGGATAGGAAACCTTTCCCCTTTAAGGGCTGAGGGACTTAAGCTCCCAGAAGCCTCAGCCATGTTGGCCAATAGTCCCATGTTGGCCAATAGCTCCTGGGATTTTGGGAGCTGAAGTCCCTCGGCCCTTAAAGGGGAAAGGTTGCCTACCCCTGATCTATATCTATTTATATCTATATCTGTATCTATATCTAGATCTAGATATATCTATATCTATATATCTCTATCTATCTCTATCTATCTATCTATCTATCTATATCTGTCCGTGGCTTCCACTCTACCAAAAGCATCTGAGGAAATAGACTTAAGTCTACAAAAGTTCATGGTGCCAACTTCTTTCTTTCAGTTAGTCTCAAAGATTCTACAGGATATCTCTACATATTGATTCTACAGACCAGGGGTAGGCAACCTTTCCCCTTTAAGGGCCGAGGGACTTCAGCTCCCAGAATCCCAGGAGCTATTGGCCAACATGGGACTATTGGCCATCATGGCTGAGGCTTCTGGGAGCTGAAGTCCCTTGGCCCTTAAAGGTTGCCTACCCCTGCTACAGACTAACACGGCTATATTTTTTAATTCTACCACTATGGAAAGCACCATATATAGCTGAATGGAGTGAAAATCCATCAGCCTCTTCAAGAAACTTGCCCAGGTACAGACAAACATCTTCTATTTCATTTCCATACACAAAGGATTTTGAATTTAAATTGACATTCTCACATACCAAGGGCATATATATATCTGTCCCTGGCTTCCACTCCACCAAAAGTATCTGAGGAAGTAGACTTAAGTCTATGAAAGCTCATGCTGCCAACTTCTTTCAGTTGGTCTCAAAGGTGCTACAAGATCTGTCTACATACTGATTCTACAGACTAACACAGCTATATCTTTGAATTCTACCACTGTGGAAAGCACCAAATTTAGTTGAATGGAGTGGAAATCCATTTTCAAGAAACTTGCCCAGCTACAGACGGACATCTTCTATTTCATTTCCATACACAAAGGATTTTGAATTTGAATTGAAGTTGTTTTTGGAGGGGGCACTTTGTACACATTCATTAGAAAGAGGCAGCCAAGGGAAGCATCATGGTGCACATTGTATCATGGTGGAGGTAACACAGGAGTGGAGTCAAGTAGGAGTACAAAGCCCTGCTCTGTTCCCTTCACTACTCTGGTCAGTATTTACCCCCCTGTCCCATTGGTCAGTTCAGAGTCAGGTAGGAATTTTTACTTCACCCAAATTCATCTTTTTTACCTATTCTCCAATGATTTCATTTCACAAATTTTGAAAATCGGACAGGGTGATATTATTAATTAGGTGATCTCATCAGTAGAGTTGTATGTCAGAGAACTAGCAGTGCTTTTCAAGAAATACCTAAGGCAACCTTATGGCGAAAGGGGATACCTTGCTTTCATCCTATAGATTTGATGACCTGAGGACAAGAATGGTGGCACCTTTTGAGGTCAGACATAGCATGTCCACAAAGTCGTACCTCATAGAGACAATTGGGAGCAAACAGCCTTCCTCAAAGTTCACTCGTTAAGCTTCAGAAGTTTGCAAATGGCTTGTGAGTGGAGGTCTTGTTCTTGTGAGTGGAGCCCTGGTGGCACAGTGGTTAATTGCCTGTACTGCAGCCACTTACTCATAAAACACAAGGTTGCGAGTTCAATACTAGCCAGGGTTCAGACTTGACTCAGGCCTGCATCTTTCTGAGGTCACTACAATGAGTACCCAGCTGTTGGGGGGAAATGAGCTTACAGTTGTAAACTGCTTAGACACTCCATAGCGCAGTATGAAGCGGTATATAAATGAAGCTGCTTTGCTGCTTTGCTTTATGGTACTAGAGAAGGAGGCTCTGATGGAACCTCTACCTCATAACAGAAAGGGTTATTGGAGGTCTTGTTATAAATATCATTCTAGTTCACCTAATACCTGTTGTCTTGTCTCTTTCTTCCACAGGGTACCCAATCTCCAATCAAGAGACCTGCAATCTGTTTGATGTTGTGTGCCTTCAAGTTATTTCTGACTTATGACAGTCCTAAGGTAATCCTATCAAAGGATTTTCTTGGCAAGATTTGTTCAGAAGGGGCTTCCATTGCCTTCCTCTGAGAGAGAGTGGTTTGCCTAAGGTCACCCAGTGAGTTTCCATGGCTGAGTGGGGATTTGATCCCTAGTCTACCAGAGTTGTAGTGGAACACTCAAACTGCAGCACCACACTGGTTCTCAAGGTTGCTAGGAGTGACTGATTATTTTTAAATGAAAAGACTACATTTTATTTTCTTCTAAAGTAGCCTCCCCTGCAAAATAGGAGACAAGGCTGGGTTAGATTGTTCCAGAAGAGTCAGGAGAACAGGGCCACCATTAACATTTGAGAACTCACCCAAAATTCATAGAAATTAATATGACTGATAAAGACAATCTAGTTGAATATTGTTAGTGTTCCTGAATATGAGGAAGTGTTTTGCAGTGCAGCATAATTTATTTGAAAATTTCTGAAGTGTGTGTGTGTGTGTGTGTGGTGAGGGATGGTTCCGTTGCAGTGGCTGTGGTGGGAAATCCTTAGTGTCTTTCAACAGTCGGGTTGGTAGAAGTTCCTTTTTCCACAAGCCTGTGATATAATGTGGGGTAAAAATAATGCCCACTACTGGTGGTCACATTTCTATATGTAGCTGTTGTTTTATGCTCAGAATGTCCCAGAATAGCACTAAGCTTTAGGGGAATTGATTTGTTTTATTTTTTAAAAATGTGCTTTTACTCTTTGGTTTAAAGTAATATTTTAAATGGTTTTAATTTGGTTCTTAGTTTAAGAGAGTTTTAATTTCAACTTTTGTATGCTTTTAACCACATGTGCTTTTATTGTAATTCTTTTCTGTAAGTCACTTTGAGTCCCAGTTTAGGGAAAAACATAAATGGATGGTTGTCCAGGGAATTCTAGGGGAAATGTGGTCTGCCAGAAAGAAGATGGGAAATGAAACAAAACAAAAGAAAGAGGAGGAGGAGGAGGAATAAATAAATAAATAAATAAACCGTGATTGTTATTGTTGCTGCAGTTGCTGAACCCCAACCCTCAATTCATCCATTTAAAATGTGTGTCTGTATCTCTTGGTCTTTAAGGGAGTCTGGTATTCAAAGAAGAAAAGTGGCTGTTTATATGAAATAGATTAAGAGCCTATGTATCTTCAGCTGACTCATATGGCAGGAAGGAAGAATCTATCCATCCACTTGAAAGGGAAGTCTACTGTCAAGGTTCCCATCAAGATGCACCAACTGTTGGGTTGATGCTTGGGCAAATGTGGACATTATAAGTTATGTTGATGTGTTTTGGATGTGATGTGTTTATGGTTGACTGAACACTTAAACATGAATTCTTTTGGTAATCCCAATTTGAATAGACAAACTGAATCAGTTGCTAAATAGCATGTATTTAAATCCAATTGATTCAATCGGTCTACTCTACTTTGGACTAACAATGGAAATCAGGCCTTATTCATTTTTGAATGGATTAGAGATTGAGGTATGGATAGAAAGAAAAATTATTTCAAACTGGACTGGATATCATGCCAATACATGCAAATAAGTCATACCTAAAGCCAGGGAAGAAGGAAATTTTGGTTAAATTGCAACATGGAAAAATAACCCCTCTGCAAATAATACCTTTTCTCCCTGACAGTGTATGATATGTTTCCATATGTGATCCATATGAACCAAAATGGCCCATCAAATACAATGGGATTTAAATGCTAAGCAAAAGGAGAAAGGCTAGGTCAGCAAGACTGCTCATTAGATATCTTTCCCCATGAGCTATGGAGATTTCTCTTTGAGCACCTCATTATGGGATGCATAAGTTGCAGCTTCCCTCGATCATTGGAGAAGGGCAAAGAAGGTCATAAATGTTCTTCTCTGCTCAATGATCCATAGAGCCAGAGCAATAACCACTGCAGGCAAATTTAAAGGCAGGGATATGCTGAGATGTACAGTACAGCAAACACTTTAAATGAATTTAGTTAGGGAAGTGAAGTGTTCACTGAAGCAGTCAGCAAGGTCAGGTATGTGGATTTAGAGGGGCACAATTCTTATTGACCAATGAGAGGTCCAAAGTTCCATTTGGGGAAATGCTGTATGGGCCACAGCCTAGCAACAGAGTGCAGGGATAGGATATCTGTACTCTTTGGCCCTGTTTCAGAAGTCCCTTGAAATTTAGATGTGTAGGAAAAATGACCTCTATTTCCCCTAGCAGCCCAGTGGATGGAGAGGAAGAGTGGGAGAGAAGGAGAAAAGAGCAGTAAAGAGAGAGACGTAGTGGTAGAGACAGGGGAGATGGCAGAAAAAGTGAGAGAAAGAGAAGAGAGTGGCAGAAAGAAGGAAAGTCAGAATGGTGTCAGAGACAGTGAGAGAGAAAGGGATGGGAGAGAGAAAGAGTGGCAGAGAGAGGGAGATGAGCTGGCAAAGAGAATGGGGAGGGATGCAGACAGACAGGGATAGTAGGATTCAGGTATGATCAATTGTTCACTAAAGATTGTATAAAAATTGTTCACAGGCCACCATCATGCAGTTTCCAGCAGATTGTCTCCAATGGAATGTGTATCTTGACATTAAAAGAAGAAGCTTCTTCACTCCTGCTATATAGGGTCCCAATCTCAGTGGGAACTCTGGTAGGAATACGAAGAAAGGCCTGTGCCAGATAGACTGAGCCACTGACAATCAGAGCAGCTAATAATGAACTAGATGGATGAGTAATCTCAGCTATTCTGAGCCATGTCCCTTTCCCTCTACAATGAAGGGGATTTATAGATTCAAATATACCCTCCAATTGTTCTGATTTGGCAAGGGCAGCCCTGATAAATTGTCTATCATCAGACTTTTGCTTTTGCTTTAACATGTCCCAGTGTTTCTCCTCTTTCTACTTTCCCCTTTGTCCTCAGTTTTCTTCAATTACTGTAAACTAAGTTCAAAGTGGAAATGTAGTTGTGCTCAGTTAAATCAGCAGAGAAGAGAGGAGACAAGGAGGGGGAAATCTTGTCCTTCCCGGAGGCTCAGGCAATGGCAAACTGCTATAGGCTTCCATTGCTTATCTGTTCTTGCTCATTAATAACTTTTGCCAGCTAGACTACCATCTGATATTGCTTGTGCACACATGTCCTGGTTTTCATTTGTGAAAAGTTGGAAGATATAGGTCACATGATGCTCCTTTACTTCAGGGAACAGCTATAGGTCAGAGGCAAAGCTCTCAATGAAGAAGCTCCAGAAGCTAGTACCCAATGGATGGGAACTAGAGCAAATTAGACCCAAACTGTCCCTAGAATCAAAAATGACTAAACTGAGATTGATGTATTTTGGCCATATCATGAGAAGAAAGGACTCACTAGAAAAGACAATGATGCTTGGTAAAGGTGAGGACAATAGGAGAACAGGATGTCTATCATTCATAGGGCTGCCATAGCTCAAAGTTGACTTAAAAGCAGTTGACAACAGAAACAAACAATAAGCAGACACCTCAGGCAGCAGTTGCTGCCCACAGCCCCCTATCCTGATCCCTCAAGCATGGTGGATTAAACTGTATTTGGTCCAGCTGGATTTTTAGGCTGAAATCAAATTCATAGTCCCAACTGCAGTAGGTCCACTGTGGGCCTACTCTTACCACAATTCTACAGTAGGTTCAATGGGTCTACTCTATTTCAGGCTAACCAATAGGACTAAATTGGGAATAGGTGATGGGTGCCACTTTGACTTTTGTTTCAGAAAACTCTCTAGGGGCAATCCTAGTTATTAGCAAAGAAATGGCTCAATTCTGGAAAAAAAGAAAGTATTGTATATGGTTAGGGCTAGTAACAAAAAGCCTGAAGTCCAGAACTAGCTGCCCTAGAAACACCAACATGCTTTTCAAGCTAACGTTCCAGAAGAAGAAAAAAGTGTAACAGTTTTGGATTGCAGGTCCCAGACACCTCCAACCAGCATGTTCAGGTGTAGTCCATTTTCTAAACTCAGAAAAGTATATATAGAAATAATGGTGTTTATTCCTGTTGTATTTGGGATGAAGCAATACTCCCTGCTCATCCTTTCTCATGTATCTCCTGCCTGAGACAGTTGCCTCTTGGCTGCTTAATGGTAGAACTGCCCTATGGTGTTGTAAGACTAGAATTCAGATCTTGATGCATTTATGAAGGCTGCTGGATAATGTTGATATCAATATATTGATAACTATTTTTGCTAATAGATTACGGAAAGTTGTTTCATCTTTGGTAAGCCCTAACCAGATGGAATTTATCAAAAATAGGTAGGGAACTGATAACAATTGATTGGTTGTGGATTTGATTGTTTTAAACTCAGACAAAACTGATCACCCAGCCTTTATTTTTTTAGGTGTTGAGAAGACTTTTGATAAAATTTACTGGTCATTTATTTTCACAGTGTTGACTAATTTGGGGTTTCCTAAAATATTTTTGAAATGGATACAAATTTTATATTCAGCACCAAGAGCACAGATTATGACAATTTTTTCCTGTTTTTTTTTTTTTAAATAACACTGAAACAGGGTGCAAGGCAGAAATGTCCATTGTCTCCTTTAATAAATGATTTGTGCTTGGAATTCTTAGCACGTGCTGTTAGGCAAAATTTCAGCATCAATGGATGTGAGCATGTTGATTTAGAATTTAAAAACCTTATTTTTGTAGATGAACTTTTCTTGTTCATTACAAAGCCTCAGCAGTCAATCCCTGTTTTGATGCTGCTGATTAATAATTTTGTTAAAATATCTGTGTATTCATAGCTTCTTGTGGGTTTTTTCGGGCTATGAAGCTATGTTCTAGAAGAATTTATTCCTGACGTTTCACCTGGCCACAAATGCAGGTGAAATGTCAGGAATAAATTCTTCCAGAACATGGTCTCATAGCCCCCCAAAAACCAAAATAAACTATGGATGCCGGCTGTGAAAGCCTTCGATTTCTGGCTATTCATTTAACTGATCCAAGTCAGAAATACTGCCAGTGGAAGACAAGATAGAATTTAGCATATTTAAAGCATATTAATTTTGATATTGGGCAAATTATATTACTTATAGATATTGCATGAGATTATTTGAGATAAGGGACTTATCTCAGATTAATAATCTTAATATAAATACATTGATAAAATATATTGCATGAGATTTAGAGAGGTAAGCAGGTTGAAAGATGAGTCTGTGGGGTAAGGTAAACATGACTAAAATGAATGTTATATCTAGCATTGTTTATGTTGTTCATGGAATTTCTTTACTTATACTTTGCAAGTATTATCAAAAACTAAATGCCTTGTTTAGGAGATTTTGGGGGGAGGCTCACCTCCTCCTAGAGTTTCAAGGGAAAAAAACTGAAAATTTCAATCAAAGAGGGGTGGACAGTTTGGCCTTCCAGATCTTCACACATGCCATGAGGTATTATATCTCTTGTCTTGTATTAATTGTTATCTTGTATTGTATTAATTTGTATTAAATTTTGGACATATCCACTTAAAGTAAGTAATCCACCATGGTCAGCCTTGGACTCTTCATTTCTTGCATCTCAATTCAAATGATTAGTTCTTGGTTCTCATTTTAATTTAAAAGGGCAGTGTTTTGCCTACAATTTCATCAGTTAAAAATGTGTGGCAAGTATTGTCTCATCAACTGCAATTTGACCCATATACTCATGTCAAATTGACTTTATGGGGAATCCAGATTTGAAAATTTGTAATGAATCTTCATTATGGAAGGCATTGACTGACAATGGGATTGTTACCTTAAACCAGATAGTTGGTTTTGATTATGAGTTTTTACTTTTTTAATTTTACAAGACCAGTTTAAATTACCTCTATCAGCTAAATGGCAATATCCGCAACTGAAGTATTTTTTACAACCCAGATTTGGCCCTGCAGCTTTAAGTACCGTATTTTTCGATCCCAGCGCCAGCCGATTCAAAGACTGAGGCTGCGGGGGGAAGGAGGGCTCCTTCTCCCCGCGGCCTCAGTCTTTCAGTGGGCTGGCGCTGGGATCGCTTTGATCCCAGCACCAGCCGATTCAAAGACTGAGGTCGCGGGGGGAAGGAGGGCTCCTTCTCCCCGCGGCCTCAGTCTTTCAATGGGCTGGCGCTGGGATCGCTTTGATCCCAGCACCAGCCGATTCAAAGACTGAGGTCGCGGGGGGAAGGAGCCCTCCTTCTCCCCGCGGCCTCAGCCCTTCGCCCTATAAGGCGCACTGACTTCCCCACGCACGTTTTGGGGAAGAAAAAGTGCATGTTATAGGGCGAAAAATACGGTACATCCAAAGTTCTCTTAATATTGAAGGCATTGATTGCAGCCAGCCAAGTATCCAAACCATATATATATGGTAAATTTATCTTATCTGTAAATGAATATGACATGAGAGATTTACAGCAAGAATGGAAAAAAGAATTGAAATATTCAGTTCTGACTAATCAATGGCAATCAGTTTTAACATCTATAACTAGTCGGGCTATAGATCTCCAAATACATCTTGTACAGTAGAAATTGCTCTTTATGGTATATTGGTTGCCATAATGTCTGTTCAGGAAGGGCTTTTTAAATCAGCAAATTGTTGGAGATGTAATACTGCTAATGCTTCCTTAATGCATATTTTTTTGGAGTTATCCCATAGCTACATTTTGAGACAAAGTAATCATATGAATAAATTTGGTTTTGGAAAGTTCCTTAATATTCAGGGATGTGTTATCTTCTTTTGAATTATTTACCTGTTTCTTGAAAATTAACATGTGGCTGATGGAAGTGGATTTCTTTCCACCCTTTTGATTGCTAAAAGACTGATACATGTTACTGAATTTTTTCCCCCATCTATGATCCAATGGACAGAAGATCTAACATTGTTTACAACATTTGTAAGAATGCTGTATAGGCAAAATTTATAAATGGACTTAGATTTGAACATTTGGTCTGCTTTTACTGAAATTTATAACTAATGTAGTTATATTCCTCCTTTTGTGTTCTTATTATTCTGCCTTTGTTATACTGGTACATTATTGTATGTAACTGAGGTCACTTCTGACTGTAAATAAAAAAAAATTAAGATTAAAAGAAAAGAATGAAGGCTGCTGGATTTCCTTGAATCACCTGCTATCATCCAGATTAACATAACCTTACAGGATTTGTGTGAGTATAGAATAGGAGTGAGGAGAAAATCACCCAGATCTACAAAAGAAGAATAAGTTGAGACCAAAGAAAGAATATTTCACCAACTTTTTCACTGATAAGAATCACAGAATTGGAAGGGGTCATATGGGCTATCAGGTCCAGATGTTTGCTCAATGTAGGATTTCCAGCTAGTGCATCCCCAGCAGGTAGCTGTGCAGCTTCTTTTTGACAATATCCATGGGAGACACCTAGAGAAAAAGACCTCATCATCTCTCAAGGCAATTATTTCCATTGGCAAACCATAAGAAATTTTGAGTCTCTCAAAAAACCCAAAACCCACACACCGAGAGGACTGAAGTTGCTAATGAAACACACAAACAGATATGATGCCATCTGAAAACTGCACAGACATTGTTCTTAAATATATATATATATATATATATATATCAGAAAGCCATAATGTTCCAATGGCCTCAATTATGACCATCTGTGCTTCTGCAATGTTCTTATACCAAAGCTTTATGATGTAATAATAATAATAATAATACTCATCTTGTTTATTTTGGAGCACAGCTGCCTGTTCTCATTGAGCCTAATAGAAATTGTGATCTAGGTGGCATGCTTTAAACTAAAGGAAATTGGGAATGTGATTGAGCATTGGTATTATCAAGCCAAGAAATGTATGATACATGACTTTCTGCTGCTATGCAAAATGTTTTTCCCCCCTGCATTATTTTCTCTGTCCACTGTTGTCATTTGGGTTTCACTTTATTCCCTCTATTGCCTGCCATCTGGTCACATTCTAAAGCAGGGTGGGCAAAGAGTGGCCAGTGGGGTCCTTGAGGCCCCTATATGTGGTACCTGAAGCCACCCAAAGCTCTAGATCCCTCCAATTGTTTAGGGTTTTTATGGGTGATTTTCAGGGAGTTTTTATTTTTGATGTGAAGTTGAAGGCTTTCATGGCTGGCATCCATAGGTTTTTGTGGGTTTTTCAGGCTGTGTGGCCATGTTCTAGAAGAGTTCCTTTCTGATGTTTCGCCAGCATCTGTGGCTGGCATCTTCAATAAAAGATGTGGCTGGCATCTTTTATTTTTGCTCCAAACTGCCCAAAGCCACAATGACTGCTTGAAAATGTGGTGGTTTGGTTCCCACAACCCACCAGAGACCCACTAGCCTTCCCCTAAAAGAAAAAAAAAGCCACCTGTAAATTGCCCAAAATGCTGTTTAAAAATAATGTTATGTCACTCTGGGTGTGGCCAAGTACACAGGAGTGTGGGCACAGGGCTGGGTGGCCCAGGACTTGCCAGGGAAAAGGCCCTTGCCCCTGTGTAGTTGCCCACCCAATGTCTAAGACAAGATGCACTGCTTATTTGCCCCTGAGGGCACTGGCTGGAGGTCTGAGGGCTGCATGGACATGGACATGGTTGAAAGGTGGTAGTGGGAAGGTCTGACCTGGGGTGCATCTATACTGTAGAAATAATGCAGTTTGACATCACTTTAATTGCCATCCTACAGAATCCCAGGATTTGTTGTTTTGTGAAGCACCAGCACTCTGACAGAGAAGGCTAAAGATCTTGAATGAAGTTACTGAAAGCAAACTTTGTATATCCCAGAAGTGATCTGAGAAATCCTCCTAAGTCCTGTTCAGATATTGGTTGTCCAATGCATTGTATTCCCCATCACCATGTAAGGATGTGAGAGCTGGGCAGTGAAGAAAGTGAATAGGAAGAAAATCAACTCCTTTGAGATGTGCTGTTGGAAAAGAGTGCTGAGGACACTGCGGATGACTAAAAAGACAAACAATTGGGTTCAGAACAGATCACGCCTGAACTCTCAGTGGAAGCCAAGATGACTAAATTGAGGCTGTCGTATTTTGGACACATCACAAGAAGGCATAACACATCAGAAAACACAATAATGCTGGGAAAAGTAGAGGGCAGTAGAAAGAAAGGAAGACACATTTGTGGAGAGAAGGTAGAGTTGGGCCAGCTGAGCAACAGCCAATCAGGAGTGAGCTGGCAATTGTGGGCTGTAGGTGATAAAGAATTGCTGACAGTTGGAGTCAGACAGGGTCTGGTAGGATAAGTATTCAGAAGACAGTTACTTTAAGGGAAAAGTTCAGTAGTGAGGGACATGGGGCCTTTGCAGACTGCCAGAAATAGTGCACATTAAATTGAGGCACTGCCCTGGCTCAGTGCTAGGGAATCATGGGAACTGTAATTTATTGTGGCACCAGAGCTCTCTGACAGAGAAGGCTCAATGTCCCAGAAAAAAATACAATTCCCATGACTCTCAATTTCCCAGGGCAGTGCCTCAATTTAATGTGCACTATTTCTAGCAGTCTGAAAAGGCCCTTAGTTTGAGTAGAGCAATCCAAGTGAGGGAATTACTTGTGTTTGATATCCTGTGGGATATAGTTAGCCTGAGGGCTAGTATAGAAATAATATTGGAGGGATAACAGTAAATAAGGATGGTGTGAGGATCCTAAATGAGAGTAACTGGTGTTCTCTAGATAAAGAGTTGTGTAACAAAGTGTAACAAGAGCAAGTGAATACACCACCATAACAAATGAAACATTGTTAACCATCATTCAAATAAATTTTTGTTATTTAATTACAAGCTTGTCTGAACCTGGAATAAATATCCACATTACTAACAGATACATAAAGTGAAGCAGTTACATCCCTAAATTGGGGTTTCACAAAGAACTGGCTCTAAAAAGAAACTGTTTAAGAAGGTGAGAGTCAAAGAAAAAGAAATGGAAGTAGAAAAAGAGTTTGAAAAGGAAAGAATAAAAGCAGAACTGGAAAAAGAAGAGATAAGGAAAGTGAGAAAAGAGAAAGGAAAAGAGAGAGGGAATTTGAGAGGCAAAAATGCATCATTAGTTGAGATTGAGGCAAATGGGAGAGTCAGTATCTTAAATACACACTGTTACTAAGGTAAATAGGTTGCCTCAAATTGACATTAAATTTTATTATTTATTTAATTTCTATCCCATCTTTCTCTGTGAAGGGACCCAAGGCGGCTCACAAATAAATTTGTAAAAACCAATATCACAATAAAACAATTAAAAATATCAGCTAAAAATAATATAAAATACAAAAGACACAAGATATTATAAAGGAGGCCTTTGCAGACTGCCAGAAATAGTGCACATTAAATTGAGGCACTGCCCTGGCTCAGTGCTAGGGAATCATGGGAATTGTATTTTTTTTTCTGGGACATTGAGCCTTCTCTGTCAGAGAGCTCTGGTGGCACAATAAATTACAGTTCCCATGATTCCCTAGCACTGAGCCAGGGCAGTGCCTCAATTTAATGTGCACTATTTCTGGCAGTCTGCAAAGGCCCATTGACTCCTTCACAAATTTGAGAGAACTTGTAAAGAATTAAAGATAAAGGCTGAGGAAATAATAAATTATTTAAGATTGTCAATCTGTGGAAGATTAACAGAAATATATGCTGAAATAAAGGTAGAAGAATCCTAAAACTATGATCTATTTAAAGAGATGGTTAAACAAAGATTTGGATTAACTCCAGAACAGCACAAGAGAGAATTTAGGAGCTTAAAGAAAAGAGGGGATGAAACATATGTTCAATTAGGATGTCAGTTAGATTACTTTTTTAAAAGTTGGATAAATGGTTCTAAACTGAATTCAAAAGAGGAATTACAGGATGTAATAGGTTTGGAACAATTTTACAGTATTATCCCTCAAGAAAATAAATGGTTGATATAAGAAGGAAAACCTCAGACATTGGCTGAAGCAGCCCAGAGGATGGACAATTAAGTTTTGATAAGGGAAGAAGGGGGCAAGAAAGTGTCAAAACCTGAGGTAAAATATCTTTATGATGACAAGAAGAATTATAGAAACTGGCAAGTGTTGAAGGATAGATCTGGTGATAGAAAAAAAAATCCTTGGCAACAGGACAGAACCAATGAGACTGAGAGGAAAAATTATGGGCTGAGAAAGTGTGACTCTGAGGCATAAATAGAAATAACTGGACTAGAGAAAGTCTCCCAGATATGAGTTATAGAACATGTTATGAATGTGGTAAACCAGGACATTTAAAATATAATTGTCTTAAATTAAATAATAGAGAAATAAAGTCAGATTTAAAAACAGCATATTGTAGAAAATCAGTCAAACCTACAGAGAAAGACTGCTGATTCAAGGAGAGTTCAGAGACTGCAGTTGCCATGGAAACAACAGTTGAGAGAATAACTGACTCTGCAAGCTCACAGTTCCCAAAAGCTTGTTTATTTGTATCAAATTCCCCACAAGAGATAAACTGTACCCATAGCCAGAGGCCTGAAGATCAGGTTGCCATGGAAATGAAAGACAGTGGCAGAAATCCAGAGATTCAAATGAAACAGTTACCTGGACAAAGCCTGGTTGATACAACAAGGAAGTTAGAACAGGTAGAGAAGATGAAGAGGTTAATTTAAGAGAAAGACTTATTAAATAAGAAGCTGAGTGAAAAGCTTCCACAAGCTGAACAGAAACTGGATGATTCCATGAAGAAGTGCAGTGATTTAACAGAAAAACTGGATGTTTTTAAAGAGAAGATTAAGAAACAGGATGTTTCAACAGCAGAAATCAAATTAAAAATTGAACAGAACAGCAAAGTTATTTGTACATTTAAGGAAAAAGTAACTGAACTGGAGTCAGAAAACCAGTCTTTACAAGGCCTTATGGAAGGAAAAACAGAGAAAATTGTTATCCTTAAAAAAAAAGCTTAGATAGTAAAGAAAAGATTATTTCAGGTTTAGAGTGTGAGATTTCTAAGATAAAACAGTAATCTAAACAATCTGCTGATGCACTGCACAGATTTGAAAAAGATATTATCAGACTACATGGATTGCTTGATGATGCAAATGAGAAGTTTATACAGAATGGCAGGGAGAAAGAGGCTTTAATAAGAGACAAAGAGAAGTTACAAGAGAAACGATATGATTTTAAACAGACAAATCAGATTCTGCATCAAAAAATAAAATAAAATAAGGATCTAAATGAACTTGGTAACATGAAGTTAAAAACTGAGGGTTTGTATACAGATATTGCCAGACTGAAGAATATGCTAAACTCTAAAGGCAAAGAAAATCAAGATCTTTTGGAGAAATGCCATCGGGCCAATGAACAAGCAGAAAGATGAGAAACATATAGAAGTGGATTATAATTCTGTCTCACATGAACTTTTCAATGTGAAGTCTAAGAGCCACAGACTGGAAGAGAACGCAGTCTCTTGAAGCAGAGATTAAACAACAAGAAAGAGAAAACTTACAAGAGTAAGCAGAAACAGTAAATAAGGGGGAGGAAGGAGTGCCAGAAGTGAAAAATACTTTCTATTCAATTAATACAGCAGGGAGAAGAGGAGAAGGTTGAAATCTTGCCCTTCCATGCATGCTCAGGCAAAAGCAAACTGCTGCATTCTCTCCACCTTGTGTGTTCTTCCTCATTAATAGGTTTTGCCATCTTGACTTTAGTCTGATGTTGCTTGGCTATATGCACCCATTTTTATCTGTCAAATGTGAAGGGTATGACATCTTAGACCATACTATTTAAAACAAGGATAACACAGAAGGATGTGTGTGTGCAAAGTAGTCATTTGGAGGCAGTGTTTACAATAGAAATAAATTACAAATAGCAGATGTGATCTTTTCATCTGTGCATATGGTTATTCCACACCATTCTGAAAGACTTATTTTTAAAATTTCCACACAGAAATGCATGTGTATTTTGGTATGCAATTTTCTTACTTTGTTCATGTATACATCTTATGCATTTCCCTCATTGACTAAATTGTGTTTGTATGCCTTTTTCCCAATACAGATATTTTGAGTGGTGTATACTTACTTGCTTATAATTTGAAAAAGAATGAGAGGCATCTGATGATTATGGTTTTTCCTCAATGACAGTAAACTGAAAAATAGGTATGTGCTTCATTGAAAGGGTAGCAGACCATGAGTTGGATAAATTCATTAAAAAATCTGAATACAAATTTCTTTTTCATCCCTGTTCACAGGTACATATACATACTGGAACAAAGCATGTCAGTCAATCCTTCTACTTGTTTCCTGTAACCCAAAGGAAGGGGGGGTTGAGGGGTTCCTACCAACTGTCAGCTTAACTTTAAATGCTGGAGAAATTAACTTAAGCTTTGCAAAACACTGCCTAACCTTTGGACCCTTGGCACCTGTGTATACTGCTAATAACGGAGGAAAACTCCAAGTTTGGGTGAACTATGAAGGTTTTATTTAGAAATATCAAGACTGCAATCACACACAAGATAGCAATTCAACCAGATACAGCATTCAGATGTCATTCCAATGGGAATATGGGAATGGGATAGTGGAGTTTGAGGGGTTTGAAGAGGGATAATAATTACCTGTCCCAAGAGTAGACCAAGGAAAGCAGGAGGGGGTCTGAGGGTGACACAGCTCAGACATGGAGCACAGAGTGGGGACTAACTGTGTACTGTTTTTGCATGGCTGTATGTGTGGAGGCTAGGTTTTGGGAGCAATATTTATACCCGATAACTAACCTCTGGGGGTGTGCTTTATGATATCTAACAAAGACCTGATGACTTTCCCAGGAATAAACAATGGGATTTAGGACTAGTTGATGCCTTTAATTTTAAGATAATAAAAATGGTGATTGGATGAGGACAACCCAATGGACAGGGAAGTTGGCTGGAAGAACAGCAGGGGGCAGGCAGAAGGGGCTGGCTTTGGTACAATGAGACCTCCTTTGTCTCTTGGTGTAAGAAGAAATGCAAAACTGTGGAACAAGACACAGTGATGCCAAAGGAAGAAGTGGGAATATGTGTAACTACTTACAGAGTACATGATATGCTCCAACCAATGATGCTCATACTTATCATAAAATTTATTTAGCACTTACAGCACAGCATAAGTGTTTCTTATGCACATTTTCTATCAAACAACTCTATAGATAAATATTTATATATACCTATCAATGGCATGCCAGGCCTTTTGCTGAATACAGCACTATAACTCAATTGAGGCAACAGTGCTGGTGTCAAAACAATAATGATTTATTTATCAATCTTGAAAAGTGCATTAGGTGGACATATCTCAAGGGACAGTGTATTTATCATTTAGTGCTTCACTTTATGTTAATATGCATAATAAAGTCAATCGAGCAGATACAAGTAATTGACCATCAATTCCAGTTGCTTAACTTGGAAAGGAAAGGCATGCATGAGGAAGTCTGATGCACATCTGGTATTTCGATTGATCCTTTCCTCTAGAGAAGGGTGAACTCTTTGAAACTGACCCTGGATTAATATGGATATTATCCAAGTTTTCTGGGGGAGGCAGAAATAGGATATTTTTTTAACCAGTCCAGAAGAATGCACTTAGTTATTCCTGCTACCCTTTGCTAGACTCACAAGCCTTATTTCCATTGTCCCAGAAGCCTGTTCCCACCTTCCATTCACCTTTGTTGTTTTTATATATGTGAACTGAAAAGCCCATCATGACCACACAGTTGTTCAGTACTCTTGCCTGAATCCTGTAGGCATGCTATGTTGGCTTAACTATGCTAGTGTAGATGGTGGTGACAGGAACAAAAAGGCTGTGGAGGCAAGTGGGCATAAAAGGATTAATTGATTGTAGAAATAGGCTGCTTGAAGATGGCAGATTTTGGCTTGAATCCTATGGTTGAATCATAGAATCATAGAATCTTAAAGTTGGAAGAGATCACAAGAGCCATCCAGGTCAACTTCCTACCATGCAAGAAAACACAATCAAAGCACTCCTGACATCCAGCCTCTGTTTCAAAAATTCCAAAGAAGGAGACTCCACCAGTCTCTGAGGCAGCATATTCCATTTTTAAACAGCTCTTATCAGAAAGTTCTTCCTAGTCTTTAGGTGGAATCTCTTTTCCTGTAGTTTGAATCCATTGCTCTGTCTCCTAGTCTCTGGAAAAGCAGGCTCTATCTTCAATATGACACCTTTTCAAATATATAACATGGCTATCATGTCATCTCTTATCTTTCTCTCTTCTTCAGGCTAAGTAATACCCAGCTCTCTAAGCCATTCCTCATAGGGCATGGTTTCCAGACTGTTCATCATTTTGGTTGCCCTCCTCTGGACACAGTCCAGCTTGTCAACATCCTTCTTGAATTGTGATGCTCAAACATAATACAGTATTTTCTGGCGTATAAGACTACTTTTTAACCCATGAAAATCTTCTCCAAAGTCGGGGGTCGACTTATACGCCAGGCGGCCGAGGAAGAAGAAGAAGGTGTGGCGCAGCACGAGGCGTGAGGAGGAAGAAGAGAGGAAGTCCAGGTCAGAGGAGGAGGAGGAGGGGGGAGGAAGGGGTGACGTAGTGTGGCGTGAGGCAGGAGGAGGAAGCAGCAGCGGATAAGAGGTGAATCCCTATTCTGGGGTTTTCTTGGCAAGACTAGTTCAGAGGAGGTTTGCCATTGCCTTCCTCTGAGGCTGAGAGTGTGTGACTTGTCCAAGTTCATCCAGTGGGTTTCATGGCAGAGTGGGGAATCAAACCCAGGTCTCCAGAGTGGTAGTCCAACACTCAAACCACTACGCCATGCTGGCTCCTAAACCCATGTTTTACCTATGAAACAACTGCAGACTTTTTTGTTGTTCTTGTGTGTCTTCAAGTCCTTTCCGACTTACGGCAACCCTAAAGCAATCTTATCATGGCGTTTTCTTGGCATGTTTCTTCAAATGGGGGTTGCCATTACCATCCTCTAAGGCTGAGAATGTGTGACATGCCCAGGGTCACTTACTTGGCCACAAATTGTACATACCCCAGAATGCATCACCTAGTATATTGGCAGTCCTTCCCCCTAACACTTTCTCATTTTCCCCCATTGGAAGAGGGGTCATCTTATACGGCGAGTATATCCGAAACTCTATATTTTGACTGGAAAGGTTGGGGGTCGTCTTATACGTCCAGTCATCTTATATATCGGAAAATACGGGTATTCTAGGTGAGGTCTGACCCTCAATATAAATCAATAGGATTTATATAAATATTGACTCACCATTCAACAACTAATTCAATAGGCCTACATTATTTGGTACTTCTAATAGCATTCAGTTATTTGTTTGCCTTCCCTCACCATTACTGCACAACTAGTTTCTGGTTGTCATCACCAGCTTATCAGGGCAACTATGTTGGACCCTGAATAAAAACAGAAACTCCTCTCCTTCTGTTCTCATCAGAACTTGTTGCAAGTGGTAAGGAAAAGAAAGAGGGGCTGTGTTTTGGAGTACATGTGCTGATAGGATGGCTTTGAGAGATGACAAGATCTGATGTCATTTGAAATGTGGTGCTGGAGGAGAGTACGGCAATTACTATGGAGTGCCAAAAAGACAAATAGTTGAGTCCTAGAGCAAATCAATCTGGAACTCTCCCTAGAAGCCAAGATGACTAAGCTGAGACTTTGAACATATCATGAGAAGATATGACTCATTAGAAAAGACACTAACATTTGGTGATGTAGAAGGCAGTAGGAAAAGAGGAAGACTATATTACAAGTGGATAGATCCAATCAAGGAGGCCAAGACCCTCCGTCTGCAAGACCTCAACAGGGCTGTTGATGACAGAGTGACTTGCAGATCTCTTATTCATAGGGTCACCATAAGTTGAAGTTGACTTGACAGCTGTTCACAACAACAACAACAACCTGATGGGGACAGACCTTTTATTCCACCTTAGACTTTGATTTGAAGTGGAGAATAAGTTGAACATTTTGAAAAGCTCTTCTCTTGATAGACTTTTATGCTTCTATGAGCCTCCAAATGACACATGTCTGAGGAAGATTCAGGAGAACTTCATTGACATCTGTAATTTTCATGGGTTTTTTTAAATTAAAAAATCCATAGAGATTAAAGCCCTGGTCAACATTCTCAACACCTTGATAGATAATTCTGTTTGACAAAAAAAGTGGCCATGGAAAGCCCTCCTGGACTTTATGTCCTGTTATGATTTGCTGTTTTTAATCTGTGCTGCAGTTCTCTTCAGGTTTTCATTGTATTTTATTGTGGTAGTATTACTTTGATGAATTTATGCATTGCTTTGTGCATTTTTCTTCTTTTTTGGATGTTTTTCATGTTAACAGAAAAGATAAACATTTCTTAGATGAAGAAAAACAACAACAAATCAAACCATATGCCTGCTCTCAAACACATCACTTAGAAGTATGTCCTATGGTTTTCTTAAATTAACTTTACATTGTTTAAATGCCTCACCTCCTGTCCATTCTGAGGCTAATGCCATTACTTTTATTAAGGAAAGCTACTACTATTTGGGGTCAGTAAATGAGCCTGTTCCATTTGTATCTTGAGGAAAGAAGTTAGACTTTGTGACTTCTCTTAAGGCATGAAAGGAACATGAGACATGAACACAAGCCTTTTCTGATTAACATGCCTTTGCAGCTTTTTGCATTGATTCTTGCCTTGTAAAAAGGTAAGCCTAGATGGGTTTGAAATACTTTTCAACTGTATAATCCTATGACACATTTAGAAATTTGTCTTATCCAGAAATGGGAAAAGTACCTGGAAGTATCAAGACTTTCCAATTCTTTTTCTTTTGATTTTACCTGCATATTCATGGTTTTGCATCCAAAATCTTTTTTTAAAATATCCTAGATTTCCCTATCTTCCCAAACTGGAGTTGCCCAGGGTAGAGTGTTGGATGCAATCCTGGGAGTTTTAGTTTTACTCTCTTTCTCTCCCCCATCTCTCTCTTTCTTTCATCATAAAGGACAGCAAGTGAACCTGGAAAATTAGTTCACAGGATTACTATTAGGAGAAAAAGAAAGTCGTACCATGTTAAAAAGTGAGGTGTGGATAATAACAATAACAACAACAATAATAATACCTGGAATCAACCTGGAAGTTGTATATTTTTGAAAGCCATGTAAATAATGCGGTTATTTGCCCTCAACTCAACTTTCAGTTAATGGTGAAGCTATGAATGAGAGACTTCCAAGACCCAGGTTATCAACTGCCCAGTTAAGGTCTTGCAAATGCAGGGCCATGGCTACCCTTACTGAATCAATCCACCTGTAATCTGCATTGAGGTAGATTTCAAAGAAGAATTCTATGGATACTATGGGCTACTAAAAAGACAAATGAATCAGCCATAGAGCAAATCAAGCCTGAACTCTCCCTAGAAGACAAGATGACTAAACTGAGACTATTGCACATTGGACATACTATGAGAAGACATTACTCACTTAGATAAGGCAATAAGGCTTGGTAAGAGAGAAGGTAGGAGGAAAAGAGCAAGACTGCAATACAGTTGGATAGACTAATTCATCATAGTGTAGTGGTTTGAGTATTAGACTGGAGACCAGGATTTGAATCCCTGCTCAGCCATAAAACCCACTGGATGACCTTGAGGAAGTCATATGCTCTCAGGCTCAGAGGAAGGCAATGGCAAACCTCCTCTGAACAAATCTTGCCAAGAAAACCCCTTGATAGGGTTGCCCTAGGATAGCCATGAGTTAGAAATGACTTGAAGGCACTAAACAACAAAACAACAACAACAATAGATTCATTCAAGGAAGCCATGGGCCTGAGACTTCAAGACCTCAGCAGAGTTGATGATAGGATGACTTGGAGACTTGTCATTCATAGGCTTGCCATGAGTCAAGTCAACTAGATGGGAGCTAACAACAGCAATTTAACCTGTTTTGTTTCTGTTACATTAACAAACAAACAAAAAATAGAAATATTTAATATTAAAATTAAATAAAATGTAAATAAAATTTAATTTAAAAATCACACACACACCATTAAACAGGCCATAGAATACTTTTGGATTTTTTTTAAAAAAAGGTATATATTTGTTTGTATTATCTCCTGTCCTAAAGGATGACTCGCATGGAGTCACAGTTTAATGTAATGCATTCTGTTAAATTTCTAAACTGAGACTACATTCACTTTGAGAACAGGTAGGCCAGCAAACCATTTAAATGTAAGGAAAGAATGTTCTGTTGTATCATCTGTTTTGTGTGTGAGAGTGTGTGTGGGGTACTTTCTTATTGGATTAGAATTTCACTGAATTTCCTAACCATCACTATATGTGGTTTAAAATTATACTGTGGGGGGGGGGGGGGGAGGAACCCATAACCTATTCTGGATAGTCAAAGGGAAACATTGTTGTAGCTATCTGAGACATTTGCATTGAAATAGGATGGACAGGTGATTGGCAGTGAACTGAGGGGAGAAATCTTGGCCATAAATAGCCTCCATTTTGCAGAAGTATCTAAATTTGAGATTTATTCTAGTCTATTTTAATGCAAACAGCTCTTATACAAAAGCAAGTCAGTCACAAACAAAGACACCAGGGTGGGAGTTCTCTCTTGAGGGAAGATATCTCAGTGGAATTATTCCCATATATATATATATATGTATAAAATCATAGTTTCCCATTAGATATAAACTTGGAACTTCTTCTCTTTTTCTCTTTTAATCCCCATCTTTCTCTTTCACACACAACCATCAGGTGACTAGGTATTCATTAAGGAAAATACAAAAATCTGAAAAAGAATTCATCTGATTAGGTTTCAAAAGTAGTCACTCCGCCATGCCAAAGTAACTTTTTCTAATTAAGTATTGAGCACTTGGCAGATTATACAAAAGTGGCATAACAGATGAAAGGAATGCATTAGAAATGCAAAGTAAGACTTTGAAAATAAATGTTGAAAGACATGCTAAGTACAATTAGACTCCCTCTCCCCCTCTTCCACCTTTCCTGCAATCCCACAAAAGAAGACATCAGTGTGAAGGAGACAGAAAGATTTTTGGCTACAACTGCAAACAAATAAATAACCCACAACCTGTTCTTCTGAATGGTGTGGCAAAAGGTGCTGCCACACTGCAGAAATAAAGCAGTTTGACACCACTTTATTATCCATGGCTCAGTGTGGTGGATTTCTGGGATATGTAGTTTGATACATCAGTTTTTGTTTTTGTTTTTGTTTTTAGCATATCAGCGTATTATTTTAGTATTTCAGCATCTTATAGCATCATGTTTTATCATTGGCTTTTGATTGTACGTGTTCTGATGTACCGCCCTTTGGTGGAAAGGGTGTTATAAATAAACATTATAAGTAAATGTTATTAAATCCATAGCATTGTCATGGCAAAGTGTTTTATTTCTGCAGTGTGACAACAGCCAAAAACTTCTTCAACAGAAGTTATTTGAGTTACTGTGCTGTTTTGCATCATCTAATGCATGCAGAACTACCCCTGCTGGCCTTCTGGTCCACTGACAAACGTCTCCACCCTTTGGTAAATTTGGGACATCTAGTACCATGCTGAGTTCCCACCCTCCTTCCAACTTATTCTGTTGGGTAGAGAAAATCTTGGTTGTTCATTGTCTCTCAGCCTGAACTTCCAGTTGGTTGGAAGTCTTTTAGGTCAGGTTATCTTAGCTTCCTATGAGGGTAGTGAATCAATTCTTGATTTTTATAACCATCCCTTCTGCAGCTGCTCCAAGTTGTATGGGAATTCAGCCAGCACAAAACCTCTGATGGTTTAGGATCCAACTCTGAGAGAGCTGCTGTATAACGCTGACCTACACATGCCTCTACTCAGAAATTGCTGGTTTTCATTGTGGTGAATCTCAGTTTGCTTATCACACCCATTTTCTTCTTCTCTCCCCCTCCTACATTAGATCATATATTTCATTATGGACAAGTACTGTACATAAAACTACTTTTATATGTTTTACAAAGAAGATAAAGTTTTTTCTTTCTCTGTTTGGACAGTATACCCCCCCCCCGCGAGGGCGGTGGAAGGATCCAGGGGGGTGGTGAGGGAAAAAGGGGGCAGCAAAGGGGCTTTTGGTCAAAGTATTGGTGTGCAGGAAACACAAGGGGAACCAGCAGCCTTTAGGAACATGGTGGAGATAAAACTTCTTTTCAGGGTCCCCAAAAAACCATCACCACACAGCCTTGCTGATCATTTTGTGTGGTGGTGTCTCCCACTCTTTGCCTACCCATGTGAGCTCACTCCCTTACCGGCGTCTTCCACTAGTAGTGACAATTGGGAAATTTGCATGAGGCTTGGGCACAGGGCATTGCTTCTGTGGCTCAGAGTGACACCATTTTGGGACAGACCGCAGCAAAAAGTTAGAGCACATGATAGTGGGGGAGATGTGGTGGCAAAAAGGATATTTTAAATTTGGGACCCTGCTTAGGCTTTGTGAGCTTTGCTAGGACTTGGTTAGCAGGGTGGAGTTGCACTGCTGCTCCTGCTTTCTTTCATCAGACAAGCTGAGGGAAGAGGTAGCAGAAGGAACAAGTTTCTGTGGGAGAGTGGACACTTGAAACTGTGTGGGGTAGACATGTCTTTGGGGAAGGAGTACCTGTGCTCGATTCTTGGAAATAGTCTTTTATCTTGGAGAGGCTCCTGTAGTTCTGGCCTACACTAGTCTCTCCAGTCCAGAGCATATGATCTCTGTAAACCCCTGACACATACACCGGCTTCACCTTTCTCTGCCCTGATGAAGGATTGAGAGTCCCTCCTCTCTGGGAAGAAGCTTCTCCTTTGCACCTGGTCACCCTGGGGGCAACAACTGACTCGCAGCCTGAGCAACAACCAAGAGGCCTCTCTTGGCCTTTCCTGCAAGGATGGCATGGGTGAGAGGCTTCTTGATCACTGCTCAGCCAGCTGCTCAGTTGCTTCTCCCAAGGTGACTTGGTGCAAAGGGAGCAGCAACTGAACTTGGTTGTTTTGAATTTGCAGGACAGTAGACCTAATATCAAAAAAAATATGCACTGGGGGGCTGCTTGGTTTATCACCCAAGAGGAGAGGGAGCAGTAACCCAAAAAGTTATACCCTGTTTGTATATGGGTAGGCATAGACCTGGTTGTTGTTCAGTTCCCCTTTGTCAATTTGAATACTTTTCTTCCTTCCTTCCTTCCTTAATTTATATCCTACTTATATTTTATTTCTCCCAATATGGGACCCAAAGTGGCTCACAAATTAAGACAAAATACAGTTAAAGCAATATATATTATAAACTTTTTAAAATAAAAAACTCTACAATTAAATATCACTTTGACTTCAGCAAAATTAGAGAATTTTCGCCCTTGTCTCCCACCTGGAGATGTCTCTAACACTATATTTGTAATTTTTGACACTGAGAATCCTGAGCCCTTTTTATCAGCATGACTCTACTCCTAGGAGCTTATCACACACCCAAAAGAGGCATTTTACCTCTTCTGGGTTTAATCCTTGATCCGGGATGCACCTGGATGTTATCACAGATAATTCACCACCAATTTTGCCATGAAGCTGTCAGCCACATCCACCCTGGATTGAAGCTGCGCTCAGCCAGCACTTTTTCTAATTTCCAAGTTTAAAAATTGGCCAGCTGAGCACACCTTGGATCAAGGCTAGATGCAGCTGGCAGCATCACTGCAGAATTGGCTGCAAATTATGTATGGTAACATCCGGGTGTATCCCGGATCAAGGATTGAACCTGGAAGAGGTAAGATACCTTTTTCGGGTGTGCAATAAGCTCCCTAGTTTCTGTTTCTCTATATTAGATCAGGATTCTCACAGAAGGCCATGTTGAGGCTGTACTCATAAACCAGATGGGGCTCCACTCTGGTGCTTCAACAAACTACAATTCCCAGAATTCCATAGCAATGAGCCATGACAGTTTAAGTGGTGTCAAGATGGATTATTTCTGCCATGCAGATGCAGCCTAGGTTAAGAATCTGCAACTAAAATACTGGATGCCAGCCATTCTTTCCATTTCTATGTGGGGTATTTCATTTTTTCACTGAGTGAATTACTAAGTAGCTGCCATTTTATAAATGCACAGGCATGCTCATACAGAAGGAATGCCTTTGAAATGATGACATTTAGGAAGTTAGAAAAGGGGTACCACTGAATAGTTTCAAATAAATGTATTAACTTTGTTTATTAAGAAAACAATGTTGCTTCATTAGGGTAGTTGATTCCACTTGTTAAATATAATTTAAGGAGCAGGAGAAGGTGGAGAGAGAGAGCTAGCTAGCTAGCTTCCACTTCTTGCTTTGCCCTTAATGTGTTGACTATATTTGGTATGTTTCCAAATCATCATTCTCATAGAATGGCTGAAATCAGCCTTTTCAACAATAGTAAGTTTAAAAAAAGAAAGTAAATGTGGTACTTAATCATTGGCTTAAATTAATCCTGAAGCAGAGCTAACAGTGACCCTAGAAACAGAAATTTCATAGAAACATCCATGTA
This sequence comes from Phrynosoma blainvillii, assembly GCA_026167975.1. Taxonomy (NCBI): domain Eukaryota; kingdom Metazoa; phylum Chordata; class Lepidosauria; order Squamata; family Phrynosomatidae; genus Phrynosoma; species Phrynosoma blainvillii. Next base: position 24,799,722 of record JANUYF010000001.1, on the reverse strand, counting down.
TTTCCCACACCCACTCCCATGATGTCAATTCCTCCTATTTAACTTCCAGTTCTAAAGATAATGACTTCCATTGGAAGCCTCTCTTATATTCAAGGCAGAATGACTGTGAATCAGAATGCAGTTGGCCTGGCAAAGTTACCCAGTTACATATGTCTCAAAGATCTAAGTGGCAGAGGTTGTCTAAGAATAGACAAATTAGCCAAGTGCAAGGAGCTCAGTGCATTCTACCTGCTTCTAATAAGAGTCAGGAGAAGTTCTCTTGTTTTGTGCCTAATTACCCTTTATTAAACTTCATTTCTGTATGTTTCTGATGGAAGAAGACACATGCATTCTGCTATGTCAGGTCATGTCAAGTTGCATCAAATCATGTGATATACGATTGTCTGATGCAACCCGACACAGCACATATTAGTGCCAATGGATAAGCTGAAATGCCAAGCCATTTTCAATAAATAGAGCCAGGTTTAAGTCAACAAGAACCAGATGGGGATTTATTCTGAAGCTCTGCAAACATGCCAGTCAAACAAGGGAAACAGCAACAGAAACATGTTCTCTCTCTCTCTGGTAGTGGGCATCTTTGAGACTGAGAAGATGAAATTTTTAGCATCAGTTTTTGTGGACTCGGTCCACTTCCTCAGGTGCAGACTTGCCGTGAAATTGATAAAGTGGTCTGAGTCCACTGTGCTAGAAATTTCTTCTTCTCATTTAGTTTCTAAGGTGCTACTGGATTTTGTTATGGCATTTTATGCTAAAACAGACTAACATGGGTATCTCTTTGAAAAATACCACCATGGTAGGAAAACTATGAATCCATCAGCAGCACCTGAGAGCTATCTTTAATAGAAAGACCTATTATATTTATGAAATCTTTTTGGAATAAATAAAAGTACCGTGAAGCACACAGAGTAATCTTTTAACTATGGTTTGGAGGGATATTTGGAGAAGAGTGTTTCCAATTTCATATACTTCTGCAAATTTGGGGGTTCAAGGCATTTTGGCTGCAACATAGCAAACCCCATGTTCAGAATTAGATGGAGCAATATCCAGAAAGACTGTAAATAGTTTATTTTTTATAAGAACTTTTGATATATGGATTGTCTGCACAACATGGCTTTTATACATCTTTGCACAAGAAGAGAAGTATTGTTAAATGTACCCCAAACAGATAAGTTTGGATAGACTGTGTCCTAGAAATCCATCTATAGCACTCTCCGGCACAGAATGGTTGCAATTCTACACAATGCAGGAATAATGTTATACTCTGCTTACTCAGTTTGGCAACCTTCCCACCCCTAGAAGGCAGCTTTGAAGAGCTGGAATACAATTCTATGATTGTTTACTGCCTGGAAGAGGGATCAGTGAGGTGCCTGAGTAGCACCTGGCTGTAGTTTGCAGTTGTGAGGAGAGAAATGAGGATCTCTCCAGATCTCTGGCATCTTGCCTGGACACCTCTTTTGATAAATTAATGGCTGCCACAGTATGCTCTGGGTCTCAGTTTGGTGTCGGTGTTGCGCAAGCAGATAGAAAATGCCTCCTTTGGCAACTGTCAAAAAAAAAAAAAAAAAGGAACATGCATGTGTAATCTCAAGTTTTGCACCCTGGTGTCACCAATTGTATTCCAGTCCCCCATGTGTATGTTTGAAAGCACATATGCATACTTGAGAGCCAGCACGATGTGGTGGTTTGAGTGCTAGACTAGGACTCTGGGGGCCTTTGCAGACTGCCAGAAATAGTGCACATTAAATTGAGGCACTGCCCTGGCTCAGTGCTAGGGAGTCATGGGAATTGTATTTTTTTTCTGGGACATTGAGCCTTCTCTGTCAGAGAGCTCTGGTGCCACAATAAATTACAGTTCCCATGACTCCCTAGCACTGAGCCAGAGCAGTGCCTCAGTTTAATGTGCACTATTTCTGGAAGTCTGCAAAGGCCCTGGGAGACCAGATTTCAAATCCTGCTCAGCCCTGGAAACCCACTGATTGACCTTAGGTAAGACATGGCCAATATGGCTAATCATATTACTTTTCAGTCTTCTCTTTCTGTGAGAGAATTCAAAGACCTAGCCATGTTACTCTGGAGTATCAGTATGGAATATCAGTATGCATCTAAGGAAGTAGACCAAATCTACAAATGCTACAACTTCTTTTACACAGTTAATTTCAAAGATTCTACCAGATCACTTTAAATGCAATTTTTTCTGAGCATATCCAGGGGTAGCCATTTTGGCCATACATCAAAGAACAATAACACCCAAAATCTACAAAACAGCAATGCCTTTCTTGGCCAACTAAAATGCACAAAACACATGATTCAAGCTTTTGAAAGTTGTACTTTGAAAGCTTGCATCATTTATTGTGTGCATTTTCATTGACCAAGAAAGATATCACTCCTTTGTGGATTTTGGATGTTATTGTGCTTCTTTTTCTGAGGTTAACCATACCCAACTCCTTAAACTATTCACCATACATCTTGGTTTCTTTTGTGTACTCTCTCCTGGATTCATTCTAGCTTATCAGTGTCTTTAACCATGGTGTCCAGAAGAAATGGACACAGTTTTCCAGGAATGGTTTCACCAAGGCAGAGTAGAGTGATACTAATACTTTTCCTGACCAGGACACTGTTCTAAGTTGTAGCAGCCTAAAATTACATAGGTCTTTTTTCTTTAAAAATTTTTTGTGCCACTGCATCACACTGCTGACTCATTTTTACCTTGTCTACCAAGATATCTAGACCCTTTTCACATGTACTACTCTCCAGGCATGCATCCACCAACTTATATTTGCACAACTCATTTTCCCAGTCAAATGTAGAAGCTTACATGTATCCTTGTTCAAATTCATTTTGTTAGTCAATGAGCCTCCAGACTATTAAGGTTATCTTGAATCTTGATTCTGTCATCTGAGGTGTTAGTTATGTCTCCCAGTTTATTGTCATCCAGAAATATGATGAATCTGCCCTCTGTTCTATTAAATCCAAAAACAGTATGTCAGTGAGATAGATAAGCTGTCCTCATTTCCCTGACATGAAATTGTCAATGTGTGGAGGAGGGCTCTCCTTTTATGTGAGAACTCTTCAACAGGCAACCAACAAATTTAAGTTCAAAATTTAGAAATTCCTCTTGATTCAAGCTGATCAATGCTTTTTCCTCTGAGAGGCAGTAAAACAGAACTATACCAGGAAACGTTCTCAGTTGAACAGCTCTTCTTTCCTCCTCCCTTTCTGTCTGCTTATTTAACAGGTTCCTCTGGATAGGTTTTATTGCTCTTAAAGCAGCTAAGGAGTTGTTTTAAAATGGAACTGTTCCTCTTTTGTATTCAATGGCTAGCAAAGCTGAGGACAACCAGTCCATTAAATCTTTAATTCCCTGAGACTTACAGCTTAAGTAAGCCTGTCTGTGAAAAGACCCTTTAGAGGATGAACAGCTAGTGCTTAAAGAAAGTCACACACTATTCAGAAAGAAAAAGTCATGCGTGAATTGTTTTGAGCAGGGAGAAGTGGGGATGGCAAGGATGAAATCCCCCATCAGGGGTGATTTATTCCAGCCAAGCAGTTTAAATACCAGCAATGCATTCTTGTCACTCTGTCAGCTGTCAAAATGTCTTTGGCCTCTTATAATCACTTGTTTCACTGCTGACTGTCAGCTGCCATCAATCTTTGGAACAAGCTCTATAAATATATTTAAAAAAGCTGAAGAGTGCAAATGGCCACCAGCCAGGTCAACGGTTAAGTGCAGTTTTTCATCTAATGCCATTGATTGTTTTCAGTCACAGCTCCCCATTTCCTCCAGCATGAAAGCATGTAGAAAAGTGGAGGGAGACATATGCATGGAAGTACAAAGCGGCAACAACAAAGATGAATAAAAAGGAGCCATCACTTCTTGCTGGGAAGAAGCACATGGCCATTCCCTTTTCTGGAACTGAAGAAATGTGCGCAATTGTGTTTGATCAAGTGACTGTGTGCCACTAGAGGGCAACAGAGATAGAGATGTAGGGCTGTGAAGAAATCTTACTATTCTTGAAGACAAAGGGGTCATTTTTATTTTATTTTAGGGATTTATATCCTGCCTTTCTCCCAAAATGGAATTCAAGGTGGCTTACAATAATATAAAAAGACAGAACTAAATACATTGATTACAAAAGTTAAAAATAATAAATAAATATTACTACTACTAAAACGTAAGTTAAAAAACAGCATAGTTAAAACCAGTGAAAACCATTTAAACATTAAGACAGCACACCACACTGCACAAGTAAAATTCATCCACCAAAAGCCAGTCTAAATAAAAACATATTCAGCTGCTGGTGAAAAGAGAAAGGGCCAGCCTCCTGTGGAATGGACTTCCACAGTCTGGGAGCAACCATGGACAAGGCTCTCTCTCAGGTCCTCACCATCTGCTCCTATGAAGGTGGCGGGACTGAGAGAAAGCCCTCCCCTGTTGATCTTAGCACTCAGGCCGGCTTGTAGAGGGAGATGCAGTCTTTGGGATAGTCCGGGCCCAAGCCATTTCATACTACAAATTTGGGGGTGATGATTCCACTCGATCTGCCATGGTTCCATCCTAGTTTAGGGAGGGTCATTGATATTCTCAGCCAGAGAGCTATTATTGCTCGCCAAAATGCAAATCTCAGAATTCCACAGGATGCAGCCATGCCAGTTAAAGTGGAATCATAATGCTATAATTATATAGCATGAAAGGGCTCAAGCTGCACTGAGAAGCAGAGGCAACTTGTCAAGAGTTTGTTAACACTCGCAAGAACTCCTACTCAGGCACAATAACAATATGAGGGCTTTGAGGTTGAGGTTTCTGCAATTTGTGCAAAAATGTGCCTGGATAACAAAAAGAGTAGGTTTTCCTCTCCCTTTGTGATAATAAGTGCACAGGAATATAAAAACACACACACACACAGAGTGACATCAGAGAAGGACAGGCCAACTGGCTAAAAAGATATGAAGCACCAATTTGATGCATCTAATTTTTAAAAGGACATGCAACAACAGTGCAATAAGTAGCATAGTTTATCTACACAATTTGTGCAGTTTTTCCATTTGTGCACAATTTGTGCAGAAATAGATCTCGCAAACGTGAAAACTCTCCTATGTCTGACAGAAAATCTCTTGCCACTTTAGAACATAAGAAGAGCCATGACAGTTCAGACCAAAAGCCTGTCTTGTGTAACAATCTGTTCATGCAGTGATCAACCAGCTGACCACAGGAAACCTGCCAGCAAGACCTGAATGTGACAGCATTCTCCATCTTGCGCTTTCCAGTAATGGATACCTAGATGCATACTGTTTCTGACATTGGAGGTGACATATAGCCATCCTGAGTAGTAGCCACTGAAGACCCCATTCTGAACTTTTCCAAACCCTCTTCTAAACCATCTAAGGGCCTTTACAGACTGCCAGAAATAATGCAACTTGAGTCCTCTCTAACTGCCCTGGCTTAGTGCTAGAGAATCATGGGAACTGTAGTTTTTTCTGAGACATTGAACCTTCTCTGTTAGAGAGCTCTGGTGTCACAATAAACTACAGTTCCCATGATTCCCTAGCATTGAGCCAGGGCACTTAAAGTGGCCTCAAGCTGCATTATTTCTGGCAGTCTGTAAAGGCCCTAAATTGGCAGCTGTCACTATATCTTGTGGCAGTGAGTTCCAAAGTTTAACTGTGTCATCTGTGAAGCTGTACTTTATTTTATCTGTTCTGAATTGGTCACCATTCAGCTTCAGTAGATGATGCCAGTGGGTTCTAGTATTTTGAGAGGGAGAAGAGCTTTTCCCTATCTGCTTTTCCCACACCATGAATAATTTTATCTGTCATTTTGGTTGTTTCTTACTGCATCTTTTCCAGCTCTACAATATCCTTTATTAGCTGTGTTAACAAGGTACTCAGTATTCTCTAAATGTGCAGATAGTTGACATTCCACTTCAGTCCCACTTTATGACTGTCATGGCTCTGTCCTGTATAATCCTGAGATTTATAGAGCCTTTGCAGACTGCCAGAAATAGTGCAAATTGAGTCCACTTTAAGGGTTAGGGTTAGTGCTAGGGAGTCATGGGAATTTTTTTTTTTTTTTTCTGAGACATTGAGCCTTCTCTGTCAGAGAGTTCTGGTGCCACAATAAAATACAGTTCCCATGATTCCATAACCCTAACCCTTAAAGTGGACTCAATTTGCATTATTTCTGGCAGTCTGAAAAGGACCATAGTTTGGGAGATATTTAGAATTCTTTGCAAGATATCCCCAGTGCACAATTCCAGGATTTTCTGGGATGGGACCATATTTATTATTAATGAATCTTCACCCCAGAATGAAGTCAGGCAGAGACAAAATGTCAAGAGATGGGATTTTATATCCCAGGTGTCAAAATGACTTTTGTTGCTCCCCCACAGGCAGCAAAATATCTTGGGCTGGATAGAGATGGGGTGCCGATAACTGTAATGCCTCATCTCTATCTAACTTAGTACCTCTCCTCCATTGTTTTAGCCATCCACAGATATGCCCACACTTTTGTCTCACAAGATAGTATCTCAATCTGCTATCCATACAGACGTATTGCTACAGCGCTCTTGGCCAAAACCAATAAAAACATCCAGTGTGTTATGCCAACAATCTGTTTCCTGGGGACCAAAGTCAATGGATGTAACACTGCTGCAGCTCAAGGAAAAAAGAGTTTTAATATCCAGCTTCATATGATGGGGATTACTAAAATGTCCTCAGCAAATAGATTCTCTTTGTCTTCTGAGATTTGCCACTGTGTTGTAGCCAAAGGTCTCTGACTGTCGGCAGACAGTGATTCAAGCCCATTGCTGCATTCTGTTGTGGTCTGAGTAGCTAACAGCATGATGCAAAATGACAGGTTTCAGATAATCCAAAGTCAGTAATTGTAAGGCAATGTTTTCCTCCCTCCCGGATTGATTAGCCATCAAACTCCAGACCAAATGGAATTCTTAGTGCTTTGGTGTACTCCAAATTAGTTCTGGCAAGTGCTTGTCTACTTGGGACACTCTAAAAATGACTCACCTTTTGAAAGGGCTGTGCCACATATCCACCAGTTTCAGTATTGTACTGAAACTAGCGGATGTCATGGAATTCACATATATTTATTTAAAAAAATTATGTAAACATTTATCATATATTTCTGGGTTTTGTCTAACACCATTGTTTCCCTTTCTGGGGAGTGCCTTGATGTCAGTTTTGCCTGAATTGCCCTGCTGCTGCTTTCCTCCAGAGTTTGGAGCAGTTCCTTTTTTCTGGATCTCTTTCCTCTTGCACACTTGTACCATTTTGACATTGCTATAATAATAAACATGCTACAATAAACATAGGCCAGTGGTTAAGGGTTCTCATCCCCACACTGAGAATTTTGGCTTCAGATTAGCAATCAGAGAGGATGCCACTGATTCTTGCTTTGAAAAATAAGGTAGCCTTTTGGGCACAGGACTCAGTGACAGGACTACTGACAGTCAGTGGGCCGACCAGTTGTGAACTGTAGGCTGGTAGACACAGAAGTCAGGAGAAAAACCAGCATCAAAGGATTTTGAAGGAAGAGCTTGTTTTGAGATAGACACTGAGTGAAACTTCATGAGGTACTGAAGAGGAATTCTTTTCCTCAGTAACACTAGGAAAAATCTGAAGGCTATGCTGAGGAATCAAACTGTATTGAAAGAAACACATTTCCATCTCACACTCTCAACAGACCAGAATCTGAACAGAACGGAGATCCTGAGCTCAACATTCATACAGTGTCATATAGAAAGTGCCAGATGACTTTACATTGAGCATTGGCCAGGGTAACTTTCTATCCAACTAACATTTCCGATGATTTATTAACATAATATTTCCAGGTTACACATTGAACCTGATCTCCCATGGACTTCTTCTGGATTCTTTGCTATTAGAAGGCCTGTAAGCCTTATGAGAACCAGTGTGGTATACAGATTTGACACTGGACTACGACCCTGGTGATCAGGATTTGAATCCCCACTCAGCCATGGAAAACCACTGGTTGAACTTGGACAAGTCGTACTCTCTCAGCCTCAGAAGAAGACCAATGCAAAACTCCCTCTGAACAAATCTTGCCAAGAAAACCCTGTGATAGGTTTGCCTTAGAGTCACCATAAGTAAGAAATGACTTGGAGGCACACAAAAGCAGCAGCAGCAGCAATAACAACAACAACCAGCTTTATGTGCCAGAGAAGAAGAAATGTACTGGGTATGACGCTAACCATGATAGGTCATTTTTCTGGGGAGAATTTTCAGAAACCAAGGGATACAATTCTAGAAAGCACAAGTATGTTTCTAAATTAGCCCAAGTAAAGCCATATTAGCATTTCCTTCTCTTTCTTCTTTAGATAGAACTTTGTTATTATTTAGTGCCAAACTTGACTGAGGACTGGGAAACATAGGAGGCCACAAATGAGGTGGTGAGAGCCATTTGTGACCCATAGGCCATACAATTCCCACACATTTTTTTATGCCGTATGATGCTGAAAACAGAAAAAGAGCAGGCAGACAGGTCAGAGTCCTTTATGGCTAACTATTCTCCTCTCCCTGATGAAGGAAGGCATCCTTGTCTCCTAACTTCACTTTCCCTCCATCCACATGAAGAACCTTTAGTAGACAGAAAAGCAGGATTTATCATCATGTGCGTGACTCTCCCTCTTCTGCCCTATGGCACTGTGATGCTCAGTGTACTGAGGTGCCAGAAAGAAATGATATTCCTTGACATGGTTCTACATGTTGAAAGAACTAGGTCAGAGATTGTTTTTAGAAGCATCTGATCATGTTTTGCTTCCAAATGCTGCTCACAGAAATGGAATTGGAAGCTTGAGTTTCACCAACCTTTATTCTGAGCAACAGTAGCTTGGAAGCACTCTGGCTTTCTTGAAACCCAAACTTCCTAGTCTGTGCCAGATTTTGGAAAAGCTGCTTTGAGGGATGACAATATCCAGAATATCTGGCCATGCTGGTTAGAAATGCTGTGAGCTGTAGTGCTCCAAAGTAAACTTCCCATGCTGTATGTGAACTGCAATGGACAAGCTAGTCTCAGTCTGGAGTCCAGACTCAGGATGGTCCCCCTGGCATTTGGCATGAGCTAGAATGGGTAGGGCATGGTGCCACAGTGTTATGTAACAGCTAGCTTCCAAACATCTCAGATGGCTGGAAGTCAGACAGAGACAAAATGAATGCCCAGAAGCCCAGAACAGCAACCATATGGCAAGGAACTGAGTAGATCCAACTTCCAAAACAGCCCAAGGGCCATGTATTCCCTGGCATCAGAAGTTTTCCTTGCACAGAAGTCACATGTCAGAAGCAGTGCTACTTTTCTAGTCAGTTTCACTACTTCCATGAGACACCAAAGAGCGGACAGGAACCAGAGCTCAGAAAAGTTACTTCTTTTTTAAAAAAAGACATATCTTAGACCTCCCCCCCCCCCCACAAGTCAGCATGGGGAATTCTGGAAGCTGTAGTACAAAAAGTAAGAGATTACTGTACAGTAACAGCTCTCAAAGCTAGAGTACAAAATACAGCAAGTCCCATCAACTGATGTCTTTAAAAAGTTGGATCTATTAACAGGATTGTCAAAGAAGGTAGGAAGCAGGTAATAAGAGAATGGTTGTTAAAAAAAAAAAACATGCAGAGTCCCTTAACCTCCTCATTAAGTAACTGTAAATATACTCACTAGAGAAAGAGTTGTTGGCTTCTGGGTAGGTTTAAACTGAGGGCCAAAACCCCCCAGATACTGACAAACTGGATTGTGTCCAGAGAAGGGGGAAAAATTATCAAAGGTCTGGAAACCAAGCCTTGTGAGGAATGACTCAGGGAGCTGTGTACGTTTAGCTTGGAAAAAAGAAGAGTGAGAGGTGACATTTGAACTGATAGCCATCTTTCAATAACTGAAGGGATGCCATGTAGAAGAAGGAGTGAACTTGTTTGATGTTTTTCCGGAGGCTAGAATATCAGCCTGTGATTCAAATAATATGAAAAGGGATTCTACCTAAACATTAAGCAAAAGTTCTGTAAGGAGTTTATTGTACCACTAAACACCCCCCCCCCCCGGCTTACTTCTCTTGAGTTGAATTCTAATTTGGGAGGCAGCCAGGTTCTACTGCATGAGTTTTGCTGCTGAATCCACCGGCTGAATACAGCCTGGCTGCCTCCAGGGTCCCAGGCATGCTCAGCAAGCCACTTTTCAAAGTCAGGAGTTTTCCTCAGACCTAGGCTGCAGGTGGGCTGGATTTGGCTGGTGGATTCAGTGGCAAAATCCATGCAATAGAACTCAGCTGCCTCCTCAATTAGAATTCAACTCAGGAGAGGTAAGCTGGGTTTTTTAGCAGTGCGATAAGCTCCTAAGTGATGCTTTCCAGTGGAATAGACTGCCTCAATGTGTGTGTGGGGGGGGGGGCAAGATGGTGGACTCTCCTGCATTGAAGGTCTTTAGATGGTGGTTATACGGGATTCTTTCAGGAGTGCTGTAGTTGTGTATTCTTGCATGATAGGGGTTTGGACTAGGTGGCTCCTGGGGTCCCTGCGAGATCATATGATTCTATGAAATGACATAGAATCATAGAGCTGGAAGGGATCTCATGGACCTTTGAATACAACCCTTTGCTCAATTCAGGTTCTCCAGCAAGTGGCTTTCTAGTCACTTTTTGAAGACATGCAGAGAAGGAGACCTCCTCACCTCTCTAGGCAATTGGTTCCATCGCCAAACTGCTATTTTATGCCTACATGCATGATTGCCTTTTAATAATTGAATCAGCTGGGAGAGGAGTGATAATGGGATCAAAGCTGGCATGGATAAGGAATTCCCTGGTTATGAATCTGAAGAATGTCAGATGAGGAAGGGGGGTTTCCTCTTGTATCCCATGTACCTCTGGGATGATGATCATAGTTGTTTAAGAATAAGGGAAGCTGAGCAGACATGGAACAAAAGAGAATGCTCTCAAGCAGCCATATGAATAAAGGAGACAAGGTTCCTGTACCTTTAATAGTTAAGTAGAAGAGAGACTATGAGAGGCATGCTCTATCAAGCTATACTTCTTTCAATTCATTCTTCCACACTACTCCCAAAGGTACAGGAATCCTGCCCTTAAAAAAAAATCTGGCTATCATGCCACTCACTAGATGGTGGTTGCATTTCATGTAGGAATAGCCTGCCAACTTTCTTGGACTATAGAAAGGGTTGGCAGTGTTGAAGGAGCCCCATGGCTACCAGTAGCATCAGGCATTGGGTTGGTGACATGCTGCTTAACTATGAAGGGACACAGCTACTTTGGGAGAAGTTGACATTAGATGCCATTTTGGGGGGAGTAAGAGAAACATTGCAATATTTGCAAATTTGCAACAGCATAACCTTTTGTGCATCATAGATAAATCTGAAGACATGGCCTCTAGTTCATGAAAGCTTGTGTTATAATATATTTTTGAGATAACAAAGTAATAATAATATAATAGTTTGTCCTTTTTCTTAGGTGGGCAGGATCTCAGGTCAAATGCAAGTTTCTGTACACCCACTGGAGTTGGAGGAATCCAGTTTCTGGCTCCAGAATTCCATAGCATTGAGCGATGGCAGTTAAAGCACTGTCAAACTGCATTAATTCTGCAGTGTAGATGCAGCCCATATTTTCAGTTGTTGTTCTCACAGTCTGATTCCAGAGTTAAGCTGCTTCTACTAGGACTGATAGCTCTGGTCTGGGATCTGCAGGTGTAACCAGCTCTTCCCCATCCTTAGGTTCTGGATATTCAATTCATTTTCATTGAAGGAATCCTACCATGAGTCTATGACACTTTGTTGCTTTTTCTGCAATAGACTGATATGTCCACACTTGTGGAACTCATCACACATAGCAGTTCAATGTTTTGAGCACTTTACCTAGATTGACCCTGTTCAGACTTAACAATCAACAGCCGACAAACCAAGAAAAAGCCATATGCCCATGTTCTCTCACCTTACTCCTCCCTTCCCACAATGTACCTGGCTTCCCTTCACTTCCAACATTATTCTAATCATCATCCAGGTTTCATATCTAATTTGTAAGTGGATTTACAATTTCCTGGTTTGTTTGTTTATTGATTGATTTACGGTAAATATTTCTGTCCTGCCCTTTATCTAAAGATGCCAGAGCAACTGACAATAAAATCAATGTAAAACAATAAACAATGACAAAATATTAAAATATATTAATATTTAATATAAATATATTCTTGGTTCAAATGTCCCAAGAAACAGTTTTTTAACAAGATAAGGTAGAGACACCAGAGCTGGGCTGGAAAGTTTTGGGTTTTGTTGTTTTTTTATATAATTATCAGTCACAGAATTCCTAAGCCATGCTGGGACCATGCTGGCTGGAGTATTCTATAAGTTATGGTTGAAAAAAGTATATTTTTCAACCACTGAACTGGGCACATAATGGAAAGAGATGAGGGCAAAGCAGCAAAGATCACATCCCTCTCTCTCTGATAATTTGAATTGGCTCTTTATCATGTAATGTTCCTTACAATAACTATCCACAATTGCAAGTGGAGGAGACTCAGGCTGCTGCCACACTGCAGAATTATGCGGTTTGACACCACTTTAACAGCCAAGGCTCTATCCTATGGAATCTTGGGATTGGTTGTTTGTTGTGGCACCAGAGCCATGGTAGTTAAAGCAGTGTCAAACTTCACTAATTCTGCAGTGTGGCAGCAGCCCATGCCCCACAGAGCCTTGGCTTACATGTCTACTACCATCCTTGAGGCAGACAGCAAGACTAAGAGACTTTTGGTTCTATGGCGGATGGCCAAGATGCAGATAGGGAGCTTGGTAAATCTTACACCCATTCTAATGTTTAGAAATCCCATTTCAAAAAGCTTTACTTTCCAAATTATAACCACATTAGGTGTGTTCAAAATGAAATATTTTCATTGGTTATGTAACTGGTTTATAACCTCTACTCCTATGTGATTTACAATAGTTTTCCTGCAAGTGCTTGGAACACAGTATTAAAATATTCATTGGAAAGTATTTTATGCCACAAAATTCCTTAGGTATATATCATAAATTTAATTATGTGCATAACATATAATTTCAAGATTGGATGGCTAGACTTCTTTTTTTCATTTCAGAGGCAAAAAAACAGCAACCCATAATATATATTCTAACCTTGACAGAGCCTGTATTTATTTTTCTTAAAATGATTTGCTCCCTTTCTTCTCCCCTCTGTCTCCTCCCTCTCTTTTTCAGGTAATTAAACACTGCAGAATGCAGAATGACATCCAGTCTTTCAATAATTCATTGTATATTGAAACGACAAGCTGTAGTTCTCACTTGTTGCTGGTAATTATAAAGGCATAAAATTTTAATTCAGATTATGTTTAATTGGTATGTTTGATGCCAATTATTGTGCCAAAGCATCCTTGCCTCTTACCTTCATGTTTTTAACTCTTGAATTTAATTTGAAAAAGCTACCTTAAGACAAATTGTAATTATGCAAGATGTTACTGAAAGTGCTGGGTAATTGTATCTTAAGACATAAGCAAAAATGTACCATAACAAAATTGTCTCTAGAGGCTAGTGCTTAATAGGGGTGGGGTAGGGGGTGCCCAACTGCTTTTTATATAAGCACAGTTCATTAAATCAAGGAAGCAACCATCCTGAGTTTGCAAGACTTGCACAAGGCTCTTGGAGGACTATTATTTACAGTCACTACTATGTTGAAGTCAGTTGGAAGGCAAATAATAGCAGTATCAAGGGCGAATATAAAGCCATTGGGAGAGCTATAATCCTTTGACTTTCACTTACTTCACCTTCTTTACTAGTACACAGTTGGCTCTTCTCTGAAGCTCCATAGGTATTTGCAAAGAACCAGAGACGGAGCATGCTTTTAAAAATTATGATCAGCAATCCAAGTGGTAAAATCATCCTGATAATCCCCCTGCTGCCACATAAGGCATTTGTAGATCTGGATTGGCACTGCCAACATATTTGGCATGGTCCCATGCCCCACATCTCTTTCAAAGCCCTGCTTGAGCATATTGAACAGGGAGAAGGCACCAAGAACTGATATAACTTTTCGTTGCTTCACTGCCTGGCTGCTTTGATTTTATTTTTGTCTCTTCACTGAGCAAAACTGGTTGGTGTTGTCCATTAAGGTTTTGAACTGGGTTGCAGGTGCTGTAATATTGTTTACTCTGGATCATTAGCTGCCTACAATGAGGGAGACAGCAATCCTGGGATCCTGTTCCACCTTACAATGGTCCCAGACAATGCTGTCTCTTTTCTGTGGTGACACAGACTATCTGCTTTCCATCTTATTCCTAAATAACCATGACAATGGACGTTATCACACGGGGTCTAAAGCAGCCCCATGCCTGCACCATCGCTGCATCATTCCGGATCCTTTGCCCCTGTGATCAGATGACGTCGCAGCAAACCCCGCCCATCCCTGCATCATCCCTGCGCCATCGCTGCATCATTCTGGATCCTTTGCCCCTGTGATCAGACGATGGACGTTTTCACACGGGGCAAAAAAGGGAGTCATTCCTACCTCCATCTGGCCCCACTCCGGCTCTGTGCAGGAAAAGTTCACATGACGTCGCAGCAAGCCCCTCCTCATCCTTCGCCATCCCTGAGCCATCCCTACCTCACTCCGGGGTCTTGCTCGTCGTGTTCAAACTACGTCGCAGCAAGCCCCGCCCCATCTTGCGCAATCCCTGCACCATCCCTGCCGCTAGCCGGCTTTAGCCCCATCTTTTTAATTCCTTTTTTTAAAAGGAATTACAGGCGCTTCTGCCGGAGGCAATCAGGAGTCATTCCGGCGGCTGCTGTTTTCGCTGCCGGAATGACTCCTGATGGCTTCCAGGGGGCTTCCAGGCAGCTTTAGAGCCGCCTGTGTGAATACGTCCGATGTCGCAGCAAACCCCGCCCATCCCTGCATCATCCCTGCGCCATTGCTGCATCATTCCAGCTCTTTGTAATTCCTCTTTCAAAGAGGAATTACGGCTGCATGACCAGAATCATTCAAGTATGGTTCTGGATTGATTCCATGCTGCTTTTCTTGCTGCTTTGAGACCCCTGGTGTGATAACGTCCAATGACTGGGTGCAACTGAGGGCAACTGGGGCATGGGGAAAGAATATGTTTCACCACCCAAAACACACAAAGACTCATTGTATAGATAAACTAACAAGAAAATCAAACAAAATCAGCAAGACAAAAGGAAATTAAAGAAAGACTCAGCAAAACTAACAACTACCAACCTTCACCACAGTGCTTTCACAATCGACTACTAACAGAAAATAAAGACATGTCAGAGGAGATTGACTATGTAGTATGTACTTTCCACAACCTCACACAATCTTTTCCCATAAGCATTGTAATAGGAGAGTGCTGGTGAGATGCATGCCCCAGTTTGCACATCAAAACTTTAAATAAGCACAGTCCTGCTTTCTTATGTTACCCAAAAAGGTGGTGGTGGTGGATATGGGTTTCCCACCAGCAGTGGCAACATCTGCTAGGTATTTTTTCTTTGGGGAGGGATTATTAACTCAAAAGGAGACCTATGGGAGCTGGGTAACTTCTGGTGATCTTTCCACTTATGTATACCAGTACTAACTGCAGAAAAAATATATCAAATATAAAAATATAAAACCCCATATTCAGCGAGAGGGGTGCATGGTATAATAACACATATTCAGCTTCTCATCACACCACTGTCTCATATTCTGATCATGAACATATTGGAGACACACTGTTTAGCTTCCCACCCCCCCACCCCCATTTTTGAAGTCCAGTTTTCCAGATTGGTCCAAAGGACTTCAGACTGTCATGTTCTTCTGTGAAACTGAATTGGTCCAAAGTAATATGGTTGGGAGCTAGTACAAATTCAACTGAATCAGCCCAATTCACGTCAGGATTCAGCCAAAGCAGTTCTACAACTCTACTGGTAACCCATTGCTACATGCTTACAGGTACTGCCAGCTCAAAAATTCATTTTTCTTGTAACAATGTTGTGGTGTCTATGGCCATGAGAATGGAACTAGTGCCTTCAAGGTGGTGGTCTTGCCTGCAGATGTACTTCCTTGGATGAATGTGTAGATTTATACAGTGCACCCAGTACCATTTTGGATGCATTAGTTCTCTCTCCTTCCACATGGCCACCAACAACTGAGATAAATATAAAAGAAGCAATTTGGGTGCAGCTTTAGTGTTTGGACATATTTGCACTGACGTGGCAGTATGGAGTGCTTTACCTTAATGAAAGACTGAGTTCAAAATTGAGAAATCACCATTTGCAGATGAATTCATTCCAAAAACTGCTTCCATAATGTTTTTCTATCTTCTATTCATTCCTTATTACTAATCTTTCTCCCATGAGGTCTCCCTCAGTTCTATCCACATTGCTAGACAATAGATTACAAGTTCCTTGGAGCCCAGAATGGTCTCTTTTCAACCTGGTGTTGTACAGTAATGTAACACAATAATGATAATAATGATAATAATTTTCACAGCAATATAAATCTAACAAGTGTTCCAAGGGGGCAAAATTGGTGCTAGGGAATAATTTGGGTGACGGTATCTGACCAAGACTTTTGTTACCTAAAATGTGTTTCATTATATTTATTATAACCTCAAACTTATATTTGTGTGGTTTGATTGGAGACTGGTCACAGTCTGGGGTATTATAAATGGACAATGAGTTGCAGAGACAGGAATGACTCAACATAGGAAACAGCAGAACTAAAATATGTGTGTCCTCCAATATGTGCATCCTGTCTATCCAGATGAATACATTTTCAGTCCTGGAGATTAGATTAGGGATGCTGCAGTGATTTGTGATCAGCAGATTCTCATGCAAATATTCAATATCAAATCTTGCAGAAATGGGTGTCCTTGGTATGCCATAGGTCTAGAAAAAAAATCAACAAATTTAGTAAAAATAAAAATAAACCAGCAAATAGATTGCCTATACAGACAGTTGGAAACAGGTTGTATCAACATATGAGGAAGGAAGCATGGTACCCTCACAGCCCCCTCAATCACTAATTTGATCTGGTGGTGGTAAATCCACACTCATTTTTATGAATACTCCTCCTGCAACTGCTAAGGGTTGTCCAGGAGCCATCCAGGTGCTGGGACCTATATCCAACAGAGGCTTGACCCAGGAGAAGTCCCCCTGCAATCTGGAGTACCTGTGGGAGATGCTAAATGGAATCTGTCATGGGTGCTTTGGTTGTGTATGAAGGGGTGAGCAAATTGTGAATTATTTGCCTCTCCAAGAACTTGAAAACAAAAGCAGTGCCCATACAGACTGGGGAATTCTGGGAGATGTAGTCCAGAAAGTAACATTTCATGTGGAGTACTTCAGAATGATATGGTTAACTCTCTCCTGCCTCTGAGGCAAGGTGTGACAATCAGAAGATTCAGAGGGTGAGCTGGGTCTCATTGCACTGAGGTTCAGGGCTGGGAAGAGGCTGGCCACTTGCCAGTGCTGCAAACTTCAACTCCACAGAGCAGCTCCCTTGAGTTTCAGGTGGGTTATGGAGATTGGCTCCTTAGGGAATTTGCATCTCCACCAGTAATAAGAATCATACCATAATCCCAATCTTTGCATCAAGAGTTAGCCTATCCTCTGGACTCCCTCTCTCATATCTTCTTCAAATGGGCCTCCTGCAGCAGCTGAATAAAAGACTTCCTGCAAAAAAAGTAGCCATGTTGGCAAGCTCACATATGATCCTTCAGATAGCCTAAGCCCAGTCATCATCAGCATTTACTATGCCCCAAAACATGTACAGATGGATGTTATAGGGCATCATTAGCACTTGATCCCTGTAACCAGCTCCTCTCAGACATCTGCACAGTGGCATCACTAGGGTTGGTGTCACCTGGTGTGAAGTAGCAGCAGCATTATTAGACAGTTCCCTTCCCATCCTCAGCCTCACTTGGCCAGCCACAGAAAGAACTGGGCAGATGGGCCAACAAGGAAGCAGATAGCCCTATCCCCCTTCTCTCCCTCTGCCTCACTTGTCCACCCAGCCAGTCCCAGAAAGACCCTCCTTCTCTCCCTCTGACTTATGCACTCACTAAGATAGACCTGGAAAGACCCAGATGGCTGGATGGGTGGGCAGGCAAGCCAGTGGATGCTCTCCCCTTTCTCCGCTCCCTCAGCCTTGCCCACCTACTCAGCCAGACCTGGAAAGACCTGGGTGGCTGGACAGATGGGTGGGTGAACCAGTGGGCTGCATTTTCTCCACAGAAAAAAAGGAGCATTTTTTTTGGAGGGGGGAGGGATTGGCACAGAAAAAATGCTCTTCCTCCATGTGCCTATTTGGTAAAGAATAAGTCCTGAACTACAAGTAGCTTCCAAAAATGGTGCAGTTTTCGAAGATATTCTTGTTTGTAGTGGGAAGAAAATTACTAAAATTACTTATGCTTCCTTCAAGATTGAATATAAACAGACTGTTACTTCCCGGTTCCTGGCCACCACTGAAGCCTTGACATCCAGGATTTGGTGAAACTGAGCTGAGCTGAAACATTGATAGAAAATCAGCTATCAATGCTACAGCAGTGATATTGGCAGCAATTGACAAGGTAAGCCCATCAAAGAAAAGTTGTGCAATAGTCATGGATGGGGGAAAGACCAGCTACAGCTCACCTGGGCATCATCTGATAAGGTTTGGTCATAGATGTGTCCTCTCTGCTTAAATTCCACTTTTTAGCCTTGTCAAAGGCCTACAAACCCTATTGCTGTGATGTGCTGCATGCAGTTGATGCTTTATGCATGTACCACCCTTGGTCACAGATAGAACAGTCAAATAGCTCCTCTTTGTAATAAGCAATTAATTTAAGATCAAAAAGACCAAAACGTTATTGTTTGTGGGTTTTTCAGGCTATGAGGCCATGTTCTGAAAGAATTTATCCCTGACATTTCTCCTGCATCTGTGGCTGGCATCTTCAGAGGTTGGTGGTATGGTAATGAGGAGAGATATCTATCTATCTATCTATCTATCTATCTATCTATCATCTATCTATCTATCTATCTATCTATCTATATCCATACATACTGTGTGACCCTTGGTTGGGGGGAAGTGGTTTACATGTTAATCTAAACACTGACCAAAACACAGATTAAAATGCAAATCACCTCCTCCCAACCAAGGGTCATACAGTATGTATACCCCACTAACTTCCATGCCACCGATCTCTGAAGATACCAGCCACAGATGCAGGCAAAACATCTGGGATAAATTCTTTCAGAACACAGCCACACAGCCCAAAAATTCCACAAAAAAACTAAGTCTTTTTAAATTCTATATTTATTTATTTTTAACACATAACTTTATTCTTGGTGAAAGTCCATATTGCCAGCTGCACAAAACCTATTTCCTGCTTCCTGTTTTATTTTCGTACAGTACAAAATGTATCTGGATTCTATTAGAATAATGTCTATCCTCTCCCCCCCACACACACATCCCAAAGTGGTAGAAAAAGGAAAGTCATCATGCTTGGAAGGCTCTGAGTTGATGATTTCCCCTTAAAATCAGGCACAACACATCTTTTCTGTTCACCTTGTTTTGCCCTGAAACAGCATTGTTATAAAACCAGAAGTTGACTTCTAACCATTTCTAATTCCAGAGATTTTTTTTCAGGGGGTGCTTCTTGTTAGGTCTAACTGGTGATGAAGAATCACCAGTTTCCAGGCCTCCAAACTCACCCACCTCTGACCTAGATGGACCATTGTTATTATCTGACAAGGAAATATGTATGCATAGAATTGGAAAATAAGTGGGGCACAACTCTGCAAGCCTGATACTTGGTCTCATTGTGTGTCTTCAACTCATTTCTTACTTATGATGACCTCACTTGTGGGGTTCCTCAGGGAGCTATTTTGTCCCCGATGTTGTTTAACATCTATATGAAGCCACTGGGTGAGATAATCCGGAGTTATGGTGCTGGGTGTTATCAGTATGCTGATGACACCCAAATCTATTTCTCCGTGTCTCGTTCGTCGGCCTCAAATTCCAATGGCATCTCTCCTCTCAATGAATGTCTTCAGGCGGTAATGGGCTGGATGAGGAAAACAGATTGAAACTGAATCCAGACAAGATGGAGGTGCTCACGGTAGTGGTCCCGAAACCAAGAATTGGGTTGCAACCTCCAGTCCTGGATGGGGTCACACTGGTGGCGCAGTGGTTAAATGCCTGTACTGCAGCCACTCACTCATAGACCACAAGGTTGCGAGTTCAATACCAGCCAGGGCTGAGGCTCGACTCAGGCCTGCATCCTTCCGAGGTCGCTAAAATGAGTACCCAGCTTGTTGGGGGGCAATCAGCTCACAGTTGTAAACCGCTTAGATATCCCATAGCGTGATATGAAGCGGTATATAAATAAGCTGCTTTGCTTTTTGCTTTTGCTCCTCCAGTGACTGTGTTCACAGTCTGGGGGTGCTCCTTGATCCGTCGCTCTTGATGACAAATCAGGTGAATGCGACGGTCAGGAGCACTTGTTATCAGCTTCGGCTGATACGCCAGCTGCGCCCTTTTCTGGAAGTAGGGGATCTTGAGACTGTTGTGCACGCGTTGGTAACCTCACGCCTTGACTTCTGTAATGCGCTCTACATGGGGCTACCCTCGTGCTTGGTTTGGAAACTGCAATTAGTTCAAAATATGGCAGCCAGATTAATATCTGGAACATCTAGGTGGGACCATATTACCCCAGTATTAAGGTCCCTCCACTGGCTGCCTATTAGTTTCCGAACCCAGTACAAGGTGTTGGTTATTACCTTTAAAGCCCTAAATGACTTGGGTCCAGGCTATCTGAAGGACCGCCTCCTCCCGTATAATCCTCCCCGCACTCTCCGGTCCTCTGGGAGGAATTTGTTACAGCCTCAAAAAACGAGGCTGGTGACTACCTCCCAGAGGGCCTTTTCTGCTGTCGCCCCCAAACTATGGAATGACCTGCCGGGGGAGATCCGTCGATTGACATCACTTGACACCTTTAAAAAAGCTGTCAAGACGGATCTCTTCTGGCAGGCCTTCCCGGAATAACCACTGGCTCAAGACTTTAGAATATTTTGAAGATGTGTCCTCCCTTCTGACCTTTTTGAGAGTTAAGATTTATATACTCTGATGCCTACGCTTTTTTTGTATTATTGCTTTGATGTTTTATAGAGGTATTTCCTCTTTTATATGGTGCATTTTAATATGTTGGATTTAATAATTTTTTAAGGGGGGGAGGGGGGAATAGTTCTTAATGTTGTATTATGATTTTAATTTGTAAGCTGCCCCGATTGTTCTCAGAGGGGCGGGATATTAAATAAAAAGTATTATTTATTATTATTATTAACGTGAGGTAGTTTTTCAGTGATCCTAAGATCACTGGGTTTTCTTGGCAAGATTTGTTCAGTGGTGAGTCCTCTGAGGATGAGAGAATGTGACTCATTCACCCAGTGGTTTTCCATGGCTGAGTGGGGATTTGAACCCTAGTTTTTAAGTTCTATAGTCCAATAATCAGGTATTCAAAACACTATATCACATTGTCTCTCAAAGTCTGATAAGCCTGTCCTAATTCTAGCACAATTAGAGAATTTTGAACCTTACCCCCAACCTTAGAATTAATGGATACAACATGATTTGGCAATTCTGAGACTGGCAAAAAGGAAAATAGGGCACTGAGCTCTTGTAAAGAATTTGCTCTGATTTTATACCACGAGATCCTTTTTGAAAACCTGTCCCCACATGGAGACATCTCATCCTTTCTAGGTTAACATATTGCCAAGAATCTGTTCTACGGCTGCTATAGAAATGTGAAGGTAACTGCTCCAGTTATTTCATATAGTTATTTTGACCAAACATTTTTTTAAGAAAAGAAGGATGTTAAAGTTAATAGACCAGAACAATGTAAAAGAGAAAAATGGGAGCTAAACGTGTCAAAATGCAGACAATTTCTGCCTTCTGCATGTAATTTCACTTTGCTCAAAAAATGAATCATCTAATCCTCTGCATGTCTATCTAGATGTCAGTTCCATTGAAATCAATGATTACTTGGTTATAGGATTCCACTCTAAGGGTCTTTCAGACATTTATTTTGTACCAATTGTACCCCAAATTTTAGACTACATTTGTAGTCCTGCAAACTAGTTTTTCTAAGGTCCACTTAAGTTAGGGTTGCCTCTCCCCCCCCACTTCCCCCCATCATAGGCTCCTCATTGTTAACAGCTACATGGAAGGCATTGACAATCTGGTTCTCTTCATTCTCTGAAAAGCTGTTGTTTTGCATTTGCTAAATGCAGGTGGCTGAGAATTTCATTTCGTTCACATTTCTAATAAGAACATACCATCATCTGCAAATACCCACACTGTAGATATTTGCAGATTTGGGACTTGATTGAAAGAACTAATAAATTTATTCATACCTAAGCAAGGCTACTGTAGGATTGACTCAAAGGATTTAGTCTTTAGCTTGTAGAATTGCTTAGGAGTGACTTGCTTGTTTGTATTTTAAGAAAAAAAAAATCTCCCAGAACTCCAGTAGGCTAATGATTCTAAGGTTTTTTCTTTTTTGCCATCCCTACTAGCATGAGGCTTGATTCACTTCATTGAGTGTTCTGAAACTTTTTGCTCCATCAATGTCTTCCTGCCTTGCACTTGCTTTCTTATCAGGAAACATCAGTCTAGACTGTGAGAATTGATCTGCAGAAGTGCAGTGGGGATAGCGCTGCATTTCAGAGAGACTTTTTTGTGGGTGGAATAGAAAACTTGGATGCTTGCTTCTTTTCAGCTGTATTGATTTTGAATGTTTCAGATGAACTGACCTGATTACAAAGCAATGAAACCTTCTTCTGTGCTGTGGGAAACTCCAGCACTGCCCATAGAACTCCCAGAGGTGTCTTGCCTCTGATTGCAGGGGAAAAATAAATAAATATTTTGCCTTGTATCAAGGTGTCTATTAGACTTTTGTAAAAATTACTAAAATGCAGTTTAAACACTCTTTCAGTGCTTCAGATAATGCCGGTGTGGACAGTATGCTCTCAAACTTTCTTTTGCACTCCTTTTTGCACACCTGCTACTGCCCCTTCTGCCAATGCCAAATATGCGACTATACCTCCAAAATTTTGTCAGCCTGGGGGCAGAAAAATTGCTACATGTTATTATGATGTTATGGACTTTTTTGATGGGGGGATGCTATTACGATTATTGGATACATTGCAGTGGTTCCCAAAGTTTGGTGCTCCAGGTGTTTTGGACTTCAGCTCCCAGAATCCCTAACAAGCTTGATCAACAGTCAGGAATCCTGGGACCTGAGGTCCAGAACATCTGGAGGACAAATGTTTTGGAATCACTGTGGTAAACTATGGTCATGTATAGTAGCTGTAATAAGATAAGGCTCTGCTGGGAGCAAGTGTGAGTATAGAATGTATAGAGTGTGTATGATAGAGTGAGAATATGTCAATGTTCTGATTAGGTGTTAGAGATGGTAGGAGAGCTCTTCATGGTCAGAATTAGTTAGGATATGAGTGTGTGTGTGTGTGTGTGTGTGAGAGAGAGGCATTAAAGTTAGTGTCAGGATTTAGATGTACAGTTGGCCCTCTATTGCAACAGATTCAACCATTCACAGCTTAAAAATATTTTTAAAATAAATAAATTCCAAAAAGTGAACCTTGATTTTGCCATTTTATATAAGGGACATCATTTCACTGCACCATTGTATTTAATGGGACTGAGCATCCATAGATTTTGGTATTCACTGGGGGTCCTGGAAGCAAACTTCAGCTAATGTTAATGGGCCACTGTATTTTGTGTGTGTGTGTGTGTGTTCATGTGTGCAGGCAAGTGCTTACTTGTGTGCATACCTTCAAGTTGCCTGTTGACATATGGTGAGCCCATGAATTTCATAGGGCTTTCTTAGGCAAGGATTACTCAACAGTGGTTTTGACAGTTCCTTCCTCTATATAATATACTTGTAGGGTATAGCCCCAGGTAATTGTTTCTGGTTTCCCAGCCAAGTATTAACCAGGGCTGACCTTCCTTAGTTTCTAAGATAGATGGGATCTGGTGCCTTTAGAGTATTTAAGCTCTTTATATGTATTAAATAAGTAATATTTGATGTTAAGTTCAATTTTTGCTTAATAAATCATCTTTGTACTTGTGTCTTTGAGAAGGGATATTCAAAAGCTCGAGCACAGACACGCTATGTCTGTGGTGGCAGCAAGTAATCAAGGATGGTAGTGCCCAGTGAGGAGATTAGAAGAATAAAGTCTTGCATAGGAACCATAAAGGCATCTAGAACAGGGGTAGGCAACCTTTTCCCTTTAAGGGCCGAAGGACTTCAGCTCCCAGAATCCCAGGAGCTATTGGCCAACATGGGACTATTGGCCAACATGGCTGAGGCTTCTGGGAGCTGAAGTCCCTCGGCCCTTAAAGGGGAAAGGTTGCCTACCCCTGATCTAGAAAGTCTCCACAGTTGATGTCATAGTAGTGGGGCAGGACATTGGTGGCAGAAGTGGGAGTAAGTGGAAGCCCTCACAGTTACCATTAATTCTCATGCCCAAGGATGTGGCATTGTATTCCACTGACCATCATATTTTGCCGGGGAAACAATTTCTCCTGCACTCCTGTTTCAACAGCATTGTCACATAATTGTAAACACCACCTCCACATTTCAGTCACTTGCCCTGGACACTTTTTGTTCCTAGAAATAAAGCACAGATAGAATGGAAAACACAAACGATTGATTTCAGCATGGTTTGGAAGACTTGTTTTTGTCTCTGCAGTGGGATAAAAAAAAGTGTCATGCAATTTTTCTGCAAACCACAATGAAGTAAAATAGAAGTGACACAAACTGGTTCTCAGTAAATTGTCCCAATTCAAAGAAAATAAAAATGTCTTCAGTAGCAGGAGGAAGGTGGAATCCCCTGGAGTTAGGACATACTCCACACTACATGGTGGTAGCATTATTTTATGTTATCTGATTTTATTTTGCATTGATTTCCCAGCTCTGGGTTTTTCAGCAGAACACAATTGATTCTGTGCATATGCCTATATATCCCCCTCCCCACAGTCATATAAGGTATACACTGGAGTTCTCTTGGGGTCAAGAAGTGCCCCAAAAGTCACTTGTACGATCCCAAAAGTCACACAGTACAATATTTTTCTTTTTCTAATGTAGACAGGTTAAAATGTGGTGTACAGGGAGCAGCCTGGGCTCTGCTTTGTCAGGAATTGTGAGAGATAGTAGTAGATTATATAGAGTAGTTAAACTTGCCAAACAAAGAATGAACAACAACCAGTCCCACACCACACCTCACACCACATTCACCATGTGCAGGGTCTAGCAGAGAAAGAAAAGAAAAGCAAACTTCCTTTGCTTTGGTTAGAATATATATGAATTAGCATTATGTACAGATATAAAGAGATGTCATAACATCTTATGTCAATGATATATTCAAGTATTTTGCTACAAGTCTCAAGTCAAGTCTCAAGTCTTGGAAGATATTTTCAAGTCAAGTTTCAAGTCTAGTCTTAAATCTGAGAGCCAACTTTAACAGAAAAAAAAGAGGCAGGGTGCATTTCTCAGAGAGGAATGGCAAGCACGTTAGGCAATGGGCTTCAGGTGAGGTCTGCTCAGCAGCCTGCCCCCACTGCACATCAGAGGAGCTTGAGAAGGCTTCAGACAGGCTGCTGAGCAGACCTCAATCCCTGTCTCAAGTCAGAAAACTGCAAGTGGGAAAAGGTAAGAGTTTGGAGAAATGATTCTGATTCAATCTGAGTCCATTGTTCTTCCTTAGGACGTTATCACACGGGGCCTAAAGCAGTGCCATCCCCGTCACATCCCCGTCTCATTGCGGTTCCTTTTCAATCCAGAACTTACCGGCATACAGAAAGCAGCATCATTCCAGTATCATTCTGGTCGCGGCAAAATGTAATTCCCAAAGAAACCGACATTCAAAAGAACAGGAATGATGCCGGGTGATGCCGCAATGGGACAGGGATGCGACGGGGATGTGACGGGAATGGGTGGGACATCATGTGAAGACACAGGGAAAGGAAGCGGATTGGGACGGGGATGCGACGGGGATGGGCGGGGTTTCTCTGCAACGTCGTATGAACACAGGGGAAAAGGAAGCGGATTGGGATGGGGATGCGATGGGGATGGGACTGCTTTAGACCCCGTGTAATGACGTCCTTAGAGACTATGGCCACTACCACCATTGTCACCATCTTGGGGCCTTTCCCCTTCCTCTGCTCCTGGAGGAGACACTTCCTATAGTAGCATTCATGCCTCCTCCTCTGACAGGACACTTAAACAGACAGGCTCCTCATATTAGGAAGGGTCTCTCTCACTCTTCTCCTTTCCCTTGTTCTCGGGGGCAAGTATTGCCTGCTGCTTGAAAGTGAATGACGCCAGCAGGTCAGTCATTAAAAATATGCAAGTCAAGTCAAGTCAATGCATCATTTATTGCCAAATCAAGTCCAGTTTGAGCCATTGAAGTATGGTAACTTGAGTCTGGGGACCTTTACAGACTGCCAGAAATAATCCAGCTTGAGACTTCTTTAACTGTCCTGGCTCAATGCTAGGGAATCATAGGAATTGTAGTTTTTTCTGAGACACTGAGCCATTCTCTGTCCGAGATGCCACAATAAATTACAGTTCTCATGGTTCACTAGCACTGAGCCAGGACAGTTAAAGTGGTTTCAAGATGGATTATTTCTGGCAGTCTGTAAAGGTCCCAAGTCAATCAACTTGAGTCTACATCACTGATGATGAAAGGCTCTGTAACAAGTGCTCTTCAGACATGGAGGAAAGAGAAATGCAGACTACACAATGGATGGCTAACTGCAGACTAACTGATACAGGAGGATACAGGCTGAGACCAACATACAGAAAATGACATGTCCACATGTTATGCCTGCACTCTTAGGCATGCAAGCTAGCAACTACTGAGTACCTGTGTGCTAGGGTTGCTGTTCTAAAATGCTTTGCTCCTCTTTGTTGCTTCATTTAATATCTGCAATGGTTCCTGTATACATGCAAGATATTTCTTTTGTATTGTAATTAACAAGCATTGAATATGAATATACAACACCTCCCTGTACTTTATATATTAAGTCTATATCCTGTTCAGTTAAAAATATAAAAGAAAACAAAACAAAAATCCTTGACTCATTCGAATCTCTGAAAGTGACAGTGTAGAGCAATGAAAAAATCAGTCCTGAGCTGATCTAATAATGGGCAAGTGAAAACGTCTTCACCATCCTTTCTCATTTGCTTATTTTTCTCAGCAAGGATGTTAGTGTTTATATATACTTGCTGTCTACATGGCCATATATTTTCCCTTTGGGCTTTGTTTCTGAAAGAAACTGGATTTATTATCCAGTTTCACGGCCTCTCCCCTGACTTTTCTTTCATGCCTCTTTCCCTCAAGAAATTCAGGGAACCCAGAGAGACGTCCTTTCACTGGATTTGTCATTAGCAACCAAGCCCATAACACACTTTGAATGGAATTCTATTTTCAATGCTCAGAGGCTAGACATTTACCAATCAGGGAACTTCAGTGGTGTGACTTGAATGTAACCATAGATGATGAAGTTCCAGTCCCCTGCTTCCCATCCCTTCAAAAGGCAACACCCCCATATCTTTAAATCTTAGACCTCACGTTGATGCTTAAAGCAATCCACTTTCTCAGTAGGCACTAAAAATGAAAATATAAACCTGTATAGTGGGCTTGGAGTGGGAGTGGGAGAAACACTTGCAGAATAACCTGACCTGGATTTTTTTTAACAAAATCTGCAAAATGAATTGGATAGGCCAAGGACTGAAATGGTGCCATATAAAACACATACTTTACTGCTGCAAACCTTGATGCTTTTTTTATTTTTTGCATTTATGCAAGTGTTTGAAAGATTTATTCTCTCAATTACCAATCAGAGGGACTCGTAAAGGCAAAGGCAGTGGAGTGTGCAGGATTAGTAGTAGTTTGTGAAGATGAATGTACACCCAGTGGAACTCCTGTGCATCCAACAGCCCTATTGAAAATCCATCCTTGGCACACAAATGATGGTTGACAGTCAGAATGGTTCAAAATGAACCATTCTGATCAAAGGAGGAAGAGAAGAAGCCTGTGTAAAACTGGCTTTTGTGAAGATGAAAACTAAGGGGCAGGTTCTCAAATCAGGTCTATATGATTGTATAGCAATTATAGAGAACTTACTGGACTGCCTCAGCATGAAGATTTGTGCTGAGTAAAGATTTATTTGTATGCACTGCTTGATATGGACTAATATTCACAGATTCTTTATCTATGGATTCAAGCATCTGTAGCCTGAAAATATTTTAAAAATATATAAGAATCCCAAAAAGCAAACCTTGATTTTGCCATTTTATATAAGGGGCAGCAAATTCCTATCCCATTGTATATAATGGGAGTTGAGCATCCATGGATTTTGATATCCACAGGGGTTCCTGGAAACAAACTTCAGTGGATACCAAGTGTCCACTGCATTTCTGTTTGTTTCAGGTTTGACTTAAAGGATCTGTGGCTTGTCTTTCTGAACTATCTTGCATTCAGAATATTCAACCACACTCTTGCTCATGTGATACCACAGCTAAGGCTTCACTATTGGGTCACCAAACCAAGAAATGCATATATCGGGAATTATAATTAAATCAAATGGTATTGGCTGTGTTAATCAAGAATCTTTTACCTGTGTATACCAGTTCCAAAAGTATGAAGAAGTCCAGAGGCAACTTCAAGTTACAAGTTTTATTTAAAAAAGAAATGCATACACACACACACACCTCCACTAGGAATAGGGAACAAGGAGTTAAGCTGGAATAGAAAAGGTTTAGAAGGGGGACATACGACTTGAACATTTGTGTGTCCTTCTTCTGCTTTGATATTATGATGGACAATGGAGACTCATTGCTCTCTTGGCAAAGGAGCAAAGAGGGGCAAATCTGGCAGCACCACTGCCTGCATATGAACTAACCCAAAGGACAAAGGAAAAACTCCCATATTTAAAGGAATTTTGAGCCCTGGGGCAAAAGGGACCAGAGCTTTTAGGGGTCAGATGAAAAAGAGCCTTTGATATGTATTTATCTTATATGCTTTGAACTCTGGTTTTCCAAGAAAAGGAGGTGTGAAGCAGGCATGAGACAGGATGGCAAGATAGTTGGAGGTGTTTCTTCCCATGCCAGATGCCATTTCATGATCTTAACACCTCCTCTCTGTGTGTGTGGAGGGGATCATCTCCTATTTGGCGACTCCAGAAAATGCTAGCCTTGCTACATCTCCTCCATTTTAAGATTATGGAGGCCTCCACATAGGATGGGTCATACAGGGGATGTCCATATTAATATCAAAGAGGAGAAGTGGTTTCAGGCCTGTTCAGAGAGTAACACGTGAATCAT
The DNA here is from genome assembly GCA_026167975.1 of Phrynosoma blainvillii. Lineage (NCBI taxonomy): Eukaryota > Metazoa > Chordata > Lepidosauria > Squamata > Phrynosomatidae > Phrynosoma > Phrynosoma blainvillii. Next base: position 24,770,337 of record JANUYF010000001.1, on the reverse strand, counting down.
AGAAACTTAAAAGAGCTGGAAGGAGCCACAAAGGCCATCTAGTCAAAATCCCCTGCCATGCATGAATACACAACTACAGGAGTCCTGAAAGATGACCATCCAACCTCTGTTTAAAGACCTCCAAAGAAAGAGATTCTATCATGAGACGGCATGAGGAGGCAATAAGAAAAGTACAGCTGCACAGAATGTCCTTTAATTTTTATTTTTGTGTCAAACTTAGTATTTTATTTTGTGAAACTCTTTCCTCTTCCCAAGAATAGTCACCCAGTCCTCTCAGTGGTCACTCTTTCCCCATATACTATTGCTACTCAACATTTTTCTTCTGCTTATTGTTTCTTCTTTACTTTCACATGGGTGATCCCAACCAATTTGGGTAAATGTAATAGCCAGAACCTACATCCACTTGCTAGTCTCAAGAAGAGCAGAGCTGTTGAATCAATTGTTGAATAGTAAGTCTATCCCTATCTAAATACCACTGATTCAATGAATCTGCTCTACCTGGGACTAGCAATTGGATTTAGGTTCATTTTGGTGACAGCACAGCTGCACATAGCCAAGAATAATTGGTTATATGGTAATTCCATTGAGGGCAATTTGAAGTCAGCACTTTTTGGATCAATTACCTGCTCATTCCTAGCCAATCAGGGATTATATAATATTCAGGATGATAACTCAACACTATACACCAAAGCTATATAGCAAATAAAATACTGGTACATGACAATATTAATAAAAATAAAGGAACATGCACAGAATAAGATCCTAGCAGACTGTGCTCTTTATTTATAGCTCTTGGTCTTATTCAATAGGGAAAATGATAGTCCTTATAGTCACTGCATCATAATGTATACCTTTGTTATCAATGCATATCAGCATACTAATTTTCAACACAATCTTGTGCCTGTCTATTCAGATGCATCCCATTTTTTGCTGTCTGGGTCTTATTGTCTAATAGGTTTAGGGCTGCAGCCCTATTCTTTTTTTTTTTTTTTTTACAGGCCTACTATAGGTTCATGTAACTTACCTTTAATTTCTCATCTGTGAAAACTTAGAATTTAGGACTAGATTCACTGGTTCTATAACTGACCATTCAGGAGTACAGATTTTATTATTTCTTTACCAGCATATGGAGAGTAATTATTTACAGTTATAGCTATGAGATCCAAAAAGTAGTTACCATTATAATTAGAAATCTAATAACAATTAGAATTAGAATTTTGATAACAATTAGAATTTTGATAATGAGAATTAGAATTTTATAACAATTAGAACTAGAATTTTAATAATAAACATTTTTAAAATTAGAATTTAGAAAAAAGTAACCTAAACTACTAAGTAAAGGAGACTCTACCACACTCTGAGGCAGTACATTCCACTATGAGACAGTTGTTAACATCAGAAAGTTCTTCCTAATGGAATCTCTTTTCCTCTAGTTTGAATCTGTTGCCCCGTGTGCTAGGCCTGAAATCTTGGGCCAAAAGAAGCAGCTTCTGGTCGCTTTGGGGTATGGTTTTCAGATGATGTGCACTCCCAAAGTGGCCAGAAGCTGCTCTGACACCACAATCTGTTCCTTTGGACCAAATCAAAAAGAAGCTGGAATAATCCAGCTTTTGGCAGTGGCCAGCTTGAGATTGTGGCAACAGCCCACTTTGAAAGCAGGTTGTGTAGTTGCCATGGTCCCAGATGGACTATGCCCCAATCGCAGAGTGGCCTCTGGCCGCTCCTGGCAAGCCATCTCCTTTGCCCCCAATTCTCTGGAGCAAGTTTCCTCCATACACAATATGACATCCTTTCAGATATTCAAAGATGGCTATAATGTCACCTTTTAATCTTCTCTTCTCTAGGCTAAACATACTCAGCTCCCTAAGCCACTTCTCATAGGGCATAGTTTCCAGACCATTTGCCATTTTGTTTGTCCTTTTCTGGACACATTCCAGCTTTTCAATATCCTTCTTGAATTGTAATGCCGAGAACTTGATATAGTATTCCATGTGGGATTTGGCAAATGTAGAATGGAATGATACTATTACTTTCCTTGATCTGGACACCATACTTCTATTGATGTAGCCTAGAACTGCATTGGCATTTTTAGCTGCCACATCACACTGTTGGCTCATGTTCAGCTTGTGGTTTGGTAAGACCCCTAGATCCCTTTTGCATGTATTGTTGCCAAGCCAGATGTCATCATCCTCTATCTATGCATTTCATTTTTTTTCCTGCCTAAATAAAGTACCTTACATTTCTCCCTGTTGAAATTCATTTTGCTAACTTTGCCCCAGTTCTGTAATCTGTTAAGGTCATTTTGAATTCTGATTCTGTCGTCTGTGGTGTTAGCTACCCCTCCTAATTTGGTGTCATCTGCAAATTTAATGTGCATGCCCTCTCTTCCATCATGCAAGTCATTGATAAAAATGTTGAATAGCAGTAGGCTGAGGAGAGAACCCTGTGGCACCCCACTGGTCACTTCACTTCAGGGTGAAGAGGAACATGTTATAGGCAATGTTAGGAACAACAGTCCAAACGTCTTATATTTCTGAACAGGCTGCACACACTGATCTGTCCCTCCATTGCCTAATGGGCAGAATGATACTTGGAGTATCATGATGATGAGTGCATGTGCAGTTACCTGTATGTTACTTTCATGTTACCTGTATGTACTACAGCAGCTGCAAGCATCTGTGGAACAAAGGTGGAAGTGTTATTTAACTACTCTAAAGCAGCATGACAGGAACACAGAAGCACATTAATCACTGTAATGATTCCAGGGCCCTGATCTACTTGGTTGCCAAGCTAACTAAAGCTCAAAGGTCTGTCAAAATGAAAGGGAGTCACAGGTGCACCAAAACAATGGTTTATTGATCATATGGAGGTGTTAAGTGGCATGCAGCAATAAAACTGAACTCAAAGGCAGTTAGGTCTCATCCCTCCAGTTGATCAAAGCAGTCCTTTGTCACAGCTGTTGTTCACTGGAGTCTCCAGGATGAAGTACACACTGTCCCAACAGATCAGTTCATGTGCTGGGTTATGGCCAATTTAACACCCTTACCCATGCAGTACAAGACTAAATACACTGATTTTTCTTGACCCATAAATATCCTTCCCCCTCATTCCATTCTGGAAAGTGCTGATACTGTCCCAGATAAAATGGGAAGATCACCCTATCCTAACAAAAGAACAGTTTCCCAGGCTTTCTAAGACTGATGCATTCTTATCTATCACACCATCTGACAGAGAATCTGCAACTACTGAAAGCAACTTTTATTATTATTTGCTACAGGCCTGCTTCATTAGCTAGTAAATGCCCACCCACTATGTTATGCATTCCTTAAGCATGTAAAACCCATGTAAAGGATGAATGTGAGAGTTAATTATCACTCCTCACCAACTCTTCCTGAAACCCCCTACATTCATTTAAGACTACAATGTGATGTCAGAGCTTCTGTACGGATATGTATGTATGTACCTTTTCATCAAGACTGAGATTCAAGCTCCCACATAAAATTTTTTAAAAACTTATAGAAAGCAACAATAAAACCAATTTATGGCTCAAAACTATGAACGATATTAAAAGCATACACTCTGAAGATTTTTAAAATAACAAGCAATGCAATTTAAAGCAACACAGTACTTAACAGCCCTCTTAAAAAAAAGCTTTCAATTTTGAAAGCCTGTCTGAATAAAAGGGCTTTTGCCTCCCAACAGAAGGACAGAAAGGAGTGGGGCATTTCAGCTTCCTTAGGAAGGGCGTTTTGGACTCTACAGTGAGCCACGGAGAAGGCCCTCTCTCATTTTCCCAACAGCTGTACCTGTGAAGGTAGTGGGACTGAGAGAAGAGCCTCTCCTGTGGATATCAGGGTGCATGCATAGTCCATGCAGGAAGATACAGAGTCCATGCAGGGAGATACAGTGATAGCCTGCATGCACCTAATGTATAGAGAGCTTTATAGGTCATAACTAGCACTTGGAATTATGTTTGGAAACAGACTAGCATTCAGTGGAGCTGTTAGAACAGGAGAATTGTATGATCTCTGTATCCAGCACCTGTTAGCAATCTGGCTGCAGCTCTTTGTACTAACTGAAGTTTCCAAACATTCTTCAAAGGCAACCACATAAAGAGTGCATTATAGTAATTAAACGGAATGTAACAAAGGCATTTGTCACCATGGCCACATCAGGCATCTCCAGAAACAGGTGTAGTTGGAGAAGAAGCTTTAAGTGTGGAATGAGCCATTGACTAAGGGGGGTTGCAGACTGCCAGAAATACTGCAAATTGAGTCCACTTTTAGGGTTAGGGTTAGGGAATCATGGGAACTGTATTTTATTGTGGCACCAGAGCTCTCTGATAGAGAAGACTCAATATTTCAGAAAAAAAATTCCCATGACTCCCTAGCACTAACCCTAACCCTAAAAGTCGACTCAATTTGCACTATTTCTGGCAGTCTGCAACCCCCCTAAAGCAGAATTCAAGTCATTTCCTACATGCTATATGAAGAAAGTTCACAGTATTATAATCAAGACATCAAAACCCTAACAAAGAATTTCACCTGGGGAAAAATATGAAAGCATGTAAGAAAAGAGTTATGGTACCAATACTACTCCAGCCCAACCCAGGCATGTTCCATTAGCACAGGGATGGAATATCTCCAGATATTGTGAGAGTCCAACTTCTGTTAGGCTCAGCCAACAGAATAATGATGATGGGAGTTAAATTTTGCTGTTGGGGGCACATCACACTCTGTATAACAAATGTGCATACTCATTCATTCATTCATTCATTATTGACCTGCAAAGAGCCAAAATGTTGAGTAATCATATGTGAATGTGAACTAGTACTGATGTGTACACACTTAAATATTCTTTATTGACCTGAAAAGGGTCAATAAGTTGGGTAACCACTTCCACGGCAATAATAAATAAATACTACAGTTTCCAGCACCTGATAATTGCTGTTGTGTTCTGGAACTGAATGTAGTTCCAGGACTTTCCAGGATTTTGGTGCAGAACATTGACACAAATAAGGGAGATTATTGCACCACCAATTACTACTAGGATAGATGTGAGTTGTAAATGTAATAGACAGATCTTATCAGACAACCTCATGGCTGGGCAGAAGGCAGCCTATATCCAATCCAGACTTCTCCCATAGCTTTTCAAGAACAGGAAAATCCCATTCTTGAAAAGCTGCAGGAAGAGCCTGGATTGGATACGGCCTGCCTACTGCCCGGCCACAGAGCTGTCTGATAAGATCTGTCTGTTACAGTCATAACCTCCAACTTTCTGCTGGGAATTGGTGATGCAATAATCTCCCATGCTATAAGATAAGGTTTATTGGTGGTAAATGATGTGACAATAAAGCAGAGAAAAATCCACCCCTTTCACTGATGGAGTCCAGCATCCCCTCAAAGCCAATGTTAGAACTGGGCCCATTAACTATTGGATTGCTGGCCAGGGATACCCAGACTATCCCTGGCTGGCAACCCAATTCCCCATGGCTGGCTAAACATGAAGCCAGGAGGCTGTGGTGCACACCTCCAGATGAGGTTGATGGGAGCTGGACTCTCAAGGGTTGTATAATGCAGATGCACACAAAGACAAGCAAAGCATGCAAGCATGACCCATCTCCTGCCAATACAGAAGGAAACAAAGAAAATCACTGTGCAGAAATGACCCATCTCCCCTGAATACACATAGCTGTGAGAACTGTGCAATCAGGTTAAGAACAAAAGCAAATTCACTTCCCAACAGCCATGCCAATGCAAAAAAAGTGTAAAACAAAGTCACTAATAGAAATTAACCATTTCTATTCCACTGCACAGCTGTTAATGTTTGGCCATGGTGCTAACATGGTTGGAGGCAGAAGCCAAACTCACTACAATTGTAAAGGTGCTATCTGCTGTGTGAACCTCCTCTAGTTTTTAAATAGGTCATGCTCTGCAAACCAAAGATACCAACTCAAGTGTAGTTTAGCTGCAAACTACCAGAGTTTATCTGAGTGGAACTGAAATAGGGATGGATGAATTTCCATTTTGCTTTGTATAATGTTCACCCCCCCCCCCCCCCCAGCAAAGGTATAGTATAGTCTATCTGCGTTCTGCATCAGTTTATGATTTTTTAAAAAAATGCTTGCATAAAACTCCATATGCATTTCAGTATGTATTTCTTCCTAATATACACAAGCATTAGCATCTATATATGCTAATTTATGTTGTTTGATATACTATTTTCCCTAATGTAACTGTTCCATATTGTTTATTCCTTAATGTATGTATTATTAATTGGAGAAGTGTATTACAAAATTTGGAGAGGTACAAGTACTAAAAAAGATAGGTTTATTCTTGCCCATGTATTAGTAGAGTGAATGCAAATTAGGCCAGTTCATATTAAAATTCAAACCCCATCCTTAGAGCAAAGCTCTGGAGAAAGAAAGCATGGGTGACGAGGTGACCCTTACAACTTAAAAATGTTTTAGTAATACTGATTAAATGCCATATTTCTTCAGTGTCAGCAGTGGCACAAGTTTCTATATCCAGTTCAGACTTATTGAAAAGTGCCTGAAAATGCAAATTCAAATCTGAGCAACAGGAACCACTATGGGAGTTAGCCCACTTTTGCTGGCCTCCAATGGAGGAGAGGCCAGTGTTGATGGCATCAGATGCAACATGCAGTGATGCCAGGTATAGGGGTGGGGGTGGAACTAGAGAGTTTATAAGCTCCATCCACCTCACTTTACTTCCTCTTTGGACAATGCTTTGAGGCAGAGCAAAGTGGCAATGGAGAGGAGATGGCAGCATTGGCAGAGAGGAGAGGACCACAGTAGTTTTCAAAGGGAGTGAATGGAGTGAGGGTCAGATCAGGCAGCCAGATACTGGACTGCACGACTGAGTGGTTTTATGGCAGGGGTGCTTGTAGGGAATGGGCAAACTCAGGGGCAGTTATTGTTTTGACGAATTAGAAGGTTTAGGGGCAGTTACAATTGTGTTTTTGAGTGGTGTCAGTGACTTTTCATTGGAGTGATTTAGGAATTACTAACACATTGTTTTGCCACCTACCTGCTCCTGACACTGGCCACTAGAGCCACTGGAAACTCCTCCACTAACCTAGGCGAAGCACTATCATCACCTCACCTGTTTAGTAAAAATCTGTTTAGTAAGACTTCCCTTATCCTCACATCTGGTTTCCTGTTTAGTTGGGACTACAGATTGCTTAGGAGGAATCCAGACCTTCTCCAAAGCTTCAGGTCTGGCTAGGATTATAACCAATCCACCTCCTTCTCTGTGTCTGGCCTCATCTGACATGGTTGGTCAGCAATACAGCAATACAGAGGGTGAGACCGTGAATTGGAGAGGCTCTGTGTGCACATATGAGGCTAGAGCTGGGGCTGATATTTATATCTGATTTGCTAGACTCAGGGTACTTGGTGCTATCCTTCAATGTAACTAAGACCTGATGGTCTTCACAGGGAATTGGCAATGGGATTCTGGAATGATTGATGGCTTTAACTTTGGAGTAACAAAATCAGCAATTGGGTTTATGAAATAAATAGATGGATAGGGAAATTGGCTGGGAACACAGCAGGGGGTAGATAGGAAACATGGTCTTAATCATCTTTGCCTTGGTCTCCAGTGGGAGAGCATATGTGGAAAGCTTGGTGGGAGAATGGAATGATTAGCAAACCCATTTAGCTTTTTTTTTTTTTTTGGCACTACCTGGGTCCTTCACATTGGTATTATCCGAGTCAATGTGAATTTCCCATGGAGAAGCTTCCTGGTGTTTTAAAGGTCATGGTGACTTCTAAAGAACATGCCTGGCTCCAGATATGAAAATTTGAAACCCCATATACAGTGCAAGGAGTGTTGGATATGCTAACAGACAGCAGGTGGGTCTGTTGGTGTGGGTGCAGTGACTCCACCCATGGTTTCATCGCTATTCATCCCACAGCTTCTCTGGGTTGTATGAGAGCATCCAGGTGCTGCACTCTATTCCTGGCAGGGGTTCAGCACCAGGAGACTTCCCATACACTGTATACAATCCACACAATCCAGAGCAGCCATAGGAGAAGCTGCTGTAAAACTGAGAGTAGATTCACTGCTCCTGTGAAAAGGCTCCAATGTCCATCCTGCTACATACGTGTTCACTTTGGACAAGATCCAGATCCCAGAGCTCAGTCAACAATGTTCTTCTTATTGACAAGGCCTTGCTCTAATTTCAGCTTTGATTGAGAAGATTATTCACACTGGCACTAAACCCACAGGCATTTGAATTAGCTGGATACATATATGGGTTTTAAATCCAGAAATGCAGTTCCAAAGTTTAGTAATTCTAACCAAAGACAACCCTTCCAGCATTTTGGATCAAGCCCCATATAAATGTTTGTTTAAAATATGCAGTCTCCTAACCTTGCCATCCCCAGCATTTCATTCTCCCACAGGGCTTCGTTATTACTCACATATCTGTTCTTTCTGTCAGTCAGAATACAATTACCCACAAAGAACAAGGGACCTATCCACCTGTATGCACAGGTAGTTACTGAAGGACTCTGCCCGCATGTCAGGAAAAAAATTGTCACAACAAGCGACTTGATGGAAAGTGGCAAAGATAACAGACCCTCTCAGGTCCTTCAAGGACCCTGGGGAACAAAGGCGAGGAGGGGAAGGGGAACTACTGAATGTAAAGCAGTTTATGCAAGCAAAGAAGTTCCATCCACTCTACCCAAAGATCAGAAGAGTCCTGTCAAAGGATGGTGAACAGGCTTTCTGCCATTTCCCTGCTAGCCTGAGCAGGAACAGTTTTGCCTATTGCTGACAGAGGAAGATGCTAACAAGACCAGTCTCACATAATAAATCATTATGGGAATCTTGGACTGCCAAGGGACGAGTAGCAGTTCAGCAGCTGAAAAGAGGGAATGGAGAAAGAGCATAAGGTTCTTTTTGTCATCCTAGTTGAAACAGCAAGCTAATTACAGAACCTGGATGTAGATTATTCATTCTATGAATCTATTAATATGTTTACTTCCCACCCTACATTGTGGGATTGCAAGGTGGCATACAAGTAAAATTGTATATAAATATCAAACAATTCCAGATTTAAAATTTAAATAAGGTATGATATATATTAAACAATTTAACTATTGGACAGGGGCAGCTTTGGTTGTCTTGGGGGAATGACCTATGACAGAGGAAGTGTGTCCCTGTTAGTGAACCTGGACATCTCAATGGTATTTGATATCATCAGCCATGGTATCTGTCTGGGCTGCCTTGGTGGGATGGGACTTGGAGGCACTGTTTTCCTTCTTGGAGGGGCAAACCCAGAAGGTGGTACTAGGGGACTCCTACTTTACTCTTTGGTTGTCAGCCTGTGAAGTCCCACAGGACTCTGTTTTGTCACCCATGCTATTTAACATATTCATGAAGCCACTGGGAGGGGCTGTCTGGAATTTTGGGCTCAAATGTTACCAGTATGTTGATGACACCCAGCTTTATTACTCCTTTTCACCTAATTCCAAGGAAGCTGTTTCTGTGCTAAATCAGTGCCTGGAAGCTGTAATGAAAGTTGGGGTGAGTAGGGAAGAAAACTTGTTTTCCAAGGTTGGTAACCTGTACTTAGGACAAGAAGCTACTGTTAGGACAGAACACAGAGAAGCAGAATGGTATCCAATTAACAAGGGGGTCAGCTAAGTCTGCATTTTATCACCTTATCATGAAATCTGAAGGAAAATGAATAATTTAAGATATGCAGATGACACCATACTACTAGCAGAAAATAGTAAAGACTTAGAACAATTTCTATGAAGAAAGCTGAGGAAGAAAGTGCAAAGGGAGGCCCTATACTTGAATATTAGGAAAATAGAAATAATGACCAGAGATGACATAAATAACTTTAAAGCAGATTATGAAGACATTGAAATAGTTCAAGATTTCCCATACCTTAGCTCAATCATTAATCAGAATCAAGTAAGCCATGATCCTGAGTCTGTAAGACCTGAGCAGGGCTGTTGATGTAGGGTGGCCTGGAGGTCTCTTATTCATGGGGTCATCATAAGTTGAAGATGACTTGATGTCAGTTAACAACAACCATAAAACTAAATAGTGTTATTGAATATAGAGCAGTTGCAGACCCATAACTTTAGGTTACAAATCTGTAACTGAAATACTGAATGCCGGCCAACAATTATGACTCAGGCTGCTGCCACACAGCAGAATTAATGCAGATGCCAGCCAACAATTATGACTCACATTGCTGCCACACAGCAGAATTAATGCAGTTTGACACTCCTTTAACTACCTTGGCTCCATCCTATAGAATCTTGGGATTTGTAGTTTGTTGTGGCTCACCAGAGCTCTCTGACAGAGAAGGCTAAATATCTCACAAAACTACAGATCCCAGAATTCCATAGCATTGAGCCATGGCACTTAAATTGGTGTCAATCTAGACTAATTCTGTAGTGTAGATGCAGCCAAAGCTATTTTACAGGGTAGTTTTTGGTGGAAGGAGGAGATCCATAGTTACAAATTTTTCATCTATAGTAATTCAGGTATGAATTGTGTATTAGCACAAGCAGCACATCCCAGTATATAACTCATCATGGGTAGAACTGTGGCAAGTTACATTTTTGGACCACATTTCCTAACCCCCCTAGTCTGTTAGAAGCTGGTATTAGTTGGGCAGTGAATCTGCTAGTCAGAACTTTTAAATTGCTAACCAAGCAGCCAAACACCAGCCCTAAATATATTAAGCACCTTGGATCATTACTCTGAAGTTCAGATTAAAACCCAGAGCAGATTCACCGTCCTACTGACATGGGAGTCACCAGCCACCACTGCTATTAACTCTCCCAAGTATATATATCAGCAAGAGAAGGCTAATGCTGAGATACCTATGAAGCTGCTGCTTTTGTTGGACCATGTCCTCAATACCAGAATTGTGATGGAATAACAGACAAAGTGTAACCAGGGATGTAGCTTAGCTTGGTGTAGTGGTTTAAGCATTGGACTAGGACACTGGAGACCAGAGATTGAATCCCAGCTCAGCCATAGAAACCCACTGTGTGACTTAGGCAAGTCACTTTCTCTCAGTCTCAGAGGATGGCAATGGCAAATGCCATCTGAAAAAACTTTCCAAGAAGACCCCATGATAGGGTCATGGGCCTTAGGGTCACCATAAATTAGAAACGACTTGAAGGCACTCAACAACAACAAAATGGGGGCATTGGCCAGCTGCATAAGAATTCTGCCTTGGTCCATGAAATTTTCCTTCACTGCCCAAATTCTAGAATTGCAGTGGCATAAAATGTCAGCTGAGCATTTAAAAATGCTGTTTAGGCATCTAAAGAAAAGGTATCAAGTCAATGTGAACCCAGCAAATATGAGAGCTCTAAGTCTGTCTAGTTTTCAGTATCTCACTCTACAATGGTAGAAATCTGGAGATTGAAGGAAAATTTCATTGCAAGGCAGAATTTTTTTTTGGGTGGGGGGATGAGTTTATTTTGCTCGACCCTGATTGTTCCACCCCTGGTGAGATTGCTCCAGGTTGGCTTGAAATAACTGAAATATTTAATTGAGTGATCACTCCAGGACAACTTTAGCAATTTCAGCCCAATTACATCCTGAGAATATTATGAAAAAGTCCTCGGACTACAAAAAGATTCTATACCAAAGAGGTCCATATTGTAATTAATCAGAAAAATAGGAATCAATTTATAGGCATCGATCAGGCATCCAGGTAATTAATTAATTTGTCTGGATTAAATGCAAAATAAAATGCAGGGAACAATTTGTCTAGCACAAATCAACAGTTTGAAAGAACTTCTTGTTTCTTCTGCCTCAGCGGAGACCATTTTGGCTGCCTCTCTATTTTGGGATGTTTATTTATTGTGTGGAATACAGGACAAGGATTTTAGTGTCTGATCCTTGACACGGCTCCAATGAACACACTGAAGAGTCTCGTCCAATTTGCCAGCACGTCATGAAGGAAGGAAGAATGTGAAGCAATTAACCAAAAATATATGATTGCTTGCACTCCTGCTGTTCTCGAGCTAATACTTCAAATATTATTTCCCTTGGCTACGTCACCCTCCCTATTTATTTGTTAAGTTTTTTTAAAAAAATTTTTTGATAAGCTGTAGTCCAGAGCTGATGAGTTATGAAAATGGAGCTTTCACTGCCATTTTGGGTCTCTGAGGAACTGCCCCTTTATTACCTTGGTACTTCAGATTCTGGGCATGCAACATTGTTTAAAACCATAGATCATGCACAGGAATGTAATAACTTCTAAGTAAAGTGCCACTTTTCAATAATTTAATGGGGATGAGGAGCCTTTATTTTTTTTAATATTGAAGTGAAGGCCCATTAGAAAACCTGGAGTTATGCCCTCTTTAGCCATTATACCCCTGCTGTGTCTTGTTATGATTGTGCGAAAGTACATGGTGTGCAGTTATATTACCAATATGCTTGCTAAAGCACCTGCATCAGAGATGATAGGCTGGCAAGCACACACACATACACATGGCACTTAAATCTTTATGATTTTTTTTTTTTTTTTTTTTACAATGAGAAACCAAGAGAGAAAGAAAAATAGCCATTAGCCCAGCTATATGTGAGGAGTTAATATTTTCTTACCCAAGTCACTTCAATTGAAATTATTATTATTATTATTATTATTATTATTATTATTAAATGTGTAAAGGTTTCCTCCAAGTGAAAGCATGAATAAAATCAGGCTAGGATTTTTAGGACTAATGATTTGTAAAAAAAAAAAAGAAAAAGAAAAAAAAAAGGATTATATGCTAGCCTAGAACCCATGTTGCCCCAAAAGGGGTCAATAAAAATGTGACTTTTGACCAGAAAAAGGATCAGATTTAAGGTCTGCACAGGCCAGAAAACTGCAGGAGATGTATGGAATATTCTGGTCCTGAAGCTGCCTCAACCTCCCACCATTACTTTGGGCACTCCAATGCAATGCCAGGTGGCTGTTCACATGCCTATCCCATTGTGTCATCAGGCGCTGTCACCACTGGTGAAGGTTGCTTGCTCTGAGATCAGAACGAAGTATCCAGCATTAGTCACATGGCTGAGCATCTTGTTCTGAACCGAGAGCAAACCACTCACACTAGTGGTGGTGCTGCTGGCAGAACAGTGGAACACATTAGCAGCCACCTGGCATCACAACAGAGGGCTCTGGATCTTCTGGGAAGATCTGGAGCAAACGATGAGGATTTTGTTACATCATTTTAAGTGGGGTATATGGCAGGTTCAGTGCTGAACTGGCATGACATCATCCGGACAATTCACGCCAGAACCACGGATCAGGCTCTGCACTATTAGAACTACTCACCATGGGATGGGGGGCGGCGGACATTTTATTTGACCTGTGTATACAGGGCCTACATCTTCTCTCCAACTGTGCAGAAGCTTTTTCTATTATTGCAAATTGTGCAGTGTAAACACTATTGATATGAAATAGTAAGTAGGACTGGCAAAATGATGTCTCCGTGATGAAAGATCATCCGGTTTGTTAAAGAGAGATTTTACAGATGTGTCTGGGTGGACATAGTACACCCCTGGACTTTGTTTTGTGGCCCCTGAAGATCCTCATCAGTTCCGTTGTTGTTGTTGTTGTTGTTGTTGTTGTTGTTGTTGTTGTTTTCAACTCATTACCGACTTTGACAACCCTAAGGCAACCCTATCATGGGTTTTCTTGGCAAGATTTGTCCAGAGGAGGCTTGTCAATGCCTTCCCGAGGCTGAGAACATGTAACTTGCCCAAGGTTATGCAGTGGGTTTCATGGCCATGCAGGGAATCAAACCCTGGTCTCCATAGTTGCAGTCCAGCTGTCAAACCATGCTGATTCTCATCAGTTCCCTAAATTCCCCCCAATTAAAAAGAAATTGTGATTTTCAGGCAAATTTGCCCAAATGGCACATAGTCCTCCAAATGCATGAAAAAAAAAAAAACCCATCCTCCCCCACAAGCAGCCCCAAACCCTGTACTACCTCCAGATATTTCAGGAGCTTATCGCATTGGTTAATAATGCGACTTACCTCTTCCGGTTCAAATTTTAGTTTGAGCGGCATCCTGATGTTATCGCAAGGATTTTGCCACCAAATTTGCTGCATTCCCACTCCCAATGGCTCTCCAGCAGCCATTTTCTCAAGTCAGAAAACCCTTGGCTTCGAAAAGAGGTGCGCTGAGTACCACTGGGAGCAGGGATGGATCTGGGATGGACCTGGGTGGCAAATTTGGTGGCAAAATCCTTGCGATAACATCAGGATGCTGCCCAATTTACAATTTAAACCAGGAGAGGTAAGCTGTGTTATTAACCAATGTGATAAACTCCTCAATTTTCTTCTGCAATCCCTCTCAAAATGGCAATAGCAAAGGCTTTCACTTTCTGTCATAACTTTAAGAGGAACTTCTCAATGGTAAAAACTGTTCAACAGTGGAATAAACTCCTTTCAATAGTGGTGGATTCTCCTTGATTTGAGATTTATTGTCCACTTCTCCTGAGTCATTTAGTGGCAGATTCAAAGTGCCGGTCATGACCTATAAAAGCCCTGTACAGCTTAGTCCAGACTATCTCAGAGACTGAATCTCTCCACGTGAACCTGGTAAAGCCCTAAGATCTTCCCAGAAAAGCTTTCTGTGTCCTGCTACCATCACAGTCTCGCTTGGTGAGGACACAAGAGCGAGCCTTCTTGGTGGCTGCTCCCACCTCTGGAACTCCCTTTCATAGGAGACTAAGCTGGCTCCCTTCCTGCTTGCTTTTTGCCAGCAAGCAATTTTTTTTTTTTATTTAAACAGGCTTTTAACATAGGTGGTTTTTTTTTATGTGGAGTGCGCGTTTTAGTTATGTTTTTAACTTTTGTATGTTTTTGTGTTCATTTTATACTATCTTAACAAGATGATTTTAAGTGTTTTTACATTCTACTATGTGTGTTTACATATTGTGATGCTTTAATAATATTTTTATCTTGTGAGCCACCTTGGGTCCCTCTTTCAGAGAAAGTTGGCATAGAAGTGAAACAAACAAATAAAAATAAACTCCTGAATTGAGAGGGGATTGAACTACATGGCCCCTGAGATCCCTTCCAAATCTATGATTCTAAGATGATAATAGTAGATTCCATCCCACAGCCAAAAGTCTGCTTGCTCTTGAAATAAATAATCTCATTATTTTGTATGCTGATTTTCTTGAGTTTACACAGATAAAGCTAGATAAGGGATGACACACCCTCTGAACAAATTTGACTGTTTTGTTGTTCCAGCTGAAGTTATTTTCTTCCTCCTTGGCAATAACTTCTGTAGCTGTTAGAACTGTCAGAAAAGAGGGAATGCAATTAATATTTTTGCCCCTGCACCTTTCATATGGTCTCCTATTTTTCTGCAAAGGGGGGGAGGGGATTACCATTCACCAAAGAAAACAATAGGAGAAGGAAATTGCTATAATTGTTTTGTTCTTTAACTTTTTTTTTTTTTACTAATTAGAAATGACAGAGCACTTCCCACGTAAAACCTTCAACAAAAGACTTCAGTGTTGGGGCTTAAAGGAAGGAGAATATCAACATGCAACTAAGGGTACTAGTTATAATTTTCCAGCGGATTCCTGTGCCAATGTTTACTCTGAACAAAGTTTTATCTGTGTTGTGGGGAAATGTGAAAGAAATGCCGTGGATCTCTCAAGCAGAGTAATCAAGTTGACAAGGCAGAACAACAACCAGGACATAAGGTGTAGCAAAGAAACAAACTTAGGGCCAAAACAGATGGCCGTATAGGAATGGCTTGATGCTGCCCCTTTGACCACCAGATTTGGGCCATGGCAACCGCATGCTGTGGTCCTGATCTGGCTATTTGCTGGCTCAAAAAGAAATGGCAAAATGCCACTACTCCATTTTGAGCTGGGAAAAAGCAGGCTGTTCTGCCACCTCAGTGGCTTTTCAACGTTCCTGTGGTGGACACATCTTACTACCAATTTGGATACCTTTAAGAAGGTGCTTAAGACAGAGCTTTTCCGGTGGGCCTATCCAGATGATTCCCTTAATGGACCCTCAAGTTAATTAGTATCATCTTGATTTGATTGCTTGGCTTTAGGAGAGGAAGACAATTGGGCCACTGTATTGGAATTTTTATAATGTTCTATTTATTGTTGATATATTATGTATTTTTGCACTCTTGAATTTTGTATATTGTTGCTATTTTATTGATGTAATCCTGCCTCGATCCACAGGGAGAGGCGGGAAATATAAATAAAAATTATTATTTGTTAGTATTATTAAAATGTAGTGCATGTAAATGTCATGCCGCCGAAACGCAGTGAAGCCGGGAATGTGCAGTCAGACATGTGGCTTCCTGGTGGCATAAGGACATGCACCATTTGAATGCCATGCCCCCACACTGCTCCCAAGAAAGAAGTTGGCAGCATGAGCTTTTGTAGACTTAAGTCAACTTCCTCAGATGTGAAGTAGACTCAAGTCTATGAAAGCTCATGCTACCAACTTCTTTCAGTTAGTTTCAGAAGTGCTACAAGATCTCTCTACATAGTGATTCTACAGACTAACATGGTTAGGAGCCACCAGGAGCCCTGGTGGCACAGTGGTTAAATGCCAGTACTGCAGCCACTCACTCGTAAACCACAAGGTTGCAAGTTCAGTACTAGCCAGGGCTCAAGCTTGACTCAGGTCTGCATCCTTCTGAGGTCACTAAAATGAGTACCCAGCTGTTGGGGGGCAATGAGCTTACAGTTGTAAACCACTTAGACACTCCATAGCGCAGTATGAAGTGGTATATAAATGAAGCTGCTTTTGCTATAGCTTTGAATTTTTAGTCTTCTTTGTAAAACATGAACGTATCAATAAATACAGTACTTTTGTATAATCAAAAGCATGAGGCCCTGCCAGACTACACAGTTATAGCATAATGATTCCACTTTAACTGCCTATGGAATTCCTATGGAATCCTGGGCCTTGTACTTTGTTGTGGTACTAGAGCTCTCAAACTTTGTTTGTGAGTTCCTGCATGGCAAGGAGATTGGACTAGATGGTTATTGTGTTCTCTTTCAACTCTGATTCTATGACTGAGAATTCAAAATATCCACCCCTAAATTGCAAATCCCAAGTGGAATTATAGCACTATAACTATATAGCAGGAAGGGCCTCATGTTCTTATGGAGGAGAAAGAAGGAAGAAAAAATGGATGCAGATGAGGATAGAAAACGAGTGGGTATGGTAAAACAAGCAAATAGTAAGTTGCCATAATACAAACTAATAATGAGTGAGTATATAGGTCTTGAAAGGATGCTAACTAACGCAGGTATGTGAACACAGGAATGCATAATAGTAGATTCCATCTACTACTATCAGGAATGTAGCTTGTTTGCTATATTTATTTAGCTATTGAATTTACAATTCATCTTTCAACCAAGAGTGGAAACAACTGGGGAGGGGGACTGCATTGAATTTCTCCAGGGGGAGGACAAATTTTCCAACAGTTTCATTGTAATGTCCAGCCTGGACTGTTTAAATTCTCCCCTGCATTTTCCTTCATTTTTAGTTCAGTTTGAGCATAGGAATGTTTCACTGTATTAGTTTGTGGGAGGAGCTGTAGGAATCCCCTGCATTTTTCTAGTTTTTGGTTTGCCCCTTCCCAGCAAGCTCTGCTTTAGCTTGGGTTTTTTAGTTTTTCTTAGGCAGGCTTGGCTTGATTTGTTTGGTGGCAACAGGCTCAGGCAGAGGGAAAGGGCATTTCTTACACCTGCAGCCAAATTATTTACCATATAGCCAATTTAGTTACCTGTAGCAGTTAATTCCAATAAACATCAGCATCAAAGAAAACAAGAGCACCAGAAGCTGAAAGACCCTGCACCAGCTTCATTGAGAAGGAGATCAATCCAGGAACAAACCCAGAGAGATGACAACACTGAAGATCATTAAACCTGAACTGTAAAGTACCTTTTATTTTAAACCTATTAGAGCTTCGGAGGAGAGACCCTTTTCTTTTGTTTTTCTTTAATAAATTTCCCTCTTTTTGGACTTTACATTCAGCTTTGGAGCCTTTTTGGGGTTAGAGATTGATCTCACCAGGGTACTGGCGTTGCACACCCATATTTGCCACCACCTTTAGTTGGGTGTGTCTTCACATTCATAGAGGTGGAATCATTATGAGCAGTGGCATAGGATTACAGAATAGTAGAGTTGTAAGATCCTAAAGGTCATCTAGTCTACCCTACTGCCAATCCACTGCTAAAGAATTCCTGAGAAATGGCACTGAATCTTAACATAAAAACTTCCAGCAAAAGCTCTGCCATTGTTTCATTGCACCTTTCCCTGAAAACTTTTCACAAGATGACAGTGTATAAACATTTCAGCAAGACAACAAACAAGGAAGTGGTGCAGCCAGAACTGGAGCTCTGATGGCACAGTGGTTAAATGCTGGTACTGCAGCCAGAAGATTGTGAGTTTGATCCCAGGGCTCCAAGGTTGACTCAGCCTTCCATGCTTTTGGAGATTGGTAGAATGAGTACCCAGCCTGTTGGGCACAATTGGCTTACAGATTGTAAACCGCTTAGTGAGTGCTGAGTTCACTATTAAATGGTATAGAAATGTAAATGTTATTGCTATTGCTGGAACATAGAACTACAGCTCAGGGTGTTTAGCCCAGGTGGCCAAAATTATCACATAGAGATAGCTATGGATGATAGATCAAGCAGCAAAAATCACATAGGATCAGGATCAGGGGCAGCATGAGGCATTAAGGCCTAGGACTCTGACACCCATCACCACAATGTCCTTACTTCTGTTTTCTTAAAACAACAACAGAGCAAGATAAATACTCAATACCCTCTAGCATTTCACAGATGATAACTGGGACATGTGTGGGCAAGGAACATCAGAGTGTGGTCAGGATGGCAAAGTTTATTAATGAGAACATACAAGCTAGGAGAGGCTGCAGTAGTTTGCTTTTTCATAAACCTACTTGAAATGGCAAGATTTCACTGCTTCTTTCTCCTCCCCTCTGCTGAGTTTGAGTGTATTTGCACTTTTATTTCATTATGCAGTAATTGAAGCAAGCTGAGAAGAGAAACTTACCACTGCCACTTTGCCTTTCAGACCTAGCCTGCTGCTGTATGGAGAACCCTGGTGGACAAAGCTGGGAGAGATTACTCCCTCCCCCCAGCTTCATCCAGCCAGGTCTTTGTAACACAAGTCATGTTGGCATGCTCATACAGGATCAAGTCCTTGATCAGTGATGTCTTTCCATTCACCGACCTGGCATCGAGTACCAGCATTTTCAGCTCACGGGGCCTGTTGCCAAGGCTATCCAGACTTTGAAATGGGGGTCAGCTTGGGAGTAATCAGTATCCTGTGGATCTCCCTTCTTCCAAAGTAATAGGGCTGACTCTCCATACCATATCTCCTCCTGCCCATTACTATTGTAATGGCTGCTTCCTGGGCTGTTTCCCCTTCCATGCCCTTCTTATAGCACACTTTGATATTAACCAGTGGCAGGTATTTTGAAAAGCTGTCAGCAGCTTAGGAACCTTTCTGGCACTGTGGTTAAATGCCAGTACTACAGCCACAAGGTCGTGAGTTCGATCCCAGAGAGCTCCAGGTTGACATAGCCTTCCGTCCTTTTCTAGGTCAGTAAAAATGAATGCCCAGCTTGTTGGGGGCAATTGGCTTACAGATTGTAAACTGCTTAGAGCAGGGGTTGCCAAACTACAGCCCGTGTGCTGGCCCTGGCCCTTCGAGGCCTTCTTACCGGCCCGTGGCCGTTCCTGCTGCTGCCGCTGCCACTGCCACTCACACGTGCCACCGCACACCAATTTGTCTTCCTTTGACTTTGGAAGACAAAATGGTACCCGCCGGCGCATGCATGTGCGCATGATGCCATGCGCATGCACACTACTCTGGGCGCCATTTTGGATAACAAAACGGCGCCGGAGTAGTGCGCATGCACGCGCGATGCACGCCGCCATTTTGTATTCCAAAATGGCGCCTGTAGTTGTGCGCATGCGCCCAGCTTCGTGCATGCATGCGCACAACTCTGGGCACCATTTTGGAATACAAAATGGTGTCCGATGTCACGCGCGCATGCGCACTACTCCGGCGCTGTTTTGTTTTCCAAAATGGCACCTGGAGTTGTGCGAATGCGCCCGGCATCGTGCATTTGGAAAACAAAATGGCACCTGACACGTGCGCATGCGCACGTGCGCATACACATGCACATGCACGTCTCTGGCCCCCCGGAGATCTGGGGGCCAGTGAACCAGCCCCCAGATCAAAAAGTTTGGGGACCCCTGGTTTAGAGAGTGCTTAGTCCACTACAAAGAGGAACAGAAATGTAATTGCTCGCTCAAATCACCCCAACGCTCTCAGCTAAATGGACTAGCCCTCCCCCTCACTTCCCTGGTGTTTCCGCTTTGGTGGCAACTCAGCTGGTGGTGGGCCCACCACTGCAGGCACCCACCTTATATCCACTTTCCCAGGGGGCAGTTGTTCCTCCTTGGCTATGCAACCAGGAACTGGCTGGGTGCCTGGATCTGGCAAGGTGCAGTCTCACGATAGTCCACCAAGTAAAGCAAGGCCAGTAGCAGCAGAAGCAGCAGCAACAGCTAGCAGGCAGGTGATGGAAAACCTCTTCCTGGGGTATGGAGGTGGCAGTTCTTCTCTTTGGCAGAACTGGCAGTGGTCTATCTGGATTCGATCTTCCTTACCAGGTACCTTGTCACTCAGTCTACTGGGTATGAGTGTGTCTGCCTAAAGGTGGGTAGCTCGGACAGAATAGGGATTTGGCTGCTGCACCATCCATCCTGCTGCTCAACAGTCTCCTTTCTGAGCTGACTGAGCTGGTCTTGGCAGTGGTGTTGGAGTACCCTTGGCTTCTTGTGCTGGAAAACTTCAACATCCATTTGGAGACTGCTCTGTCAGGAGCAGTTCAGGATTTCATGTCTGCCATGAATACCATGGGGCTGTCCCAAGTGATATCTGGTGCCACCCATGTGGCATGACACACTCTGATCTTCAGGAAAAGCCTTTCTCTTGGTCCCACCACCATCCCAGGCTCACTTGGTGAGGACACAATAAGAGAGCCTTCTCGGTGGCTGGTCCCACCCTCTGGAACTCCCTTCCACATGAGGCTAGGCTGGCCCCCTCCCTGCTGGCCTTTTGCTGGCAAGTAAAACCCTTTTTATTCACGCAGGCTTTTTAAAATCATGGCAAGGTGGCTTTTATATGGGGTATGTTTTTGACCTTTGTATGTTTTAATCTTAATTTTATATTGTTTTAACCCGGTTATTTGAATTGTTTTTTAAAATGTTTTTTTTTAAGTGTTGGTATCTTGTGAGCTGCCTTAGGTCCCTATTTTGGATAAGTTGCTTTTGCCCAGCTAGCATAGCCAGCAGTCATGCTGTCTGGAGGATTTGGGGGGCTGTAATACAAAATGTTGCATTTCCAAGCTCTGGAAGGAATTTCCATATCTAGAGGCTATATATCATTCCATCAATGAATTTTATTTTGCAAAACTCAAAACAGAAGTACAGCTTTTCTCTTTGAGCATTGTGTCCCACTGAATAGCGCCTGAACATGAGTACATAAAACATACAAAGCAAGTCACAATCCATCTTCAAGTGCCATCATTGCCATTCACTGAGGTATCACATCTTGCCATGACATGCAAAGTTTTTCCACTTTCTAACATAATGTCTTTATTTCTTGGGGACAGGTTTGTAACCTCTCAAAGTCTTCCTCTGCTGGCAGCCAAATAAATAATTCAGCAAAGATGTCTCCTAGGTTTAGCATATGTTAGATAACAATTAAAATAATGAAAGATGTCATTAATTTCATATATACTGCTAACACACCTCTTTCATCTATCTCTGACATTCACAGATCCTGTAACTGTTGCTAGCAGTAGGCAAAAATGGCACAGGAAGTCAAGTTGACAGGAAACCCAATGGATGAACACCTGACTCCCATGGTCTGTTGGTCAGTCAGTTTCTCTCTCTCTCTTTGTTTACATGAAAAGGGGGTATGCAGAATATCCTGCAACTGTCTTGATTTGCCAGGGACAGTCATGATTAATCCTCTGTCATTCCACTTGTAAAGTTTCTTTTTCAAATGTCCCCTTTCTTATTAGTTCACATACATTGCTGCAAACTGAGTTTGAAGTGCAGAAGCAATTTGCACTCAGTTAACTCAGCAGGAGGGAGAAAAATGTCTTGTTCTTTCCCAGTGGGCTGAGGAAAAAGCAAACTGCTGCAAGCTCTCCTAGCTTGTGTGTCTTTCTTATCAATAACTTTTGTCAAATTGACGGTATTCTGATGTTGCTTGGCCACATGTGCCCAAGATGTCATCTGTGGCACAGGGAAAAGAAGGAGAAAGGGAGGAAGAGAGAGGCTAATTGTAATCACATAATCTGAGAGTGAAATGCACAAGTTAAAATGCATTGAATGTTTGGAATAGTTTTAGTCAACATTCCCATAGGCCTATTGCAGAATGATGTAGTGGTGGATGTTATCACACGTGGGCCAGAAAGCGAAAATAAAGTAGAAATGAGGCATTCCGAAAATAAACGGGAAATAAACCTTAATTCCGCAAACGTCATTACCTTAATTGCGAATTTACAGTAAGTGCATTGAATGTCCACACACAAGCGAAAATAGCCTGTAAATGTAGTAGAAATGAGCCTCATGCACATGCGCAGATAGAGGAATGCTCACTGGAACCATGGCAACAGCAGGGAAATGCTCCCAAATGCGCATTTGGTTATCACATTACGGTAAATTTGAAATTACCTTAATTGCGCTTTTGCATTTCCTCCAAACAACCGAATTTCAAAAGATCGCAGTTAACACCAGTTTCTGTCCACTTTCTGTCCAGTTTCTGTGTGATGTCGTGTGAAAACACGGGCCACTAATCCAGTTTCTGTTTGGGTTTGTGTGGATTAACCAGCAGATTTGCCCCCGTGTGATAACGTCCCTAGTTGCTAGACTATGATTCTTAGGACCAGGATTCAAATCCCACTCAGCTATGGAAATCCACTGGTTGACCTTGGGCAAGTCACTTTCTCTTGGCTTCAGAGGAAGGCAAAGACAAGCCCCCTCCGAACAAATCTTGCCAAGAAAACCCTATGATAGGTTTGCTTTCAAGTCACCATAAATCAGAAAGACTTGACGGAAACAACAACAGCAACAACAAGAAGGCCTACTGGCAGTCAGTTTCTTTGGGTGTCCACAACTATCACTATCACAAGAAAAGATGGAGAATATGTTTATTCTTTCATTTGTTTATATGGAGCCAGTGTGGTTTAATGGATGGCGAGTTGGGCTGGACCTTGGACTGCACACCCTCCAACTGGCTTGATTTTGCAGGGATAATCCAATTAAATTTCTCTAATCCCATTTTTTCAGTTCCTTTTAAAATGCCCCAGTTGCTCTTTCCTCCTCCTCCTTTCCTCCTGGCTTAGTTCAGTTGCTGTAAACCATGTCCCAAATGCAAAAGGACTTTGCATTCAGTTGAACACAGCAAGGAGGAGCTGGGTCCTACACTTGAGCCTAGCCAAAAGGTCAAGAAGTGATAATGAGGAGTAGGGTGTGTATGAGATCTTACCCTTCCCAGTAGGTATAGGAAAAGGCAAACTTCTGCATCCTCTCTAAACCCATCTGTGGTCCTTCTCATTACCAATAATAATAATAATTATTATTATTATTATTATTATTATTATTATTATTATTATTATTATTATTTATATCCTGCCCCTCTGCAGAGCAATCGGGGCAGCTTACAACATTAAAATTTACACAAAGATGTGTTAATACAATGTAAACAGAACCTAAAAATCCTGAAAACCACCCGCCCCTTAAAAGGTAAGGGCTCTTCTTTTTATTCTAGGCCCGATGGTGCTGGGCCTATTGTCTCTCCCCCAGATGACATCAGATGGTAATGGAGGGAGGGCTCTTCTTCTTAGGGCCTTTTCAGACTGCCAGAAATAGTGCAAATTGAGTCCACTTTAACTGCCCTGACTCAGTGCTAGGGAATCATGGGAACTGTAGTTTATTGTGGCACCAGAGCTCTCTGACAGAGAAGTCTCAATGTCTCAGAAAAAAAATACAATTCCCATGATTCCCTAGTACTGAGCCAGGGTAGTTAAAGTGGTTTCAAGCTGCATTATTTTTGGCAGTCTGTTCAGGCCCTAAGTGGACCCATAGGCTGAACATGAGTCACCAATGTAATGAAATTCTAGGCTGCATCAGCAGGAGTATAATGTCTAAATCAAGGAAAGTAATACTACTACTCTATTCTGCTTTGGTCAAGTCTCACCTGGAATACTGGTCCAGTTCACAATTCAAGAGGGAAACCAGGAATACTGTGACACCACAATTCCAGAGGGACATTGACAAAATGGAGCATGTCCAGAGTGGGGCAAGAAAAAGGATGAAAGGTCTGGAATTCATGCTGTATCAGGAGCGACATAGGGAATTCGCTATGTTTAACCTGAGGTTATCAGACATGCTTAAATATTGGAAAGGATGTCATATTGAAGATGGAGCAGGCTTCCTCAAAGACTAGATTGCTGCTTTGGAGACTAGGGGGGTTGCAGACTGCCAGAAATAGTGCAAATTGAGTCCATTTTAAAGGTTAGGGTTAGGGAATCATGGGAACTGTAGTTTATTGTGGCACCAGAGCTCTCTGACAGAGAAGGCTCAATGTCTCAGAAGAAAAAAAACAATTCCCATGATTTCCTAGCACTAACCCTAACCCTAAAAGTGAACTCAATTTGCACTATTTCTGGCAGTCTGCAACCTCCCTAAGGGCCTTTGCAGACTGCCAGAAATAGTGCAAATTGAGTCCACTTTAAGGGTTAGGGTTAGTGCTAGGGAGTCATGGGAATTGTTTTTTTTCTCTGTCAGAGAGCTCTGGTGCCACAATAAAATACAGTTCCCATGATTCCCTAACCCTAACCCTTAAAGTGGACTCAATTTGCACTATTTCTGACAGTCTGCAAAGGCCTTTCAGCTACTTGCTTCTGTATTATTATTATTATTATTATTATTATTATTATTATTATGAAGTATTTATACCCTGCTCTTCAGCCAAAAGGTTATCAGAATGTCTTACAAATGGTTAATTAGACATTTCCCTGCCCTCAGGCTTACAATCTAAAATCTGTAATTCTCATAGATATTGAGATGGTAGATAGGTCACACTTGTGCACTTTCCTTTGATTGCTTCTACACTATATAATCTTTAGAATCCATCTTCCAGAGGCCTTGCATTGGGAAGTGTGAGAAAACTATCTCAAGGGCCCTATTTAGCCAGTGATGATGTATCAGCCATGGGACAATATGGATAAAATGGGTTGGTTAGAGACTCACTGCTAAGATTTGCTGCAAGGAGACACTGGAGTCCATTAGCTAAAGATGCATTCTCTGCTGTACAACACCTGCTGCATCTTTTATCACTGATAAAGCCCATTTTATAAGAGTAATTTGTGGCAGATTTCAATTCTGAAGTCTTGGGGAGACCTTGAATTGTAGCCACTTTCATCTCAAAATAGTCCCCTCTTCATCTTTTCCTCTAATGGGAGAAAAGGAACTCTAGTGAAGATGTAATACCACCAACTGAGTATCTCAGGTGTAATCAATCTAAGAGAAGACACATGGAAAATATAGGAAGAAACATAGTAAATTCCCTCACACTGAATCAAACCATTGGTCCATCTAGGCCAGTACTGTTGACACTGACAGGCAGCAGCTCTCTAGGTTTTCCTAGCCCGGGATATCACTGGTATTTCTTAAGTATCACAAATCCAAGTATTGGCCTGGGCCAACTTGGCTTAGCTTCCAAAATCAGATGAGCTTGGTGTATTTGCCATATACAGTCACCCCTCCGTTTTCATGGGGATCCATTCCGGACTCCCCCCCCCCCGGCAACAATGGCAAATCACAAATATTCAAGCTCTATTTGTTTGAAAGGCAGTGCATGCACCATGGGTGTGCGCCCCATTTTGTCCCCCTCCGCTTGCCACCAGCAAACAGGCAAGAGAGTGCGGACACCACGTCTGTGAAAATGGAGGGGCGATTGTATTTGCTAATACACTAATTTGAAGATTAATATGGGTTTTCTTTAGGATTTGAAGTTCAGGATTATCCCAGTCCCTGAGGTTTGTAGGCCTAGGTGTAGCCCCTGTTGATATCATTAAATATTATGCATTTAGTACCAATCATAGCTTGTGATTCAAACACACACACACACACACACAAAATATATATTCCTCTTTTTAGAAATTAAGCCAGAAATCTTAACTCAAGGAGCTGTTCCCACAACAAGGTAAAATGAGGAGATTATTCCTTCTCTTGTATTTAGGGAGATGAGATAAGGAACATTTAATCTAGCCTATGTGCTTCTAGCCAGAAAGCAGATACAGAGTATAGTAGAAGGTGAGCCCTGGTGCTATGATGACTGGAAAGGAGGAAGGAAGCTAAGTAAATTAATACATAACCGCCTTGAGAGTCTTTGCAAATTACAGCAACCAATCAATTAAGCCTTGCAAATTGTAGGAAGTTAGTGGTCTACTATCTGAGTTGGAGATTTGGCTATAGCCCTTTCCTCTTGCCTGAAGCTGAGCTCACCCTGCCTCCTGCTGGAGATGATCCATGGCAACTGGAGACTCATGACCCAAGATTTGTCAACCTTACATCTGATCCTGCATCCAGGTAAACATACAGTGTCTTTGGAAAGAATTTGGAAAGCCTAGGTCAGAACATTTCTGTTCCTATATCAGCTGGGAGTTCTGGCTTGACAATACAGTGACAGATTCATAAATATCACAAACTGTCTAGGAGTTAACCAGTTTGACATTTACAATGCCCTCTTGTTCTCAATGACCCTTGGATCTCGTGGCAATAGGGATGAGAAGCTTTTTGCTTCAGCTCAAATAAGAGATTTCAAACACATCTGCTATGAAAAACGTCAAAGATTGCTAGTCATGACAGATTATCATTGCCACATTAAACAACTCATACTGGGGGGAGGGGTTTGCTGGTTAAACTTATCCACCATCTGCTTAGTTTTATTTTTGCTTGTTTTTATTTCACTCTTCCCAACATTTAAGTCCTATAATTAAATATAGTTTTTTCCCCCTTGTGGCAATTTTGCTTTAAGGAGATTTAAAAAAAAAAAAAGGGAACAAAGAAAGAATGGAAAAAAGATCAGTGATCAATTTCAAAAGTTCATTGAACCTCAAATTTTTACTTCAGTGTCTTTCACCTTCAACTTCTGATGGTTATTATGCCTAAGAGAGTTTTGCAGGAACAACAAGTGAAGGAGTCCCACAACTTCAATGGCACTTCCTCTGTTTGTTGCGTTCAAGAGAATTGTTGCTGGCAGTGTCTTGTGAATACTTGGCTCTAGTCAAATGTGTG
The DNA here is from genome assembly GCA_026167975.1 of Phrynosoma blainvillii. Taxonomy (NCBI): domain Eukaryota; kingdom Metazoa; phylum Chordata; class Lepidosauria; order Squamata; family Phrynosomatidae; genus Phrynosoma; species Phrynosoma blainvillii. Next base: position 24,742,926 of record JANUYF010000001.1, on the reverse strand, counting down.
GAAAGCGGGCCTTATGAGGAGGGAGTGGGTATGTTTACCTTGGAGAAGAGAAGACTCTGGAGAGGTGACATGATAGACATTTTTAAATATCTGAAGGGATGTCACAGAGAAGACAGAATGAGCTTGTTTCCACTGCTCCAGAGACCAGAGCACAAAGCAACAGATCCAAATTGCAAGAAAAAAAAGATTCCACCAAAATATTAGGAAGAACTTTCTGATAATAAGAATTGTTCAACAGTGGAACAGACTGCTTCAGAGGGTGGTGTACTTGCTTTCTTTAGTTGTCTTTAAAAAGAAGTTGGATGGAAACCTTTTGGGAATGCTTTGGTTGTTTATTCTTGCATGGCAGGGGCTTGGACTATATGGCTCTTATGGTCCCTTTCAGCTCTACGATTCAATTATTCTAGTCCAGTAGTTCCAAAAATTTTGTCTTCCAGATGTTTTGGACCTCAGCTCCCAGAATTCCTGGCTTCTGGTCAAGCTTTCTAGGGCTTCTGGGAGTTGGGGGTCTAAAACACCTGGGCTGGAGGACCAAAGTTTTGGACTCACTGTTCTAGTCAGAGGGATCTGGTAACTACTATGTCTGGGATGCAGTGAATCCACACTGGAAATAAGTATGCAAAGGGATCTTGTAGCACCTTTGAGACTAAGCAAAAGAAGTTGTAGCATATGCTTTCGTAGACTTACTTAGTCTACTTCCTCAGGTTGGATATGCCCTTTAAATTTCAGATGAAAACCTGGAGCTTACTTACCACACCACTATCATGGAAGTCACTGGTTGTCACCAGTCCTAGTGTTGTGTGCCTGTACAACTGTACATCCATGAATGCAATATCATATTTAAAATGCTTTGATTAAATATCTTTTTGCTTCCTACTCTCCCCAGCTGCATTGTGGAAGTAAATATCCATAAACCAGAGCTATCAGAATGACATGAATTTAATTCTGAATGCAATCATTATTACTACCAACATTTGCAGCTTTAAACTCTCATTCACCTTTCCTGGGCTGCTAGGCTCAATTATTTATCACACCAATCTTCTATTGCAAGAGTGTATCTTTTGAATCCATACAGCAAGAGGGAAAGGTTCTGGGAAGAATGTGAATTAGGTTGGTGGCAGCGGAGCTTTGAAAACCTGCTGAGCCTTCATGGCTAGATCCCTAGTACTCCGAGATGTTGATGAATATGGGCCATTAGGAATAATACTTCATGCCATTACCGGCTGCGAGCATATGGCAAGAGCCACGGTGCAGCCAAGAAAGCAGCAATTTTGTAACCATCTCTGCTTAATGCAAACTTTGTAAGATTAACTCACAGGGGTTTTACACAGACAAAACAAGGAAAGGATTTTAATGACATGAAATGATAGCATTAACCATTTTCCATCATTTTTTCACCATGCAAATATATTTTTCCTTACACTTTGATGATTAAATCAGATCATGGGCCAAGGTCCTGGACTGAGAGATATATATCTTACATCTCCTGTCCAACCACAGCAAAATTCATCTTTTCTCTGCTGTAGCCTCCTTCCATGTCCAGGTATTTTTCCTATAGCAGGACATACATCACAGGTGTCATCCAAGGCTCTTGTTGTCAGATTGAAAACTGTGGCTGGAATTCATGATTGTGGTTACAAATGTATAGAATTATGAGTCTATAACTGATTTGTATTCACAATCACTGTGTAGGCAATGCGTTGTTGTTGGTGTTGTTGTTTTCTGCCTTCAAGTAATTTCTGACTTACGACACTCTAAGGCAAATCTATAATAGGGTTTTCTTGGCAGGCTTCTTCAGATGGGGTTTGCCATTAGCATCCTGTGAGGCTGAGAGTGTGGTCTCCAAGGTCACCAAGTGACTTTATATGGCTGAGCCAGGATTCAAACCCTGGTCTCCAGAGACATAGTTCAATACTCAAACCACTACACCACAAATGTATAGGGATGGTAAAATTCCACCAATTCTGATTTACTGAGGAGAAGCCAGTGTAAGCAAAGGGGTCTGTTCTCCTGTTGGCATGACAGACTAATGTTTCCAGATCCTTCTCCTAAGCAATCCCTGGTGCAAGGAAGAATTGCAACAGGGATCCTGATTCTGATTGTCACACTGAAGATGGTGTACTGGAGTATGGAAATGTAAATATGCTGCATTGTGATCATCAGGAAAACAGGATTGTGACTTGCAGTGGCTGTTGCCAGGTATGTCAGAATTGGGAGACTGGGCCAGGAGATGCTCCTTAGCTTTAAAGGTGGTCTTTAACTAAATAGCTGAGCTAGAATCTCAGTCTGCACCTTTAATGGTTGGGTAGAATCATAGAATAATAGAGTTGGAAGAGACCACAAAGGCCATCCAGTCCAATCCTCTGCCATGCAAGAATTCAAAATCAAAGCATCCCCAACAGATGGCCATCCAGCCTGACATGACTTGTTTTTGAGAAGCCCATGTTGACTTTTAGTGATTATGGCATTCCCTTCCAAATGTTCACAGACTCTCTTTTTAATGAACTGTTCTAGAATCTTTCCCGGTATTGATGTCAGACTAACTGGGTGATAGTTGTTGGGATCCTCTTTTTTCCCCTTTTTGAAAATGGGGACAATGTTTGCCCTCCTCCAATCTGCTGGGACTTCTCCTGTTCTCCAGGAGTTCTCAAAGATTATTGCCAGTGGCTCTGAGATTACATTTGCCAGGTTTTTTTTTTTTTTAATATCCTTGGATGTAGTTCATCTGGTCCTGGAGAGTTAAATTTATTTAGGTTAACCAGGTATTCCTGCACCTCCTCTTTACTTATTCTGTGCTGCATTTCCCCTATTGTGTCCTCTGCTCCATTTTCCTCAGGTTGAACACCTTTTTCCTTTTGTGAGAAGACTGAGGCAAAGAAGGTGTTGAGTAGTTCTGCCTTTTCTCTGTCCCCTGTTAGAATTTCTCCATCTTCTCTGCACAACAGCCCTACCATTTCCTCCTTCTTTCTTTTGCTATTGACATACCCAAAAAAGCCCTTTTTATTGTTCTTAACCCCTCTAGCAAGCCTGAGTCCATTCTGCACTTTAGCTTTCCTGACTTTATCCCTACATGTGCTAGCTATTTGTTTGAATTCCTCTTTAGTGATTTTGCCCGTTTTCCATTTCTTATACATTTCCTGTTTAAAACTTAGTTCAGTTGAAAGTTCTTTTGTCATCCAACCCAGTTTCTTGAGACACCTCCCATTTTCCCTTCTCATTGGAACAGTTTGCAATTGTGTCTTCAGCATTTCCCTTTTGAGAAACTCTCTGAAGAGGGAATTTTAGCAGATGCTGCTTGTCATAAACCAGGTAGCAAATAACACATGCTGAAATTTCCTCCTCTGCATAGACATTAAAGCTACAGGAGCCCTCTGAATTTTTCACACCGGGAGGTCTGTCCAGGATCTTCTAAGGCAGGGGTAGGCAACCTTTCCACTTTAAGGGCTGAGGGACTTCTGCTCCCAGAATCCCAGGAGCTATTGGCCAACATGGGACTATTGGCCAACATGGCTGAGACTTCTGGGAGCTGACGTCCCTCAGCCCTTAAAGGGGAAAGGTTGCCTACCCCTGTTCTAAGGATCCTATTGAGATCCCTGAGGATGTTGCCATTGCTAAATGTCCAGCTGTAGGGAAACAGCTAGACATTCCTATTCCTCTCCCCTCATTCTCCACTAGCTAACATGGCCATTTTGGGAGGAGATGTAACACAGAAACGGTGGGTTGAGGAAGATTTTGGTTATTGCACAGTTAGCATAGAATTCAGACCTCTGTAATAAAGAAAAAAGTGAGTTACAATTGCATAAGATGAACTTATGACATTGTACCTCACTAACTAGATGCTAGCCATTTTTTTTTTGTGATTAGGGTAGCATTTTAGTACCTTCCCACTCCTGTAATAAATAATAACAGAAGCAGAACAGAACAGAGTCCTAGAACCTTATCACATGACAAAAGAATGCCAAGATGGAGTGGCAGAGAAGTGGCTTTCTCCTTGCCTTTCCATATGTCATTGAAGCACTTCCGTTCTTCTTCCCAAGGGAGATGGTCGTAAAAGCATTCTTTTGTCATGCTGGAAAAATCCATTTGGCAAAGGGCATGCTTTCATGACCATCTCTCTCAGGAAGGAGAATAGAAGTGCTACAACAGTATGCAGAGAGGCAAGGAGAAAGCCACTTCTCTCTGGCACTGTTTCAGCTAGGCTCTCTGTTAGAGATCCAAAACACACTACAGAAATAATCTAGTTTGAGACCGCTTTACCTGCCCTGGCTCAATTCTAGGGAATCCTGGGAATTGTAGTTTCTTGTGGCATCAGAGCTCTCTGACCAAGAAGGCTAAATGTCTCACAAAACTACTGTTCCCAGAATTCCCTAGCATTAAGCCAGGGCTGTTAAAGCAGTCTCAAACTGCATTATTTATGCATTGCATTTTGGACCATAGTTACAACTACTGAAAAATCTGTGGTGGGGGTGTGGTTGTAAAGAGGAGTTATTAGGAGTTATCTTTCTTTCAGTTAATTTCAAAGGTGCTACAAGATCTCTCTATATACTGGTTCTACAAACTAACATGGCCATATCTTTGTAAAGAGGAGTGTAATTCATTTACTGTAGCCAAATGCCCTTCCATTACATCTGTCATGTTCCCTTCCCTTCTCCTGTTTCATCCTTCCATGCCCCACAAAAGTTCTCAAGCACACCCTGGTTTGTTTTGAATGCATAATCCAGATTTGTTTGCATAATTTTAGGGTTGTTTTAAATGCAGAATGCCTCAACCCCTGCAGTGTCCAATTTCAGTGCTTTTATTTTTAACACAAACATTACCTAAGCACTGAATCATTAGCAATGTGTAAAATGATTTTGCTCAGATCCCAGTGTCCCCAAATGTATCTTGCACAGGTTGGATAGGTGGGAGTAACAGTTGGCTCCTATCCATTAACATGAATCCTCTTGAGTACAGAGAAATAAAGGGGAAAAGAGTTTTGGCAATTTATGTGTGTTATTATAAATGTGTGTGTGAGAGAGAAAGACACACACACACAGTGAGAAATTATGAGAGAGCTAGGGTAGTATAAAGTCCTTCACTATTCCTAAACCAGAATTCATTTATTGTCAAATGAAGAAGGGTGAGGTAGAAAGGAGAGAATGTTAAAGAGCTATGCAGTGAAATTCTTCTGTGGTGTATCATCATTAGCTAAACCAATTCCAGATTAATTGATCAATAATTATAATTATTAATCCATCCCAGATTAATTCCATTCCTTATTTTCAGCACCATCAAAACATGTTTGATAAAATACATCAGCAAAAAAAGTGATCTGCATCATTGCACCCCACCATTTCACTTGAGTAAATCCAGCAACTTCATTGTGATATTTCCTCTTTTTCCCCCAAGATTCACAAGCCTCTGAGGTGGCTGAACATAAAAGTATTTATGACCGAATATCAGTGAGTGAGGGTGGGGAGTGAGGAGAAAAGTGGAGAACAACTTATTTCATACTGTGCTAGGCGAGATGAGGAACAGCGACAAGTTCTATTCCACCCATTTATATGAAATATAATCTCCAAAATAAGATAAAATCAGTGCATAATTGTACATTTGGTGGTAAAGGCTGAAGTACAGGAGGCTCATCAAATCATTGCCAAAGAATCAGAAAATACAGCATCCCAGCATCCTTTAGACCAGGGGTTGGCAGGATTTACTAACCTGGGGCCAGTCCGCTGGTCCTGGGGTCTTCTGCCGGGCCGGGGGGGGATGGTGGTGCGCGCATGCGCAGTACTTCATAAGTACCGTGCATGCACACACACACCGCTTGTGCATGCGCAGTACTTCCAGTACTGAGCATGCGCGAGCGAGCCGCAGCCGCCATTTTGGCAAACAAAATGATGGCCGCGGCTTGTTTGCGCATGCGCAGGAGTACTGCGCATGTGCAAACGAGTCACGACCGCCATTTTGTTTGCCAAACTGGCAGCTGCGACGGGGATCGGCGCCTTCGCCTGTGGGGGCCAGTCAGCAGGCCTCAGCGGGCCAGGTGCAGCACGTGGGCCGTAGGTTGCCGAACCCTGCTTTAGACCTTCATATCAAAAAGAAAGAGCAAAAAGGTCCTTTTATATGTGTTCAGCAAAAGAAACTGAGAAGCAGAGGCAGTTGGAGGCTTCTATCTTACTGGAATGGTGAATCTACTCAAGGTTTTACTCCAAATTTTAAAGTCACCATCTCACTCTATTACCCAAATAAGTTCAGCAATTTGAATAGCTGCTCTGAAGCTAAAACCTGAAGCAGATTCACCATCCAACTAAAAAGGATACCACAGGTCCACTGGGAAACCTCAGATGCAGCCAAGAACCTTTCAGAGAGGCTGAAAAATACTTTACCTGGAAGCACACAGAAATCTCTTTCAGACCCTTGCACTGAACATGCAGAGCATAGATGGAGATGTTTGTTGGTTTGACTTTCTCCCAAAATTTAAATTCTTTTAATACAAAATTCACTCAGGCCTTAAGATATCATTTGTGAATTTTACTAAATTCTTCAAAACTGAATTATGTTGTACCTGTCTGCCATATATTTGTGGGCCCAGAAGATAGCTTCTTTGTATGACAGTGCCCTACCTCCACAGATCCCTTCTATTTCCAAAGTGAAGACTCACGTGCAGCCAGTGCTACTTTGTTTATTAGGCTTGGCCTCCTTGTTTCTTCATAGAAGGTTGTTTTGCATATAGACAGGCTCTCTGCTGGGAAATTCCACAGGTAAGTACTCCTTCCCTAAGAAGACTGTCATCTAGAAGATTAAGAGTGAAGTTGATAACTCCATCCTCAGCTCCTATTTTTCACAATCCTCTATCTCATATTGCTCCTGTGCAAAAGAGTTATCTATCCCTTCCTCACCCTCTCTCCTGTTCAATATTTACATTACTGTGTTTGATTCCAAGGAGATTATCTCACCGAGGATAAGGATGGGTAGGTTTTTGTGAGTTTTTCGGGCTGTGTGGCCATGTTCTAGAAAAGTTTCTTTCTGATGTTTCGCCAGCATCTGTGGCTGGAAAGAAACTCTTCTAGAATATGGCCACACAGCCCGAAAACCCCACAAAAACCTATGGATGCCAGCCATGAAAGCCTACGACTTCAGATAAGGATGGGAGTGAAGCAGATTGCTCTCATCCTTATCCCTTCCTTATTGCATGATTGCCTGAAAGATTATCACACATGTCACACTTATCCCATCAATGAAGTAGAATTGTCTCATCAGTTTTCATTAACGGAAACTTCCATTAATGAAACATGACAGGACAATTCCATTTCATTGATGGGATAATGATGGGATAAGTGTGATGTTGTATAATAATCTTTGGGTGATCGCATGACAAGTCCATTTCATTGAAGGGATAATGACAGGATAAGTGTGATGTCGAAAAGGAAGGGAGTGATCCACTTCACTCCAGTCCTTTCCCCCATGTGATAATCTCCCAAGCTCAGTCATAAAACCCATTGAGTAACCTTGTGTTGAATAATTGGATATGAAGTGCAGAGCAGCAGTAGCTTCCTCCATCAGCCTTTTCCATGCCAAAAGCATGCAGACAGATCTTGTAGATCTAAAGTAGAGCTTTATTGTTCCATAAAGTAAATAAGAAAAGAAAACATACAATCCACTATAGGATCACATCTTGCTGATGTTGTAGAAAAGAAAAGTTACAGATCCATGTTTCCAGATCCAGGAGTTACAGTTACATTGTAAAAGCAGTTCCAAGTGTAAGCATAAGCAAAAAAAACAATCAGCTACTAGCTTAAGCATAATCACATTGCTTGCATATATAAACAGAAGAACAAAGACACTCTTGGCCCTTCCCATACTCTCCACCCTCTGGGTGTAAACCTTATGCCAGGGGTAGGCAACCTTTCCCCTTTAAGGGCCGAGGGACTTCAGCTCCCAGAATCCCAGGAGCTATTGGCCAACATGGGACTATTGGCCAACATGGCTGAGGCTTCTGGGAGCTGAAGTCCCTCGGCCCTTAAAGGGGAAAGGTTGCCTACCCTGCCTTATGCTGATTGGATATTGCCTGTATGATGTGTTTTAACCCAGCCTCTAGCTGTCTATCATCCCCCATGTGACTTCTTTCCCATGAGCTCATATGTTGATGTGTTGCTCATCTATTCCCAGGCTGAAACTGTACTTTGTTTTGACTTCTCAGCCACCTGCTGTCGAATTCTCTTTGTTTTCAGTAGAAACTGTTCTCATGAGAATTTTCCACACACACATCTCTACATTTCTCCTTTGACTGTATAACCCATTCATATTCCAACACCTTGGGCAAGTCACATGCTCTCAGCTTCAGGGGAAAGCAATGACAAAACTTCTCTGAACAAATCTTGCCAAGAAAACCTCATGATAAGTTCACCTTAGGGTCACCATAGGTCAGAATCAACTTGAAGGCTCACAACAACAATAACAACAAATGTCTGTGTCAACTTGCCCAAACCCTAGGCTTCATGGTAGTTTATCACACAGGGACCATATGTACCTCCATTCCTATAATGATAAAAGCAGCCATAACCCACAAAAGCATGCAATGCATGAATGATTTTCACACGCAGAACACAACAACGCATTAGAAGCTCATTCCAAAAGTGAGAAAGAGGGTAGAACGCACATTTGGGTTTCACACAGATGTATGTAAATCCCAAAAATGGTTTGGGAATCACGTTTTTTTGCACATGTACACAGAAGTTGCATCACCAGAAATTAACCAAGAGAAATAAACAATTTTATTTATAAAAATACACTGTACTGTCCCTTACTTTCCAAGAAATGGTATCCAACCTAAGTAATAAGAATAATATTACCCAAAGAAGCAGGAAAGGTAGAAAACAGGATAAAACTCTGCATCCGTCTCAGCAACGGGTGTCCCTGCCTTCCCTGAGCGGCTGTGCCTTTAAGAATCCTGGCTACTCACCCCCAAAGAACCATGTACACAAATGGAGAGAGTCCCTCAAATGGCTTTTACACTAGCGCAACTGTGCAAAAAAAGTGAATTTGTGAATGAAACAGAAATGAATTTATGGTATTTTCCCAAAAATGCCTATTTGCTGGTTCATAACACTTTCCTGTCAGATTCCACATGATTTGCATGCAATGTTGTGTGAAAAACATTTGCACAATTGAGCCTAATATGCTGGATAACTGCGGGTTCTTATCCATTTAAGCTTCCAATATTCCCCATGCAATGAACGACTTCCTTATCTTTAGTCTTGTTTGCTAGAAGGGAAGGTATGATTTGTTTCAATCCTTGGAGCAGGGTGGTCAGAGGGGGACAGCCTGGCTGCTTGCAGCCACAAATAGCATGCTCTCCAACTGTCCCAATTTGGCAGGGACAGTCCCATCCCATTTTTTCAGCTGCTTTTAAAATGTCCCAGTTTCTCTCTCCTCCTCCTTTCCTTCTTGGCTTATTTCAGTTGCTGTAAAACTGAGTTCAAAGGGCAAAAGGAGTTTGCACTCATTTAACTCAGTAGAAGGGAGAGGGGAGGAAGGGCCCCCTTCCCAGTAGGCCAGGCAAAAGCAAACTGCTGCAGCTCTCCTAGCTTGTCGTCTTCTTCATTAATAATTTTTGGCATTTTAACCACACTTGAGGTTGTTTGGCCATACACATCCCAGCTTTAACCTGTAAAATGTTGGAGGCTTGATTCGGAAGCTGGCTAGAATGTAGAAGTTGTCTTCTGAGGGTTCCTTTCCTCATTTTACACTCTTTCACTCACTCAAAACCCTCCCTTGCTCTCTCAGCTTGAACTATTTCAATGTCTTTGTTGTTTACCTTAAAGTTATGGAAATCATCTTTGGCTATTATTTTTGTTTTCTTAATGTTCAATTGTAACCCTGTCTTTGCACTTTCTTCCTAGACTTTGTTAAGTAATCATCCCAAGTTTTTGCTGTTTTCTTCTCTTAGTATGGTGTCATCTGCATATCTTCAACTGTTAATGTTTCCTCCTCCAGTTTTCACATCTACTGCTCATATTGATATCCCATAACCACAGGCCATGATATTAAAACATATTACCCCAGCCTGGTGCCCTCCCAGTATGGTGGGCTACAAATCCCATAATTTCCAGACTTTTGAAGGTGATGGAGACTATGGTCCAAAACACACTGCAGAAATAATCCAGTCTGAGTCTGCTTTACCTGCCCTGGCTCAGTGCTAGGGAATCCTGGGAATTGTAGTTTATTGTGGCACCAGAGCTCTCTCACAGAGAAAGCTAAAGGTCTCACAAAACTAGTTCCCAGAATTCCCTAGCATTGAGCCATGGCAGTTAAAGCAATCTCAAATTGGATTATTTCTACAGTGTGTTTTGGACCTATAAGAGTTGTCATCCAACACTCTTGGAGAGTATCAGGTTAGAGATGTCTAGTCTACAGAAAATGGGAATTATATTTTCTGGTTCTCTAAGTTTAGACTGTTATGTGAAGTTGTAGGCTTTCATGATATCCGCAAACCAAATTAACATCTGCGTCATACAGTATACAGAAAACCTATACATACAGACAGATACCTGCACAAGAACTCCAATCACCCAGGACAAAACAGAAGCACAATAAAAACACTGGTAGACCGGGCAAAATGCATCTGTGAACCTCACTTCTTGGAAGAGGAATTGAAGCACCTAGACCGGGCTCTACAGGCAAATGGTTACTCCAGCTCAGACATCAGAAGGGCTGCCAGACCCAGGAAAACCCAGAGGAGTGAAGACAAGCAACACCCAAAGGGAAGGTATTTTTACCATATATCAAAGGAGTCACAGACAGAATAGGGAAAGTGGTGAGGAAACACACCCTCCAAATGGTTTACAAACCAACCAAGAAAATCCAACAAATGCTGCGCTCAGCGAAGGACAGGAGAGACCCTCTCACAGCCGCAGGAGTTTACCGCATACCATGCAGCTGTGGACAAATCTACATAGGGACCACCAAACGCAGTGTCCAAACACAAGTCAAGGAACATGAGAGACACTGCAGACTGGGCCAACCAGAAAAATCAGCAGTAGCAGAACACATTATAAACCATCCTGGGCATAAAATGCTGTTTGAAAACACTGAAATTCTGGACCATGCCAACAACTATCAGGTCAGAATGCACAGGGAAGCCATCGAAATCCACAAACACTTGGATAACTTCAACATGAAAGAAGAAACCCTTAAAGTAAACAAGGTTTGGCTACCAGTCCTACAAATAAGAAAATCAGCACTCAGCAAATGCAAATGGGAAACCAACCAGGGTCAGGGGCTTTCCCAGCATACAATAGCAGACAATATCCTTGTTTGCATATCCTCCCACCCTGAAGCCATGCCATTAACAACAGAACAAAACCTATTAAATACAGAATAATACACAGTTTACATGGGAATCACCCCTCCTTATCCAGGGTCTCACAGTATATATAGATCCACTCTCTTCCATTCCAGTATTCTCTGAAGATGCCAGCCACAGATGCTGGCGAAACGTCAGAAAGAAACTCTTCTAAAACATGGCCACACAGCCCGAAAAACCCACAAAAAACTTTAGACTGTTAGCTTGCCATGTTAAATCAGGGTCAAAATCCTTTGGATGTCATAAACATGTGCAAGTTTCTTTGCATGTGCAAAATACAATAACATCCAAAATCCAGACAACAGCAATACCTTTATTAGAACAATCAAAATGCATAAAATACATGTTGCAAGATTTCAAAGCTCCAATGGCTTCTTCATCAGGCAAAGGTGCTAAAAATCATAGAGGAGAAAGGGGAAAAATTATGTTAGAGTCAGTTTTTGCAATGCAGTTATACTTATTTGGCTGCTGTATGACAAAATGGTGTAAACAAATTTCTGCAAGTGTAAAACCATTTCACATGTAATTGCGTATTCTTGGATAATGCATTATTCCTTGGAGGTCTTTAAACAGAGGCTGCATGGCCATCTGTCAGGGATGCTTTGATTTTGAGTTCCTGCATGGCAGGGGGTTGGACTGGATTGCCCTTGAGGTCTCTTCCAAATCTATGATTCTATGAGTATTTGTCAGTGCCTCCAATGTATCTCTTGATTCACTGGGATTGCAGGACCAGCCACTGTGCATAACTCATTGCACAAGGGGGCAGCAAGCAAGTACATTGACAGACAATCAGTTGTACAATGTGAATATTCAGCAGAAGATGGTGCAGCACAACCACCATGTAACTTTGTGCATGTAAATTTATGCTAGGAAAGCATGGCATGTAATCTTGGTTAGATTTTTAATTCTGGGGATGGTGGGACATGAACATTAACTGGAAGACTTGTTGTTTCTCTTTGTTGATGTTGTGATGTTTTGTGCCTACAAGTCACTTCCAACCTATGATGACCCTAAGGTGAACCTATCACAGGGTTTTCTTTGCACGATTTGTTCAGAGGGGGTTTACCTTTACCCTCCTCTAAAGCGGGGTGAGTATGACTTGCCCAAGATCACCCAGTGAGTTTCCATGGCTGAGTGGGAATTTAAACCCTAGTCTCCACAGTCATAGTCCAATCCCCAGACCACTACACTATGTTACCTCTCTATTGCCTGAAATTAAAAAGATGAATTTTGAAGTGAACTGCAGTTTAAACATATATATTTTCTTCCACTCTGCTGTGGTTTCCAAAATGAAAAAGTCAGTTACTCAGTGTGTATTAACACAACCTTGGTCAACTCAATGGGTTATATTTAAATCTTCAATCAGTTTACCCGCTATATATGTGCTTCATGATAAAGCCTGGTTGCCATGGCAATTACTTGCATTACCTCAGTGACAGCTTAGCTACATGATGTCATTCCTAAAGTGATTCTGTTTCCTAAAACATTCTGAGTCTCACCTGCTGATGGACCAGTGCCTGAACATCATTCATCAATGGCCAGAAAATGCCTTAAAGTTGAGAAGAGAGGAGACAGAGAGGAATTGGGACAGAGATGGTAAAAGAAGTAACATTTCCCTGTGGCATTTAAAGAATGCACCACAACAGGGAGTCAAAGAGATGAGTTAGATTTTCTGAAGCCGACAGATTGGTGATTGGATCAGACAGAAATTCAGCAGCAGCCAGCTGCAGTGCCAACAGCAAGATAAAGCAAATAGGAGAAGATGGATGAACTGGACAGCCACTACAGGTCCAGCTGTGCCACTGTAGATTTGGCCCCAGGAGCTCTGAGATCTGCTCCACAATCCATTGTGTGAATCTAGAGAACGAGTTAAGGTAGAATGAAGATTACCTAGGATCAGTTAACCCATACAAGTATGTGCAGCCCAAACATATATCACAACCCTATATGCACAAAAATCTTCTCTGCCCTGAGCAGAGTGAGTCAATATGTTATGATTATGATTACTTTTGTTGTTTGCTATTGTTGTGTGCATTCAAGGTTTTTCCAACTTATGGTGACCCTAAGGCGAACCTCTCATGAGGTTTTCTTGGATGTTTCTTCAGAGAGAGTTTGCCATTGCCATCCTCTGAGGCTGAATGAGTGTGATTTGCCCATGGTTACCCAGGGGGGTTTCATGGCTGAGCAGGGATTCAAAACCTGCTCTCCAGGGTCATACTCCAGTGCTCAAACCACTGCACCACACTTACATCCCATCTTTTGTCAGTGAGATTTTGCCTCAGACTGTAAAATATCCTAGATGCATGCAATGTAGAACAAAGGTGAAAAGTGTCCTGAGCTCAGTATGTGCAAAGGTGAATGTGCACAAAGGTGAAAAGCTGACTCAGAGGAAGCTAATGAAACTTCATCAGGAAGTTGTGTGGTAACAGTTCAAAACTGCATAGTCACTGTGGACATGTGACAGGAAAATGATGAAACACTGGCAGGGGTTGGGTCAGAATCCTAACTAGAGTTTGTGTATATAAGGAAGAATGTTCCAATGCATTGTGGTTAGGTGGATATTGAATGGTGGTGGAACATTATGTCAGATGATGTAAATATTGCTGTATAGAGCTTATATTTGTTGCAACTAGGATTAAAAGCCTCTTTGGAAGAACCTCAGCAGTGTGAGTAAAACTCTGGATTAAGGTGTTTTTGCCTCCTTCCTTAATTTCCAGTGGCATTTGTTACCTGGCTGGCTGTCTTCTGCATATGGACTCAGTCTTCTACCTGCATTAACAAGGGTTATGGGTCCAGTGGCTGCAAGGACTCAGAGTTCTGTGTAAGTCCCATGATTTGTGCATGTATATCCATAGTTCTCAAGCAGCCAGAGAATTTGGCAGAAAAATAGTTAAAGGCTGAGTGACTGCCTGCTAGTCTTTATCTGAGAGCTGTGGTTTGGAGATCTGCCAAAGGACTGTGTCTTTGATGAGTTGCAATGCAAAGGAAAAACATGAGTCGAGACTCCATTTTGAAAAATTAAGTGCTGATAATTATTCTTCCTGGTCAGCTTATGCCAAAGCTTTGTTAATTAGAGAGGATTTATGGGGTATTGTGCAGGCACCCGCGCTGGCTACAAAGGCGGAAGCTGACAGGAGGGTGAGAGCAACACTTCTGCTTACATTAGAGCCATCCCAGGTGATTCATGTGCAAGAGAAAAGAACTGCCTTTGAACTATGGAATGCTTTGAGAGCAATACACCAGCCTCATAGCTCATTGTTTCACATGATTTGGTTGAAGCATTTGTGTGGCTACAAACTGCAAGAGGGTGCATCTGTAATGCAATATCTCAGCAGCATGCAGGAATTGTTTACACAAGTTGCTGTTCATGGTGTAAACATTCCAAAAACTTACAAGGTTTACTTCTTGCTCAGAACTTGGGCTAGAATGGGATTTCCTGATGTACAGCCTGCAGAGTGTTGCAGAGCAAGATCTGACCCTGGTCCTGGTATCAGCGGGGATCCTGGAGGAAGTCCAAAGGCTTGATTTCAAAGCCAGGCTGCAGAGTTCTGTGAGGAAAGAGAAAGCCAGTTCAACCATCCACAGTGTAAAGATGTCTCCCACAGCATCTGAAGGTGAGCGAGCTGCAGTCTGCAGAGAGAGACACTGCTATAACTGTGGGAAGATGGGGCATCTCCAGAGAGAGTGTTGGATGTCTTCTGTAGCATGAAAAGGAATGTCACTCATCTGTAAGATGAAGAAGCCTCAAGAAAGGAGGGCCATTGCTTCTCAAGCTGAAGGGAGTCTTGCATTTGCCTACCAGACAAGCACTCCAGGGGGTGTTTGGCTACTGGACAGCAGGGCCACTTATTACATGGTAAACAGTACAAAGCTCCTGAAAGACTTAAGGCCTGCTCCAGTGTCCTCTGTGTGTTTAGCAGTTGGAGCTCCTAGCAAGGTTCAACAAATGGCAATTGCTTTCATTCCCAGTTTTGGCAAAATGTTTAATAGTGTAATTTCTGCAAACAATCTTGAAAATTGTTTAATGAGTATTTCCTCACTAACATCTGATGGGTATCAAGTGTTGTTTCAAGGAGATGAGTGCACAATATCTTCAAATGGGTCTGTCTATGCCTGAAGGGTAAAAAGGGATAAGCTTTATCACATAGTGCCAAAAGTCAAATATGCAAATGTGCCTAATGTCCCATTACATTTGGATTGTGCTCATTAATTACATAGATTAATGGGGCTTGCAGGTTTTTCAGGTCTCTCTCAGTTGGGAAAAAATCTGTCTAGATCTAAAGGTAAACCCCTGTACAAGCTATTTGGATTGTTCTGTGTGCAAAAAGGTAAAGCCAAAAGCTTTTCCTGTGCCCAAGAAAAGCAAGTGGGTCACCCAAAGGTCATTGCAGGTGGTCCATGCTGATTTGTCTGGACCCTATAAGTCTAGTGAAGGGGGCAACAAATACATGTTGGTAATTGTTGATAGGCACATGAGGTATCGGTTTGTTTTTCTGTTAACAGCCAAAGATAAGGCAGCTGCAAAATTGAAGCAATAGGTAAACTCAGTCGAGAGAGAATTCCCACATAAAGTCAGTTCATTGGTAACTGATAAAGGAGGTAAATTCCTCAGTAATAAATTACAAAATTAGTTAAAACAGAAAGGCATTCACCATAATACCACAAATCCTGCCACTCCACAGGAAGATGGTCTGGCCAAAAGATTCATTGGAATCATCAGTCAAATGTGTGATTGTTGGATGCTTAATGTACAACCCCCTGAACATTTGTCATTTGTAGGGAGAAGCTACTCTCACAGCAAATCATCTCAACAATATTATTATTATTATTAGCTTTATTTATTAAGCGCCGTAGATGTACACGGCGCTGTACAAAACCAAATAAAAGATCCAGAATATATAAAAAGCCTGCCTGTGGCGTACAATCTAAAAGTAAAACAACAAATTAAAACATCATAAAAACAAGTTAAAACATCAAATATCCAATGTTAGGTCACGCATCAGGAACAACCAGGTCACAATCACAGACTCCCTGGGAACGCTTCCCTAAACAGTGCAGTCTTTAACTCGGCTTTGAAGCTGGTTAGGGATGTGCTGAGTCGTACTTGTAAGGGAAGGAGAATGTTTTGTATTGTATGGCTGTGCTCCCAATTCGAAACATTTGAGAATTTTTGGACAGTTTGCAAATATACTTATTCCGCCTGAATTTTGCAAAAAGAGAGAGCCAAAGTGGAGAAGGCTTTGCTTTGTTGGCTATGAAGGGAACAAATACAGGTTTTTGATGGGCCATTACAGAGTAATGTTTTCCAGATGTGCAAATTTTGAAAAACACAGTGGTTGGGAAAGAATTCATTGTAACCAAGATGTGTTTATTCCACTGGGCATTGTGCCACAAAATGACAGAAATGGAGGGGTGGATTTGCCTAAGGCTGAAGAAGAGTTAGAGCCAGGAACATCACAGGACACTGCCTCCATGCGACACATACACAAACACCTTTGCAAAACATTCCCACTCCCATTTTTGAGCCTAAGCAAGAGTCTGTTGTGGAACCAGAGGTGCAGACAAGTAGTGAGGGCAATGAGAATGAGTCAGGAAGGACAAGAGTGATCATTCCCAGAAGGACTCACAGAGTCAGAAGGAAACCAGATAGGTTTGTCATTCAAGAGGCAAAAGTTTGCACTGTGATAGCTGAAGAACCTGACAATTTTTAGGACATGTTGAGATTTCCTCAAGAGGAACAAGAGAAGTGGAACCAGGCCATGGACAGAATTTGAGTCACTTATGGAGAAAGAAGTTTTTGAATCATAGAATCATAGGGTCTTTACAGACTGCCAGAAATAATGCAGCTTGAGGCCACTTTAACAGTCCTAGCGCAGTGCTAGGGAATCATGGCAATTGCTAGGATATTTAGCATTCTCTGTCAGAGAGTTCTGGTGCCAAAATAACCTACAGTTCCCATGATTCCTTAGCACTGAGCCAGGACAGTTAAAGTGGCCTCAAGCGGCATTATTTCTGGCAGTCTGTAAATGCCCATAGAATCATAGAGTTGCAAGAGACCACAAGGGCCATCCAGTCCAACCCCCTGCCACTCAGAAAATCAAAATCAAAGCATCCACAAGAGATGGCTATCTAGCCTCTGTTTAAAGATGTCCAAAGAAAGAGACTCCGCCACACTTCGAGGGAGTATGTTCCACTTTTGAACAGCTCTCACTGTCAGGATATCCTCCTAATGTTGAGGTGGAATCTCTTTTCCTGTAGCTTCCATCCATTGCTCCAGGTCCTATTCTCTGGAGCAGCAGAAAACAAGCTAGCTCCCTCCTCAATATGACATCCCTTCAAATATTTAAACAGGACTATCATATCACCTCTTAACCATCTCTTCTCCTGGCCAAACATACCCAGTTCCCTACGTCATTCTTCATAGGGCATGGTTTCCAGACCCTTCACCATTTTAGTCGCCCTCCTCTGAACACGCTCCAGTTTTTCAACATCCTTTTTGAATTGTGGTGCCCAGAACTGGACAGAGTATTCCAGGTGGGGCCTGACCAAAGCAGAATACAGTGGCACTATTACATCACTTGATCTAGATATTATGCTTCTATTGAGACAGCCTAAAATTGCATTGGCCTTTTTAGCTGTGGCATCACACTGTTGACTCATGTTCAACTTGTGGTCTACTAGGATTCCTAGATCTCTTTCACACATAGTCTCATTAAGCCATGTGTCCCTCATTTTATATCTATGTATTTCAGTTTTTTACTCTAAGTGCAGCACCTTACATTTCTCCGTGTTTAAATTCATTTTGTTAGCTTTGGCCCAGCTTTCTAATCTATTAAGGTCATTTTTAATTTTCATCCTCTCCTCTGGGGTATTAGCTATTCCTCCTAATTTAGTGTCATCTGCAAATTTGGTAAGCATGCCCTCTATTCTTTCATCCAAGTCATTGATAAAGATGTTGAATAGCACTGGGTCCAGGACAGAAACCTGTGGCACCCAAACTAGTCACTTCTCTCCAGGATGAAGAGGAGCCATTGCTGAGCCCTCTTTGGATTCAGTCAGTCAACCAATTACTAATCCACCTAACAATTGTATTGTCTGACCCAAATTTTATTATCTTGTTTGCAAGAATATCATGGGGGACCTTGTCAGAAGCCTTACTGAAATCTAATATCCTCACCCTCCAATCTTAGTTGTCTTTCATTTTCTAATTTTAGCCATTTCATCATCCAATCTAATACACTTGCATAACAGTATGTTTTTAAATTAGGTAAAGCAAGTCCTCCTCTGTCTTTTTCATCACACAATAGTTTAAACTTCACTCTATTAGATTCGGGTGGCATGGTTATTTATTTTATGATAAATTAAAAGCAAATAGAGATTTCAATGAACATTATATCAGAAAATCTTTAATTAGGATCTGGTTGAAAGTTAAACCGAGAATATGTCCAGGAGTGCCGAAATGGGCTTCAATAAATGAAGCCTTTCACAGAATGACCCCGCTGAGAGAATCAAAATGGGTTACTTATGAAGACCTATTAAATAAAAATAAATAAATAAAAATAAAAATTAAATAAAAAAGAAAAAGAACTCAAAAAGAAGTGGTGGATAGGCCAGTAGATCACAAGGTAGTTGGCTGCAGATGGATGTACAGGAAGAAGGACATGCCAAATGATACTCAAAAATGCAAAGCTAGGCTTGTGGCCAAAGGTTTCTCACAAGAAAGGTTTGAGAGTTATGACAGCACTTTTTCTCCAACACCTGAGAGCTTGAGGCTGGTGTTAGCACTAGCAGAAAAAAAAGAAACTTGAAGTAAGACATTTTTATTTTGAAACGTGTGTTTGGAGGAGACTGTGTTCATGGAGCAAGCTCCTGGGTATGACTGTACTAGTAGCAACAAGGTATACAGCAGGGGTAGGCAACCTTTCCCCTTTAAGGGCTGAGAGACTTCAGCTCCCAGAAGCCTCAGCCATGTTGGCCAATAGTCCCATGTTGGACAATAGCTCCTGGGATTCTGGGAGCTGAAGTCCCTCGGCCCTTAAAGGGGAAAGGTTGCCTACCCCTGGTATACAGGATGAAGAAGGCCCTGTATGGATTGAAACAGAGTGCTAGATGCTGGAACAGGTGCATTAATGATGAGCTTGTCAAACTTGGATACAAACACAGCGTGGCTGATGTGTGTGTGTATACCAAGGGTAGTGTCATCCTAGTGATCTATGTTGATCATCTTTGTGTAGCTTTGAGCAACAGAGAAACTGAGTTCACTGCACTCTCAGAGATGGATAGTGAAGTTAAGCGGGTCAGGCATCTATTGGAGAATCTTGGTGAACCATGTTCTACACCAATCGTAATCAATGAAGACTCACAGGCATGCATTGCAATGGTTAAAGCAGAAAATCTAAAAAGCAGGACGAAATACATTGGGGTGAGATATCAAAATGTACATAAGTTAATACAAGGTGGAATCATAAAACTACAATACTGTGTTTCTGAGGAAAACATTGCAGATGTACTCACAACAGCATTGCCTATGCTTCTCATAGGAATCTAACCACCAAGGGGTGATGCAGGCAGCGGGGGGGGGGGGGGAATCAAAGGGAATGGCAGATGGGCATTGCAAATAGTAGATGGGACATTGGGGTAGATTTATGACTGGGATAAGAGTTTGCCTTCCAGTACCAGGGGATGAAAAGAGATGGACCTGGAAGATCTAAACTTCAAAGATCCTTTGATATGAACAACCAGACCACTGGGGCGGGGGAAAGGGGAATTACTATTATTATTATTTATTATTTGTCAGAGGGCTTTAAAGTACTGGTTTGGTGGGAAATACTCAGAGTTGTTTCTCAAAGGATTGCTGTGGCAAAGTGTTTTAATTCTGGAATAAAACTATAGTGAATTTACACTTAAAAATGTTTTCTTGGTTCTTCAAGTCTCTTGCTACCAAGCATGACACTGAAACAACTCTCCCTCCAACTTCACCTCATCTGCAGCAACCACTTGTGGCTTGAGGCAAAGTTGACCTGGAGGAATCTTCCCAGGGAGAGCAAAGTGGCAGCTCAGTGGCCACAGCCGGGAAGGCTGAGTGAACTCCAACCAGGAAGCTGGACAGAGGAGACCCCAGGAAGCTGGAGCAGCAGCCAGACTCAAGAGAAGGCCTGGTGGACAGTGCAAAGATGCAGAAGAGGATGGGCCCCAACTTACCTGGACTGGGAGGACTGGTCCACAGAAGAAGAAGGGCCCGAGGAAACCTTGGATGGTCTGTAGCAGGACGCCCCCCAAGGACCTGCTGGATGAAGCAGGAGAGCACAAATGGTTCCAAACCCTGATGTCTAGTAGGGGCTCATTGCAATGACAAAGATGACAGAGATGGTGGGATGGGGATCCCCGCAAGGGGCCAGTGCAGTGGGTGGATACCGCAGCAGAAACCCCAACCCATGGAACTATGTGGTGGGACCAGTGCGAGCCACAAGAGTGCAAAGTCCAGCATGGGGAGAAATGACCCACTGAACACATGCAATAACACCCATCAGTTGCATTCAGAACCTGGTTGAACGACAACTGGGGCTGCAGTTTGACAGGAGATCCAGTATGTTATCCTACTTCATGGCCCTAACATCTTTCTCCCAATAAAGACACTCAAGGAGGTTAACAACATTTTTAAAAATAATATAGATTATTAACAGAACAAAGATGTCAATAAAAATATTATTATGAAAGCAATTTTAAAACAAACCATTTATAAAGATAAAGGTATTCATGGATTATGGACAAACTTTAAAAACAGTACTGTACAGCATTAAAAGCCCATCCCAATCAGTTTCTAAAAGTCTGATGGCATAAAGATATTTTTGCTTGCCTGTGGAAGGAGAGCAAAGATGGGGCAGTCAATGACTTCCAACTGTCCCAATTTGGCAGGGAAATTTCCAATTAATCTTATGTCATCTGACTTTTTCAGATGCTTTTAAAATGTCCCTGTTTCTCTCTCCTCATCCAGCTTTCCTCCTTCAGGCTCAGCTTATTTCATTTGCTTTAAACTGAGGTCAAAATTTAGAAGTTGTTTGTACTCAATTAACCCAGCAACGGGAAGAGGAGAGGAAGGGCTGGAAACCTGCCCCTTTGCAGTAAGTGCAAGCAAGAGCAAACTGCTGCAGCCTCATCCAGGTTGTGTGTTCTTTGCCATCTTGACCACACTCTGATGTTGCTTGGTCACGTGTCCCAGTTTTCATCTATGAAGTATCAGAGGGTATGAGTTAGCAGAGGCACGAAATACCACCTGGGAATTCTTAGTGCTTTAGACAGGCCCTCTACTGCTTGAAACATACTAGAACTCATCGGATTTTGGAAGCTAGCCAAGGTTGGGCTCACTTAATTCATGGGTAGGAGGTCATGAGGGATGAACAGGTGGGACTAGGAAAGAATCAAGCCTGATACCCTGGAGAACAATTGATGACAATCAGAGCTGACAATACTAAGCTAGATGGACACATGATCTGATTCAGTATGAGGCAGCTTCTTATGTTCCTATTTCAACCTTTGTAGGGTGATTTAACAGAGATGGTACAATATGTAGGCCAGAGGATGTTGAGGACCTTCCTATAGGAGGCGAGGACTTCCAGTTTTTAAAATATATTTTAAAAATATGAGATGGAATCCTGTTGGTTAATCCAAATGAGAGTAGTAGACCCATTGAATCAATTGCTTAATTGAAAGGGATCTTGTAGCACCTTTGAGATGAACTGAAAGAAAAAAAGCTGGTGGCATAAGCTTTCATCAGAGGCATGGAGTGTAAATCCATCAGGTTTTCAAGACTCAAGCCTATGAAAGCTTATGCTGCCAACTTCTTTCTCTCAGTTTGTCTCAAAGGTGCTACAAGTTCCCTTTGCATAGTGATCCAGACTAACATGGCTATGTGTTTGAATTGTTGAATGGTGGGTGAACATGTAGATAAGTACAATTGATCCAATGGATTAAGGTCAGATGAGACCAATACAGTTTAGACCAGGGTCTACTGCTTAGTATAAGAGAAGGAGTGCATGGTGAAATAGCTCTCAAGTTTGAGACAAGTGTGTGACACCATTGTTACAGTCTCTTTGAAACAGTTTCCTGTTCAGTATATTGTCTTTTCAAGGCTCCATCTCCATCCACCATAAAGAAGATCAGGTGAAAGCATAGGGCTCTCCACATTTGCTGGCAAGATTGCTTGCCTACTCAGCAATCCTCGCAGAAGATAGGGAAGGTGATAATAAATGAAGACACACTCTGCCTTGTTGTATGAAAAAATGTGATAAGGCACTTCATTAATCTTCCTGACATTTTCTGTGTTCAAGGCAATGCTTTCAAGTTGTCTCTTTAAAGATGTACATGTCTGGATATTATTTTTTTTTCTGGCCAGGTTAATTTATAAGAACCGAAGTGAAGAGTCTGTTATCCATAATTTATGACATGGCTTCTGTCTCTGATATTTGGGAAGGACTTTCAAACAGATCTGTAAATTTTTGCCAGGATTTATGCATTATTCACAATGACGAGAAAATGACTTTAACAAATAATCCTTGCTCTACAAATCACTTTGCTGAAACCATTTGTGGTAAATGTTTGCCATTTGCTTATCATTGGCTTCCTTAAATAAAATCTGGTCCCTGGATATATGCATGGCAACTGATTTTTTTTTTAAACTCATTGGGAGAATACTGTGTTTTCAAAGATCTTTCACAAGAGATGCCTCAGACACTTATTTCTATTGGGCTGGATCACAAATAAGTCAATGATGCTTAGGTTAGTTATGACTAATATGCTTTTTGCTTTTCATGGGATATAAAGGAGTTAAAAACAACAACCATTTTCCAATTTTTCTGTTACAAAAATTGTAAAAAGAAAAAATGGTAAGAACATTTGGATTTTAAATTTCCTGGACTTGCAAAATCTCCCTATAGCCACAGGGCCAAAAGGAAGAGGAGCTTGCTTACAAAATATATCCTCCCCACCATATACCATCTTAAGTAAAGACTGAAACAATATGTAGGCACCTGACTAACATCTCTAATTGTTTTTCCCCTGTTTGGTCTGTAACATCTTGCCTGATGAAGATGCCCATGGAGCTTTGAAAGCTTGCAACAAGGATATTGTGCATTTTGGTCAGCCAATAAAGGTATCACTGATGGATTTTTGGTAAGAACATGTATGCTTAAAAAAGACCCTAAAACGGAACCTAATGAATTAACCTATAGCAAAAGGGCTGTTTCTATTACACTCAGTTTTGTTCCGAGGATTCACTGAACTGCTATAATGGGTGAAATTCTTTTAAGGTGTATCCAAATTGCAGAAATAAAGCAGCTTGACACCACTTTATCTCAATGCTATGGAATTCTGAGATTTGTAGTTTTGTGAGATATTTATCCTTCCCTTGTCAGTGGGCTCTGGTGCCACAATAAACTACAAATCCCAGAATCCCATAGCACTGAGCTATGGAAGTTAAAGTAGTGTTAAACTGCTTTATTTCAGCAGTGTGGCAGCAGTATTAGTCACATATGCACACTTTATGTCTACTTATATCTGGTTTGAATGGAGCACAAGGGCTATTCTCTAGCCCAGGGGTAGGCAACCTGTCCCCTTTAAGGGCCAAGGGACTTCAGCTCCCAGAATCCCAGGAGCTATTGGCCAACATGGGACTATTGGCCAACATGGCTGAGGCTTCTGGGAGCTGAAGTCCCTTGGCCCTTAAAGGGGACAGGTTGTCTACCCCTGCTCTAGCCTGTTGCACCCATTCCAAAGCATACACACCCTTCAGTTAGCTGCCAACATCCATGGGATCATTACTACAGGAAAGGAGGTGAATGAGCAGAGAGAAATCCTCTCATTCCTGGTGCAGTTCATCGGGGGGGGGGGGGGGGGAGGGGGAGGAGAGAGGATGCCATCACTGATGATGATTCATTCATTTCCCTCTCTCTAGTAAACTGCAGGGGAACGAGAATCAGTCCCCTTTGCTCAGTTGCTTCGTTCCCTCCTCCTCCCTTTAACAGCAGCCCATGGAACTTGATGGATGTCTGTGAGGGGGGATGGCATGGAGCTGCATGCATGGATGCTCCATGCAAGGCATCTAGGGACTTTCTCATTTTCCAGTATGAGAATCAGTAACCATGCAGTGTTATCCATGCCTCACTTTTATTGTAAGGTAGGGCTGGGGCCAAGGTAGTTGACATTTCATTTCCAAAACCTTGGTGAAGCCTTGAGTAGTTCTTGAGAAGGTTAGAGTGAGCTGCCCTTTACCAAATCAAATTAATAGTGGAGATGGTCCTTTGTGTAGTTTGAATGACAAGACCACCAGAATTTTCATGAAGAATTAATATCCCACCTTTCTCCCAACATGGGATCTGGGATGGTGTACAACCTTTTAAAAACACAACTAAAAAGTTTTTAATACAAAAGGTAAAACACACTTAAATCAAAATACCTCTTGGTGAAAAGACAGGAGAAAGGTCCAACTGGAGCTTCTGAGGAAGAGAGCTCCACAGCCTGGGAGCAGCAACCAAGAAGGCTCTCCTCTGTGTCCTCATCAGTGGTGCCTGTGATGAGGGTGAGAAAAAAGCTTTGCAGATCTTATAGCTCAGGCAAGCTGAAATAGAGATATGATTTTTCAAACCATCTGGACCCAAGCCATATAGGGCTTTAAAGGGCAAATCCAGCATTTTAAATTCTGTCCAGAAACAGATTGGCATCCAGTGGAACTGTTTCAACAAGGGAGTTATATAATCTTTATGTAACTTGCCCCAGTCAACATTTCTTGACCTACAAAGGTTTCTGGACAGCTTGCAAAGGCAGTCCTATGAATTGTGTCTTACAGTAATCCAGCTGGGATGCCATCAAGGCATTGTTCATATCCACACTGCAAAAATAATACAGTTTGACATCAGTTTAACTCAGTGCTATTGAATTTTGGGAATTGTAGTTTATTGTGGTACCAGAGCTCTCTGACACAGAAGGCTAAATGATTTTTCAAACCATCTGGACCCAAGTCATATAGGGTTTTAAAGGGCAAATCCAGCATTTTAAATTCTGCCCAGAAACAGATTGGCATCCAGTGGAACTGTTTCAACAAGGGAGTTATATAATCTTTGTGTAACTTGCCCCAGTCAACATTTCTTGACCTACAAAAGTTTCTGGACAGCTTGCAAAGGCAGTCCTATGAATTGTGCCTTACAGTAATCCAGCTGGGATGCCATCAAGGCATTGTTCATATCCACACTGCAAAATTAATACAGTTTGACATCAGTTTAACTCAGTGCTATTGAATTTTGGGAATTGTAGTTTATTGTGGTACCAGAGCTCTCTGACACAGAAGGCTAAATGTCTCACAAAACCACAATTCTCTGAATTCCATGGCATTGAGTCATGATAGTTAAAGCGGGATTAGTCCTGCAGTGTGGGCTATAGTCATGTTGGCTATATGTTAACCTCAACTGCTGGAGATGTTGTCCATTTACTGGGGAACAAGGGTAATGGTGAGAAACCCATGTTGTCTTTATGCCCAGCTTGTGGGTTTCCTTGTCAGAGACAAGAAATGTGTCACCCTCCAGAAGTTGTTGGGCAGCAGCTCCATCCCACGCTGGCTATTGATGACAGGACTTGCCCTTTAACAATTGACTTGACTACAGTGGGAAACAGATCACTGAGGTGGACATAATTTAAGTCCAGCTGAACTCCTGTGCTCTCAGAGGGATGATGTATAAGCAGCTATGGATTGGGAGATCTGTGTATGATTGTGTGTGTGTATTCTTGCAATCTGGGGAGAAGGGGAGGAAAAAGAAAGAGAAAGAGAAAGATATTAGCAGAAGGCAATCGTGACTATGAAGAGTCAGTCCCTGGAGAAAACTGAAGTGAGTGGCAAAACATGACTGGAATACTGGCATAAGTGTAGCAGTGATGAGAGGAAGAAAAGGTCACAGGTGCAGGAGGTGTGAAGGAAGCAAGGCAAAGGCATGAAGAGGGCAGCCCAGAGACTACACATAGACTATTATTATTATTATTATTATTATTATTATTATTATTATTATTATTATTATGCTTTTCTCCCAAGATTGGGAACCAAAGTGGCTTGCAGTCTAAAAAACACAGTACAATTGAAAACTTACAAAATTGACAACTAAAATAGTATTAAACCATTACAATATTTAAAAGATCATTCATTAAAAATAGAATACAATTTTAAAATTTAGATAAAATCACTTAACAAACCATACACTTTAAAACAATACACCACCCCCAGGCCTTTTTTTTTTTTAAATCCATTTTGAGGATGGAGTTAGGCAAAGAAATTCAGGATCTAAGGACGGACTTGACAAATTTTAAGTCCGAGATTAAGCAAGAGCTTAGATCAGAAATGAAAGGTGTTAGAGGAGTAATAGATAGAATTGCGGTAGAAGTGAGCAAAATGAAATCGAGGCTTGATTCGATGGAAGATAAACAGGAAAAATTTGAGGAAAAACTGGAAGATCATAACACTCTGTCCAAGTCAATAGAAGAAGAAAGAGTGAAAGGTGAGGCTAAACAAAGAGAAAGGTCAATTAAATTAAGGGGTTTACCTGAAAATGAAGGGGAAAATTTGATGGAAGTATTAGTCCCAGCTTTAGCTGATTTTTTTGGGAAACCGTCACATCTTTTCGAGATGGAGATCGATAAAATTTTTAGATTAAATTCAAGAATTGCATTTCAGAGGAAGCTTCCAAGAGATGTGGTGATCTATTTTGTTCGAAAACTGACACGTGATCAATTATTAAATCAGCAGAATACAGCACCTCTATATGTTAATGGAATGGAGCTTAAAGTTTTCAAAGATGTAGCTCCTGTTATTATGAGAAAAAGGAGGGATTATTTCTTCTTAACGACTCATTTACAAAAATTTCAAATGACATATCGTTGGACCTTCTGGTTTAAAAAGACAAGGATATAGTTAAGGAATTTGGCTGACGCCAAAGAGTTTTGGCAAAAATATAAAGGTGAATTCAAAGTCGATGAAAGGTTTGAAGGTAAAAGAGGGCCTAAAGATGAATCGAACTTAGATAATAAGAATAGTAAAAATAATGAACAAAAGGAGAATGCAGGGAAAGAGGCTGATAGAAAGACAGAAAATGGAAGTAAAGAAAGGTCCAAACAATCTGGAGAGAATGATAATATACCACCGAAAGGAGATAGAAGAAGGAGAAAGAAGAAATTTCAAACGAGAGAGAAAAAGACTGACTTAGCTTGTTCAGGCGGAGATAGTCTTAAAGATAATAAAATCGGGGCAGAGAAAGGATCGGCTACTCAAATAGGTGAAGAAGGGAGTATAGATAGTATAAGTGATTCAGAGAGGTCTCAGGAAAGTTCAGAGGAAGCCGTCTTGGATTGTAACGATGAGCAGTAAATTCCTATATTGGAACATTAAAGGGCTAAATGGCCCAGTTAAAAGGAAAAAACCCTTTCATTATTTAATGAAATTAAATTGTGAGATGATATGTCTACAAGAAATTAAGATTAAAGCAAGAGAAGGAAAATATTTAAAATACCCTCGACTGGGGAAAGAATTTACGGCTTTAACGAATAAACGGAAGCAAAGTGTGGTACTCTACATTAAAGATAAATATAGACCAGTGGAAGTTCTAAAGGATCCCAAAGGCAGATATATTGGTGTAGAAACAATGTGGAATAGTACTTTAATTACTGTAATTGGAATTTATGCTCCTAACGAAAATAAAGGGAAATTTTTACAAAAACTTGTTTAATAAAATGAAAGAATTAAGTAGTGAATCCTTTATCCTTATGGGGGACTTTAATGGGGTTATAGACCCACAATTAGATCATTGGTCTGATAAAGTAATCAAACAAAATCAAGGGAAATTACCCAAACATTTTTTTGACATTATGAGTCATTTTGAGCTATGTGATGTCTGGAGAACAAAATATGTAGATAAGAAAGATTTCACGTATTTTTCAGACTGTCATAAATCATGGGCTCGTATAGACATGTTTCTAGTGACCAAGAATATATGCACTAGGATTAAGAAAATGGAGATTCTCCCGAAAATATTATCAGACCACCACCTGATTTTTATTGATTTGAGATTAGGACGGAAAGATTTTTCGTGGAGATTAAATGAGGCTTTGTTAAAAAATGAAAAAACAGTGGCAGATTTTCGATTACACCTGAATAATTTCTTTGTAGAAAATAGGACTGAAGGAATGGAGATGAGTACAATTTGGGACACGGCCAAGGCCGTGATGAGAGGCTTTTTTTATAAAAAAGGGATGTGAAGTTAAAAGAGAAAAAGATGTTAAATTTACAGAATTAAATGATTTACTAAGAAGTAAAGAGCTAGTGTTAAACAGAAACCCGCTTAATAAAGATCTAAGGATGGAGATTAAAAGATTAGAAATGCAGCTGAATTTACTTTTGGCGGAAGAGGTAAACAAAAATATGAAATTCCTTAAACAAAAAATGTTTGAGGGTTTGAGTAAACCGGGCAAACTGTTAGCCAACTATTTATGACAAAAAAAGGCAAATAGAATAATATATAAATTAAAAATACAGGATAAAGAAATTACTGATCAAGATGATTTGAGCCAGATAGTTTGGGAATTTTACAATGAGCTTTATAAAAGAGTAGAAGTTGATAGATATAAAATGGAGAAGTTCATTGATAGTTGTAATATTCCACTGATTTCAGAAGAACAGAGAATGGAATTAAATAAAAAAATATCGATTCAAGAGGTAACAGAGGCTATTAGAAAGTGTAAAAAGGGCAAAGTAGCCGGCCCTGATGGATTTTCGGCTGAGTATTATAAGACCTTCTTAGATGAATTGAGAATTCCTATGGTAGCCGTGTTCAATGACATATTGAAAGAGACAGCCCCACAATCATGGAAAGATGCAAACATTGCTTTATTACCTAAAGAAAATATGGATTGGACACTCATTAAGAATTACCGCCCAATTTCTCTGCTTAATGTGGATTATAAGATCTTTACAATGATCTTAGAAGATAGGCTGAAAAAGGTGTTGGCCAATTGGGTCCCCCTAGATCAAAATGGCTTCTTACCGGGACGTACCATCAAAGATAACATTAGGCATGTTTTGAATATTGTTGAATACCATGAAAAGGACATAAATCGAAAACTGATTATGATTTTTATTGACTTTGAAAAGGCATTCGACAATGTAAATTGGGATTTTTTGTTGAATTGCATGTATAATATAAATCTTGGACCAAATTTTTTAACATGGATAAAAGCTATCTATAATGAACAAAAAGCTCAGGTAATTGTTAATTCGGATAAAACTAAATCATTTAAAGTAGAAAAAGGTACAAGACAGGGGTGCCCCCTTTCCTCTCTGTTATTTTTGATGGTTTTGGAGTTCCTTAACCATAACATCAGGAGTAATAAGGAGATTGAAGGAATTAGGATTAAAGGCCATCATATGAAACTAAGAGCGTATGCTGACGATTTGCTATTAACTATTACTAACCCAGAGAGTATGAGTGAACTAATGAAAGAGCTTGACTCCTTTACAGAAGTCTCAGGTTTGAGAATAAATAAAAATAAAACAGTCGTATTAACTATGAATCTCTCTGAAAGTGAGAAGTCAGACATTGAAAAGATCACAGGTTTCCAACTTAAGAAAGAAGTGAAGTATTTGGGAGTTACAATCACAACTAAAAATGTTGATCTTTTAAAAAATAATTATGAAAAGAAATAGGCCGAGATTGAAAAGGATCTACAAAGGTGGATGCACCTAAAACTATCTTGGTTAGGGAGAATTTCCACCATCAAAATGAATATTCTACCTAAAATACTTTTTTTGTTTCAGAACTTACCAATTATAAAAAATAAAATTCCCTTTAAGAAATGGCACCAGGATTTATCGAAATTTCTCTGGAGTGGGAAGAGACCCAGAGTTAGGATGAAGGTGTTACATGACAGAATTGAGAAAGGGGGTTTAGCTTTGCCAAATTTGGAAATATATTTTGATGCCTGTTGCTTCGTATGGTTAACCGATTGGTTTTTATTAAATTATAATGAGACCCTAGTGATTGAAAGTGCGGATCTTAGATTTGGTCTGCATGCTTATTTATTTTATGATAAGATTAAAGCTAATAGAGATTTTGATAATCATTTTGTAAGGAAAGCTTTGTCTAGGGTCTGATTTAAATATAAAAATATTCTTTGTAGGAGGATACCTTTATGGGTCTCTGTTAATGAAGCTCTTTTTAGAAGGGAGAGATTAGACAAAAACAATTGGGTTACTTATCGTAATATTGTGAAAATCAATGAAATGGTAGGCGGCGTAGAATTAATGACGCGTGAAGAAATTTTGCAACAAGGCTATGAATGTGGGTGGTTTTTGTACATGCAGCTTAAGGATAGGTTTTTGAAAGATAGAGCTAATCATGGAATCGGTAGAAATGAGGATGGCTTTGAAAAGATTCTAGAAGACAAGAAGCAATGTAAAATATCTAAATTCTATGAGCTTCTATTAAAACTAGATCTTGAAGAAGAGACCATTAAAGACCATATGATTAAATGGGCTTGAGACTTGAAGCAACCTATCCCATTGGAACAATGGGAAAAGTCCTGGTCCTCCAGATTAAAATTCTCCCTTAGTTATGAATTAAGGGAGAACTGGCATAAGATGCAACTGCGCTGGTACCTGACACCAGTGAAACTTGCCAAAATGCAGAAGAATAGCAGTAAATTTTGTTGGAGATGCCATAAAAAAGAAGGCTCATTCATGCATATGTGGTGGCATTGCAGATATGCTAAGAGATATTGGAAACAGGTGCATAAAATGGTTGTGAATATAATTCCGTCAATTGCATATATGGATCCGAAGTATTATTTATTGGGTATGTATGAAGATAAACAAATCGATAAGCGGTTCCATAAATTGATATTCTATATGACAACTGCTGCCAGGATTGTTTTTGCAGCTAAATGGAAAAGTAATAGGGTACCAACCGTGAGGGAGTGGTTATTTAAATTGGTCGACTGTATTAGTGCAGATAAGCTTACACAATTGTTAAGGGGAGAGTTTTGGGAAAGATAAAGAAAGATTTGGGAGCCCTTAGTTAAATTTTTAGAGGTTAATGACTTCAAAGAGTTGGTGAAAGATTTACTTTGTTAAATGGAAAATGGGGTCTTGTTGTACTTATATAAAATAATCTTGAAGTTCCTTAGGTTTCAAGCTTTATTTATATTTGTTTAGTGGCATAGAGAGGTTTTTTTATATATAATGGGGTTAGTGATCCTCTCTATGCTCAGGAGGTTTTTCTGGTTTTGTCTTTTGTATGGTTATGTTTGTTTATGTATTATGTTTGTTTATGTATTATGTTTGTGTAGTTTAGTGTTTTTGTAATTTTATGCTTTTGTTTTTGTGTTGTTATTGTTTTGTTATTGCTTTTTGTCTTTTAATAATAAATGTTTTTTAAAAAATAAATCCATTTTAAATGCCTATCTAAACAAAAAAGTCTTAGCCTGCTGGAGAAAGCTAACAAGAAGAGGACCATTCTGGTCTCCCTGGGAAGAGAGTTCCAGAGTCTAGAGGCAGCCACAGACTCTGGTGTTCCTACCAACTGTGCTTGCGATGGTAGTGGGTCTGAGAGAAGGGCCTCTCCTGAGGATCTTGGACCCTGGGCTGGTTCATACAGGAAGATACGGTCTGCCTATATGCATCCTTTTGTAGCCCCTAAAGTCCCTTTAACCCTCTTTTTTAAAATATATGGTATGTGTGTGTGTGTGTGTGTGTGTGTGTGTATATATATATATATATATATATATATAGAGAGAGAGAGAGAGAGAGAGAGAGAGAGAGATGACATTTTTCTAGCAATTGTTGCCTGAAAACTGTTCAGGAAATCCTTCAGATGTGTGTAAACATGTGGAAACACCTCACCTATACCACCCCAGTGCCCCCATTACTGTGTAATACCTCATTTTTTCTTTGTAGTCCCTCTCAAAATGGCAAGAGGAAGTAACATGACACCTCTGTTTTCAGAAGGATTGCAAAAGAAAATGGCAGTATTTGTGCTTGCTGTATGTGTGTGTGTGCAGGGGAGTTTTGCTCACCAAGGATTCTGGTAAAAATTGGCCCTTGTTTCTTATGTTGTTGTGCACCCTTGAATTAAAGCATTGGAAGTGGCAGAATTTGTTTGCTGCTCCCCTCTCTTTTCTAGTAGGGAGCTGTTGCTTTGGTCCACCATTGTTCCACTTTTCACATTTGTAAATCAGCAAATACCAAATAATACCCAAACATCTCATAATGTGGGAAGTAAAACACCTTCACAAAAGTTGCATGCATCCTCAAGCATGAAGGTGAATGAAGAACAGTAACTGGGGAATGCTAAGTGGTTTTAAATTAACCAGGGAGTCAAATTTAACAACCAACCAACCTTTCACCAACAAACCAATCAAATACCAAGTAACCATATTATTTCTTCCTGGAGTGCTAACTTTATTCTACTAAAGTCAATTATTGGTCACAAGCCTTGATGCCATTATTACTAAAACCCTGTACACACAAACTGCATTAATTTTTTTCCCCTGGACTAAAAGAAAATCACCATGTAATGGGACAAAAAAAATGAAGCATTGCAAAGCTTAATAAACTCACTGATTTAATCTCAGCAAGACTCAGATTTTGAACTGATTTTCACTCTGCATCCCTTTGTGAGCCAAATTCAGCTATTCTGTGTAATCCAAAAGCAGTTAAAATGACCTTTTCTAACAATGGTATGGGAATTCTGATTATTTGGATGAAGGTGGTCTAACCCTTTCTTCAGTATGGGCCAGATATTTATACACATGTATATTCCAGTTGGATTTGGTTAGGAAAATAATGCCCCCAAATGCTAAAAAGGATGAACCACACAAATATGATAAAATCAAGAGTATACACAACATGGTTATAGCAGTTTGATACCAATTTAGCTGTCATGGATCCATCATACAAACATCTGGGATGTGTAGTTTGATGAGGTACTCAAATTTTCTGCTATAGAGCTCTGGTGTTACAGTTCCAGAGAGTGGGGTAGAGCGTTCTATTACTGAATTCTAAGTATCTCATTTTGAGCATCCAACAGGCAGGGCATAGTATCCACCATCCCTACATCCCTCTCCAGTCACTTGTTGGCATGTGAAGAGTCCAAATGAAGGCAAGAGAAGATGGTGATGCTGGAGTTAGAAGAAAGCAAGCAACATGTGCCTCTGATGCCAGTTGCCACTCATGGAAGGAGGTAGACATTAGGGATAGGATTTTAGGCAGCAGTGGGAACTTGAAAAGGGGGAGGAGGTCAGCAGAGAGGCAAGAGAAAGAGGAGGAAGAGCAGCTGAATAGAGGAAGCTAGAGGGAGATGGGAAAGGGAGGCAGCATCATTTGCAAACAATTGTTAGTTTTTTGTGAGTTTTTCGGGCTGTGTGGCCATGTTCTAGAAGAGTTTCTTTCTGACATTTCGCCAGCATCTATGGTTGGCATCTTCAGAGAAAACTGGAATGGAAGAGAATGGGTCTATATATACTGTGAGACCCTGGGTCACCTGGAAGCCATGCCATTAACAACAGAACTATACCTATTCAACACAGAACAATACACAGTTTACATGGGATTAGCAGACAATAACCTTGAGTGCATTTCCTCCCACCCTGGAGCCATGCCATTAACAACAGAACAATGACTATTCAACACAGAACAATGCACAGTTCACCTGGGAACCACTCCTCCCTATCCTCCCTACCCAGGGTCTCACAGTATATATAGATCCACTCTCTTCCATTCCAGTTTTCTCTGAAGATGCCAGCCATAGATGCTGGCAAAACATCAGAAAGAAACTGTTCTAGAACATGGCCACACAGCCCGAAAAACTCACAAAAAACTATGGATGCCGGCCATGAAAGCCTATGACTTAAAATTGTTGTTGTTCTTGTTGTGTGTCTTCACGTTGTTTCTGACTTATGACAACCCTAAGGCGAACCTATCATAGGGCTTTCTTGGCAAGATTTGTTGAGAGGAGTTTTTCCATTGCCTTCCCCAAAGGCTGAGAGTGTGTGACTTGCCCAAGGTTGTCCAGTGGGTTTCATATCTGAGCTAGGAATCAAACCCCGGTCTCCAGAGTTGTACTCCAACATTCAAACCACTACGTCTGTAATTTAACATATTTCTTTGTCTTTTTTTAACAGGAAGGTAAAGGGGCCAGTTTTGTTTTGTGTTTCTCTCCCTCTCTTGATGGGCAAGAATAACAGTCTGATGACATTACATTCTCATTTACAGTCCTCCTGGTTGTCATTTGGAGCTTAAGCACTGGCATATGGAAGTGGAATAGCAGCCTAGGCAGGTCCCTCCCCCAGAGGTGGGAATAAGTGGGGCCACATTCACCCAGTACCAAATCTCAAGATTCCATTGGATGAACCCATGACAACTAAAGTGACATCAAACTGCAATAACTATATCATGTAGATGCCCTCTATATTTTCTACAAATCTGAGTTCCTGGGGAGAATGGGGGGAGGGGGAACATGTGTGAGCACAAGATGCACAAGACCAGAGTGAAATTTGGTGAATTTTTTGAAAGTGCTTTGAGCCTTACTTGGATTTTATAAAGTGGTGTTAGTTGAACTTTCTTCCTTTAATTTGTTTAAAATCATATTTTAAATGAGCTTTTACTCATTTTTTAAAATGAAGTTTTTACATTTCAGGATTTCTGTAATGAAACTGCATGATGTGCCCAAAATGTTCTGCTCTATATAAAAAAATGTTATTTTTTGTTCCAAAACCCTAGGCTGAGATCCTCCATTGAGGTACAAATCTTGGCTTGCAGAGTTAGGCAATGTTTGGGCTATTCATTCTTTGTGTTGAATGCAACATTTTGCATTTTGCAGCTGAACACATGACCAAATGTACAATTAAATGCGCATTTGCATCCAGGCAGATCAGTGTACATGACTTTACATTCCACTGAGATTTTCATGAGCATCCATGTGCATCTGTGCACCTGTTTATCTGCTTGCTCAATGGTGCCAGAAATACAATGTCCTTTCTGTAACTCTGAAATGAATCTGGACAAAAATGTCCAAACCTTTCCATATAAGAAAGTCTTGAAAATGTGTGTAAGATACCAACACAATTCTGACCTCATTGTTTTGCACACACCAGATTTGCAAAAAGTCCCCAAAATGTTTGTATAGTTGCTCATTTCTCCCCTGATGGGGTGTCCTGAGGCACGGAGGTTGTGAGAAGAAGGAGGTTTGTGAAGATTTTAAGATTAATATTGGTTCCAGTATACAAATGAACCCCTACATATTTAGTTAACTGTGTGGCAATACAGTTGTCAAAGCCTTGTTGCTAGGAGAAAGTTTCAGCAAAATTGACAGCCATTGATTCTGAGATGGCTAGGAAGAGTACACTTGATGATAAAATATATGTTCAGTCTAAATATGCATTATTATACATGGAATGTGAGAACAAAAGGACATTGGGAAGGATCAGAAGGTGCAGGAGGAGAGAAGGTGCACCAACATGACAGAAACAAACTATGGGTTCATTCCCACAATAATAATAATAATAATAA
Organism: Phrynosoma blainvillii; assembly: GCA_026167975.1. Lineage (NCBI taxonomy): Eukaryota > Metazoa > Chordata > Lepidosauria > Squamata > Phrynosomatidae > Phrynosoma > Phrynosoma blainvillii. The sequence continues at coordinate 24,706,990 of JANUYF010000001.1, read as the reverse complement.
TAATAATAATAATAATAATTCTATCCCGCCCCTCTACTGAAGCAATCGGGGTGGCTTACATCAGTAAAATATCACAATAAGCCCTCCCGAAACCCATTATGATTTGAAATGGTTTGCTAATCACTGTATATGTGCCTCATCCCCACTGGGAATGGTTTCAAATATGACTGCGATTGTTCTGACTCAAAAAAAGCATGCTTTTTGAAGAGTAGTTTTTTGGTGGTTCTTTTGAAAAGAATTGATTAGCAAGTGTGTTCAGCAAGTGGGAACAACAGACCCATCCCCTCCCAGGTTTTTGGGAAATCCACCATTTCCCGCACTCTCCTTTGCCAGGACCCATCCTACATTCCTCCTTCTGTCCAGAAGGAATTCCAAAATGTCCTCCATTCTGAGCATAACTAGGAAGCATGAATTTATATGCATGTTTTTAGGGTTTGTGTGTGTATGTGTGTGTGTGATGTCCCCCATTTGCTGGCAGGTCCTCCTTTTGGCTTTCAGCTATTATTTTGGTCATGTCCTACTTACTCCCCTGAATGTCCTCCATTCTGAGCATCACTTAGAGAATGGAGGACATTCAGGGGAGCTTAGGGCTTTGGTTTGGAAATGTCCTCCATTTTGAGCGGGACTAAGAGGCATGCATTGACATTCCTAGCACTGTTTTGGGTTTGATTTGGAGTCATCCTCTCTCTCTCTCTCTCTCTCTCTCTCTCTCTCTCTATATATATATATATATATATATATTAGTGGATGGTCCTCCATTTTGGGAGGGGGGGGCTGGTCCTCTCAGGGAAGAGGGCCTTCACTCTTCTTCCTTGCATCACCAATGATGTGTAGATGTGCATCATATGATTAACATTTTTTTTTAAAAAAGACCAGGATGGAGAGCTAAGGGGGAATGACAATCATGTCAAAAAAGACAGGAATGCATGGAATAAGGAAATAATTCGGTTCCATAGTGGGAACTACACATTGGCCTGAATAGATTAAGTGACCTGGTGTCAATGCAACTCACAAACTGGATTAAATGCAAGTGGGAATGAGCCCTAGGTTTCTCAGCAACCTGAACAAGTGTTTTGGGGACAGAGATCCCATCTTGACTCCTGATTATTTCAATTTCCTGCACCCAGCATCAGATCTATTTAGGACACCTGCTTGTTGGCAAAATAAATTGGCCTTGGGAAGCTTTCCACAATTTGAAAAGATTTCAGTGGGCCAGATAAGAGTTTCCTCTGCTTCACAAACAATGCCCTATTGTCAGTTTTTTATTTCTTTGTTTCATTAAGTCAAGAGTTCTCAGAAGCTGACTCTGTGGTTGCTAACTGCATAAGAATGTTATATAACCTACTAGAACCCACTTAATGGAGTAGGCAGTGACTCTTAGGAGAAGTGCTTTACTTTGAGAGTTTGCTGGTATATAAGACTTTTGTCACAAGAATGAGACAAACCCTGGTTACATTTATTGATTTACAAAAGAATCCCCCGCAACCAGTTGATGTACTCACATCAACTTTTCCTGGCAGGAACCCAGCATGGAAGGGGATATGAATAACAAAAAAACCAAAACATTGTGAAGTCAAAGGCTTTCACAGCTGGCATCCATATTTTTCTGTGGGTTTTCCAGGCTGTGGAAATTTATTCCTGACATTTTTCCTGCATCTGTGGCTGGCATCTTCAGAGGGTGGTGACATAGAAGTGGGTGGGGTATATATACTTGTGTGACCCTTGCTTGAGAGGAAGTGATTTACATGTTAATCTGTGTGTTGGTCTGTTGTTGAATGGCAAGGCTTCAGGGCAGGAGGATATGTGTGCTGGATGTGTATCTATTTAATTAGCAATCCATTGTCTGCGGGGAACCCTCCTGACCCTGAGTGATATTCATTCCAGGACTGGTAGCCAAACTTTGTTTACTTTCAGCATTTCCTCTTTCCTATTAAAGTTGCCCAAGTGTTTGTGTATTTACCCCATACACTTTCATATGATCTGAAGATGCCAGCCATAGATGCAGGTGAAATTTCAGGAATAAATTATTCTAGAACCTGGCCACATAGCCCAGAAAACCCACAGAAAAACAAAACATTGTATCTAGCTTATTACAGAGATAGGCACAACATGTATTCTGGCAATTATAAAGAAGATTGGAGATGGAAAAGACTGAGTGAAGTACAGCTGCACCAGGAGATATAAGAAGATGGAAGGGGAGAAATGGAGACCAAATATGGGAATGAAGTGAGATTATGGCTTTTTGCATATAACAATTAATACTGTATAGTTTATTTTTCATTTAATAAAATGTTTTGAGCAAGTGTGGGAATGGGAACAGAGAGATGTCTGCTGCAAGAGAAGCCAAAGAAAGTCAGGGAAAAGGACCAATCATAAATGATGATTTCATCCGTGATGGTACAGGTTGCTGCATAGAAAGCTGGAGAGGCACAAGAAGAAAGGAAAACAGGAAGGAGGCAGAGGCTAGAATGTGGTGATGGTTTCTTTCATGCTGAAGAGAAAAAAAGGGACTCTTCTTCAAGGTATTTGCTATTAACCAGGAATACAGCCTTTTTATAAGAATGCCAGGGTCATAAGTGTGATTCCTTAATTTTTTTATTAAATTTTTATTGATAAAATATTACAACAAAACATACATACACCTGCCACATATACTCCACATACACATACACAAATAACCTACAAAGACATAGACACCTATCTACCATGACATGCAATACATATATGACCTACACTACATAGTTCATGACATTAACAACAAATCTTCATACATCATTCTTCATACATTTAGTGCATAATTTTTGCTCAAATGAAAACTATAATGACTTCCTTAATGAGTATTCACCTTTTCCTTTTTTCCTATATAGAAGTAACTTAATTTGCTTCCCATCGTAAATGTTCATTATTATTACAAAACATAATCAATATAATATTCTGGTTTGATTTAAACTTCAGACATAGATCACTCTTGTATAAACTAATACTTTTAACTTATTAAGTTCTTAGATCTTTAATCTTCCATATTTGTTGTCTTCCTAATTTCTAATTCCCAATATTGTTTGAAACACTTCCAACAACAAGAATAATTGTTGGAAGTGTGGAAACCAAGGTGGAACATTCTTCCACCTTTGGTGGAAATGTAAAGAGGCACAGAATTATTGGAAAAGGATACATAAAACTTGTTCTGGAGTACTAAAATTGAACATTGAATATGAGCCAACATTATTCTTACTAAATATGATTAATGGACTTGATGGTAAAACTGAGAAAAAGTATAAACATGTCCTACTATACATGGTTTTGACAGCTAGATTGGTATATGCAAGAGTGTGGAAACAAATGAGAATTCCAAGTAATAAAGAATGGAAAGAAAAAAATGTGGGAGGCGATGGAGATGGATACATTAACAGCATTGTTGAATGGGAAAACAGAAGAAGATGTGGAAGAAGATTGGAAGTGTTTCAAGTGTGATTCCTTTATGATAAGTCAATGAACAGGACATTCTCAACTTTACTGAGATACAGTAGTGAGATGGCGAAGTCCATGTTGTGAAAGTAGGCATATTTAAATGTTCTACCTGCTCCTGTTACATCAACTTCCACTGTTGTTATAAAGAAGAAGGCTTTCCTCTCAATTGGTGAGATTGTACTATTTGTATTGATGTATATATTTAATTAAAATGTAGTAGTGTGCAGTTTTGAGGTCCTGATAAATTGCTGTGATCTTTCCCATTTCTGTATAAGTGGTTTTTCAAGTTCAAAAGGTACATAGTGTACATTTAAAGTGACACACAGGCAAGGCTACATAAGGTTTCCCAAAGCAGACTTCAGTTTCATTGGATCCGTTGATGCAAGAGATGAAAGCATGTTGCTATCTACAGAATCACTGATCATAAAACCTAAAACAACCACATGCAACTCCAAAATCACAAATCACTGGAAATGAGAGGAGACAAAATAATTTCATGATTATACACAAAACAAGGACTATCATGTGATTAACTGGTAATATGGAAAGAAATATTTTAATTACATTATTGATACTGTTGTAATCCTGTTAAAGGAATTGTGTGAATACAGTGCAAAATAGCAATAGCAATAATATTTACATTTCTATACTGCTTCATAGTGAACTCAGCACTCTCTAAGCAGTTTACAATCTGTAAGCCAATTTCCCTCAACAGGTGGGTACTCATTTTACCAACCTATGAAAGGATGGAAGGCAGAGTCAACGTGGAGCCCTCTTGGATAGAACTCTAAATGTTGTGGCTGCAGTACTGGCATTTAACCACTGTGCCACCAGGGCTCCCATTATGTGGTAATCTCACAAAATGACTAAACTGAGATTATCATAGTTTGGACATCTCATGAGAAGACATGATTCCTTAGAAATGTCAATAAAGCTTGGTGAAGGTAGAAGGCAGTAGGAAAAGAGGAAGACCACATTCCAGATGGATAATCAAGGAAATCATAGTCTTGAGTCTTCAAGATCTGAGCAGAGCTATTGATGATAGGGTGACTTGGAGGTTTCTCATTCATGGAGTCACTGTAAGTCAAAGTCAACTTGCTGGTAGTTAACGACCACTCCCAGTCTTACAAGAGCTGAAGTGCTGAATTCTATTCCCAAAATATGCTCAGCACCTCAGATAGCTCCTAAGTGCCTTCCATGAGACCCAGTGTGGATTCATCAACCTAAAGCAATGTAAAGTCCTTTACAGACTGCCAGAAATAATGCAGCTTGAGACCACTTTAACTGCTCTGGCTCAGTGCTAGGGAATCATGGGAACTGTAGTTTATTGTGGCACCAGAGCTCCTTGACAGGGAAGGCTCAATGTCTCAGAAAAAACTACAATTCCTAAGATTCCCAAGCTTTGGGCCAGGACAGTTAAAGTGGTCTCAAGCTGCATTATTTCTGTCAGTCTGTAAAGGCCCTTGCTCACCAATCCCCCCTGTGCCCTTGCTCCCAGCACTAGTAGAAATGTGGTGTCCGTTTGTACTTTCCCCCATGATGCTAGTGTTGTACCACCTCACTCTCTAAAACAAAATGTGACTCTGAGAGTCAAGATTCTAGACCCATCCAGTTAGGAAGTGTGGGGTGCAATTTTAGTTTCCCAGGGTGTTAACCCTTTTAAAGGAAAACAAAAATACACAAGTATGAAAGTTAAATTTGTTAGAGTCTAGCTTTCATTAGCAGAACAGCAGAAGTGTGAGTCTGACTAAATTATTCTTAATATGCTTTCTTAAAGAATAAAGACTAACTCAAAGAAACAACAAATATGCAGTTTGTAGTTCAAAAACAAACAATAATGGCTTTAATAAATATTTACATAAAATAACTAAAACTTAATCTAACTGGAAATGGTTAGGCTAAAGGGAGATAAATCTCAAAATCTTTTAGCTAGTAGGAAGAAACTATTACTGGCTACCTGAAGCAGTTACTAGCAGTTTAGAATCTTCAGAGAGAACTGTTAAACTGCCTCCAAGATGATAGTTAGAATTAGAGAGAGGGAGTGAGTTCCTGTCTATATAATGAGGGACAGGAGAAGGCAGTGCATAATTCTTCTCTGCCACACCATATATATCGCTGCCACATCATTTTGTTCTGGAGAATAAACCTATGTAGTCTGATGCTCAGTGCTATGTTGTTTCAAAAATTCATCAAATTCAGCATTGAAAAATTCAGTGCCATCTGTGCAGGCTGTTCAGTTTGTAGTCAAATTTGTTAGAGACTTTGTTAAAGTACTCCTTGAATTTTTGAAAAGCTTGACTCTTCTCTCTGAAGATAAGTATATATGTATCTGCTGAAATCATCAATAATAGTCATAAAATAAGAGTTACCTCCTGCTGACTTTTGATTCATTGGTCCAGAAAGATCAGCATGCAAAAGATTCAATTCTTTGTTGGCTTGCCTCTCAGTAACTGGAGGGTGTGGAGCTCTTCTGGCCTTTGCTTTCTAGCATTCTACACATTTTTCATTGTTGGAGCATGCTTTGACTTAAAGTCTCTTGATTGGCCAGTCTCTTAATATTTTCAGTATGTCGATGAACAAATCTGTGATGCCATAAAGTTGAACAGTCTTTGTGATTACATTGGGTCACACTGTTCACAGATTAATGTAAAATCTGCATTTGATAACATCCATGAGATCCTAAGTCTGCTCTAAAAGTCAAATTTTTATCATGAAAACCAAGACAGGTTTGCTTTCTGAAACTGACACAGTTGCCTCTTGATGTTGTGGTTTGCACACTGTAAAAAGAGGTTTGCAAATCTGGTGCATAGTAAGCATCTGGGATTTGTAAAGTTCCTATTCTGTCAGGATGAAGTTTTGTTTGCAAAACAATAGTCCCTTTTCCTTGTGCAAAAATGTCTTGACCATTAGCAAGATAGACAGGAAAAGTTACATTTGCATCAAAATCAACAAACCATTCTTTGCTGTTGAAGTTGCTCCACTTGCTCCACTATCAATAAAAACTTGGTTTTTATATTTATCTCCAGCAATTAGAAATAATTGTTGTTGAATCAAGATGATATCAACATGACTGGAAGATTTCTGTTTAGGATTAAAAGCTTTTTTCTTAAAGTTGCTTTTGGTTTTAGTATTCAGTCCCTGACTTTGCAGCTTTTGCAGTTCAGCTCTTGGCTTTGACTTTTAACATTCCTTCTATTTGACTTGGGCTAATTCTCTGTCTGTTGTTTTTGTATTATAGTTGTCTTCCATCAAGTTCTGCCTGTTTTGAAATTCAACAATTTGAGCAATAGCATCTTGTAAAGAAACATCTCCTTTAACTTTTGAAGCATTAATTATTGGAGAGTAATATTTTGGAAGTTTTCCCAAAAAAGTGCAAATTTTGCTTGTTTTGGAGAAGACTCTCCAGCTGCTGTAATTCCAGGCAAAGTTGTCATAAAGCCATTAATATGTTGATTTAAAAATTGAGGATGGTGCAACTTGGTGTTAACAAGTTTGATCATGAGAGCTGTTTGATTAGAAGTACTTGGAGAATTAAATACTTTCTGAAGTTTGTCCCATATTTGTTTTGCATCAGTTAAATCTTGAATATGGTAAGCAATGCTGGGATCTACAGATAAGCAAATATAAGCTACTTTCTCTGCATTTTCATCAAACTGTTGTTGATGTTTTTCTCCTTTTGTGGGTCTCTCCCCATTTATTGCTTTAAATAGTCTCATTGTAGGGCCTTGGCAGCTGACTAATAGAGTCGTCTTGGAGGCCAGGAAGGGGAGGAGCAGCCGCACGCGCGGCGCTCCTTCCTCTTCCTGAGGTTGCCCTCGGAGCTGCCGGCCCTCCGCACGGCTGGCGCTCCCAGGGCAACCTCCTGCCGCAGCGTCTGGACACGCTGCGGCGGATAAGTCAGGGAAAGTGCGCCCTACGCTTTTAGGGCGCACTTTCCCTGACTTATGAAAGGAGCGCTATTTTTGCGCTCCTTTCAGGGATGCTGCAGGAGCGCCGTGGTGCGGAGGCTGCGGTCCCGCGGCGCTCCGACCGGTGGCGTCCTGGAAGCACTCGTGTGCTTCCCCCCGTAGTTAGGCACATTTGCATTTTCCATGACCATGTTTTATAATTTGTTCCAGTTAAAATTTCAGTAATCATTGTTGGATTAGGATTAGCTGAAGCCATTCTCTCTTGTTTGAGTAGAGGCTGAGGTCCACCCGGCCAGGACTGTTTGCCCTTGCCTTTGCCTCTGCCTTGAACCATCTGCGGAGGCTGTGGGGCAGAGCTGACGCCGGAGGACACTTAACACCCCCCCACACACACTCATCGGGAAGGAGACAGTGGTTCTCCAGTGCGCCTGGTGACGATTTTTTCCCCACCTATCAACAGTATTATTAAGGGGGCAACGGAAGACTGTTGTTAGACTTGTGACTTAATGAGGCTGGGGGTTGGAATAAGATCTGTTTAATTAGCCACAAGATTTTACCATCTTACCAGTATAAAAATTAGGCTATAGGGCTGGAATTGTTCCATGCCCTAGCCATTCCATCTTCTTGGTGGCTTTAAGTCCTACTGCTTTACCTGAGGCCAGGAATGTGGCAAGGGAAGCTATTGGAGTTGTGCTGGGGAACAGGAGGTATGGCCCAAACAGAGTGAACGTATGTTACAAAAAAAGACAGGATCGCTGCTTGAAAGCTATCCTGTCTTCAGTTCCCTCTGTCTCCCAAAATGGCTTGGAGAGCAGACCAACCATTCCACAGAACCTCACTCTGCTCCTTTGCAATGCCAGGTCGGTAAAAAATAAGACCCATATCATCCATGATCTTCTCATGGATGAGGATGCCGACCTGGCTTGCTTTACAGAGACCTGGCTGGGAGAAGATAGCACTGCTACCTGGGTGCAAGCCCTCCCTGCTGGGTACTCTGTCAGTGAGCAGGTGAGGGGAAGTGGGGGAGGGGAGGAGTGGCTCTAGTTCATAAGAACGACCTGATCTTGACCAAGATACCTGTCCCAAACACAGTCCATTTCGAGTGTATGTACCTTAGCCTGAGGACCAGGGATAGTGTGGGGATTCTGCTAGTCTACCGACCACCCCGTTGTCTAGCAGACTCCCTGACCGAGCTGACACAGCTGGTCTCAGAGCTGTTGTTGGAGTCCCCCAGACTTCTAGTTCTGGGAGACTTCAACGTTCCGCTCAAGACCATTTTAAAAGACGCAGCTCGGGAGTTCATGGATACCATGACTAACATGGGCCTATCCCAATTGGTCATTGGGCCCCCACATTGTGCAGGTCATACACTTGATGAGGTCTTCAGTCCAGATATTCCTGTGTGAACAGGAGTATCCATGGGCGAAGGTTATTATTACTTCTGCTCAGTCATGGATGGATCATTTCCTGGTCAAGATGGAACTTAGAGCCTGTATTCGCCCCGTCAGGGGTGGTGGACCCATTAGAATGATCAGCCCTTGAAGGCTAATGGATCCAACTGGATTCCAGAAAGCCTTTGAGGGTTTAATGGCTGGAAATGCCGGTGACCCTGTCAAGGCCTTGGTCAATACTTGGGACACCGATCTCACCAGAGCTATCGACATGATCGCCCCCAAGCATCCTTGCCAACCTGCTTCAAACTGGAAGCTATGGTATACACAAGAGCTGAGGAAAATGAAGTGGGTCGGACGACGACTAGAGCACAGATGGCAGAAGACTCGACTCTTATCTGACAGAACTCGCCATAGGAACTTTCTTTGGTCCTATTGGGAGGCAATACGTGCAGCGCAAAAATCTTTCTCCTCTGCACATATTGCATCTGCAGAGTCCCATCCAGTATAGCTTTTTAGGGTGGTGAGGGAGCTGATGCAGGTGTCCCCTGCACCAAATCCCTTACTTAACCCGATGATGGCCTGCTGTGATGCATTTAACAACTTCTTTGCAGATAAAATCTCTCAGATAAGAGCCGACGTAGACGCCAATATTTTAGCAGAAACCAAAGGTGAAGTGTCCAGCAACTCTGTTGATGTAGTTATACTGGATCAGCTTCAATCTGTGAGTACCGATGATGTGGACAAGCTCTTTGGTAGTGTGAGGAAAACAACCTGCCCTCTCGACCCTTGCCCATCATGGCTGGCCATCCGGGGGGGGGGGGGGACACATTGAGGAGATTCCTTGTGGATATCATCAGTGCGTCCTTCAGGGAAGGACATGTACCATCGTGTCTGAAGGAAGCGGCGGTTAAGCCGCTTCTGAAAAAGCCTTCCCTTGACCCCCTGGATATGTCCAACTATAGGCCAGTCTCGCTATTACCATTCTTGAGTAAGGTGATCGAGAGTTGATCTTCAACTCCAAGCTGTCTTGGATGAAACTGATTATCTAGACCCATTTCAAACTGGCTTCAGGACAGGTTTTGTGGTTGAGATTGCCATGGTTGCCTTGACCGATGATTTGCGTCTGAGCATCGACAGGGGTAGTGTAACCCTGTGGGTGCTCCTAGACCTCTCAGCAGCTTTCAATACGATAGACCACAGCATCCTCTTGGACCACCTGAGGGGGTTAGGTATTGGGGGCACTGCATTGCAGTGGTCCAGGTCCTTCCTCTTGGGTAAGTCTCAGAGGGTGCTGCTCGGGGACAGTAGCTCCAGTAAAAGGGAGCTCACCTGTGGGGTTCCACAGGGTGCCATTCTGTCCCCGATGTTATTTAACATCTATATGAAGCTGCTGAGTGAGATTATCTGGAGTTATGGAGCTGGGTGTTACCAGTACACTGATGACACCCAGATATATTTCTCCGTATCTTGTTCATCGGCCCTGAATTCCAATGGCACCTCTTCTCTCAATGAATGTCTTTGGGCAGTAATGGGCTGGATGAGGAAAAACAGATTGAAACTGAATCTGGACAAGACGGAGGTGCTCACGGTAGCGGCCCCGAAACCAAGAATTGGGTTGCAACCTCCAGTCCTGGATGGGGTCACACTTTCCTCCAGTGACTGTGTTCGCAGTCTGGGGGTGCTCCTTGACTCGCCGCTCCTGATGACAAATCAGGTAAATATGACAGTCAAGAACACCTGTTATCAGTTTCGGCTGATACGCCAGCTGCGCCCTTTTCTGGAAATAAGGGATCTTGAGACTGTTGTCCACACTTTAAAAAGGCTGTCAAAATGGATCTCTTCCAGCAGGCCTTTCCGGGATAGAAAAATCCCAACCTCAGGAAACCCCCTCCTTTGAAGGCCTCCAGTTCCCCCTTGAATTGTTGCTGGTGTCTCTAACTGCTGTTGTGACATTGTCACTGTTTTTTAATTGTTGTTGAAATTTTAATCTGTTGTTTTAATATGTAATTGATTTAATGGCTTTTTAAGGGGGGGGAGTATATTGTTCTTGTATTATTTTTAATGTTGTTAACTGCCCTGATTGGATTACCAAAGGGCAGTATATAAATAAATTTTATTATTTATTATATTAGAATAAAAATATCTTTCTTAAAGTCAGTATCTTCAGGAGAAGCAGTATAAACAAAACAATCTGGAACCTCTTCTGAGATCTCACTGGGGGGAGATGCAGACTGGCACAAAGGGCTGGCCTGGGGGTAGAGTTGGGGTGGGGCAGCCACATACCATTCACTCTGATTTTACCCTGATGCAGTCCTGATGCCACACACCCATCCGCATAGTGTGCAGCATCAGGACACACTCTTGGCACAGCGTGCACACACACTGTGCCAAAAGGGTGCAAAAAAGCCACAGCAGCATTTTGCTGCTTTTTGGGGGGCTTGCAAAAAGGAGGATTGGGGCTATGGCATATGGTTGCTGTGGCCCCAATCCACCACTCTCAGGGGCAGCTCTTAGTCCAGTCTAGGACCCCTACTGGGCCCATAACCCAAAAATGAGTGGTGCAATTTTAGTTTCCCAGGGTGTTAATCCTTTTAAAGGGAAACAAAAATTTGCAAGTATGAAAGTTAAACTTGTCAGAGTTCAGCTTTCATTAACAGAAACAGCAAAAGTGTGGAGCAGACTTCCTAAAGAATAAATATTTACTCCAAAAAATGACAAACATGCAGTTTGTAGTTTAAAAAACAGATATTAATGACTTTAATAAATAAATAAATAAATAAAAAACCAAATTCTATCCTAACTGGTGATAGTTAGGGTAAAGAGAGATAAATCTCAATATCTTTTATATATCAGGAATAAACTATTACTTACTGACTACTTGAAGCAGTTACTTGCAGTTTAGAATCTTCAGAGAGAGCTGTTTAACTGCCTCCATAATTTAGTGACCAAAGTCACATGATAGCTAGAATTAGAGAGAGGGAGTGAGTCCCTGTCTATATAATATACAATGCATAATTCTCCCAGCAGAAGACACTGGAACAAGGAAGCAGATCTTGTTTACCTATCTTGTTCAGTATAGATTCAGTATAGATTCAGTCTTGGGTGTGTTTGTCCTGTTTTTTTGCAGATTGTAATTATCACTTCAAATACAAGTCATCTGACACATTCATCACAAGATGTTGTTTAGGAATGGGGAAGAAATTAGTTTAGTTTTCCTTTTGTATGTGCAATCTCCGTAATATGCATTTATACAGTGAAAATGCACTATCCAAATTTTGCTGTGCAGTGTTCCAACAAAAAAGGTATTCAGAATTGTGGATATTGAAGATGTTTGCCAAAAAATAAATCAAGCCAAATTAGTGAATTTAACCTGCAAAAATGTATGGTACTACATAACATTGTTTGCAAGAATGCACACGTTAGACAAAATTGCTCACAAAATGGATATATTAAGAAAAAGGCACATGAAAATATTTACAATTTTTGTGCAGACTTTTTCTGAAAATAATAACAACAGCCTAACGTGGGAATCGAATGAAAATAATTTCCTCTTGGAAGAACAAGAAATGAAGCAAAACCAAAATGGAAAGCTTTATCCGTTTTTACATGGCTCATCATTGCATCCTCCTGGGAAAATTCTCATTTAATTCAGTGGAACTTGTGCAGTAAAACCTCCTGTCCTAAGTGGCTAAAGAACTTTGATGAGATCTTTTGCAACATCTTTAACTAGAGTTTGGACAGGCATAATGATCATAGCCCATGAATGTTTAATTATGGCATATGGTTTCCTTCAGCAGTACAGAGCATATGGCTCCATCCAGTTTCTAGAGTCAAATGATTTGCTGTGAGCAAACATTTCTACTCATCAATTTCATGCTAATGGATTATTCTGTGCACTCTGACGATATACTATTACTCTGTCATTATATTAATTTATTATAGGCATAGGTTTGCCAGTACTCGTTTTGAGCATATATTTTTTTACCTCTAAATGACTCAAATTGCAAGATTCATTATATGACTGTGAAAATCCCAGCTTTCTTTTTCTTTTTCTCCAGAGAACAGAAGCATCTAGCCATCATTGTTTCTAATAAAAGCTTGAGAAATATGATCGTAGGGTGTTGTTTTTTCTCCTCCCCTCTCAAAATACAACCTAAGTACAACATTAATATGAAAATCAGTCTCATGGCTTGCTGGGGATGGAAGCCTTTGAAAGGTTAGTTCATAATATTTGATCATAGCAAGTGTGCCATCCTTCAAATACTGTTGCTTTTAATAGAATGAGCCAAGCAAGATCACAAACCATTTCTGATCTCAAATGGAATTCATTAATATGTCACATTATAGGTCTCACCTAAAATGGAAACAATTTCTCTACTGTGCAATGACCTCACTCTGTTTTAATGCTAACCATAAACCACAAATAATATAATACCCCAAGATCTATCTGAATGAAGGACAGTCATAGTCAAATAAGAATTCAAATCAAAAACCACTTTACAATCACATCATCATTAACTTAACCTAGATCCATAAATCATAGAATCATAGACTCATAGAGTCATAGAATCATAGAGTTGGAAGAGACCACAATGGCCATCCAGTCCAACCCCCTGCCATGCAGGAACTCCCAATCAAAGCATCCCCGACAGATGGCCATCCAGTCTTTGCTTAAAGATCTCCAAGGAGGTAGACTCCACCACACTCCGAGGGAGTGTGTTCCACTGTCAAACAGCCCTTACTGTCAGGAAGTTCCTCCTAATGTTGAGGTGGAATCTCTTTTCTTGGAGCTAGCATCCATTGTTCCAGGCCCTAGTCTCTGGAGCAGCAGAAAACAAGCTAGTGCCCTCCTCAATATAACATCCCTTCAAATATTTAAACAAGGCTATCATATCACCTCTTAGCCTTCTCTTCTACAGGCTAAACATCCCCAGCTCCCTAAGTCATTCCTCATAGGGCTTGGTTTCCAGACCCTTCACCATTTTAGTTGCCCTCCTTTGGACACTCTCCAGTTTCTGCACATCCTTTTTGAATTGTGGTGCCCAGAACTGGACACAGTATTCCAGGTGAGGCCTGACCAAAGCAGAATAGAGTGGCACTATTACTTCTCTTGATCTAGACACTATACTTCTATTGATGCAGCCTAAAATTGCATTGGCCTTTGACTCATGTTCAACTTGTAGTCTACCTGGACTCCTAGATCTCTTTCACACGTAGTCTCATTCAGCCAGGTGTCCCCCATCATATATCTGTGCTTTTCGTATGCTGTGTGCATAGATGTTTGGTTCAGCAGCATCACTTGTGGAATTTGAAAAACTTTTATGTAAGCTTCCATTCCTTATGATTCTGGAGGAGAAATCCTCCAAATTTCGTTGCAATCTGTGCACTTTACTCAACATTTTTCAAATGCTATTCCTATGACCATTTTGTTTTCTGAACATAACAAAAAACTAGAAAGCATGTATTAACAGTGGAAGAATGAAAGGAGACTGTGTCTCCATGGGAGATCGGGTTGTTCCCCTTCTCTTTATGCTGGTATGTGAAGTTTTTATTAAGGCAGGCTTTTGAATTTTGATTATGGAGTAGTATGGGTGTAACAACATATGTGGTACTGGAGAAATGTGGTGCTGGACAAGAGTTCTGAAGCTCTGAAGATATTGGTCTAAAAATACCAATAAATGGGTCCTAGAGCAAATAAAGACTGAACTTTCCCTAGAAGCCTAGACTGTCATACTTTGGCCATACCATGAGATGACATGACTCACTAGAAAAGATAATAAAGCTTGATAAGGTAGAAGGCAGTAGGAAAAGAGGAAGCCCACATTCCAGATGGATAGACTTATTCAAGGAGGCCACACCCTGAGTGTGTAAGACCTGGGCAGGGCTGTTGATGATTGTGTCTCTTATTCATGGGACATAAATCAAGGTTGACTTAATATCAGTTAACAACAACAAGAACAACAGTACATCTACACTTTTAATCATGTAATAGAGATTTGTTCACTCATTAAGCAGCCTTTCCCATGCATATGGATTAATGAGAGAAACAACAGAAGTGTTCAGTGCAGGGGTTATGGGTACTCTAAACAGCATTCATAATTGCAGAATGAAAGAGTAGTAATTATTCTGCATAAATTGACACCAAATGTGTATGTTGTTTCTTGGACTTTCACACATTCATCTAAAGTTCCTTTCACACACTGACTGCATGAAGGGAACTTCACATCACTGGCCCAGCCTCTTTGTATCCACATAGTATCCTGTGCCATCAGCCTGCCTAACCTTGCTTTCCTCCTTGGAAATGCTCATTGTAATACATGGGTGTCCAGGGAGCATGACCAATGGTGTGTATTGATGGTGAGGTGTATCAGTAGTATGGAATCACTCCTCAGTTATTGCATGATGCTCCTTTCATGTGAGCATTGCTTAAAAGGGACTACTATCCTTTAATTCTTTGTCACTAATGACTAGCAGTTGAATACATAGGACAGTTCCAATAAAAAAGCAATGGGTTCAAGCTAAGAATAAGGGTCATACCAATTATATCTTTTTTGTTATATCAGCACTTATGGCTTATTGGTGTACTGTGCTCATATCTTTGTTACAACACTATCTGTACAACATCCATCCCAACAACTATCTGTACAACATCCATGCCACAAGATGCATATATGTGTATTCTGCATGAAACCACATGAATATGTCTGGCCCAGGGCAGCAAAGATTTAATTAAGAAGGCCACTCTAGCCAAATCATTCAGCCAGCACCTATGTTGTTTCCAACTTGTGACAACTCTAAGGTGAACCTATCATGAGGTTTTCTTGGCAAAATCTGTTCAAAGGAGGTTTTGCCTTTGTGTTTGTGAAAAGGTGATCAACAGTTTGGTCTTTTGTTAATCTATTCTGTCTCTCTCAAGTGAGAACTTATTTGAGACCTTGGGGTCATTTACATGTTGGTTTTTTTTAGAGCAACTATAAATCTCACTCACACATTCTGGGTTTGTCTTTCACACTATGGAATCACACCTATGAGCATCTCTTAGTTTGGTTGCTCACACGTGTTAGCACTCAAATGGAGTTGATGGTGCAAATGTATTCAAAATTCATTCAAGCCATGCAGAGTTTTATCCTGGTTTATCTCAGGTCTATTTGCATCCATTATTGACGCAGCTGAGAATGCAAATCTTTTAGAAAAACTCAGGGGGGAAATGGAAATCCATTATCCCAGGTTAAGTATTTTGGGGGGTATCCCCATCCCCAACTTAATCGGATGCATTTGAAATGCATGTAAACAACAAAGATGTATTTCCACAATCTGGATAACCCCCTTATAACCTTTTTGTTAAGCCAAGTATTTGTAATGTCTACACAGAAAACTAATGGGTAGTGTTGGTTCTTTTGTCTCAAAGGATCTGCCTGAACTAAAGGGGCTTTTCTTGTTACCAAAAATGCCAAAGCTAATTCATTCTGGGGAAATTTTGACTAGGGCAAAGAGCTCTGAATCATGAATGTGGGGAAAACCCATTTTGAATCCCTTGAAAACCCCATGACACTCCAAAGCCGCCAGGTCCATTTCCCTCCCAAAAGACAATGAGTGATTTTGACCCCAAATGCTCCAAAATCACCTTAAATATTTTAAATCTTTTAAAAAATGACTTACTGAGGGCATATTCCAGCACAGTTGACCATGACTAATCTAGAGGCCACTAGCTGACAAAGCTCTGAAATCACTAGCAAGGATTGCCTAGCTATCTTTAAACTGAAATTATTTTAAGCTGAAATCACAGACCCCTTGGAAACAGGGATTTCAGCCAAAGAAACTCACTAGTTTACACTCATTCCTAAACTCCTGTTCTGGTTCAAAAGATTCTGAACAGTTTGTCCTCTTCTTCACAGGACTCCAGCCATAAATATGACAGTTTCTTTTCACAAAAGTCCTATGAGACTTAGGAGAGGCAATGTCCTTTTTCCTAAACTCCCTCCTTTTCCCCTATTGTGCACATCTGGCTGAGGTGAAGGTCTATATTGTGCCCCATTTTGAACCTCTTCCTCTTCTCCTCTTCTCTTAGTATCTCTAATTATTGCTCAACCTCAAAATCCTGCTACTTCTTAGGCTGTTCCCACACTGCAGAATTAATGCTGGTTGACACCACTTGGAATCCTGGGATTTGTAGTTTGTTGTGACACCAGAGCTCTTTGACAGAGAAGGCTAAATATCTCGTAAAACTACAAATCCCAGAATTCCATGGCATGGAGCCACAACAGTTAAAGCAGTGCCAAAATGCATTAATTCTTCAGTGTAGATGTACCCGTAGAATCCAAATCCAATGCTCAATAGCACTCTCAGTGGTTTCAAAATTCTCTCTCTCACTTGTGAGTTTGCTTAGTTGACTTAATATTTTCTCATCCTGGCATAACTGTTGTATCAGCTAGGTATTTGTGTTTATGCATGCCTTGTTTTTTATTTATGAAGTTCCACCATATTATTTGCTATTCCCTGGTGCAAATATCACATATATTTTTCTTCTTTTTCTTCTGCAAATTTTTCAATAGCTCTCTGTGGACATAGTTGTGGATGACTCTGCTTACAGCATACTACTGGTAAAGGCCAGTAGTCAGGATCCTTCACAGACATATATACTCAGGACATGTATGTATTCATGCAAATGCTTGGACAGCAAACCTGATAACAACTTAATTGCAACCAGCAAGTAACAAACGAGTTTTGTCCATGTTCATCACTAACATATTTGTTTTCTTTTCATTTATTTTCAATCCTGCGTATTTCCATATTCACTAATTGTCTCCATTAGTGGTTTAATATTTTCTAAAGGGTACGATAGCGTTATCACCATATTGTCTGCATAAGCCCGTACTTTATATTCAAATCTTTTAATCTTTATTCCCGTTATTAATAATAATAATAATAATAATAATAATAATAAATTTTATTTGTAACCCGCCCCTCTGCTCGGCAATCGGGGCGGCGTACATCAATTAAAATATTACAGTTAAAATCCACATTCTTGCCCTTCACCCACTACCCTCCCCCCTTAAAACAGTATTGAGTCATTGAGTCATTCTGTCTGAAACAGTCCAGAATTTGAATTCCAGTTGAGTTCCTGTTGAAACAGAGACCTCTCTTTGGTGGTAGGAGAGCAAAAACATAGCAAAAGAAGCCTTAATTCCCCTGCCCATGGGGCTTTAAAAACAATCCACATTGTTCACCAAAACTTCACAAAAATCCCAGAGAGGGACAAGTAATAGACACAATTAGTCTACCTCAATGTAGTTTCTCCACGGCCTCATTTTCCTGTTATGGTCAAGATTCCTTTCTCTTGCTTCTGCCCATTATATTGAGACATCCCTTTGGCTTACCTACTCAGTGTTGTATACACTGTCTGAGAGTATCTCCTAAGGGTTTCAGGTAAGAATCCCATCCCTACTTGGGAGATGCTGGGGACTCAACTGCATGAGAAGCATATCCTCTACCACTGAGATACAATCTTTCTCTTAGAGATTGTTTCTACAGGTTTTGCAATAAAGGAAACTTCAAAGAACAGCCTGGGAGCTAAGGAAGAAAGTAGACTGGTTGGAATTTATACATAATTTCTTTAAAGAGTCCCTAAGATCAACCTAAAGGAAATACAGTAGTAAACAAAGAATAACTCTGCCAGTGTAGCTAAGGATCATTAATGTGTAACTCACATCTGGCAACAAAGGGAAGTGTCAAAGCATGTCACACCCAAGTGAATGGGGCTGCTGCATTCCTTAAAAGATGTTATCTCATTACAGGTTATTCCAGCTGATGCTAAAGAGAAAGACTGAATGGGAAAAAAGAACATGAAGAAAGGAGGAAATATGCTTGTCAACAAGCTCTTTTAGATCCGCTTCATTGAGAGTCAGTTCAGGTAATATTCAAAGAGACAAACT
Source organism: Phrynosoma blainvillii (assembly GCA_026167975.1). Taxonomy (NCBI): domain Eukaryota; kingdom Metazoa; phylum Chordata; class Lepidosauria; order Squamata; family Phrynosomatidae; genus Phrynosoma; species Phrynosoma blainvillii. The sequence goes on along the minus strand of JANUYF010000001.1, from coordinate 24,688,288 downwards.
TTTGAAAATAATGGAAATAAACTGCTCACCACCAGAAACTGAGACTTCTGTGAGATCACAGCTCTTCTTCCCTGATTAAAATAATGGCATTTTTCAGCCATGGTAATAATCATGCAGGAAGCGCTGTCATTTTGAAGAAGACCTCACTTCCAATATTCTATCACTCACACAACACAGTTTGCTTGGATGATTCTTCTCAGAGATAATTCTTTTGCTTCTATTTTTCATATATCCCAGCTCCATGAACACATGGCACACTACACTGTAGGGTAGGAGACGACTTTGCTGGAACCCAATGTGGAAGAGGCCAGAGTGTAAGCATTGCAATATGAACCATTAGGGACCAGAGTCAGAGGAGTTATATAAACTCCTTCCACTAGGGATATAATTCTTAACTGTGTGTGGGGGGGGGGGGGGAATCTACACTGTGAAAGTAATGTAGTTTGACACATTTAAAGTTATGTAGCACCATCCTATGAAACCCTGGGATTTGTAGTTTTATAAAAAATTTAGCCTTCTCTGCCAAAGAGTGAGGATGCCTAGCAAAACTAGACATCACAGGATTCTGCAGGATGGAACCATGGCCGATAAAATGGTGACACTGCATTATTTTTAGAGTATAGATCAGGGGTAGGCAACCTTTCCCCTTTAAGGGCCGAGGGACTTCAGCTCCCAGAATCCCAGGAGCTATTGGTCAACATGGGACTATTGGCCAACATGGCTGAGGCTTCTGGTAGCTGAAGTCCCTCGGCCCTTAAAGGGGAAAGGTTGCCTACCCCTGGTATAGATGCACATTAGATGATGATGATGATGATGATGATGATGATGATGATTACATTTATTTGTATCACACTCTTTTCCCAGAACTGAGACTCAGAACGGCTATTTCCTCTCAAAAGTAGCAATGAGTAATTTCTACAATTTTCTTGCAACTGTGAGAAAGTGTTCAAAAAGCATGCAATTTTAAAAGGATATTCAGAATTTGGGACTTATTCTACAAAAACAACAACAAAAACACCCAAAACAAAATAAAACACGTGGTTGTTCTGTGAAGAAATCAACATTTTCTGCACAGAAAACAGGCTTTCCTGTATGGTGAATAATATTTCAACACAGAAATACTAATTCCTATGCAGAAAATGCTGTAAATTGGGGAGTTATTTTGTGTAAAATTTGCACATGGTACACATGCAAACAGCATTTTCTCTAAAGAAAGCAGAATTTTCTGCACAGAAAGTATTATTTCTGCATTGAAATATTATTTTCCATACAGAAAAGTCAGTTTCCTGTGTAGAAAACACTGATTTCATTTGCTCAAAATAAAATGTGATTTGTGCGCAGAATAAATAGAAAATGGTGAAGATTCTCTCCAGTGTTCTATCACTATTTCTGAATACTCAAAAAAATGTTTTGAATAATTTAAAAAAATCCAAATATTATTTCCATTCCTACCATCTACCCCAGGTGTAGGCAACCTTTCCCCTTTAAGGGCCAAGGGACTTCAGCTCCCAGAAGCTTCAGCCATGTTGGCCAATAGTCCCATGTTGGCCAATAGCTCCTGGGATTCTGGGAGCTGAAGTCCCTCGGCCCTTAAAGGGGAAAGGTTGCCTACCCCTGATCTACCCCCTTACCTCCCTCTTTTCAGCACAAATCTCAACCCACCCTTCTGCCTCTAGTGCAGTGTAACTTTTGTTGGTTGCCTCAAGGCTGGTTTGGATTTACCCCTTTCCCCCAGTTTTTTCCACTACCCTACATTGTAGCTATAGACTTTGACAATTGATTTATGGTGGGTGTATATGGTTGGAACTTGGAAGGTAGGAAGACAAGAAAAGTAGGGTTTATGGTGAACTTCTTTGGCAACCATTTGGTGCCTCAAGGGCTGTCACAGAGGGCTGTGGAATGGCCTGTTTACTTGCAGAAGCCAAATGATGCAGGAAGACCAAACACAGGCTGCACACAGCAGAAATCATAGAATCATGGAGTTGGAAGAGACCACAAGGGCCATCCAGTCCAACCCCCTGCCATGCAGGAACTCCTAATCAAAGCATCCCCGACAGATGGCCATCCAGCCTCTGCTTAAAGACCTCCAAGGAAGGAGACTCCACCACACTCCGAGGGAGTGTGTTCCACTGTCGAACAGCCCTTACTGTCAGAAAGTTCCTCCTAATGTTGAGGTGGAATCTCTTTTCCTGCAGCTTGCACCCATTGTTCCGGGTCCTAGTTTCTGGGGCGGCAGAAAACAAACTTGTTCCCTCCTCAATATGACATCCCTTTATATATTTAAACAAGGCTATCATATCACCTCTTAACCTTCTTCTCTTCTCCAGGCTAAACATCCCCAGCTCCCTAAGTTGTTCCTCATAGGTCTTGGTTTCCAGACCCTTCACCATTTTAGTTGCCCTCCTTTGAACACGCTCCAGTTTCTCCACATCCTTTTTGGATTGTGGTGTCCAGAAATATTCCAGTTTGACAATGCTTTAATTGCCATGGCTCAGTGCTATGGAAATCTGGAGTTTGTAGTTTTGTGGGACATTTATCCTGCTCTGTCAGATAGCTCTGGTGCCACAATGAACTAAA